>CM061118.1:11887844-12522748 GCA_030770115.1 Daphnia galeata
ACACCTAGTACACCCAGCAGACTTCTATTTTTACCGCAGACCTCCTTACAAATGATATAATTGAAAATAATGGTTCTGGGGCATACTACGGGACCCAAGTACACCAACCATAGAAAAAAATTTGTATTATATCATAGCCATTGTGTTAATACGGGCTATAACATAAGCGCAAAATAAAAGTTTTCTTCCTGAGGGACGCTTTGAAACCCAGTCAATCAATTTTTTGATTTTATTAATACTTTGTACAATCCAGGAGTAACAATTAGTCCAGAATATATTGTATATGTATAAGACTACCTATAATACCCATTTTAAAGTTTTTGGAATCATAGAAACATGTTCAATTTCGAAACTAAACAATTATTTCACAGGATTACATTTTTCATTTGATTTCTGCAAGTCTTTTTTACCCTAGGCCTCCTTGTAAATGGTATCCTTGACAAATAATGGTTCTGAGGCATACTAGGAGACCCTAGTACACCAACCATAGAAAAAAATTGGAAGATACCATAGCCATTGTTTTTATACGGGCTGTAACATAAGCGCAAAATAAAAATGTTCTTCCTGAGGGCGGCATTGAATCCAGTCAATCAACTTTTTGATTTTATTAATATTTTGTACAATCCAGGAGTAACAATTAGTCCAGAATATATTGTATATGTATTAGACTACCTATAATACCAATTTTAAAGTTTTTGGAATCATACAAACATGTTCAATTTTGAAAACTAAACATTTAGTTCACAGGATTACATTTTTCATTTGATTTCTGCAAATCTTTTTTTACCCTAGGCCTCCTTGTAAATGGTATCCTTTACAAATAATGGTTCTGGGGCATACTAGGGGACCCTAGTACACCAGCAGACTTCTATTTTTACCGCAGACCTCCTTACAAATGATATAATTGACAAATAATGGTTCTGGGGCATACTACGGGACCCAAGTAAACCAACCATAGAAAAAAATTTGTATTATATCACAGCCATTGTGTTAATACGGGCTATAACATAAGCGCAAAATAAAAGTTTTCTTCCTGAGGGACGCTTTGAAACCCAGTCAATCAATTTTTTGATTTTATTAATACATTGTACAATCCAGGAGTAACAATTAGTCCAGAATATATTGTATATGTATTAGACTACTTATAATACCAATTTTAAAGTTTTTGGAATCATACAAACATGTTCAATTTTGAAACTAAACAATTAGTTCACAGGATTACATTTTTCATTTGATTTCTGCATGTCTTTTTTACCCTAGGCCTCCTTGTAAATGGTATCCTTGACAAATAATGGTTCTGAGGCATACTTGGGGACCCTAGTACACCAACCATAGAAAAAAATTGGAAGATACCATAGCCATTGTGTTTATACGGGCTGTAACATAAGCGCAAAATAAAAATGTTCTTCCTGAGGGCGGCATTGAATCCCAGTCAATCAACTTTTTGATTTTATTAATACTTTGTACAATCCAGGAGTAACAATTAGTCCAGAATATATTGTATATGTATTAGACTACCTATAATACCAATTTTAAAGTTTTTGGAATCATACAAACATGTTCAATTTTGAAAACTAAACATTTAGTTCACAGGATTACATTTTTCATTTGATTTCTGCAAATCTTTTTTACCCTAGGCCTCCTTGTAAATGGTATCCTTGACAAATAATGGTTCTGAGGCATACTAGGAGACCCTAGTACACCAACCATACAAAAAAAATTGGAAGATACCATAGCCATTGTTTTTATACGGGCTGTAACATAAGCGCAAAATAAAAATGTTCTTCCTGAGGGCGGCATTGAATCCCAGTCAATCAACTTTTTGATTTTATTAATATTTTGTACAATCCAGGAGTAACAATTAGTCCAGAATATATTGTATATGTATTAGACTACCTATAATACCAATTTTAAAGTTTTTGGAATCATACAAACATGTTCAATTTTGAAACTAAACATTAAGTTAACAGGATTACATTTTTCATTTGATTTCTGCAAATCTTTTTTACCCTAGGCCTCCTTGTAAATGGTATCCTTTACAAATAATGGTACTGGGGCATACTAGGGGACCCTAGTACACCAGCAGACTTCTATTTTGTTCCCCAGACCTCCTTACAAATGATATAATTGACAAATAATGGTTCTGGGGCATACTACGGGACCCAAGTACACCAACCATAGAAAAAAATTTGTATTATAGCCATTGTGTTAATACGGGCTATAACATAAGCGCAAAATAAAAGTTTTCTTCCTGAGGGACGCTTTGAAACCCAGTCAATCAACTTTTTGATTTTATTAATACTTTGTACAATCCAGGAGTAACAATTAGTCCAGAATATATTGTATATGTATTAGACTACCTATAATACCCATTTCAAAGTTTTTGGAATCATAGAAACATGTTCAATTTCGAAACTAAACAATTAGTTCACAGGATTACATTTTTCATTTGATTTCTGCAAGTCTTTTTTACCCTAGGCCTCCTTGTAAATGGTATCCTTGACAAATAATGGTTCTGAGGCATACTAGGAGACCCTAGTACACCAACCATACAAAAAAAATTGGAAGATACCATAGCCATTGTTTTTATACGGGCTGTAACATAAGCGCAAAATAAAAATGTTCTTCCTGAGGGCGGCATTGAATCCCAGTCAATCAACTTTTTGATTTTATTAATATTTTGTACAATCCAGGAGTAACAATTAGTCCAGAATATATTGTATATGTATTAGACTACCTATAATACCCATTTTAAAGTTTTTGGAATCATACAAACATGTTCAATTTTGAAACTAAACAATTAGTTCACAGGATTACATTTTTCATTTGATTTCTGCATGTCTTTTTTACCCTAGGCCTCCTTGTAAATGGTATCCTTGACAAATAATGGTTCTGAGGCATACTAGGAGACCCTAGTACACCAACCATACAAAAAAAATTGGAAGATACCATAGCCATTGTTTTTCTACGGGCTATAACATAAGCGCTAAATAAAAGTTTTCTTCCTGAGGGACGCTTTGAAACCCAGTCAATCAACTTTTTGATTTTATTAATACTTTGTACAATCCAGGAGTAACAATTAGTCCAGAATATATTGTATATGTATTAGACTACCTATAATACCCATTTTAAAGTTTTTGGAATCATAGAAACATGTTCAATTTCGAAACTAAACAATTAGTTCACAGGATTACATTTTTCATTTGATTTCTGCAAGTCTTTTTTACCCTAGGCCTCCTTGTAAATGGTATCCTTGACAAATAATGGTTCTGAGGCATACTAGGAGACCCTAGTACACCAACCATACAAAAAAAATTGGAAGATACCATAGCCATTGTTTTTATACGGGCTGTAACATAAGCGCAAAATAAAAATGTTCTTCCTGAGGGCGGCATTGAATCCCAGTCAATCAACTTTTTGATTTTATTAATACTTTGTACAATCCAGAAGTAACAATTAGTCCAGAATATATTGTATATGTATTAGACTACCTATAATACCAATTTTAAAGTTTTTGGAATCATACAAACATGTTCAATTTTGAAACTAAACATTTAGTTCACAGGATTACATTTTTCATTTGATTTCTGCAAATCTTTTTTTACCCTAGGCCTCCTTGTAAATGGTATCCTTTACAAATAATGGTTCTGGGGCATACTAGAGGACCCTAGTACACCAGCAGACTTCTATTTTTACCGCAGACCTTCTTACAAATGATATAATTGACAAATAATGGTTCTGGGGCATACTACGGGACCCAAGTACACCAACGATAGAAAAAAATTTGTATTATATCATAGCCATTGTGTTAATACGGGCTATAACATAAGCGCAAAATAAAAGTTTTCTTCCTGAGGGACGCTTTGAAAACCAGTCAATCAACTTTTTGATTTTATTAATACTTTGTACAATCCAGGAGTAACAATTAGTCCAGAATATATTGTATATGTATTAGACTACCTATAATACCAATTTTAAAGTTTTTGGAATCATACAAACATGTTCAATTTTGAAACTAAACATTTAGTTCACAGGATTACATTTTTCATTTGATTTCTGCAAATCTTTTTTACCCTAGGCTTCCTTGTAAATGGTATCCTTTACAAATAATGGTTCCGGGGCATACTAGGGGACCCTAGTACACCAGCAGACTTCTATTTTTACCGCAGACCTCCTTACAAATGATATAATTGACAAATAATGGTTCTGGGGCATACTACGGGACCCAAGTACACCAACCATAGAAAAAAATTTGTATTATATCATAGCCATTGTGTTAATACGGGCTATAACATAAGCGCAAAATAAAAGTTTTCTTCCTGAGGGACGCTTTGAAACCCAGTCAATCAACTTTTTGATTTTATTAATACTTTGTACAATCCAGGAGTAACAATTAGTCCAGAATATATTGTATATGTATTAGACTACCTATAATACCCATTTTAAAGTTTTTGGAATCATAGAAACATGTTCAATTTCGAAACTAAACAATTAGTTCACAGGATTACATTTTTCAATTGATTTCTGCAAGTCTTAATAAGCGCAAAACCTTATTAAATCCAAAGTTTGGATAAAGTTGAACCAAAATTTCAAGGAGCTTATGATGGATCTTGATGATCTTCGAGGTGATGCTACTCATAAAATCTATGGTATTTGTTTTAAATTTTTACAAAAACACATTTGTGGGGACTCCCTTATTCTAAATTTGCAATAATTTTATGCTATTTGTTCTTCAAAATCCCATAGTAAGGTCACAAAATTTGGAAAAAGTTGAACCAAAATTTCAAGGAGCTTATGATGGATCTTGATGATCTTCGAGGTGATGCTACTCAAAAAATCTATGGTATTTGTTTTTAATTTTTACAAAAACACATTTGTGGGGACTCTCTTATTCTAAATTTGCAATAATTTTATGCTATTTGTTCTTCAAAATCCCATAGTAAGGTCACAAAGTTTGGAAAAAGTTGAACCAAAATTTCAAGGAGCTTTTGATGGATCTTGATGATCTTCGAGGTGATGCTACTCAAAAAATCTATGGTATTTGTTTTTAATTTTTACAAAAACACATTTGTGGGGACTCTCTTATTCTAAATTTGCAATAATTTTATGCTTTTTGTTCTTCAAAATCCCATAGTAAGGTCACAAAGTTTGGAAAAAGTTGAACCAAAATTTAAAGGAGGTTATGATGGATCTTGATGATCTTCGAGGTGATGCTAATCATAAAATCTATGGTATTTGTTTTTAATTTTTACAAAAACACATTTGTGGGGACTCTCTTATTCTAAATTTGCAATAATTTTATGCTATTTGTTCTTCAAAATCCCATAGTAAGGTCACAAAGTTTGGAAAAAGTTGAACCAAAATTACAAGGAACTTATGATGGATCTTGATGATCTTCGAGGTGATGCTACTCAAAAAATCTATGGTATTTGTTTTTAATTTTTACAAAAACACATTTGTGGGGACTCTCTTATTCTAAATTTGCAATAATTTTTTGATATTTGTTCTTCAAAATCCCATAGTAAGGTCACAAAGTTTGGAAAAAGTTGAACCAAAATTTCAAGGAGGTTATGATGGATCTTGATGATCTTCGAGGTGATGCTAATCATAAAATCTATGGTATTTGTTTTTAATTTTTACAAAAACACATTTGTGGGGACTCTCTTATTCTAAATTTGCAATAATTTTATGCTATTTGTTCTTCAAAATCCCATAGTAAGGTCACAAAGTTTGGAAAAAGTTGAACCAAAATTTCAAGGAACTTATGATGGATCTTGATGATCTTCGAGGTGATGCTACTCATAAAATCTATGGTATTTGTTTTTTAATTTTTACAAAAACACATTTGTGGGGACTCCCTTATTCTAAATTTGCAATAATTTTATGCTATTTGTTCTTCAAAATCCCATAGTAAGGTCACAAAGTTTGGAAAAAGTTGAACCAAAATTTCAAGGAGCTTATGATGGATCTTGATGATCTTCGAGGTGATGCTACTCAAAAAATCTATGGTATTTGTTTTTAATTTTTACAAAAACACATTTGTGGGGACTCCCTTATTCTAAATTTGCAATAATTTTATGCTATTTGTTCTTCAAAATCCCAAAGTAAGGTCACAAAGTTTGGAAAAAGTTGAACCAAAATTTCAAGGAGGTTATGATGGATCTTGATGATCTTCGAGGTGATGCTACTCATAAAATCTATGGTATTTGTTTTTAATTTTTACAAAAACACATTTGTGGGGACTCCCTTATTCTAAATTTGCAATAATTTTATGCTATTTGTTCTTCAAAATCCCATAGTAAGGTCACAAAGTTTGGATAAAGTTGAACCAAAATTTCAAGAAGCTTATGATGGATCTTGATGATCTTCGAGGTGATGCTACTCATAAAATCTATGATATTTGTTTTTAATTTTTACAAAAACACATTTGTGGGGACTCCCTTATTCTAAATTTGCAATAATTTTATGCTATTTGTTCTTCAAAATCCCATAGTAAGGTCACAAAGTTTGGATAAAGTTGAACCAAAATTTCAAGGAGCTTATGATAGATCTTGATGATCTTCGAGGTGATGCTACTCATAAAATCTATGGTATTTGTTTTTAATTTTTACAAAAACACATTTGTGGGGACTCCCTTATTCTAAATTTGCAATAATTTTATGCTATTTGTTCTTCAAAATCCCATAGTAAGGTCACAAAGTTTGGATAAAGTTGAACCAAAATTTCAAGGAGCTTATGATGGATCTTGATGATCTTCGAGGTGATGCTACTCATAAAATCTATGTTATTTGTTTTTATTTTTTACAAAAACACATTTGTGGGACTCCCTTTTTCTAAATTTGCAATAATTTTATGCTATTTGTTCTTCAAAATCCCATAGTAGGGTCACAAAGTTTGGAAAAAGTTGAACCAAAATTTCAAGGAACTTATGATGGATCTTGATGATCTTCGAGGTGATGCTACTCATAAAATCTATGGTATTTGTTTTTAATTTTTACAAAAACACGTTTGTGGGGACTCCCTTATTCTAAATTTGCAATAATTTTATGCTATTTGTTCTTCAAAATCCCATAGTAAGGTCACAAAGTTTGGATAAAGTTGAACCAAAATTTCAAGGAGCTTATGATGGATCTTGATGATCTTCGAGGTGATGCTACTCATAAAATCTATAGTATTTGTTTTTAATTTTTACAAAAACACATTTGTGGGGACTCCCTTATTCTAAATTTGCAATAATTTTATGCTATTTGTTCTTCAAAATCCCATAGTAAGGTCACAAAGTTTGGATAAAGTTGAACCAAAATTTCAAGGAGCTTATGATGGATCTTGATGATCTTCGAGGTGATGCTACTCATAAAATCTATGGTATTTGTTTTTAATTTTTACAAAAACACATTTGTGGGGACTCCCTTATTCTAAATTTGCAATAATTTTATGCTATTTGTTCTTCAAAATCCCATAGTAAGGTCACAAAGTTTGGAAAAAGTTGAACCAAAATTTCAAGGAACTTATGATGGATCTTGATGATCTTCGAGGTGATGCTACTCATAAAATCTATGGTATTTGTTTTTAATTGTTACAAAAAACACATTTGTGGGGACTCCCTTATTCTAAATTTGCAATAATTTTATGCTATTTGTTCTTCAAAATCCCATAGTAAGGTCACAAAGTTTGGAAAAAGTTGAACCAAAATTTCAAGGAGCTTATGATGGATCTTGATGATCTTCGAGGTGATGCTACTCAAAAAATCTATGGTATTTGTTTTTAATTTTTACAAAAACACATTTGTGGGGACTCCCTTATTCTAAATTTGCAATAATTTTATGCTATTTGTTCTTCAAAATCCCAAAGTAAGGTCACAAAGTTTGGAAAAGTTGAACCAAAATTTCAAGGAGGTTATGATGGATCTTGATGATCTTCGAGGTGATGCTACTCATAAAATCTATGGTATTTGTTTTTAATTTTTACAAAAACACATTTGTGGGGACTCCCTTATTCTAAATTTGCAATAATTTTATGCTATTTGTTCTTCAAAATCCCATAGTAAGGTCACAAAGTTTGGATAAAGTTGAACCAAAATTTCAAGAAGCTTATGATGGATCTTGATGATCTTCGAGGTGATGCTACTCATAAAATCTATGATATTTGTTTTTAATTTTTACAAAAACACATTTGTGGGGACTCCCTTATTCTAAATTTGCAATAATTTTATGCTATTTGTTCTTCAAAATCCCATAGTAAGGTCACAAGGTTTGGATAAGTTGAACCAAAATTTCAAGGAGCTTATGATGGATCTTGATGATCTTCGAGGTGATGCTACTCATAAAATCTATGGTATTTGTTTTTAATTTTTACAAAAACACATTTGTGGGGACTCCCTTATTCTAAATTTGCAATAATTTTATGCTATTTGTTCTTCAAAATCCCATAGTAAGGTCACAAAGTTTGGATAAAGTTGAACCAAAATTTCAAGGAGCTTATGATGGATCTTGATGATCTTCGAGGTGATGCTACTCATAAAATCTATGGTATTTGTTTTTAATTTTTACAAAAACACATTTGTGGGGACTCCCTTTTTTCTAAATTTGCAATAATTTTATGCTATTTGTTCTTCAAAATCCCATAGTAGGGTCACAAAGTTTGGAAAAAGTTGAACCAAAATTTCAAGGAACTTATGATGGATCTTGATGATCTTCGAGGTGATGCTACTCATAAAATCTATGGTATTTGTTTTTAATTTTTACAAAAACACATTTGTGGGGACTCCCTTATTCTAAATTTGCAATAATTTTATGCTATTTGTTCTTCAAAATCCCATAGTAAGGTCACAAAGTTTGGATAAAGTTGAACCAAAATTTCAAGGAGCTTATGATGGATCTTGATGATCTTCGAGGTGATGCTACTCATAAAATCTATAGTATTTGTTTTTAATTTTTACAAAAACACATTTGTGGGGACTCCCTTATTCTAAATTTGCAATAATTTTATGCTATTTGTTCTTCAAAATCCCATAGTAAGGTCACAAAGTTTGGAAAAAGTTGAACCAAAATTTCAAGGAACTTATGATGGATCTTGATGATCTTCGAGGTGATGCTACTCATAAAATCTATGGTATTTGTTTTTAATTTTTACAAAAACACATTTGTGGGGACTCCCTCATTCTAAATTTGCAATAATTTTATGCTATTTGTTCTTCAAAATCCCATAGCAAGGTCACAAAGTTTGGAAAAAGTTGAACCAAAATATCAAGGAACTTATGATGGATCTTGATGATCTTCGAGGTGATGGTACTCATAAAATCTATGGTATTTGTTTTTAATTGTTACAAAAACACATTTGTGGGGACTCCCTTATTCTAAATTTGCAATAATTTTATGCTATTTGTTCTTCAAAATCCCATAGTAAGGTCACAAAGTTTGGAAAAAGTTGAACCAAAATTTCAAGGAACTTATGATAGATCTTGATGATCTTCGAGGTGATGCTACTCATAAAATCTATGGTATTTGTTTTTAATTTTTACAAAAACACATTTGTGGGGACTCCCTTATTCTAAATTTGCAATAATTTTATGCTATTTGTTCTTCAAAATCCCATAGTAAGGTCACAAAGTTTGGATAAAGTTGAACCAAAATTTCAAGGAGCTTATGATGGATCTTGATGATCTTCGAGGTGATGCTACTCATAAAATCTATAGAATTTGTTTTTAATTTTTACAAAAACACATTTGTGGGGACTCCCTTATTCTAAATTTGCAATAATTTTATGCTATTTGTTCTTCAAAATCCCATAGTAAGGTCACAAAGTTTGGATAAAGTTGAACCAAAATTTCAAGGAGCTTATGATGGATCTTGATGATCTTCGAGGTGATGCTACTCATAAAATCTATGGTATTTGTTTTTAATTTTTACAAAAACACATTTGTGGGGACTCCCTTATTCTAAATTTGCAATAATTTTATGCTATTTGTTCTTCAAAATCCCATAGTAAGGTCACAAAGTTTGGAAAAAGTTGAACCAAAATTTCAAGGAACTTATGATGGATCTTGATGATCTTCGAGGTGATGCTACTCATAAAATCTATGGTATTTGTTTTTAATTTTTACAAAAACACATTTGTGGGGACTCCCTTATTCTAAATTTGCAATAATTTTATGCTATTTGTTCTTCAAAATCCCATAGCAAGGTCACAAAGTTTGGAAAAAGTTGAACCAAAATTTCAAGGGGCTTATGATGGAACTTGATGATCTTCGAGGTGATGGTACTCATAAAATCTATGGTATTTGTTTTTAATTTTTACAAAAACACATTTGTGGGGACTCTCTTATTCTAAATTTGCAATAATTTTATGCTATTTGTTCTTCAAAATCCCATAGTAAGGTCACAAAGTTTGGATAAAGTTGAACCAAAATTTCAAGAAACTTATGATGGATCTTGATGATCTTCGAGGTGATGCTACTCATAAAATCTATAGTATTTGTTTTTAATTTTTACAAAAACACATTTGTGGGGACTCCCTTATTCTAAATTTGCAATAATTTTATGCTATTTGTTCTTCAAAATCCCATAGTAAGGTCACAAAGTTTGGATAAAGTTGAACCAAAATTTCAAGGAGCTTATGATGGATCTTGATGATCTTCGAGGTGATGCTACTCATAAAATCTATGGTATTTGTTTTTAATTTTTACAAAAACACATTTGTGGGGACTCCCTTATTCTAAATTTGCAATAATTTTATGCTATTTGTTCTTCAAAATCCCATAGTAAGGTCACAAAGTTTGGATAAAGTTGAACCAAAATTTCAAGGAGCTTATGATGGATCTTGATGATCTTCGAGGTGATGCTACTCATAAAATCTATGGTATTTGTTTTTAATTTTTACAAAAAACACATTTGTGGCGACTCCCTTATTCTAAATTTGCAATAATTTTATGCTATTTGTTCTTCAAAATCCCATAGTAAGGTCACAAAGTTTGGATAAAGTTGAACCAAAATTTCAAGAAGCTTATGATGGATCTTGATGATCTTCGAGGTGATGCTACTCAAAAGATCTATGGTATTTGTTTTTAATTTTTACAAAAACACATTTGTGGGGACTCTCTTATTCTAAATTTGCAATAATTTTATGCTATTTGTTCTTCAAAATCCCATAGTAAGGTCACAAAGTTTGGAAAAAGTTGAACCAAAATTTCAAGGAACTTATGATGGATCTTGATGATCTTCGAGGTGATGCTACTCATAAAATCTATGGTATTTGTTTTAAATTTTTACAAAAACACATTTGTGGGGACTCCCTTATTCTAAATTTGCAATAATTTTATGCTATTTGTTCTTCAAAATCCCATAGTAAGGTCACAAAGTTTGGATAAAGTTGAACCAAAATTTCAAGGAGCTTATGATGGATCTTGATGATCTTCGAGGTGATGCTACTCATAAAATCTACGGTATTTGTTTTTAATTTTTACAAAAACACATTTGTGGGGACTCCCTTATTCTAAATTTGCAATAATTTTATGCTATTTGTTCTTCAAAATCCCAAAGTAAGGTCACAAAGTTTGGAAAAAGTTGAATCAAAATTTCAAGGAGGTTATGATGGATCTTGATGATCTTCGAGGTGATGCTAATCATAAAATCTATGGTATTTGTTTTTAATTTTTACAAAAACACATTTGTGGGGACTCCCTTATTCTAAATTTGCAATAATTTTATGCTATTTGTTCTTCAAAATCCCATAGTAAGGTCACAAAGTTTGGAAAAAGTTGAACCAAAATTTCAAGGAACTTATGATGGATCTTGATGATCTTCGAGGTGATGCTACTCATAAAATCTATGGTATTTGTTTTAAATTTTTACAAAAACACATTTGTGGGGACTCCCTTATTCTAAATTTGCAATAATTTTATGCTATTTGTTCTTCAAAATCCCATAGTAAGGTCACAAATTTTGGAAAAAGTTGAACCAAAATTTCAAGGAACTTATGATGGATCTTGATGATCTTCGAGGTGATGCTACTCATAAAATCTATGGTATTTGTTTTAAATTTTTACAAAAACACATTTGTGGGGACTCCCTTATTCTAAATTTGCAATAATTTTATGCTATTTGTTCTTCAAAATCCCATAGTAAGGTCACAAAGTTTGGAAAAAGTTGAATTAAAATTTCAAGGAGCTTATGATGGATCTTGATGATCTTCGAGGTGATGCTACTCATAAAATCTATGGTATTTGTTTTTAATTTTTACAAAAACACATTTGTGGGGACTCCCTTATTCTAAATTTGCAATAATTTTATGCTATTTGTTCTTCAAAATCCCATAGTAAGGTCACAAAGTTTGGATAAAGTTGAACCAAAATTTCAAGGAGCTTATGATGGATCTTGATGATCTTCGAGGTGATGCTACTCATAAAATCTATGGTATTTGTTTTTAATTTTTACAAAAACACATTTGTGGCGACTCCCTTATTCTAAATTTGCAATAATTTTATGCTATTTGTTCTTCAAAATCCCATAGTAAGGTCACAAAGTTTGGATAAAGTTGAACCAAAATTTCAAGAAGCTTATGATGGATCTTGATGATCTTCGAGGTGATGCTACTCAAAAGATCTATGGTATTTGTTTTTAATTTTTACAAAAACACATTTGTGGGGACTCTCTTATTCTAAATTTGCAATAATTTTATGCTATTTGTTCTTCAAAATCCCATAGTAAGGTCACAAAGTTTGGAAAAAGTTGAACCAAAATTTCAAGGAACTTATGATGGATCTTGATGATCTTCGAGGTGATGCTACTCATAAAATCTATGGTATTTGTTTTAAATTTTTACAAAAACACATTTGTGGGGACTCCCTTATTCTAAATTTGCAATAATTTTATGCTATTTGTTCTTCAAAATCCCATAGTAAGGTCACAAAGTTTGGATAAAGTTGAACCAAAATTTCAAGGAGCTTATGATGGATCTTGATGATCTTCGAGGTGATGCTACTCATAAAATCTACGGTATTTGTTTTTAATTTTTACAAAAACACATTTGTGGGGACTCCCTTATTCTAAATTTGCAATAATTTTATGCTATTTGTTCTTCAAAATCCCAAAGTAAGGTCACAAAGTTTGGAAAAAGTTGAATCAAAATTTCAAGGAGGTTATGATGGATCTTGATGATCTTCGAGGTGATGCTAATCATAAAATCTATGGTATTTGTTTTTAATTTTTACAAAAACACATTTGTGGGGACTCCCTTATTCTAAATTTGCAATAATTTTATGCTATTTGTTCTTCAAAATCCCATAGTAAGGTCACAAAGTTTGGAAAAAGTTGAACCAAAATTTCAAGGAACTTATGATGGATCTTGATGATCTTCGAGGTGATGCTACTCATAAAATCTATGGTATTTGTTTTAAATTTTTACAAAAACACATTTGTGGGGACTCCCTTATTCTAAATTTGCAATAATTTTATGCTATTTGTTCTTCAAAATCCCATAGTAAGGTCACAAATTTTGGAAAAAGTTGAACCAAAATTTCAAGGAACTTATGATGGATCTTGATGATCTTCGAGGTGATGCTACTCATAAAATCTATGGTATTTGTTTTAAATTTTTACAAAAACACATTTGTGGGGACTCCCTTATTCTAAATTTGCAATAATTTTATGCTATTTGTTCTTCAAAATCCCATAGTAAGGTCACAAAGTTTGGAAAAAGTTGAATTAAAATTTCAAGGAGCTTATGATGGATCTTGATGATCTTCGAGGTGATGCTACTCATAAAATCTATGGTATTTGTTTTTAATTTTTACAAAAACACATTTGTAGGGACTCCCTTATTCTTAATTTGCAATAATTTTATGCTATTTGTTCTTCAAAATCCCATAGTAAGGTCACAAAGTTTGGAAAAAGTTGAACCAAAATTTCAAGGAACTTATGATGGATCTTGATGATCTTCGAGGTGATGCTACTTATAAAATCTATGGTATTTGTTTTTAATTTTTACAAAAACACATTTGTGGGGACTCCCTTATTCTAAATTTGCAATAATTTTATGCTATTTGTTCTTCAAAATCCCATAGTAAGGTCACAAAGTTTGGATAAAGTTGAACCAAAATTTCAAGGAGCTTTTGATGGATCTTGATGATCTTCGAGGTGATGCTACTCAAAAAATCTATGGTATTTGTTTTTAATTTTTACAAAAACACATTTGTGGGGACTCCCTTATTCTAAATTTGCAATAATTTTATGCTATTTGTTCTTCAAAATCCCATAGTAAGGTCACAAAGTTTGGATAAAGTTGAACCAAAATTTCAAGGAGCTTATGATGGATCTTGATGATCTTCGAGGTGATGCTACTCATAAAATCTACGGTATTTGTTTTTAATTTTTACAAAAACACATTTGTGGGGACTCCCTTATTCTAAATTTGCAATAATTTTATGCTATTTGTTCTTCAAAATACCAAAGTAAGGTCACAAAGTTTGGAAAAAGTTGAACCAAAATTTCAAGGAGGTTATGATGGATCTTGATGATCTTCGAGGTGATGCTAATCATAAAATCTATGGTATTTGTTTTTAATTTTTACAAAAACACATTTGTGGCGACTCCCTTATTCTAAATTTGCAATAATTTTATGCTATTTGTTCTTCAAAATCCCATAGTAAGGTCACAAAGTTTGGATAAAGTTGAACCAAAATTTCAAGAAGCTTATGATGGATCTTGATGATCTTCGAGGTGATGCTACTCAAAAGATCTATGGTATTTGTTTTTAATTTTTACAAAAACACATTTGTGGGGACTCCCTTATTCTAAATTTGCAATAATTTTATGCTATTTGTTCTTCAAAATCCCATAGTAAGGTCACAAAGTTTGGAAAAAAGTTGAATTAAAATTTCAAGGAACTTATGATGGATCTTGATGATCTTCGAGGTGATGCTACTCATAAAATCTATGGTATTTGTTTTTAATTGTTACAAAAACACATTTGTGGGGACTCCCTTATTCTAAATTTGCAATAATTTTATGCTATTTGTTCTTCAAAATCCCATAGTAAGGTCACAAAGTTTGGAAAAAGTTGAATTAAAATTTCAAGGAGCTTATGATGGATCTTGATGATCTTCGAGGTGATGCTACTCATAAAATCTATGGTATTTGTTTTTAATTTTTACAAAAACACATTTGTGGGGACTCCCTTATTCTTAATTTGCAATAATTTTATGCTATTTGTTCTTCAAAATCCCATAGTAAGGTCACAAATTTTGGAAAAAGTTGAACCAAAATTTCAAGGAACTTATGATGGATCTTGATGATCTTCGAGGTGATGCTACTTATAAAATCTATGGTATTTGTTTTTAATTTTTACAAAAACACATTTGTGGGGACTCCCTTATTCTAAATTTGCAATAATTTTATGCTATTTGTTCTTCAAAATCCCATAGTAAGGTCACAAAGTTTGGATAAAGTTGAACCAAAATTTCAAGGAGCTTTTGATGGATCTTGATGATCTTCGAGGTGATGCTACTCAAAAAATCTATGGTATTTGTTTTTAATTTTTACAAAAACACATTTGTGGGGACTCCCTTATTCTAAATTTGCAATAATTTTATGCTATTTGTTCTTCAAAATCCCATAGTAAGGTCACAAAGTTTGGATAAAGTTGAACCAAAATTTCAAGGAGCTTATGATGGATCTTGATGATCTTCGAGGTGATGCTACTCATAAAATCTACGGTATTTGTTTTTAATTTTTACAAAAACACATTTGTGGGGACTCCCTTATTCTAAATTTGCAATAATTTTATGCTATTTGTTCTTCAAAATACCAAAGTAAGGTCACAAAGTTTGGAAAAAGTTGAACCAAAATTTCAAGGAGGTTATGATGGATCTTGATGATCTTCGAGGTGATGCTACTCATAAAATCTATGGTATTTGTTTTTTATTTTTACAAAAACACATTTGTGGGGACTCCCTTATTCTAAATTTGCAATAATTTTATGCTATTTGTTCTTCAAAATCCCATAGTAAGGTCAAAAAGTTTGGAAAAAGTTGAACGAAAATTTCAAGGAGCTTATGATGGATCTTGATGATCTTCGATGTGATGCTACTCATAAAATCTATGGTATTTGTTTTTAATTTTTACAAAAACACATTTGTGGGGACTCCCTTATTCTAAATTTGCAATAATTTTATGCTATTTGTTCTTCAAAATCCCATAGTAAGGTCACAAAGTTTGGATAAAGTTGAACCAAAATTTCAAGGAGCAAATGATGGATCTTGATGATCTTCGAGGTGATGCTACTCATAAAATCTATGGTATTTGTTTTTAATTGTTAAAAAACACATTTTTGGGGACTCCCTTATTCTAAATTTGCAATAATTTTATGCTATTTGTTCTTCAAAATCCCATAGCAAGGTCACAAAGTTTGGAAAAAGTTGAACCAATATTTCAAGGAACTTATGATGGATCTTGATGATCTTCGAGGTGATGCTACTCATAAAATCTATGGTATTTGTTTTTAATTTTTACAAAAACACATTTGTGGGGACTCCCTTATTCTAAATTTGCAATAATTTTATGCTATTTGTTCTTCAAAATCCCATAGTAAGGTCACAAAGTTTGGAAAAAGTTGAACGAAAATTTAAAGGAGCTTATGATGGATCTTGATGATCTTCGATGTGATGCTACTCATAAAATCTATGGTATTTGTTTTTAATTTTTACAAAAACACATTTGTGGGGACTCCCTTATTCTAAATTTGCAATAATTTTATGCTATTTGTTCTTCAAAATCCCATAGTAAGGTCACAAAGTTTGGAAAAAGTTGAATTAAAATTTCAAGGAACTTATGATGGATCTTGATGATCTTCGAGGTGATGCTACTCATAAAATCTATGGTATTTGTTTTTAATTGTTACAAAAACACATTTGTTGGGACTCCCTTATTCTAAATTTGCAATAATTTTATGCTATTTGTTCTTCAAAATCCCATAGCAAGGTCACAAAGTTTGGATAAAGTTGAACCAAAATTTCAAGGAGCTTATGATGGATCTTGATGATCTTCGAGGTGATGCTACTCATAAAATCTATGGTATTTGTTTTTAATTGTTAAAAAACACATTTGTGGGGACTCCCTTATTCTAAATTTGCAATAATTTTATGCTATTTGTTCTTCAAAATCCCATAGTAAGGTCACAAAGTTTGGAAAAAGATGAATTAAAATTTTAAGGAACTTATGATGGATCTTGATGATCTTCGAGGTGATGCTACTCATAAAATCTATGGTATTTGTTTTTAATTGTTACAAAAACACATTTGTGGGGACTCCCTTATTCTAAATTTGCAATAATTTTATGCTATTTGTTCTTCAAAATCCCATAGTAAGGTCACAAAGTTTGGATAAAGTTGAACCAAAATTTCAAGGAGCTTATGATGGATCTTGATGATCTTCGAGGTGATGCTACTCATAAAATCTATGGTATTTGTTTTTAATTGTTAAAAAAACACATTTGTGGGGACTCCCTTATTCTAAATTTGCAATAATTTTATGCTATTTGTTCTTCAAAATCCCATAGCAAGGTCACAAAGTTTGGAAAAAGTTGAACCAATATTTCAAGGAACTTATGATGGATCTTGATGATCTTCGAGGTGATGCTACTCATAAAATCTATGGTATTTGTTTTTAATTTTTACAAAAACACATTTGTGGGGACTCCCTTATTCTAAATTTGCAATAATTTTATGCTATTTGTTCTTCAAAATCCCATAGTAAGGTCACAAAGTTTGGAAAAAGTTGAACGAAAATTTCAAGGAGCTTATGATGGATCTTGATGATCTTCGATGTGATGCTACTCATAAAATCTGTGGTATTTGTTTTTAATTTTTACAAAAACACATTTGTGGGGACTCCCTTATTCTAAATTTGTAATAATTTTATGCTATTTGTTCTTCAAAATCCCATAGTAAGGTCACAAAGTTTGGAAAAAGTTGAATTAAAATTTCAAGGAACTTATGATGGATCTTGATGATCTTCGAGGTGATGCTACTCATAAAATCTATGGTATTTGTTTTTAATTTTTACAAAAACACATTTGTGGGGACTCCCTTATTCTAAATTTGCAATAATTTTATGCTATTTGTTCTTCAAAATCCCATAGTAAGGTCACAAAGTTTGGAAAAAGTTGAATTAAAATTTCAAGGAACTTATGATGGATCTTGATGATCTTCGAGGTGATGCTACTCATAAAATCTATGGTATTTGTTTTTAATTGTTACAAAAACACATTTGTTGGGACTCCCTTATTCTAAATTTGCAATAATTTTTTGCTATTTGTTCTTCAAAATCCCATAGCAAGGTCACAAAGTTTGGAAAAAGTTGAACCAAAATTTCAAGGAGCTTATAATGGATCTTGATGATCTGCGAGGTGATGCTACTTATAAAATCTATGGTATTTGTTTTTAATTTTTACAAAAACACATTTGTGGGGACTCCCTTATTCTAAATTTGCAATAATTTTATGCTATTTGTTCTTCAAAATCCCATAGTAAGGTCACAAAGTTTGGATAAAGTTGAACCAAAATTTCAAGGAGATTTGATGGATCTTGATGATCTTCGAGGTGATGCTACTCATAAAATCCATGGTATTTGTTTTTAATTTTTACAAAAACACATTTGTGGGGACTCCCTTATTCCAAATTTGCAATAATTTTATGCTATTTGTTCTTCAAAATCCCATAGTAAGGTCACAAAGTTTGGAAAAAGTTGAATTAAAATTTCAAGGAACTTATGATGGATCTTGATGATCTTCGATGTGATGCTACTCATAAAATCTATGGTATTTGTTTTTAATTTTTACAAAAACACATTTGTGGGGACTCCCTTATTCTAAATTTGCAATAATTTTATGCTATTTGTTCTTCAAAATCCCATAGTAAGGTCACAAAGTTTGGAAAAAGTTGAATTAAAATTTCAAGGAACTTATGATGGATCTTGATGATCTTCGAGGTGATGCTACTCATAAAATCTATGGTATTTGTTTTTAATTGTTACAAAAACACATTTGTTGGGACTCCCTTATTCTAAATTTGCAATAATTTTATGCTATTTGTTCTTCAAAATCCCATAGCAAGGTCACAAAGTTTGGAAAAAGTTGAACCAAAATTTCAAGGAGCTTATAATGGATCTTGATGATCTGCGAGGTGATGCTACTTATAAAATCTATGGTATTTGTTTTTAATTTTTACAAAAACACATTTGTGGGGACTCCCTTATTCTAAATTTGCAATAATTTTATGCTATTTGTTCTTCAAAATCCCATAGTAAGGTCACAAAGTTTGGATAAAGTTGAACCAAAATTTCAAGGAGCTTTTGATGGATCTTGATGATCTTCGAGGTGATGCTACTCATAAAATCCATGGTATTTGTTTTTAATTTTTACAAAAACACATTTGTGGGGACTCCCTTATTCCAAATTTGCAATAATTTTATGCTATTTGTTCTTCAAAATCCCATAGTAAGGTCACAAAGTTTGGAAAAAGTTGAATTAAAATTTCAAGGAACTTATGATGGATCTTGATGATCTTCGAGGTGATGCTACTCATAAAATCTATGGTATTTGTTTTTAATTGTTACAAAAACACATTTGTGGGGACTCCCTTATTCTAAATTTGCAATAATTTTATGCTATTTGTTCTTCAAAATCCCATAGTAAGGTCACAAAGTTTGGATAAAGTTGAACCAAAATTTCAAGGAGATTTGATGGATCTTGATGATCTTCGAGGTGATGCTACTCATAAAATCCATGGTATTTGTTTTTAATTTTTACAAAAACACATTTGTGGGGACTCCCTTATTCTAAATTTGCAATAATTTTATGCTATTTGTTCTTCAAAATCCCATAGTAAGGTCACAAAGTTTGGATAAAGTTGAACCAAAATTTCAAGGAGCTTATGATGGATCTTGATGATCTTCGAGGTGATGCTACTCATAAAATCTATGGTATTTGTTTTTAATTGTTAAAAAACACATTTGTGGGGACTCCCTTATTCTAAATTTGCAATAATTTTATGCTATTTGTTCTTCAAAATCCCATAGCAAGGTCACAAAGTTTGGAAAAAGTTGAACCAATATTTCAAGGAACTTATGATGGATCTTGATGATCTTCGAGGTGATGCTACTCATAAAATCTATGGTATTTGTTTTTAATTTTTACAAAAACACATTTGTGGGGACTCCCTTATTCTAAATTTGCAATAATTTTATGCTATTTGTTCTTCAAAATCCCATAGTAAGGTCACAAAGTTTGGAAAAAGTTGAACGAAAATTTCAAGGAGCTTATGATGGATCTTGATGATCTTCGATGTGATGCTACTCATAAAATCTATGGTATTTGTTTTTAATTTTTACAAAAACACATTTGTGGGGACTCCCTTATTCTAAATTTGCAATAATTTTATGCTATTTGTTCTTCAAAATCCCATAGTAAGGTCACAAAGTTTGGAAAAAGTTGAATTAAAATTTCAAGGAACTTATGATGGATCTTGATGATCTTCGAGGTGATGCTACTCATAAAATCTATGGTATTTGTTTTTAATTGTTACAAAAACACATTTGTTGGGACTCCCTTATTCTAAATTTGCAATAATTTTATGCTATTTGTTCTTCAAAATCCCATAGCAAGGTCACAAAGTTTGGAAAAAGTTGAACCAAAATTTCAAGGAGCTTATAATGGATCTTGATGATCTGCGAGGTGATGCTACTTATAAAATCTATGGTATTTGTTTTTAATTTTTACAAAAACACATTTGTGGGGACTCCCTTATTCTAAATTTGCAATAATTTTATGCTATTTGTTCTTCAAAATCCCATAGTAAGGTCACAAAGTTTGGATAAAGTTGAACCAAAATTTCAAGGAGCTTTTGATGGATCTTGATGATCTTCGAGGTGATGCTACTCATAAAATCCATGGTATTTGTTTTTAATTTTTACAAAAACACATTTGTGGGGACTCCCTTATTCCAAATTTGCAATAATTTTATGCTATTTGTTCTTCAAAATCCCATAGTAAGGTCACAAAGTTTGGAAAAAGTTGAATTAAAATTTCAAGGAACTTATGATGGATCTTGATGATCTTCGAGGTGATGCTACTCATAAAATCTATGGTATTTGTTTTTAATTGTTACAAAAACACATTTGTGGGGACTCCCTTATTCTAAATTTGCAATAATTTTATGCTATTTGTTCTTCAAAATCCCATAGTAAGGTCACAAAGTTTGGATAAAGTTGAACCAAAATTTCAAGGAGCTTATGATGGATCTTGATGATCTTCGAGGTGATGCTACTCATAAAATCTATGGTATTTGTTTTTAATTGTTAAAAAACACATTTGTGGGGACTCCCTTATTCTAAATTTGCAATAATTTTATGCTATTTGTTCTTCAAAATCCCATAGTAAGGTCACAAAGTTTGGAAAAAGTTGAATTAAAATTTCAAGGAACTTATGATGGATCTTGATGATCTTTGAGGTGATGCTACTCATAAAATCTATGGTATTTGTTTTTAATTGTTACAAAAACACATTTGTGGGGACTCCCTTATTCTAAATTTGCAATAATTTTATGCTATTTGTTCTTCAAAATCCCATAGTAAGGTCACAAAGTTTAGATAAAGTTGAACCAAAATTTCAAGGTGCTTATGATGAATCTTGATGATCTTCGAGGTGATGCTACTCATAAAATCTATGGTATTTGTTTTTAATTTTTACAAAAACACATTTGTGGGGACTCCCTTATTCTAAATTTGCAATAATTTTATGCTATTTGTTCTTCAAAATCCCATAGTAAGGTCACAAAGTTTGGAAAAAGTTGAACGAAAAATTCAAGGAGCTTATGATGGATCTTGATGATCTTCGATGTGATGCTACTCATAAAATCTATGGTATTTGTTTTTAATTTTTACAAAAACACATTTGTGGGGACTCCCTTATTCTAAATTTGCAATAATTTAATGCTATTTGTTCTTCAAAATCCCATAGTAAGGTCACAAAGTTTGGAAAAAGTTGAATTAAAATTTCAAGGAACTTATGATGGATCTTGATGATCTTCGAGGTGATGCTACTCATAAAATCTATGGTATTTGTTTTTAATTGTTACAAAAACACATTTGTTGGGACTCCCTTATTCTAAATTTGCAATAATTTTATGCTATTTGTTCTTCAAAATCCCATAGCAAGGTCACAAAGTTTGGAAAAAGTTGAACCAAAATTTCAAGGAACTTATGATAGATCTTGATGATCTGCGAGGTGATGCTACTTATAAAATCTATGGTATTTGTTTTTAATTTTTACAAAAACACATTTGTGGGGACTCCCTTATTCTAAATTTGCAATAATTTTATGCTATTTGTTCTTCAAAATCCCATAGTAAGGTCCCAAAGTTTGGATAAAGTTGAACCAAAATTTCAAGGAGCTTTTGATGGATCTTGATGATCTTCGAGGTGATGCTACTCATAAAATCTATGGTATTTGTTTTTAATTTTTACAAAAACACATTTGTGGGGACTCCCTTATTCCAAATTTGCAATAATTTTATGCTATTTGTTCTTCAAAATCCCATAGTAAGGTCACAAAGTTTGGAAAAAGTTGAATTAAAATTTTAAGGAACTTATGATGGATCTTGATGATCTTCGAGGTGATGCTACTCATAAAATCTATGGTATTTGTTTTTAATTGTTACAAAAACACATTTGTGGGGACTCCCTTATTCTAAATTTGCAATAATTTTATGCTATTTGTTCTTCAAAATCCCATAGTAAGGTCACAAAGTTTGGATAAAGTTGAACCAAAATTTCAAGGAGCTTATGATGGATCTTGATGATCTTCGAGGTGATGCTACTCATAAAATCTATGGTATTTGTTTTTAATTGTTAAAAAACACATTTGTGGGGACTCCCTTATTCTAAATTTGCAATAATTTTATGCTATTTGTTCTTCAAAATCCCATAGTAAGGTCACAAAGTTTGGAAAAAGTTGAATTAAAATTTCAAGGAACTTATGATGGATCTTGATGATCTTTGAGGTGATGCTACTCATAAAATCTATGGTATTTGTTTTTAATTGTTACAAAAACACATTTGTGGGGACTCCCTTATTCTAAATTTGCAATAATTTTATGCTATTTGTTCTTCAAAATCCCATAGTAAGGTCACAAAGTTTGGATAAAGTTGAACCAAAATTTCAAGGTGCTTATGATGGATCTTGATGATCTTCGAGGTGATGCTACTCATAAAATCTATGGTATTTGTTTTTAATTGTTAAAAAACACATTTGTGGGGACTCCCTTATTCTAAATTTGCAATAATTTTATGCTATTTGTTCTTCAAAATCCCATAGTAAGGTCACAAAGTTTGGAAAAAGTTGAACCAAAATTTCAAGGAAGATCCATCATAAGCTCCTTGAAATTTTTGTTCAACTTTTTCCAAACTTTGGGACCTTACTATGGGATTTTGAAGAACAAATAGCATAAAATTATTGCAAATTTAGAATAAGGAAGTCCCCACAAATGTGTTTTTGTAAAAATTAAAAACAAATACCATAGATTTTTTGAGTAGCATCACTTCGAAGATCATCAAGATCCTTCATAAGCTCCTTGAAATTTGTGTTCATTTTTTTCCAAACTTTGGGACCTTACTATGGGATTTTGAAGAACAAATAGCATAAAATTATTGCAAATTTAGAATAAGGAAGTCCCCACAAATGTGTTTTTGTAAAAATTAAAAACAAATACCATAGATTTTTTGAGTAGCATCACTTCGAAGATCATCAAGATCCATCATAAGCTCCTTGAAATTTTTGTTCAACATTTTCCAAACTTTTGGACCTTACTATGGGATTTTGAAGAACAAATAGCATAAAATTATTGCAAATTAAGAATAAGGAAGTCCCCACAAATGTTTTTTTTGTAAAAATTAAAAACAAATGAAGTAAACTATTTTGAAATATACGATCCTCTCAAATAACATATTTCCTTATTTTTTGAGCTATTTAAAGACGATTTTTTGCAGTCGGGCAGAAAAATCATTTGAAGTATCTTTGATACGGGTCTTCAAAGTACCGAATAATTTTATCATTGGGTTTACTTGGTTTATTTTGAAGTAAACTATTTTGAAATATACGATCCTCTCAAATGACACATTTTCTTATTTTTTGAGCTATCTGAAGACGATTTTATGCAGTCGGGCAGAAAAATTATTTGAAGTTTTTTTGATACGGGTCTTCAAAGTACCGAATAATGTTATCATTGGGTTTACTTGGTTTTTTTTTTAAGTAAACTATTTTGAAATATACGATCCTCTCAAATAACACATTTCCTTATTTTTTGAGCTATTTAAAGACGATTTTATGCAGTCGGGCAGAAAAGTCATTTGAAGTTTCTTTGATACGGGTCTTCAAAGTACCGAATAATGTTATCATTTGGTTTACTTGGTTTATTTTGAAGTAAACTATTTTGAAATATACGATCCTCTCAAATAACACATTTCCTTATTTTTTGAGCTATTTAAAGACGATTTTATGCAGTCGGGCAGAAAAATCATTTGAAGTTTCTTTGA
This sequence comes from Daphnia galeata, assembly GCA_030770115.1. Lineage (NCBI taxonomy): Eukaryota > Metazoa > Arthropoda > Branchiopoda > Diplostraca > Daphniidae > Daphnia > Daphnia galeata. The sequence continues at coordinate 11,912,426 of CM061118.1, forward strand.
TACGGGTCTTCAAAGTACCGAATAATTTTATCATTGGGTTTACTTGGTTTATTTTGAAGTAAACTATTTTGAAATATATGATCCTCTCAAATAACACATTTCCTTATTTTTTGAGCTATTTAAAGACGATTTTATGCAGTCGGGCAGAAAAATCATTTAAAGTTTCTTTGATACGGGTCTTCAAAGTACCGAAACATTTTATCATTGGGTTTACTTGGTTTATTTTGAATTAAACTGTTTTGAAATATACGATCCTCTCAAATAACACATTTTCTTATTTTTTAGCTATTTAAAGACGATTTTTTGCAGTCGGGCAGAAAAATCATTTGAAGTATCTTTGATACGGGTCTTCAAAGTACCGAATAATTTTATCATTGGGTTTACTTGGTTTATTTTGAAGTAAACTATTTTGAAATATACGATCCTCTCAAATGACACATTTTCTTATTTTTTGAGCTATCTGAAGACGATTTTATGCAGTCGGGCAGAAAAATTATTTGAAGTTTTTTTGATACGGGTCTTCAAAGTACCGAATAATGTTATCATTGGGTTTACTTGGTTTTTTTTTAAGTAAACTATTTTGAAATATACGATCCTCTCAAATAACACATTTCCTTATTTTTTGAGCTATTTAAAGACGATTTTATGCAGTCGGGCAGAAAAATCATTTGAAGTTTCTTTGATACGGGTCTTCAAAGTACCGAATAATGTTATCATTGGGTTTACTTGGTTTTTTTTTAAGTAAACTATTTTGAAATATACGATCCTCTCAAATAACACATTTCCTTATTTTTTGAGCTATTTAAAGACGATTTTATGCAGTCGGGCAGAAAAATCATTTAAAGTTTCTTTGATACGGGTCTTCAAAGTACCGAAACATTTTATCATTGGGTTTACTTGGTTTATTTTGAATTAAACTGTTTTGAAATATACGATCCTCTCAAATAACACATTTTCTTATTTTTTAGCTATTTAAAGACGATTTTTTGCAGTCGGGCAGAAAAATCATTTGAAGTATCTTTGATACGGGTCTTCAAAGTACCGAATAATTTTATCATTGGGTTTACTTGGTTTATTTTGAAGTAAACTATTTTGAAATATACGATCCTCTCAAATGACACATTTTCTTATTTTTTGAGCTATCTGAAGACGATTTTATGCAGTCGGGCAGAAAAATTATTTGAAGTTTTTTTGATACGGGTCTTCAAAGTACCGAATACTGTTATCATTGGGTTTACTTGGTTTTTTTTTAAGTAAACTATTTTGAAATATACGATCCTCTCAAATAACACATTTCCTTATTTTTTGAGCTATTTAAAGACGATTTTATGCAGTCGGGCAGAAAAATCATTTGAAGTTTCTTTGATACGGGTCTTCAAAGTACCGAAACATTTTATCATTGGGTTTACTTGGTTTATTTTGAAGTAAACTATTTTGAAATATACGATCCTCTCAAATAACACCTTTTCTTATTTTTTGAGCTATTTAAAGACGATTTTTTGCAGTCGGGCAGAAAAATCATTTGAAGTATCTTTGATACGGGTCTTCAAAGTACCGAATAATTTTATCATTGGGTTTACTTGGTTTATTTTGAAGTAAACTATTTTGAAATATACGATCCTCTCAAAAGACACATTTTCTTATTTTTTGAGCTATCTGAAGACGATTTTATGCAGTCGGGCAGAAAAATTATTTGAAGTTTTTTTGATACGGGTCTTCAAAGTACCGAATAATGTTATCATTGGGTTTAATTGGTTTTTTTTAAAGTAAACTATTTTGAAATATACGATCCTCTCAAATAACACATTTCCTTATTTTTTGAGCTATTTAAAGACGATTTTATGCAGTCGGGCAGAAAAATCATTTGAAGTTTCTTTGATACGGGTCTTCAAAGTACCGAAAGATTTTATCATTGGGTTTACTTGGTTTATTTTGAAGTAAACTATTTTGAAATATACGATCCTCTCAAATAACACATTTCCTTATTTTTTGAGCTATTTAAAGACGATTTTATGCAGTCGGGCAGAAAAATCATTTGAAGTATCTTTGATACGGGTCTTCAAAGTACCGAATAATTTTATCATTGGGTTTACTTGGTTTATTTTGAAGTAAACTATTTTGAAATATACGATCCTCTCAAATGACACATTTTCTTATTTTTTGAGCTATCTGAAGACGATTTTATGCAGTCGGGCAGAAAAATTATTTGAAGTTTTTTTGATACGGGTCTTCAAAGTACCGAATAATGTTATCATTGGGTTTACTTGGTTTTTTTTTAAGTAAACTATTTTGAAATATACGATCCTCTCAAATAACACATTTCCTTATTTTTTGAGCTATTTAAAGACGATTTTATGCAGTCGGGTAGAAAAATCATTTGAAGTGTCTTTGATACGGGTATTCAAAGTACCGAATAATTTTATCATTGGGTTTACTTGGTTTATTTTGAAGTAAACTATTTTGAAATATACGATCCTCTCAAATGACACATTTTATTATTTTTTGAGCTATCTAAAGACGATTTTATGCAGTCGGGCAGAAAAATTATTTGAAGTTTTTTTTATACGGGTCTTCAAAGTACCGAAAAATTTTATCATTGGGTTTACTTGGTTTATTTTGAATTAAACTATTTTGAAATATACGATCCTCTCAAATAACACCTTTTCTTATTTTTTGAGCTATTTAAAGACGATTTTTTGCAGTCGGGCAGAAAAATCATTTGAAGTATCTTTGATACGGGTCTTCAAAGTACCGAATAATTTTATCATTGGGTTTACTTGGTTTATTTTGAAGTAAACTATTTTGAAATATACGATCCTCTCAAAAGACACATTTTCTTATTTTTTGAGCTATCTGAAGACGATTTTATGCAGTCGGGCAGAAAAATTATTTGAAGTTTTTTTGATACGGGTCTTCAAAGTACCGAATAATGTTATCATTGGGTTTAATTGGTTTTTTTTTAAAGTAAACTATTTTGAAATATACGATCCTCTCAAATAACACATTTCCTTATTTTTTGAGCTATTTAAAGACGATTTTATGCAGTCGGGCAGAAAAATCATTTGAAGTTTCTTTGATACGGGTCTTCAAAGTACCGAAAGATTTTATCATTGGGTTTACTTGGTTTATTTTGAAGTAAACTATTTTGAAATATACGATCCTCTCAAATAACACATTTCCTTATTTTTTGAGCTATTTAAAGACGATTTTATGCAGTCGGGCAGAAAAATCATTTGAAGTTTCTTTGATACGGGTCTTCAAAGTACCGAAACATTTTATCATTGGGTTTACTTGGTTTATTTTGAATTAAACTGTTTTGAAATATACGATCCTCTCAAATAACACATTTTCTTATTTTTTAGCTATTTAAAGACGATTTTTTGCAGTCGGGCAGAAAAATCATTTGAAGTATCTTTGATACGGGTCTTCAAAGTACCGAATAATTTTATCATTGGGTTTACTTGGTTTATTTTGAAGTAAACTATTTTGAAATATACGATCCTCTCAAATGACACATTTTCTTATTTTTTGAGCTATCTGAAGACGATTTTATGCAGTCGGGCAGAAAAATTATTTGAAGTTTTTTTGATACGGGTCTTCAAAGTACCGAATAATGTTATCATTGGGTTTACTTGGTTTTTTTTTTAAGTAAACTATTTTGAAATATACGATCCTCTCAAATAACACATTTCCTTATTTTTTGAGCTATTTAAAGACGATTTTATGCAGTCGGGCAGAAAAATCATTTGAAGTGTCTTTGATACGGGTATTCAAAGTACCGAATAATTTTATCATTGGGTTTACTTGGTTTATTTTGAAGTAAACTATTTTGAAATATACGATCCTCTCAAATGACACATTTTATTATTTTTTGAGCTATCTAAAGACGATTTTATGCAGTCGGGCAGAAAAATTATTTGAAGTTTTTTTTATACGGGTATTCAAAGTACCGAATAATTTTATCATTGGGTTTACTTGGTTTATTTTGAAGTAAACTATTTTGAAATATACGATCCTCTCAAATGACACATTTTATTATTTTTTGAGCTATCTAAAGACGATTTTATGCAGTCGGGCAGAAAAATTATTTGAAGTTTTTTTTATACGGGTCTTCAAAGTACCGAAAAATTTTATCATTGGGTTTACTTGGTTTATTTTGAATTAAACTATTTTGAAATATACGATCCTCTCAAATAACACCTTTTCTTATTTTTTGAGCTATTTAAAGACGATTTTTTGCAGTCGGGCAGAAAAATCATTTGAAGTATCTTTGATACGGGTCTTCAAAGTACCGAATAATTTTATCATTGGGTTTACTTGGTTTATTTTGAAGTAAACTATTTTGAAATATACGATCCTCTCAAATGACACATTTTCTTATTTTTTGAGCTATCTGAAGACGATTTTATGCAGTCGGGCAGAAAAATTATTTGAAGTTTTTTTGATACGGGTCTTCAAAGTACCGAATAATGTTATCATTGGGTTTACTTGGTTTTTTTTTTAAGAAAAACTATTTTGAAATATACGATCCTCTCAAATAACACATTTCCTTATTTTTTGAGCTATTTAAAGACGATTTTATGCAGTCGGGCAGAAAAATCATTTGAAGTGTCTTTGATACGGGTATTCAAAGTACCGAATAATTTTATCATTGGGTTTACTTGGTTTATTTTGAAGTAAACTATTTTGAAATATACGATCCTCTCAAATGACACATTTTATTATTTTTTGAGCTATCTAAAGACGATTTTATGCAGTCGGGCAGAAAAATTATTTGAAGTTTTTTTTATACGGGTATTCAAAGTACCGAATAATTTTATCATTGGGTTTACTTGGTTTATTTTGAAGTAAACTATTTTGAAATATACGATCCTCTCAAATGACACATTTTATTATTTTTTGAGCTATCTAAAGACGATTTTATGCAGTCGGGCAGAAAAATTATTTGAAGTTTTTTTTATACGGGTCTTCAAAGTACCGAAAAATTTTATCATTGGGTTTACTTGGTTTATTTTGAATTAAACTATTTTGAAATATACGATCCTCTCAAATAACACCTTTTCTTATTTTTTGAGCTATTTAAAGACGATTTTTTGCAGTCGGGCAGAAAAATCATTTGAAGTATCTTTGATACGGGTCTTCAAAGTACCGAATAATTTTATCATTGGGTTTACTTGGTTTATTTTGAAGTAAACTATTTTGAAATATACGATCCTCTCAAATGACACATTTTCTTATTTTTTGAGCTATCTGAAGACGATTTTATGCAGTCGGGCAGAAAAATTATTTGAAGTTTTTTTGATACGGGTCTTCAAAGTACCGAATAATGTTATCATTGGGTTTACTTGGTTTTTTTTTAAGTAAACTATTTTGAAATATACGATCCTCTCAAATAACACATTTCCTTATTTTTTGAGCTATTTAAAGACGATTTTATGCAGTCGGGCAGAAAAATCATTTGAAGTTTCTTTGATACGGGTATTCAAAGTACCGAATAATTTTATCATTGGGTTTACTTGGTTTATTTTGAAGTAAACTATTTTGAAATATACGATCCTCTCAAATGACACATTTTATTATTTTTTGAGCTATCTAAAGACGATTTTATGCAGTCGGGCAGAAAAATCATTTGAAGTTTCTTTGATACGGGTCTTCAAAGTACCGAATAATTTTATCATTGGGTTTACTTGGTTTATTTTGAAGTAAACTATTTTGAAATATACGATCCTCTCAAATAACACATTTCCTTATTTTTTGAGCTATTTAAAGACGATTTTTTGCAGTCGGGCAGAAAAATCATTTGAAGTTTCTTTGATACGGGTCTTCAAAGTTACGAATAATTTTATCATTAGGTTTACTTGGTTTATTTTGAAGTAAACTATTTTGAAATATACGATCCTCTCAAATAACACATTTCCTAATTTTTTGAGCTATTTAAAGACGATTTTATGCAGTCGGGCAGTAAAATCATTTGAAGTTTCTTTGATACGGGTCTTCAAAGTACCGAAAGATTTTATCATTGGGTTTACTTGGTTTATTTTGAATTAAACTATTTTGAAATATACGATCCTCTCAAATAACACATTTCCTTATTTTTTGAGCTATTTAAAGACGATTTTTTGCAGTCGGGCAGAAAAATCATTTGAAGTTTCTTTGATACGGGTCTTCAAAGTACCGAATAATTTTATCATTGGGTTTACTTGGTTTATTTTGAAGTAAACTATTTTGAAATATACGATCATCTCAAATAACACATTTCCTTATTTTTTGAGCTATTTAAAGACGATTTTATGCAGTCGGGCAGAAAAATCATTTGAAGTTTCTTTGATACGGGTCTTCAAAGTACCGAAAGATTTTATCATTGGGTTTACTTGGTTTATTTTGAATTAAACTATTTTGAAATATACGATCCTCTCAAATAACACATTTCCTTATTTTTTGAGCTATTTAAAGACGATTTTTTGCAGTCGGGCAGAAAAATCATTTGAAGTTTCTTTGATACGGGTCTTCAAAGTACCGAATAATTTTATCATTGGGTTTACTTGGTTTATTTTGAAGTAAACTATTTTGAAATATACGATCATCTCAAATAACACATTTCCTTATTTTTTGAGCTATTTAAAGACGATTTTATGCAGTCGGGCAGAAAAATCATTTGAAGTTTCTTTGATACGGGTCTTCAAAGTTACGACTAATTTTATCATTAGGTTTACTTGGTTTATTTTGAAGTAAACTATTTTGAAATATACGATCCTCTCAAATGACACATTTTCTTATTTTTTTAGCTATTTAAAGACGATTTTATGCTGTCGGGCAGAAAAATCATTTGAAGTTTCTTTGATACGGGTCTTCAAAGTACCGAATAATTTTATCATTGGGTTTACTTGGTTTATTTTGAAGTAAACTATTTTGAAATATACGATCCTCTCAAATAACACATTTCCTTATTTTTTGAGCTATTTAAAGACGATTTTTTGCAGTCGGGCAGAAAAATCATTTGAAGTTTCTTTGAAACGGGTCTTCAAAGTACCGAATAATTTTATCATTGGGTTTACTTGGTTTATTTTGAAGTAAACTATTTTGAAATATACGATCCTCTCAAATAACACATTTCCTTATTTTTTGAGCTATTTAAAGACGATTTTATGCAGTCGGGCAGAAAAATCATTTGAAGTTTCTTTGATACGGGTCTTCAAAGTTACGAATAATTTTATCATTAGGTTTACTTGGATTATTTTGAAGTTAACTATTTTGAAATATACGATCCTCTCAAATAACACATTTCCTTATTTTTTTAGCTATTTAAAGACGATTTTATGCAGTCGGGCAGAAAAATCATTTGAAGTTTCTTTGAAACGGGTCTTCAAAGTACCGAAAGATTTTATCATTGGGTTAACTTGGTTTATTTTGAAGTAAACTATTTTGAAATATACGATCCTCTCAAATAACACATTTCCTTATTTTTTGAGCTATTTAAAGACGATTTTTTGCAGTCGGGCAGAAAAATCATTTGAAGTTTCTTTGATACGGGTTTTCAAAGTACCGAAACATTTTATCATTAAGTTTACTTGGTTTATTTTGAATTAAACTATTTTGAAATATACGATCCTCTCAAATAACACATTTTCTTTTTTTTTTGAGCTATTTAAAGACGATTTTTTGCAGTCGGGCAGAAAAATCATTTGAAGTTTTTTTGATACGGGTCTTCAAAGTACCGAATAATTTTATCATTGGGTTTACTTGGTTTTTTTTTAAGTAAACTATTTTGAAATATACGATCCTCTCAAATAACACATTTCCTTATTTTTTTAGCTATTTAAAGACGATTTTTTTATGCAGTCGGGCAGAAAAATTATTTGAAGTTTTTTTTATACGGGTCTTCAAAGTACCGAATAATTTTATCATTGGGTTTACTTGGTTTTTTTTTAAGTAAACTATTTTGAAATATACGATCCTCTCAAATAACACATTTCCTTATTTTTTTAGCTATTTAAAGACGATTTTATGCAGTCGGGCAGAAAAATCATTTGAAGTTTCTTTGATACGGGTATTCAAAGTACCGAATAATTTTATCATTGGGTTTACTTGGTTTATTTTGAAGTAAACTATTTTGAAATATACGATCCTCTCAAATAACACATTTCCTTATTTTTTGAGCTATTTAAAGACGATTTTATGCAGTCGGGCAGAAAAATCATTTGAAGTTTCTTTGATACGGGTTTTCAAAGTACCGAAACATTTTATCATTAAGTTTACTTGGTTTATTTTGAATTAAACTATTTTGAAATATACGATCCTCTCAAATAACACATTTTCTTATTTTTTGAGCTATTTAAAGACGATTTTTTGCAGTCGGGCAGAAAAATCATTTGAAGTTTTTTTGATACGGGTCTTCAAAGTACCGAATAATTTTATCATTGGGTTTACTTGGTTATTTTTTAAGTAAACTATTTTGAAATATACGATCCTCTCAAATAACACATTTCCTTATTTTTTTAGCTATTTAAAGACGATTTTTTTATGCAGTCGGGCAGAAAAATTATTTGAAGTTTTTTTTATACGGGTCTTCAAAGTACCGAATAATTTTATCATTGGGTTTACTTGGTTTTTTTTTTAAGTAAACTATTTTGAAATATACGATCCTCTCAAATAACACATTTCCTTATTTTTTTAGCTATTTAAAGACGATTTTATGCAGTCGGGCAGAAAAATCATTTGAAGTTTCTTTGATACGGGTATTCAAAGTACCGAATAATTTTATCATTGGGTTTACTTGGTTTATTTTGAAGTAAACTATTTTGAAATATACGATCCTCTCAAATAACACATTTCCTTATTTTTTGAGCTATTTAAAGACGATTTTATGCAGTCGGGCAGAAAAATCATTTGAAGTTTCTTTGATACGGGTTTTCAAAGTACCGAAACATTTTATCATTAAGTTTACTTGGTTTATTTTGAATTAAACTATTTTGAAATATACGATCCTCTCAAATAACACATTTTCTTATTTTTTGAGCTATTTAAAGACGATTTTTTGCAGTCGGGCAGAAAAATCATTTGAAGTTTTTTTGATACGGGTCTTCAAAGTACCGAATAATTTTATCATTGGGTTTACTTGGTTATTTTTTAAGTAAACTATTTTGAAATATACGATCCTCTCAAATAACACATTTCCTTATTTTTTTAGCTATTTAAAGACGATTTTTTTATGCAGTCGGGCAGAAAAATTATTTGAAGTTTTTTTTATACGGGTCTTCAAAGTACCGAATAATTTTATCATTGGGTTTACTTGGTTTTTTTTTAAGTAAACTATTTTGAAATATACGATCCTCTCAAATAACACATTTCCTTATTTTTTTAGCTATTTAAAGACGATTTTATGCAGTCGGGCAGAAAAATCATTTGAAGTTTCTTTGATACGGGTATTCAAAGTACCGAATAATTTTATCATTGGGTTTACTTGGTTTATTTTGAAGTAAACTATTTTGAAATATACGATCATCTCAAATAACACATTTCCTTATTTTTTGAGCTATTTAAAGACGATTTTATGCAGTCGGGCAGAAAAATCATTTGAAGTTTCTTTGATACGGGTCTTCAAAGTTACGACTAATTTTATCATTAGGTTTACTTGGTTTATTTTGAAGTAAACTATTTTGAAATATACGATCCTCTCAAATGACACATTTTCTTATTTTTTTAGCTATTTAAAGACGATTTTATGCTGTCGGGCAGAAAAATCATTTGAAGTTTCTTTGATACGGGTCTTCAAAGTACCGAATAATTTTATCATTGGGTTTACTTGGTTTATTTTGAAGTAAACTATTTTGAAATATACGATCCTCTCAAATAACACATTTCCTTATTTTTTGAGCTATTTAAAGACGATTTTTTGCAGTCGGGCAGAAAAATCATTTGAAGTTTCTTTGAAACGGGTCTTCAAAGTACCGAATAATTTTATCATTGGGTTTACTTGGTTTATTTTGAAGTAAACTATTTTGAAATATACGATCCTCTCAAATAACACATTTCCTTATTTTTTGAGCTATTTAAAGACGATTTTATGCAGTCGGGCAGAAAAATCATTTGAAGTTTCTTTGATACGGGTCTTCAAAGTTACGAATAATTTTATCATTAGGTTTACTTGGATTATTTTGAAGTTAACTATTTTGAAATATACGATCCTCTCAAATAACACATTTCCTTATTTTTTTAGCTATTTAAAGACGATTTTATGCAGTCGGGCAGAAAAATCATTTGAAGTTTCTTTGAAACGGGTCTTCAAAGTACCGAAAGATTTTATCATTGGGTTAACTTGGTTTATTTTGAAGTAAACTATTTTGAAATATACGATCCTCTCAAATAACACATTTCCTTATTTTTTGAGCTATTTAAAGACGATTTTTTGCAGTCGGGCAGAAAAATCATTTGAAGTTTCTTTGATACGGGTTTTCAAAGTACCGAAACATTTTATCATTAAGTTTACTTGGTTTATTTTGAATTAAACTATTTTGAAATATACGATCCTCTCAAATAACACATTTTCTTTTTTTTTGAGCTATTTAAAGACGATTTTTTGCAGTCGGGCAGAAAAATCATTTGAAGTTTTTTTGATACGGGTCTTCAAAGTACCGAATAATTTTATCATTGGGTTTACTTGGTTTTTTTTTAAGTAAACTATTTTGAAATATACGATCCTCTCAAATAACACATTTCCTTATTTTTTTAGCTATTTAAAGACGATTTTTTTATGCAGTCGGGCAGAAAAATTATTTGAAGTTTTTTTTATACGGGTCTTCAAAGTACCGAATAATTTTATCATTGGGTTTACTTGGTTTTTTTTTAAGTAAACTATTTTGAAATATACGATCCTCTCAAATAACACATTTCCTTATTTTTTTAGCTATTTAAAGACGATTTTATGCAGTCGGGCAGAAAAATCATTTGAAGTTTCTTTGATACGGGTATTCAAAGTACCGAATAATTTTATCATTGGGTTTACTTGGTTTATTTTGAAGTAAACTATTTTGAAATATACGATCCTCTCAAATAACACATTTCCTTATTTTTTGAGCTATTTAAAGACGATTTTATGCAGTCGGGCAGAAAAATCATTTGAAGTTTCTTTGATACGGGTTTTCAAAGTACCGAAACATTTTATCATTAAGTTTACTTGGTTTATTTTGAATTAAACTATTTTGAAATATACGATCCTCTCAAATAACACATTTTCTTATTTTTTGAGCTATTTAAAGACGATTTTTTGCAGTCGGGCAGAAAAATCATTTGAAGTTTTTTTGATACGGGTCTTCAAAGTACCGAATAATTTTATCATTGGGTTTACTTGGTTATTTTTTAAGTAAACTATTTTGAAATATACGATCCTCTCAAATAACACATTTCCTTATTTTTTTAGCTATTTAAAGACGATTTTTTTATGCAGTCGGGCAGAAAAATTATTTGAAGTTTTTTTTATACGGGTCTTCAAAGTACCGAATAATTTTATCATTGGGTTTACTTGGTTTTTTTTTAAGTAAACTATTTTGAAATATACGATCCTCTCAAATAACACATTTCCTTATTTTTTTAGCTATTTAAAGACGATTTTATGCAGTCGGGCAGAAAAATCATTTGAAGTTTCTTTGATACGGGTATTCAAAGTACCGAATAATTTTATCATTGGGTTTACTTGGTTTATTTTGAAGTAAACTATTTTGAAATATACGATCCTCTCAAATGACACATTTTCTTATTTTTTGAGCTATCTAAAGACGATTTTATGCAGTCGGGCAGAAAAATTATTTGAAGTTTTTTTGATACGGGTCTTCAAAGTACCGAATAATTTTATCATTAGGTTTACTTGGTTTATTTTGAAGTAAACTATTTTGAAATATACGATCCTCTCAAATAACACATTTCCTTATTTTTTAAGCTATTTAAAGACGATTTTATGCAGTCGGGCAGAAAAATCATTTGAAGTTTCTTTGATACGGGTCTTCAAAGTACCGAAACATTTTATCATTGGGTTTACTTGGTTTATTTTGAATTAAACTATTTTGAAATATACGATCCTCTCAAATAACACATTTTCTTATTTTTGAGCTATTTAAAGACGATTTTTTGCAGTCGGGCAGAAACATCATTTGAAGTTTTTTTGATACGGGTCTTCAAAGCACCGAATAATTTTATCATTGGGTTTACTTGGTTTTTTTTTAAGTAAACTATTTTGAAATATACGATCCTCTCAAATAACACATTTCCTTATTTTTTGAGCTATTTAAAGACGATTTTATGCAGTCGGGCAGAAAAATCATTTGAAGTTTCTTTGATACGGGTATTCAAAGTACCGAATAATTTTATCATTGGGTTTACTTGGTTTATTTTGAAGTAAACTATTTTGAAATACACGATCCTCTCAAATGACACATTTTCTTATTTTTTGAGCTATCTAAAGACGATTTTATGCAGTCGGGCAGAAAAATTATTTGAAGTTTTTTTGATACGGGTCTTCAAAGTACCGAATAATTTTATCATTGGGTTTACTTGGTTTTTTTTAAGTAAACTATTTTGAAATATACGATCCTCTCAAATAACACATTTCCTTATTTTTTTAGCTATTTAAAGACGATTTTATGCAGTCGGGCAGAAAAATCATTTGAAGTTTCTTTGATACGGGTATTCAAAGTACCGAATAATTTTATCATTGGGTTTACTTGGTTTATTTTGAAGTAAACTATTTTGAAATATACGATCCTCTCAAATGACACATTTTCTTATTTTTTGAGCTATCTAAAGACGATTTTATGCAGTCGGGCAGAAAAATTATTTGAAGTTTTTTTGATACGGGTCTTCAAAGTACCGAATAATTTTATCATTAGGTTTACTTGGTTTATTTTGAAGTAAACTATTTTTAAATATACGATCCTCTCAAATAACACATTTCCTTATTTTTTTAGCTATTTAAAGACGATTTTATGCAGTCGGGCAGAAAAATCATTTGAAGTTTCTTTGATACGGGTCTTCAAAGTACCGAAACATTTTATCATTGGGTTTACTTGGTTTATTTTGAATTAAACTATTTTGAAATATACGATCCTCTCAAATAACACATTTTCTTATTTTTTGAGCTATCTAAAGACGATTTTATGCAGTCGGGCAGAAAAATTATTTGAAGTTTTTTTGATACGGGTCTTCAAAGTACCGAATAATTTTATCATTGGGTTTACTTGGTTTTTTTTTAAGTAAACTATTTTGAAATATACGATCCTCTCAAATAACACATTTCCTTATTTTTTTAGCTATTTAAAGACGATTTTTTTATGCAGTCGGGCAGAAAAATTATTTGAAGTTTTTTTTATACGGGTCTTCAAAGTACCGAATAATTTTATCATTGGGTTTACTTGGTTTTTTTTTAAGTAAACTATTTTGAAATATACGATCCTCTCAAATAACACATTTCCTTATTTTTTTAGCTATTTAAAGACGATTTTATGCAGTCGGGCAGAAAAATCATTTGAAGTTTTTTTGATACGGGTCTTCAAAGTACCGAAACATTTTATCATTGGGTTTACTTGGTTTATTTTGAATTAAACTATTTTGAAATATACGATCCTCTCAAATAACACATTTTCTTATTTTTTGAGCTATTTAAAGACGATTTTTTGCAGTCGGGCAGAAACATCATTTGAAGTTTTTTTGATACGGGTCTTCAAAGCACCGAATAATTTTATCATTGGGTTTACTTGGTTTTTTTTTAAGTAAACTATTTTGAAATATACGATCCTCTCAAATAACACATTTCCTTATTTTTTGAGCTATTTAAAGACGATTTTATGCAGTCGGGCAGAAAAATCATTTGAAGTTTCTTTGATACGGGTATTCAAAGTACCGAATAATTTTATCATTGGGTTTACTTGGTTTATTTTGAAGTAAACTATTTTGAAATACACGATCCTCTCAAATGACACATTTTCTTATTTTTTGAGCTATCTAAAGACGATTTTATGCAGTCGGGCAGAAAAATTATTTGAAGTTTTTTTGATACGGGTCTTCAAAGTACCGAATAATTTTATCATTGGGTTTACTTGGTTTTTTTTTAAGTAAACTATTTTGAAATATACGATCCTCTCAAATAACACATTTCCTTATTTTTTGAGCTATTTAAAGACGATTTTATGCAGTCGGGCAGAAAAATCATTTGAAGTTTCTTTGATACGGGTCTTCAAAGTACCGAATAATTTTATCATTGGGTTTACTTGGTTTATTTTGAAGTAAACTATTTTGAAATATACGATCCTCTCAAATGACACATTTTCTTATTTTTTGAGCTATCTAAAGACGATTTTATGCAGTCGGGCAGAAAAATTATTTGAAGTTTTTTTGATACGGGTCTTCAAAGTACCGAATAATTTTATCATTAGGTTTACTTGGTTTATTTTTAAGTAAACTATTTTGAAATATACCATCCTCTCAAATGACACATTTCCTTATTTTTTGAGCTATTTAAAGACGATTTTATGCTGTCGGGCAGAAAAATCATTTGAAGTTTCTTTGATACGGGTCTTCAAAGTACCGAATAATTTTATCATTGGGTTTACTTGGTTTATTTTGAAGTAAACTATTTTGAAATATACGATCCTCTCAAATAACACATTTCCTTATTTTTTGAGCTATTTAAAGACGATTTTATGCAGTCGGGCAGAAAAATCATTTGAAGTTTCTTTGATACGGGTCTTCAAAGTTACGAATAATTTTATCATTAGGTTTACTTGGATTATTTTGAAGTTAACTATTTTGAAATATACGATCCTCTCAAATGACACATTTTCTTATTTTTTTAGCTATTTAAAGACGATTTTATGCAGTCGGGCAGAAAAATCATTTGAAGTTTCTTTGATACGGGTCTTCAAAGTTACGACTAATTTTATCATTAGGTTTACTTGGTTTATTTTGAAGTAAACTATTTTGAAATATACGATCCTCTCAAATAACACATTTCCTTATTTTTTGAGCTATTTAAAGACGATTTTTTGCAGTCGGGCAGAAAAATCATTTGAAGTTTCTTTGATACGGGTCTTCAAAGTACCGAATAATTTTATCATTGGGTTTACTTGGTTTATTTTGAAGTAAACTATTTTGAAATATACGAACCTCTCAAATAACACATTTCCTTATTTTTTAGCTATTTAAAGACGATTTTATGCAGTCGGGCAGAAAAATCATATGAAGTTTCTTTGATACGGGTCTTCAAATTACCGAAAGATTTTATCATTGGGTTTACTTGGTTTATTTTGAAGTAAACTATTTTGAAATATACGATCCTCTCAAATAACACATTTCCTTATTTTTTGAGCTATTTAAAGACGATTTTTTGCAGTCGGGCAGAAAAATCATTTGAAGTTTCTTTGATACGGGTCTTTAAAGTACCGAATAATTTTATCATCGGGTTTACTTGGTTTTTTTTTAAGTAAACTATTTTGAAATATACGATCCTCTCAAATAACACATTTCCTTATTTTTTGAGCTATTAAAGACGATTTTTTGCAGTCGGGCAGAAAAATCATTTGAAGTTTCTTTGATACGGGTCTTCAAAGTACCGAAACATTTTATCATTGGGTTTACTTGGTTTATTTTGAAGTAAACTATTTTGAAATATACGATTCTCTCAAATAACAAATTTCCTTATTTTTTGAGCTATTTAAAGACAATTTTATGCAGTCGGGCAGAAAAATCATTTGAAGTTTCTTTGATACGGGTCTTCAAAGTACCGAATAATTTTATCATTGGGTTTACTTGGTTTATTTTGAAGTAAACTATTTTGAAATATACGATCCTCTCAAATGACACATTTTCTTACTTTTTGAGCTATCTTAAGACGATTTTTTTGCAGTCGGGCAGAAAAATCATTTGAAGTTTCTTTGATACGGGTCTTCAAAGTACCGAATAATTTTATCATTGGGTTTACTTGGTTTATTTTGAAGTAAACTATTTTGAAATATACGATCCTCTCAAATAACACATTTCCTTATTTTTTGAGCTATTTAAAGACGATTTTTTGCAGTCGGGCAGAAAAATCATTTGAAGTTTCTTTGATACGGGTCTTCAAAGTACCGAAACATTTTATCATTGGGTTTACTTGGTTTATTTTGAAGTAAACTATTTTGAAATATACGATCCTCTCAAATAACAAATTTCCTTATTTTTTGAGCTATTTAAAGACGATTTTATGCAGTCGGGCAGAAAAATCATTTGAAGTTTCTTTGATACGGGTCTTCAAAGTACCGAATAATTTTATCATTGGGTTTACTTGGTTTATTTTGAAGTAAACTATTTTGAAATATACGATCCTCTCAAATGACACATTTTCTTACTTTTTGAGCTATCTAAAGACGATTTTATGCAGTCGGGCAGAAAAATCATTTGAAGTTTTTTTGATACGGGTCTTCAAAGTACCGAATAATGTTATCATTGGGTTTACTTGTTTTTTTTTTAAGTAAACTATTTTGAAATATACGATCCTCTCAAATAACACATTTCCTTATTTTTTGAGCTATTTAAAGACGATTTTATGCAGTCGGGCAGAAAAATCATTTGAAGTTTCTTTGATACGGGTCTTCAAAGTACCGAATAATTTTATCATTGGGTTTACTTGGTTTATTTTGAAGTAAACTATTTTGAAATATACGATCCTCTCAAATGACACATTTTCTTACTTTTTGAGCTATCTAAAGACGATTTTATGCAGTCGGGGCAGAAAAATCATTTGAAGTTTCTTTGATACGGGTCTTCAAAGTACCGAATAATTTTATCATTGGGTTTACTTGGTTTATTTTGAAGTAAACTATTTTAAACTATACGATCCTCTCAAATAACACATTTCCTTATTTTTTTAGCTATTTAAAGACGATTTTATGCAGTCGGGCAGAAAAATCATTTGAAGTTTCTTTGATACGGGTCTTCAAAGTACCGAAAGATTTTATCATTGGGTTTACTTGGTTTATTTTGAAGTAAACTATTTTGAAATATACGATCCTCTCAAATAACACATTTCCTTATTTTTTGAGCTATTTAAAGACGATTTTATGCAGTCGGGCAGAAAAATCATTTGAAGTTTCTTTGATACGGGTCTTCAAAGTTACGAATAATTTTATCATTAGGTTTACTTGGATTATTTTGAAGTTAACTATTTTGAAATATACGATCCTCTCAAATAACACATTTCCTTATTTTTTGAGCTATTTAAAGACGATTTTTTGCAGTCGGGCAGAAAAATCATTTGAAGTTTCTTTGATACGGGTCTTCAAAGTACCGAATAATTTTATCATTGGGTTTACTTGGTTTATTTTGAAGTAAACTATTTTGAAATATACGATCCTCTCAAATAACACATTTCCTTATTTTTTGAGCTATTTAAAGACGATTTTATGCAGTCGGGCAGAAAAATCATTTGAAGTTTTTTTGATACGGGTCTTCAAAGTACCGAATAATTTTATCATTGGGTTTACTTGGTTTATTTTGAAGTAAACTATTGTGAAATATACGATCCTCTCAAATAAACACATTTCCTTATTTTTTTAGCTATTTAAAGACGATTTTTTGCAGTCGGGCAGAAAAATCATTTGAAGTTTCTTTGATACGGGTCTTCAAAGTACCGAATAATTTTATCATTGGGTTTACTTGGTTTATTTTGAAGTAAACTATTTTGAAATATACGATCCTCTCAAATAACACATTTCCTTATTTTTTGAGCTATTTAAAGACGATTTTTTGCAGTCGGGCAGAAAAATCATTTGAAGTTTCTTTGATACGGGTCTTCAAAGTACCGAAACATTTTATCATTGGGTTTACTTGGTTTATTTTGAAGTAAACTATTTTGAAATATACGATCCTCTCAAATAACAAATTTCCTTATTTTTTGAGCTATTTAAAGACGATTTTATGCAGTCGGGCAGAAAAATCATTTGAAGTTTCTTTGATACGGGTCTTCAAAGTACCGAATAATTTTATCATTGGGTTTACTTGGTTTATTTTGAAAGTAAACTATTTTGAAATATACGATCCTCTCAAATGACACATTTTCCTTACTTTTTTGAGCTATCTAAAGACGATTTTATGCAGTCGGGCAGAAAAATCATTTGAAGTTTTTTTGATACGGGTCTTCAAAGTACCGAATAATGTTTATCATTGGGTTTACTTGGTTTTTTTTTAAGTAAACTATTTTGAAATATACGATCCTCTCAAATAACACATTTCCTTATTTTTTGAGCTATTTAAAGACGATTTTATGCAGTCGGGCAGAAAAATCATTTGAAGTTTCTTTGATACGGGTCTTCAAAGTACCGAATAATTTTATCATTGGGTTTACTTGGTTTATTTTGAAGTAAACTATTTTGAAATATACGATCCTCTCAAATGACACATTTTCCTTATTTTTTTAGCTATCTAAAGAAGATTTTATGCTGTCGGGCAGAAAAATTATTTGAAGTTTTTTTGATACCGGTCTTCAAAGTACCGAATAATTTTATCATTGGGTTTACTTGGTTTTTTTTTAAGTAAACTATTTTGAAATATACGATCCTCTCAAATAAAACATTTCCTTATTTTTTTAGCTATTTAAAGACATTTTTATGCAGTCGGGCAGAAAAATCATTTGAAGTTTCTTTGATACGGGTCTTCAAAGTACGACTAATTTTATCATTAGGTTTACTTGGTTTATTTTGAAGTAAACTATTTTGAAATATACGATCCTCTCAAATGACACATTTCCTTATTTTTTGAGCTATTTAAAGACGATTTTATGCTGTCGGGCAGAAAAATCATTTGAAGTTTCTTTGATACGGGTCTTCAAAGTACCGAATAATTTTATGATTGGGTTTACTTGGTTTATTTTGAAGTAAACTATTTTGAAATATACGATCCTCTCAAATAACACATTTCCTTATTTTTTTAGCTATTTAAAGACGATTTTTGCAGTCGGGCAGAAAAATCATTTGAAGTTTCTTTGATACGGGTCTTCAAAGTACCGAATAATTTTATCATTGGGTTTACTTGGTTTATTTTGAAGTAAACTATTTTGAAATATACGATCCTCTCAAATAACACATTTCCTTATTTTTTGAGCTATTTAAAGACGATTTTATGCAGTCGGGCAGAAAAATCATTTGAAGTTTCTTTGATACGGGTCTTCAAAGTACCGAATAATTTTATCATTGGGTTTTACTTGGATTATTTTGAAGTTAACTATTTTGAAATATACGATCCTCTCAAATGACACATTTTCTTACTTTTTGAGCTATCTAAAGACGATTTTATGCAGTCGGGCAGAAAAATCATTTGAAGTTTCTTTGATACGGGTCTTCAAAGTACCGAATAATTTTATCATTGGGTTTACTTGGTTTATTTTGAAGTAAACTATTTTGAAATATACGATCCTCTCAAATAACACATTTCCTTATTTTTTTAGCTATTTAAAGACGATTTTATGCAGTCGGGCAGAAAAATCATTTGAAGTTTCTTTGATACGGGTCTTCAAAGTACCGAAAGATTTTATCATTGGGTTTACTTGGTTTATTTTGAAGTAAACTATTTTGAAATATACGATCCTCTCAAATAACACATTTCCTTATTTTTTGAGCTATTTAAAGACGATTTTATGCAGTCGGGCAGAAAAATCATTTGAAGTTTCTTTGATACGGGTCTTCAAAGTTACCGAATAATTTTATCATAAGGTTTACTTGGATTATTTTGAAGTAACTATTTTGAAATATACGATCCTCTCAAATAACACATTTCCTTATTTTTTGAGCTATTTAAAGACGATTTTTATGCAGTCGGGCAGAAAAATCATTTGAAGTTTCTTTGATACGGGTCTTCAAAGTACCGAATAATTTTATCATTGGGTTTACTTGGTTTATTTTGAAGTAAACTATTTTGAAATATACGATCCTCTCAAATAACACATTTCCTTATTTTTTGAGCTATTTAAAGACGATTTTATGCAGTCGGGCAGAAAAATCATTTGAAGTTTTCTTTGATACGGGTCTTCAAAGTACCGAATAATTTTATCATTGGGTTTACTTGGTTTATTTTGAAGTAAACTATTTTGAAATATACGATCCTCTCAAATAACACATTTCCTTATTTTTTTAGCTATTTAAAGACGATTTTTTGCAGTCGGGCAGAAAAATCATTTGAAGTTTCTTTGATACGGGTCTTCAAAGTACCGAATAATTTTATCATTGGGTTTACTTGGTTTATTTTGAAGTAAACTATTTTGAAATATACGATCCTCTCAAATAACACATTTCCTTATTTTTTGAGCTATTTAAAGACGATTTTATGCAGTCGGGCAGAAAAATCATTTGAAGTTTCTTTGATACGGGTCTTCAAAGTACCGAATAATTTTATCATTGGGTTTACTTGGTTTATTTTGAAGTAAACTATTTTGAAATATACGATCCTCTCAAATGACACATTTCCTTACTTTTTGAGCTATTTAAAGACGATTTTATGCAGTCGGGCAGAAAAATCATTTGAAGTTTCTTTGATACGGGTCTTCAAAGTACCGAATAATTTTATCATTGGGTTTACTTGGTTTATTTTGAAGTAAACTATTTTGAAATATACGATCCTCTCAAATAACACATTTCCTTATTTTTTGAGCTATTTAAAGACGATTTTATGCAGTCGGGCAGAAAAATCATTTGAAGTTTCTTTGATACGGGTCTTCAAAGTAACCGAATAATTTTATCATTAGGGTTTACTTGGATTTATTTTGAAGTAACTATTTTGAAATATACGATCCTCTCAAATAACACATTTCCTTATTTTTTGAGCTATTTAAAGACGATTTTATGCAGTCGGGCAGAAAAATCATTTGAAGTTTCTTTGATACGGGTCTTCAAAGTACCGAATAATTTTATCATTGGGTTTACTTGGTTTATTTTGAAGTAAACTATTTTGAAATATACGATCCTCTCAAATAACACATTTCCTTATTTTTTGAGCTATTTAAAGACGATTTTATGCAGTCGGGCAGAAAAATCATTTGAAGTTTCTTTGATACGGGTCTTCAAAGTACCGAATAATTTTATCATTGGGTTTTACTTGGATTATTTTGAAGTTAAACTATTTTGAAATATACGATCCTCTCAAATAACACATTTCCTTATTTTTTGAGCTATTTAAAGACGATTTTATGCATGTCGGGCAGAAAAATCATTTGAAGTTTCTTTGATACGGGTCTTCAAAGTACCGAATAATTTTATCATTGGGTTTACTTGGTTTATTTTGAAGTAAACTATTTTGAAATATACGATCCTCTCAAATAACACATTTCCTTATTTTTTTAGCTATTTAAAGACGATTTTATGCAGTCGGGCAGAAAAATCATTTGAAGTTTCTTTGATACGGGTCTTCAAAGTACCGAAAGATTTTATCATTGGGTTTACTTGGTTTATTTTGAAGTAAACTATTTTGAAATATACGATCCTCTCAAATAACACATTTCCTTATTTTTTGAGCTATTTAAAGACGATTTTATGCAGTCGGGCAGAAAAATCATTTGAAGTTTCTTTGATACGGGTCTTCAAAGTAACGAATAATTTTATCATTAGGGTTTACTTGGATTATTTTGAAGTAAACTATTTTGAAATATACGATCCTCTCAAATAACACATTTCCTTATTTTTTTAGCTATTTAAAGACGATTTTATGCAGTCGGGCAGAAAAATCATTTGAAGTTTCTTTAATACGGGTCTTCAAAGTACCGAAAGATTTTATCATTGGGTTTACTTGGTTTATTTTGAAGTAAACTATTTTGAAATATACGATCCTCTCAAATAACACATTTCCTTATTTTTTGAGCTATTTAAAGACGATTTTTTGCAGTCGGGCAGAAAAATCATTTGAAGTTTCTTTGATACGGGTCTTCAAAGTACCGAATAATTTTATCATTGGGTTTACTTGGTTTATTTTGAAGTAAACTATTTTGAAATATACGATCCTCTCAAATAACACATTTCCTTATTTTTTGAGCTATTTAAAGACGATTTTATGCAGTCGGGCAGAAAAATCATTTGAAAGTTTTTTAGATACGGGTCTTCAAAGTACCGAATAATTTTATCATTGGGTTTACTTGGTTTATTTTGAAGTAAACTATTTTGAAATATACGATCCTCTCAAATAACACATTTCCTTATTTTTTGAGCTATTTAAAGACGATTTTTTGCAGTCGGGCAGAAAAATCATTTGAAGTTTCTTTGATACGGGTCTTCAAAGTACCGAATAATTTTATCATTGGGTTTACTTGGTTTATTTTGAAGTAAACTATTTTGAAATATACGATCCTCTCAAATAACACATTTCCTTATTTTTTGAGCTATTTAAAGACGATTTTATGCAGTCGGGCAGAAAAATCATTTGAAGTTTTTTTGATACGGGTCTTCAAAGTACCGAATAATTTTATCATTGGGTTTACTTGGTTTATTTTGAAGTAAACTATTTTGAAATATACGATCCTCTCAAATAACACATTTCCTTATTTTTTTAGCTATTTAAAGACGATTTTTTGCAGTCGGGCAGAAAAATCATTTGAAGTTTCTTTGATACGGGTCTTCAAAGTACCGAATAATTTTATCATTGGGTTTACTTGGTTTATTTTGAAGTAAACTATTTTGAAATATACGATCCTCTCAAATGACACATTTTCTTACTTTTTTGAGCTATTTAAAGACGATTTTATGCAGTCGGGCAGAAAAATCATTTGAAGTTTTTTGATACGGGTCTTCAAAGTACCGAATAATGTTATCATTGGGTTTACTTGTTTTATTTTTTAAGTAAACTATTTTGAAATATACGATCCTCTCAAATAACACATTTCCTTATTTTTTGAGCTATTTAAAGACGATTTTTATGCAGTCGGGCAGAAAAATCATTTGAAGTTTCTTTGATACGGGTCTTCAAAGTACCGAATAATTTTATCATTGGGTTTACTTGGTTTATTTTGAAGTAAACTATTTTGAAATATACGATCCTCTCAAATGACACATTTTCTTATTTTTTTAGCTATCTAAAGACGATTTTATGCTGTCGGGCAGAAAAATTATTTGAAGTTTTTTTGATACGGGTCTTCAAAGTACCGAATAATTTTATCATTGGGTTTACTTGGTTTTTTTTTAAGTAAACTATTTTGAAATATACGATCCTCTCAAATAAAACATTTCCTTATTTTTTTAGCTATTTAAAGACGATTTTATGCAGTCGGGCAGAAAAATCATTTGAAGTTTCTTTGATACGGGTCTTCAAAGTTACCGACTAATTTTATCATTAGGGTTTACTTGGTTTATTTTGAAGTAAACTATTTTGAAATATACGATCCTCTCAAATGACACATTTCCTTATTTTTTGAGCTATTTAAAGACGATTTTATGCTAGTCGGGCAGAAAAATCATTTGAAGTTTCTTTGATACGGGTCTTCAAAGTACCGAATAATTTTATGATTGGGTTTACTTGGTTTATTTTGAAGTAAACTATTTTGAAATATACGATCCTCTCAAATAACACATTTCCTTATTTTTTTAGCTATTTAAAGACGATTTTTTGCAGTCGGGCAGAAAAATCATTTGAAGTTTCTTTGATACGGGTCTTCAAAGTACCGAATAATTTTATCATTGGGTTTACTTGGTTTATTTTGAAGTAAACTATTTTGAAATATACGATCCTCTCAAATAACACATTTCCTTATTTTTTGAGCTATTTAAAGACGATTTTATGCAGTCGGGCAGAAAAATCATTTGAAGTTTCTTTGATACGGGTCTTCAAAGTACCGAATAATTTTATCATTGGGTTTTACTTGGATTATTTTGAAGTAAACTATTTTGAAATATACGATCCTCTCAAATAACACATTTCCTTATTTTTTGAGCTATTTAAAGACGATTTTATGCTGTCGGGCAGAAAAATCATTTGAAGTTTCTTTGATACGGGTCTTCAAAGTACCGAATAATTTTATCATTGGGTTTACTTGGTTTATTTTGAAGTAAACTATTTTGAAATATACGATCCTCTCAAATAACACATTTCCTTATTTTTTTAGCTATTTAAAGACGATTTTATGCAGTCGGGCAGAAAAATCATTTGAAGTTTCTTTGATACGGGTCTTCAAAGTACCGAAAGATTTTATCATTGGGTTTACTTGGTTTATTTTGAAGTAAACTATTTTGAAATATACGATCCTCTCAAATAACACATTTCCTTATTTTTTGAGCTATTTAAAGACGATTTTATGCAGTCGGGCAGAAAAATCATTTGAAGTTTCTTTGATACGGGTCTTCAAAGTACCGAATAATTTTATCATTAGGTTTACTTGGATTATTTTGAAGTAAACTATTTTGAAATATACGATCCTCTCAAATAACACATTTCCTTATTTTTTTAGCTATTTAAAGACGATTTTATGCAGTCGGGCAGAAAAATCATTTGAAGTTTCTTTAATACGGGTCTTCAAAGTACCGAAAGATTTTATCATTGGGTTTACTTGGTTTATTTTGAAGTAAACTATTTTGAAATATAAGATCCTCTCAAATAACACATTTCCTTATTTTTTGAGCTATTTAAAGACGATTTTTTGCAGTCGGGCAGAAAAAATCATTTGAAGTTTCTTTGATACGGGTCTTCAAAGTACCGAATAATTTTATCATTGGGTTTACTTGGTTTATTTTGAAGTAAACTATTTGAAATATACGATCCTCTCAAATAACACATTTCCTTATTTTTTGAGCTATTTAAAGACGATTTTATGCAGTCGGGCAGAAAAATCATTTGAAAGTTTTTTAGATACGGGTCTTCAAAGTACCGAATAATTTTATCATTGGGTTTACTTGGTTTATTTTGAAGTAAACTATTTTGAAATATACGATCCTCTCAAATAACACATTTCCTTATTTTTTGAGCTATTTAAAGACGATTTTTTGCAGTCGGGCAGAAAAATCATTTGAAGTTTCTTTGATACGGGTCTTCAAAGTACCGAATAATTTTATCATTGGGTTTACTTGGTTTATTTTGAAGTAAACTATTTTGAAATATACGATCCTCTCAAATAACACATTTCCTTATTTTTTGAGCTATTTAAAGACGATTTTATGCAGTCGGGCAGAAAAATCATTTGAAGTTTTTTTGATACGGGTCTTCAAAGTACCGAATAATTTTATCATTGGGTTTACTTGGTTTATTTTGAAGTAAACTATTTTGA
This sequence comes from Daphnia galeata, assembly GCA_030770115.1. Taxonomy (NCBI): domain Eukaryota; kingdom Metazoa; phylum Arthropoda; class Branchiopoda; order Diplostraca; family Daphniidae; genus Daphnia; species Daphnia galeata. Next base: position 11,937,675 of record CM061118.1, read on the forward strand.
AATATACGATCCTCTCAAATAACACATTTCCTTATTTTTTTAGCTATTTAAAGACGATTTTTTGCAGTCGGGCAGAAAAATCATTTGAAGTTTCTTTGATACGGGTCTTCAAAGTACCGAATAATTTTATCATTGGGTTTACTTGGTTTATTTTGAAGTAAACTATTTTGAAATATACGATCCTCTCAAATGACACATTTTCTTACTTTTTGAGCTATCTAAAGACGATTTTATGCAGTCGGGCAGAAAAATCATTTGAAGTTTTTTTGATACGGGTCTTCAAAGTACCGAATAATGTTATCATTGGGTTTACTTGTTTTTTTTTTAAGTAAACTATTTTGAAATATACGATCCTCTCAAATAACACATTTCCTTATTTTTTGAGCTATTTAAAGACGATTTTATGCAGTCGGGCAGAAAAATCATTTGAAGTTTCTTTGATACGGGTCTTCAAAGTACCGAATAATTTTATCATTGGGTTTACTTGGTTTATTTTGAAGTAAACTATTTTGAAATATACGATCCTCTCAAATGACACATTTTCTTATTTTTTTAGCTATCTAAAGACGATTTTATGCTGTCGGGCAGAAAAATTATTTGAAGTTTTTTTGATACGGGTCTTCAAAGTACCGAATAATTTTATCATTGGGTTTACTTGGTTTTTTTTTTAAGTAAACTATTTTGAAATATACGATCCTCTCAAATAAAACATTTCCTTATTTTTTTAGCTATTTAAAGACGATTTTATGCAGTCGGGCAGAAAAATCATTTGAAGTTTCTTTGATACGGGTCTTCAAAGTTACGACTAATTTTATCATTAGGTTTACTTGGTTTATTTTGAAGTAAACTATTTTGAAATATACGATCCTCTCAAATGACACATTTCCTTATTTTTTGAGCTATTTAAAGACGATTTTATGCTGTCGGGCAGAAAAATCATTTGAAGTTTCTTTGATACGGGTCTTCAAAGTACGAATAATTTTATCATTAGGTTTACTTGGATTATTTTGAAGTAACTATTTTGAAATATACGATCCTCTCAAATAACACATTTCCTTATTTTTTGAGCTATTTAAAGACGATTTTATGCTGTCGGGCAGAAAAATCATTTGAAGTTTCTTTGATACGGGTCTTCAAAGTACCGAATAATTTTATCATTGGGTTTACTTGGTTATTTTGAAGTAAACTATTTTGAAATATACGATCCTCTCAAATAACACATTTCCTTATTTTTTGAGCTATTTAAAGACGATTTTTTGCAGTCGGGCAGAAAAATCATTTGAAGTTTCTTTGATACGGGTCTTCAAAGTACCGAAAGATTTTATCATTGGGTTTACTTGGTTTATTTTGAAGTAAACTATTTTGAAATATACGATCCTCTCAAATAACACATTTCCTTATTTTTTTAGCTATTTAAAGACGATTTTATGCAGTCGGGCAGAAAAATCATTTGAAGTTTCTTTAATACGGGTCTTCAAAGTACCGAAAGATTTTATCATTGGGTTTACTTGGTTTATTTTGAAGTAAACTATTTTGAAATATAAGATCCTCTCAAATAACACATTTCCTTATTTTTTGAGCTATTTAAAGACGATTTTATGCAGTCGGGCAGAAAAATCATTTGAAGTTTCTTTGATACGGGTCTTCAAAGTACCGAATAATTTTATCATTGGGTTTACTTGGTTTATTTTGAAGTAAACTATTTTGAAATATACGATCCTCTCAAATAACACATTTCCTTATTTTTTGAGCTATTTAAAGACGATTTTTTGCAGTCGGGCAGAAAAATCATTTGAAGTTTCTTTGATACGGGTCTTCAAAGTACCGAATAATTTTATCATTGGGTTTACTTGGTTTATTTTGAAGTAAACTATTTTGAAATATACGATCCTCTCAAATAACACATTTCCTTATTTTTTGAGCTATTAAAGACGATTTTATGCAGTCGGGCAGAAAAATCATTTGAAGTTTTTTTGATACGGGTCTTCAAAGTACCGAATAATTTTATCATTGGGTTTACTTGGTTTATTTTGAAGTAAACTATTTTGAAATATACGATCCTCTCAAATAACACATTTCCTTATTTTTTGAGCTATTTAAAGACGATTTTTTGCAGTCGGGCAGAAAAATCATTTGAAGTTTCTTTGATACGGGTCTTCAAAGTACCGAATAATTTTATCATTGGGTTTACTTGGTTTATTTTGAAGTAAACTATTTTGAAATATACGATCCTCTCAAATAACACATTTCCTTATTTTTTGAGCTATTTAAAGACGATTTTTTGCAGTCGGGCAGAAAAATCATTTGAAGTTTCTTTGATACGGGTCTTCAAAGTACCGAATAATTTTATCATTGGGTTTACTTGGTTTATTTTGAAGTAAACTATTTTGAAATATACGATCCTCTCAAATAACACATTTCCTTATTTTTTGAGCTATTTAAAGACGATTTTATGCAGTCGGGCAGAAAAATCATTTGAAGTTTTTTTGATACGGGTCTTCAAAGTACCGAATAATTTTATCATTGGGTTTACTTGGTTTATTTTGAAGTAAACTATTTTGAAATATACGATCCTCTCAAATAACACATTTCCTTATTTTTTTAGCTATTTAAAGACGATTTTATGCTGTCGGGCAGAAAAATCATTTGAAGTTTCTTTGATACGGGTCTTCAAAGTACCGAATAATTTTATCATTGGGTTTACTTGGTTTATTTTGAAGTAAACTATTTTGAAATATACGATCCTCTCAAATAACACATTTCCTTATTTTTTTAGCTATTTAAAGACGATTTTATGCAGTCGGGCAGAAAAATCATTTGAAGTTTCTTTAATACGGGTCTTCAAAGTACCGAAAGATTTTATCATTGGGTTTACTTGGTTTATTTTGAAGTAAACTATTTTGAAATATAAGATCCTCTCAAATAACACATTTCCTTATTTTTTGAGCTATTTAAAGACGATTTTTTGCAGTCGGGCAGAAAAATCATTTGAAGTTTCTTTGATACGGGTCTTCAAAGTACCGAATAATTTTATCATTGGGTTTACTTGGTTTATTTTGAAGTAAACTATTTTGAAATATACGATCCTCTCAAATAACACATTTCCTTATTTTTTGAGCTATTTAAAGACGATTTTTTGCAGTCGGGCAGAAAAAATCATTTGAAGTTTCTTTGATACGGGTCTTCAAAGTACCGAATAATTTTATCATTGGGTTTACTTGGTTTATTTTGAAGTAAACTATTTTGAAATATACGATCCTCTCAAATAAACACATTTCCTTATTTTTTGAGCTATTTAAAGACGATTTTATGCAGTCGGGCAGAAAAATCATTTGAAGTTTTTTTGATACGGGTCTTCAAAGTACCGAATAATTTTATCATTGGGTTTACTTGGTTATTTTGAAGTAAACTATTTTGAAATATACGATCCTCTCAAATAACACATTTCCTTATTTTTTGAGCTATTAAAGACGATTTTTTGCAGTCGGGCAGAAAAATCATTTGAAGTTTCTTTGATACGGGTCTTCAAAGTACCGAATAATTTTATCATTGGGTTTACTTGGTTTATTTTGAAGTAAACTATTTTGAAATATACGATCCTCTCAAATAACACATTTCCTTATTTTTTGAGCTATTTAAAGACGATTTTTGCAGTCGGGCAGAAAATCATTTGAAGTTTCTTTGATACGGGTCTTCAAAGTACCGAATAATTTTATCATTGGGTTTACTTGGTTTATTTTGAAGTAAACTATTTTGAAATATACGATCCTCTCAAATAACACATTTCCTTATTTTTTGAGCTATTTAAAGACGATTTTATGCAGTCGGGCAGAAAAATCATTTGAAGTTTTTTTGATACGGGTCTTCAAAGTACCGAATAATTTTATCATTGGGTTTACTTGGTTTATTTTGAAGTAAACTATTTTGAAATATACGATCCTCTCAAATAACACATTTCCTTATTTTTTGAGCTATTTAAAGACGATTTTTTGCAGTCGGGCAGAAAAATCATTTGAAGTTTCTTTGATACGGGTCTTCAAAGTACCGAATAATTTTATCATTGGGTTTACTTGGTTTATTTTGAAGTAAACTATTTTGAAATATACGATCCTCTCAAATGACACATTTTCTTACTTTTTGAGCTATCTAAAGACGATTTTATGCAGTCGGGCAGAAAAATCATTTGAAGTTTTTTTGATACGGGTCTTCAAAGTACCGAATAATGTTATCATTGGGTTTACTTGTTTTTTTTTTAAGTAAACTATTTTGAAATATACGATCCTCTCAAATAACACATTTCCTTATTTTTTGAGCTATTTAAAGACGATTTTATGCAGTCGGGCAGAAAAAATCATTTGAAGTTTCTTTGATACGGGTCTTCAAAGTACCGAATAATTTTATCATTGGGTTTACTTGGTTTATTTTGAAGTAAACTATTTTGAAATATACGATCCTCTCAAATGACACATTTTCTTATTTTTTTAGCTATCTAAAGACGATTTTATGCTGTCGGGCAGAAAAATTATTTGAAGTTTTTTTGATACGGGTCTTCAAAGTACCGAATAATTTTATCATTGGGTTTACTTGGTTTTTTTTTTTAAGTAAACTATTTTGAAATATACGATCCTCTCAAATAAAACATTTCCTTATTTTTTTAGCTATTTAAAGACGATTTTATGCAGTCGGGCAGAAAAATCATTTGAAGTTTCTTTGATACGGGTCTTCAAAGTTACGACTAATTTTATCATTAGGTTTACTTGGTTTATTTTGAAGTAAACTATTTTGAAATATACGATCCTCTCAAATGACACATTTCCTTATTTTTTGAGCTATTTAAAGACGATTTTATGCTGTCGGGCAGAAAAATCATTTGAAGTTTCTTTGATACGGGTCTTCAAAGTACCGAATAATTTTATGATTGGGTTTACTTGGTTTATTTTGAAGTAAACTATTTTGAAATATACGATCCTCTCAAATAACACATTTCCTTATTTTTTTAGCTATTTAAAGACGATTTTTTGCAGTCGGGCAGAAAAATCATTTGAAGTTTCTTTGATACGGGTCTTCAAAGTACCGAATAATTTTATCATTGGGTTTACTTGGATTATTTTGAAGTTAACTATTTTGAAATATACGATCCTCTCAAATAACACATTTCCTTATTTTTTGAGCTATTTAAAAGGACGATTTTATGCTGTCGGGCAGAAAAATCATTTGAAGTTTCTTTGATACGGGTCTTCAAAGTACCGAATAATTTTATCATTGGGTTTTACTTGGATTATTTTTGAAGTTAACTATTTTGAAATATACGATCCTCTCAAATAACACATTTCCTTATTTTTTGAGCTATTTAAAGACGATTTTATGCTGTCGGGCAGAAAAATCATTTGAAGTTTCTTTGATACGGGTCTTCAAAGTACGAATAATTTTATCATTGGGTTTACTTGGTTATTTTGAAGTAAACTATTTTGAAATATGATCCTCTCAAATAACACATTTCCTTATTTTTTAGCTATTTAAAGACGATTTTATGCAGTCGGGCAGAAAAATCATTTGAAGTTTCTTTGATACGGGTCTTCAAAGTACCGAAAGATTTTATCATTGGGTTTACTTGGTTTATTTTGAAGTAAACTATTTTGAAATATACGATCCTCTCAAATAACACATTTCCTTATTTTTTGAGCTATTTAAAGACGATTTTATGCAGTCGGGCAGAAAAATCATTTGAAGTTTCTTTGATACGGGTCTTCAAAGTAACGAATAATTTTATCATTAGGTTTACTTGGATTATTTTGAAGTTAACTATTTTGAAATATACGATCCTCTCAAATAACACATTTCCTTATTTTTTAGCTATTTAAAGACGATTTTATGCAGTCGGGCAGAAAAATCATTTGAAGTTTCTTTAATACGGGTCTTCAAAGTACCGAAAGATTTTATCATTGGGTTTACTTGGTTTATTTTGAAGTAAACTATTTTGAAATATAAGATCCTCTCAAATAACACATTTCCTTATTTTTTGAGCTATTTAAAGACGATTTTTTGCAGTCGGGCAGAAAAATCATTTGAAGTTTCTTTGATACGGGTCTTCAAAGTACCGAATAATTTTATCATTGGGTTTACTTGGTTTTATTTTGAAGTAAACTATTTTGAAATATACGATCCTCTCAAATAACACATTTCCTTATTTTTTGAGCTATTTAAAGACGATTTTATGCAGTCGGGCAGAAAAATCATTTAAAGTTTTTAGATACGGGTCTTCAAAGTACCGAATAATTTTATCATTGGGTTTACTTGGTTTTATTTTGAAGTAAACTATTTTGAAATATACGATCCTCTCAAATAACACATTTCCTTATTTTTGAGCTATTTAAAAGACGATTTTTTGCAGTCGGGCAGAAAAAATCATTTGAAGTTTCTTTGATACGGGTCTTCAAAGTACCGAATAATTTTATCATTGGGTTTACTTGGTTTATTTTGAAGTAAACTATTTTGAAATATACGATCCTCTCAAATAACACATTTCCTTATTTTTGAGCTATTTAAAGACGATTTTATGCAGTCGGGCAGAAAAATCATTTGAAGTTTTTTGATACGGGTCTTCAAAGTACCGAATAATTTTATCATTGGGTTTACTTGGTTTATTTTGAAGTAAACTATTTTGAAATATACGATCCTCTCAAATAACACATTTCCTTATTTTTTTAGCTATTTAAAGACGATTTTTTGCAGTCGGGCAGAAAAATCATTTGAAGTTTCTTTGATACGGGTCTTCAAAGTACCGAATAATTTTATCATTGGGTTTACTTGGTTTATTTTGAAGTAACTATTTTGAAATATACGATCCTCTCAAATGACACATTTTCTTACTTTTTGAGCTATCTAAAGACGATTTTATGCAGTCGGGCAGAAAAATCATTTGAAGTTTTTTTGATACGGGTCTTCAAAGTACCGAATAATGTTATCATTGGGTTTACTTGTTTTTTTTTAAGTAAACTATTTTGAAATATACGATCCTCTCAAATAACACATTTCCTTATTTTTTGAGCTATTTAAAGACGATTTTATGCAGTCGGGCAGAAAAATCATTTGAAGTTTTTTGATACGGGTCTTCAAAGTACCGAATAATTTTATCATTGGGTTTACTTGGTTTTTTTTTAAGTAAACTATTTTGAAATATACGATCCTCTCAAATAAAACATTTCCTTATTTTTTAGCTATTTAAAGACGATTTTATGCAGTCGGGCAGAAAAATCATTTGAAGTTTCTTTGATACGGGTCTTCAAAGTACGACTAATTTTATCATTAGGTTTACTTGGTTTATTTTGAAGTAAACTATTTTGAAATATACGATCCTCTCAAATGACACATTTCCTTATTTTTTGAGCTATTTAAAGACGATTTTATGCATGTCGGGCAGAAAAATCATTTGAAGTTTCTTTGATACGGGTCTTCAAAGTTACGAATAATTTTATCATTAGGGTTTACTTGGATTATTTTGAAGTTAACTATTTTGAAATATACGATCCTCTCAAATAACACATTTCCTTATTTTTGAGCTATTTAAAGACGATTTTATGCTGTCAAAAATCATTTGAAGTTTCTTTGATACGGGTCTTCAAAGTACCGAATAATTTTATCATTGGGTTTACTTGGTTTTATTTTGAAGTAAACTATTTTGAAATATACGATCCTCTCAAATGACACATTTCCTTATTTTTGAGCTATTTAAAGACGATTTTATGCTGTCGGGCAGAAAAATCATTTGAAGTTTCTTTGATACGGGTCTTCAAAGTTACGAATAATTTTATCATTAGGTTTACTTGGATTATTTGAAGTTAACTATTTTGAAATATACGATCCTCTCAAATAACACATTTCCTTATTTTTTGAGCTATTTAAAGACGATTTTATGCTGTCAAAAATCATTTGAAGTTTCTTTGATACGGGTCTTCAAAGTACCGAATAATTTTATCATTGGGTTTACTTGGTTTATTTTGAAGTAAACTATTTTGAAATATACGATCCTCTCAAATAACACATTTCCTTATTTTTTGAGCTATTTAAAGACGATTTTTTGCAGTCGGGCAGAAAAATCATTTGAAGTTTCTTTGATACGGGTCTTCAAAGTACCGAAAGATTTTATCATTGGGTTTACTTGGTTTATTTTGAAGTAAACTATTTTGAAATATACGATCCTCTCAAATAACACATTTCCTTATTTTTTAGCTATTTAAAGACGATTTTATGCAGTCGGGCAGAAAAATCATTTGAAGTTTCTTTGATACGGGTCTTCAAAGTACCGAAAGATTTTATCATTGGGTTTACTTGGTTTATTTTGAAGTAAACTATTTTGAAATATACGATCCTCTCAAATAACACATTTCCTTATTTTTTGAGCTATTTAAAGACGATTTTATGCAGTCGGGCAGAAAAATCATTTGAAGTTTTCTTTGATACGGGTCTTCAAAGTAACGAATAATTTTATCATTAGGTTTACTTGGATTATTTTGAAGTTAAACTATTTTGAAAATATACGATCCTCTCAAATAACACATTTCCTTATTTTTTTAGCTATTTAAAGACGATTTTATGCAGTCGGGCAGAAAAATCATTTGAAGTTTCTTTAATACGGGTCTTCAAAGTACCGAAAGATTTTATCATTGGGTTTACTTGGTTTATTTTGAAGTAAACTATTTTGAAATATAAGATCCTCTCAAATAACACATTTCCTTATTTTTTGAGCTATTTAAAGACGATTTTTTGCAGTCGGGCAGAAAAATCATTTGAAGTTTCTTTGATACGGGTCTTCAAAGTACCGAATAATTTTATCATTGGGTTTACTTGGTTTATTTTGAAGTAAACTATTTTGAAATATACGATCCTCTCAAATAACACATTTCCTTATTTTTTGAGCTATTTAAAGACGATTTTATGCAGTCGGGCAGAAAAATCATTTAAAGTTTTTTAGATACGGTCTTCAAAGTACCGAATAATTTTATCATTGGGTTTACTTGGTTTATTTTGAAGTAAACTATTTTGAAATATACGATCCTCTCAAATAACACATTTCCTTATTTTTTGAGCTATTTAAAGACGATTTTTTGCAGTCGGGCAGAAAAATCATTTGAAGTTTCTTTGATACGGGTCCTTCAAAGTACCGAATAATTTTATCATTGGGTTTACTTGGTTTATTTTGAAGTAAACTATTTTGAAATATACGATCCTCTCAAATAACACATTTCCTTATTTTTTGAGCTATTTAAAGACGATTTTATGCAGTCGGGCAGAAAAATCATTTGAAGTTTTTTTGATACGGGTCTTCAAAGTACCGAATAATTTTATCATTGGGTTTACTTGGTTTATTTTGAAGTAAACTATTTTGAAATATACGATCCTCTCAAATAACACATTTCCTTATTTTTTTAGCTATTTAAAGACGATTTTTTGCAGTCGGGCAGAAAAATCATTTGAAGTTTCTTTGATACGGGTCTTCAAAGTACCGAATAATTTTATCATTGGGTTTACTTGGTTTATTTTGAAGTAAACTATTTTGAAATATACGATCCTCTCAATGACACATTTTCTTACTTTTTGAGCTATCTAAAGACGATTTTATGCAGTCGGGCAGAAAAAATCATTTGAAGTTTTTTGATACGGGTCTTCAAAGTACCGAATAATGTTATCATTGGGTTTACTTGTTTTTTTTTTAAGTAAACTATTTTGAAATATACGATCCTCTCAAATAACACATTTCCTTATTTTTTGAGCTATTTAAAGACGATTTTATGCAGTCGGGCAGAAAAATCATTTGAAGTTTTTTTGATACGGGTCTTCAAAGTACCGAATAATTTTATCATTGGGTTTACTTGGTTTTTTTTTAAGTAAACTATTTTGAAATATACGATCCTCTCAAATAAAACATTTCCTTATTTTTTTAGCTATTTAAAGACGATTTTATGCAGTCGGGCAGAAAAATCATTTGAAGTTTCTTTGATACGGGTCTTCAAAGTACGACTAATTTTATCATTAGGTTTACTTGGTTTATTTTGAAGTAAACTATTTTGAAATATACGATCCTCTCAAATGACACATTTCCTTATTTTTTGAGCTATTTAAAGACGATTTTATGCTGTCGGGCAGAAAATCATTTGAAGTTTCTTTGATACGGGTCTTCAAAGTTACGAATAATTTTATCATTAGGTTTACTTGGATTATTTTGAAGTTAACTATTTTGAAATATACGATCCTCTCAAATAACACATTTCCTTATTTTTGAGCTATTTAAAGACGATTTTATGCTGTCAAAAATCATTTGAAGTTTCTTTGATACGGGTCTTCAAAGTACCGAATAATTTATCATTGGGTTTACTTGGTTTATTTTGAAGTAAACTATTTTGAAATATACGATCCTCTCAAATAACACATTTCCTTATTTTTTGAGCTATTTAAGACGATTTTTTGCAGTCGGGGCAGAAAAATCATTTGAAGTTTCTTTGATACGGGTCTTCAAAGTACCGAAAGATTTTATCATTGGGTTTACTTGGTTTATTTTGAAGTAAACTATTTTGAAATATACGATCCTCTCAAATAACACATTTCCTTATTTTTTTAGCTATTTAAAGACGATTTTATGCAGTCGGGCAGAAAAATCATTTGAAGTTTCTTTAATACGGGTCTTCAAAGTACCGAAAGATTTTATCATTGGGTTTACTTGGTTTATTTTGAAGTAAACTATTTTGAAATATAAGATCCTCTCAAATAACACATTTCCTTATTTTTTGAGCTATTTAAAGACGATTTTTTGGCAGTCGGGCAGAAAAAATCATTTGAAGTTTCTTTGATACGGGTCTTCAAAGTACCGAATAATTTTATCATTGGGTTTTACTTGGATTATTTTGAAGTTAACTATTTTGAAATATACGATCCTCTCAAATAACACATTTCCTTATTTTTGAGCTATTTAAAGACGATTTTATGCAGTCGGGCAGAAAAATCATTTGAAGTTTTTTGATACGGGTCTTCAAAGTACCGAATAATTTTATCATTGGGTTTACTTGGTTTATTTTGAAGTAAACTATTTTGAAATATACGATCCTCTCAAATAACACATTTCCTTATTTTTTGAGCTATTTAAAGACGATTTTTTGCAGTCGGGCAGAAAAATCATTTGAAGTTTCTTTGATACGGGTCTTCAAAGTACCGAATAATTTTATCATTGGGTTTACTTGGTTTATTTTGAAGTAAACTATTTTGAAATATACGATCCTCTCAAATAACACATTTCCTTATTTTTTAGCTATTTAAAGACGATTTTTTGCAGTCGGGCAGAAAAATCATTTGAAGTTTCTTTGATACGGGTCTTCAAAGTACCGAATAATTTTATCATTGGGTTTACTTGGTTTATTTTGAAGTAAACTATTTTGAAATATACGATCCTCTCAAATAACACATTTCCTTATTTTTGAGCTATTTAAAGACAATTTTATGCAGTCGGGCAGAAAAAATCATTTGAAGTTTCTTTGATACGGGTCTTCAAAGTTACGAATAATTTTATCATTAGGTTTACTTGGATTATTTTGAAGTTAACTATTTTGAAATATACGATCCTCTCAAATAACACATTTCCTTATTTTTTGAGCTATTTAAAGACGATTTTATGCTGTCGGGCAGAAAATCATTTGAAGTTTCTTTGATACGGGTCTTCAAAGTACCGAATAATTTTATCATTGGGTTTACTTGGTTTATTTTGAAGTAAACTATTTTGAAATATACGATCCTCTCAAATAACACATTTCCTTATTTTTTTAGCTATTTAAAGACGATTTTTTGCAGTCGGGCAGAAAAATCATTTGAAGTTTTCTTGATACGGGTCTTCAAAGTACCGAATAATTTTATCATTGGGTTTACTTGGTTGATTTTGAAGTAAACTATTTTGAAATATACGATCCTCTCAAATAACACATTTCCTTATTTTTTGAGCTATTTAAAGACGAATTTTATGCAGTCGGGCAGAAAAATCATTTGAAGTTTTTTTGATACGGGTCTTCAAAGTACCGAATAATTTTATCATTGGGTTTACTTGGTTTATTTTGAAGTAAACTATTTTGAAATATACGATCCTCTCAAATAACACATTTCCTTATTTTTTGAGCTATTTAAAGACAATTTTATGCAGTCGGGCAGAAAAATCATTTGAAGTTTCTTTGATACGGGTCTTCAAAGTTACGAAATATTTATCATTAGGTTTACTTGGATTATTTTGAAGTTAACTATTTTGAAATATACGATCCTCTCAAATAACACATTTCCTTATTTTTTGAGCTATTTAAAGACGATTTTATGCTGTCAAAAATCATTTGAAGTTTCTTTGATACGGGTCTTCAAAGTACCGAATAATTTTATCATTGGGTTTACTTGGTTTATTTTGAAGTAAACTATTTTGAAATATACGATCCTCTCAAATAACACATTTCCTTATTTTTTTGAGCTATTTAAAGACGATTTTTTGCAGTCGGGCAGAAAAATCATTTGAAGTTTCTTTGATACGGGTCTTCAAAGTACCGAAAGATTTTATCATTGGGTTTACTTGGTTTATTTTGAAGTAAACTATTTTGAAATATACGATCCTCTCAAATAACACATTTCCTTATTTTTTTAGCTATTTAAAGACGATTTTATGCAGTCGGGCAGAAAAATCATTTGAAGTTTCTTTAATACGGGTCTTCAAAGTACCGAAAGATTTTATCATTGGGTTTACTTGGTTTATTTTGAAGTAAACTATTTTGAAATATAAGATCCTCTCAAATAACACATTTCCTTATTTTTTGAGCGATTTAAAGACGATTTTTGGCAGTCGGGCAGAAACATCATTTGAAGTTTCTTTGATACGGGTCTTCAAAGTACCGAAATAATTTTATCATTGGGTTTACTTGGTTTATTTGAAGTAAACTATTTTGAAAATATACGATCCTCTCAAAATAACACATATTCCATTATTTTTTGAGCTATTTAAAGACGATTTTATGCAGTCGGGCAGAAAAATCATTTGAAGTTTCTTTGATACGGGTCTTCAAAGTACCGAATAATTTTATCATTGGGTTTACTTGGTTTATTTTGAAGTAAACTATTTTGAAATATACGATCCTCTCAAATAACACATTTCCTTATTTTTTGAGCTATTTAAAGACGATTTTATGCAGTCGGGCAGAAAAATCATTTGAAGTTTCTTTGATACGGGTCTTCAAAGTACCGAAAATTTTATCATTGGGTTTACTTGGTTTATTTTGAAGTAAACTATTTTGAAATATACGATCCTCTCAAATAACACATTTCCTTATTTTTTGAGCTATTTAAAGACGATTTTATGCAGTCGGGCAGAAAAATCATTTGAAGTTTCTTTGATACGGGTCTTCAAAGTACCGAATAATTTTATCATTGGGTTTACTTGGTTTATTTTGAAGTAAACTATTTTGAAATATACGATCCTCTCAAATAACACATTTCCTTATTTTTTGAGCTATTTAAAGACGATTTTATGCAGTCGGGCAGAAAAATCATTTGAAGTTTTTTGATACGGGTCTTCAAAGTACCGAATAATTTTATCATTGGGTTTACTTGGTTTATTTTGAAGTAAACTATTTTGAAATATACGATCCTCTCAAATAACACATTTCCTTATTTTTTGAGCTATTTAAAGACGATTTTATGCAGTCGGGCAGAAAAATCATTTGAAGTTTCTTTGATACGGGTCTTCAAAGTACCGAATAATTTTATCATTGGGTTTACTTGGTTTATTTTGAAGTAAACTATTTTGAAATATACGATCCTCTCAAATAACACATTTCCTTATTTTTTGAGCTATTTAAAGACGATTTTATGCAGTCGGGCAGAAAAATCATTTGAAGTTTCTTTGATACGGGTCTTCAAAGTACCGAATAATTTTATCATTGGGTTTACTTGGTTTATTTTGAAGTAAACTATTTTGAAATATACGATCCTCTCAAATAACACATTTCCTTATTTTTTGAGCTATTTAAAGACGATTTTATGCAGTCGGGCAGAAAAATCATTTGAAGTTTCTTTGATACGGGTCTTCAAAGTACCGAATAATTTTATCATTGGGTTTACTTGGTTTATTTTGAAGTAAACTATTTTGAAATATACGATCCTCTCAAATAACACATTTCCTTATTTTTTGAGCTATTTAAAGACGATTTTATGCAGTCGGGCAGAAAAATCATTTGAAGTTTCTTTGATACGGGTCTTCAAAGTACCGAATAATTTTATCATTGGGTTTACTTGGTTTATTTTGAAGTAAACTATTTTGAAATATACGATCCTCTCAAATAACACATTTCCTTATTTTTTGAGCTATTTAAAGACGATTTTATGCAGTCGGGCAGAAAAATCATTTGAAGTTTCTTTGATACGGGTCTTCAAAGTACCGAATAATTTTATCATTGGGTTTACTTGGTTTATTTTGAAGTAAACTATTTTGAAATATACGATCCTCTCAAATAACACATTTCCTTATTTTTTGAGCTATTTAAAGACGATTTTTTGCAGTCGGGCAGAAAAATCATTTGAAGTTTCTTTGATACGGGTCTTCAAAGTACCGAATAATTTTATCATTGGGTTTACTTGGTTTATTTTGAAGTAAACTATTTTGAAATATACGATCCTCTCAAATAACACATTTCCTTATTTTTTGAGCTATTTAAAGACGATTTTATGCAGTCGGGCAGAAAAATCATTTGAAGTTTCTTTGATACGGGTCTTCAAAGTACCGAATAATTTTATCATTGGGTTTACTTGGTTTATTTTGAAGTAAACTATTTTGAAATATACGATCCTCTCAAATAACACATTTCCTTATTTTTTGAGCTATTTAAAGACGATTTTATGCAGTCGGGCAGAAAAATCATTTGAAGTTTCTTTGATACGGGTCTTCAAAGTACCGAATAATTTTATCATTGGGTTTACTTGGTTTATTTTGAAGTAAACTATTTTGAAATATACGATCCTCTCAAATAACACATTTCCTTATTTTTTGAGCTATTTAAAGACGATTTTATGCAGTCGGGCAGAAAAATCATTTGAAGTTTCTTTGATACGGGTCTTCAAAGTACCGAATAATTTTATCATTGGGTTTACTTGGTTTATTTTGAAGTAAACTATTTTGAAATATACGATCCTCTCAAATAACACATTTCCTTATTTTTTGAGCTATTTAAAGACGATTTTTTGCAGTCGGGCAGAAAAATCATTTGAAGTTTCTTTGATACGGGTCTTCAAAGTACCGAATAATTTTATCATTGGGTTTACTTGGTTTATTTTGAAGTAAACTATTTTGAAATATACGATCCTCTCAAATAACACATTTCCTTATTTTTTGAGCTATTTAAAGACGATTTTATGCAGTCGGGCAGAAAAATCATTTGAAGTTTCTTTGATACGGGTCTTCAAAGTACCGAATAATTTTATCATTGGGTTTACTTGGTTTATTTTGAAGTAAACTATTTTGAAATATACGATCCTCTCAAATAACACATTTCCTTATTTTTTGAGCTATTTAAAGACGATTTTATGCAGTCGGGCAGAAAAATCATTTGAAGTTTTTTTGATACGGGTCTTCAAAGTACCGAATAATTTTATCATTGGGTTTACTTGGTTTATTTTGAAGTAAACTATTTTGAAATATACGATCCTCTCAAATAACACATTTCCTTATTTTTTGAGCTATTTAAAGACGATTTTATGCAGTCGGGCAGAAAAATCATTTGAAGTTTCTTTGATACGGGTCTTCAAAGTACCGAATAATTTTATCATTGGGTTTACTTGGTTTATTTTGAAGTAAACTATTTTGAAATATACGATCCTCTCAAATAACACATTTCCTTATTTTTTGAGCTATTTAAAGACGATTTTATGCAGTCGGGCAGAAAAATCATTTGAAGTTTCTTTGATACGGGTCTTCAAAGTACCGAATAATTTTATCATTGGGTTTACTTGGTTTATTTTGAAGTAAACTATTTTGAAATATACGATCCTCTCAAATAACACATTTCCTTATTTTTTGAGCTATTTAAAGACGATTTTATGCAGTCGGGCAGAAAAATCATTTGAAGTTTCTTTGATACGGGTCTTCAAAGTACCGAATAATTTTATCATTGGGTTTACTTGGTTTATTTTGAAGTAAACTATTTTGAAATATACGATCCTCTCAAATAACACATTTCCTTATTTTTTGAGCTATTTAAAGACGATTTTATGCAGTCGGGCAGAAAAATCATTTGAAGTTTTTTGATACGGGTCTTCAAAGTACCGAATAATTTTATCATTGGGTTTACTTGGTTTATTTTGAAGTAAACTATTTTGAAATATACGATCCTCTCAAATAACACATTTCCTTATTTTTTGAGCTATTTAAAGACGATTTTATGCAGTCGGGCAGAAAAATCATTTGAAGTTTCTTTGATACGGGTCTTCAAAGTACCGAATAATTTTATCATTGGGTTTACTTGGTTTATTTTGAAGTAAACTATTTTGAAATATACGATCCTCTCAAATAACACATTTCCTTATTTTTTGAGCTATTTAAAGACGATTTTATGCAGTCGGGCAGAAAAATCATTTGAAGTTTCTTTGATACGGGTCTTCAAAGTACCGAATAATTTTATCATTGGGTTTACTTGGTTTATTTTGAAGTAAACTATTTTGAAATATACGATCCTCTCAAATAACACATTTCCTTATTTTTTGAGCTATTTAAAGACGATTTTATGCAGTCGGGCAGAAAAATCATTTGAAGTTTCTTTGATACGGGTCTTCAAAGTACCGAATAATTTTATCATTGGGTTTACTTGGTTTATTTTGAAGTAAACTATTTTGAAATATACGATCCTCTCAAATAACACATTTCCTTATTTTTTGAGCTATTTAAAGACGATTTTATGCAGTCGGGCAGAAAAATCATTTGAAGTTTCTTTGATACGGGTCTTCAAAGTACCGAATAATTTTATCATTGGGTTTACTTGGTTTATTTTGAAGTAAACTATTTTGAAATATACGATCCTCTCAAATAACACATTTCCTTATTTTTTGAGCTATTTAAAGACGATTTTATGCAGTCGGGCAGAAAAATCATTTGAAGTTTCTTTGATACGGGTCTTCAAAGTACCGAATAATTTTATCATTGGGTTTACTTGGTTTATTTTGAAGTAAACTATTTTGAAATATACGATCCTCTCAAATAACACATTTCCTTATTTTTTGAGCTATTTAAAGACGATTTTATGCAGTCGGGCAGAAAAATCATTTGAAGTTTCTTTGATACGGGTCTTCAAAGTACCGAATAATTTTATCATTGGGTTTACTTGGTTTATTTTGAAGTAAACTATTTTGAAATATACGATCCTCTCAAATAACACATTTCCTTATTTTTTGAGCTATTTAAAGACGATTTTATGCAGTCGGGCAGAAAAATCATTTGAAGTTTCTTTGATACGGGTCTTCAAAGTACCGAATAATTTTATCATTGGGTTTACTTGGTTTATTTTGAAGTAAACTATTTTGAAATATACGATCCTCTCAAATAACACATTTCCTTATTTTTTGAGCTATTTAAAGACGATTTTATGCAGTCGGGCAGAAAAATCATTTGAAGTTTCTTTGATACGGGTCTTCAAAGTACCGAATAATTTTATCATTGGGTTTACTTGGTTTATTTTGAAGTAAACTATTTTGAAATATACGATCCTCTCAAATAACACATTTCCTTATTTTTTGAGCTATTTAAAGACGATTTTTTGCAGTCGGGCAGAAAAATCATTTGAAGTTTCTTTGATACGGGTCTTCAAAGTACCGAATAATTTTATCATTGGGTTTACTTGGTTTATTTTGAAGTAAACTATTTTGAAATATACGATCCTCTCAAATAACACATTTCCTTATTTTTTGAGCTATTTAAAGACGATTTTATGCAGTCGGGCAGAAAAATCATTTGAAGTTTCTTTGATACGGGTCTTCAAAGTACCGAATAATTTTATCATTGGGTTTACTTGGTTTATTTTGAAGTAAACTATTTTGAAATATACGATCCTCTCAAATAACACATTTCCTTATTTTTTGAGCTATTTAAAGACGATTTTATGCAGTCGGGCAGAAAAATCATTTGAAGTTTTTTTGATACGGGTCTTCAAAGTACCGAATAATTTTATCATTGGGTTTACTTGGTTTATTTTGAAGTAAACTATTTTGAAATATACGATCCTCTCAAATAACACATTTCCTTATTTTTTGAGCTATTTAAAGACGATTTTATGCAGTCGGGCAGAAAAATCATTTGAAGTTTCTTTGATACGGGTCTTCAAAGTACCGAATAATTTTATCATTGGGTTTACTTGGTTTATTTTGAAGTAAACTATTTTGAAATATACGATCCTCTCAAATAACACATTTCCTTATTTTTTGAGCTATTTAAAGACGATTTTATGCAGTCGGGCAGAAAAATCATTTGAAGTTTCTTTGATACGGGTCTTCAAAGTACCGAATAATTTTATCATTGGGTTTACTTGGTTTATTTTGAAGTAAACTATTTTGAAATATACGATCCTCTCAAATAACACATTTCCTTATTTTTTGAGCTATTTAAAGACGATTTTATGCAGTCGGGCAGAAAAATCATTTGAAGTTTCTTTGATACGGGTCTTCAAAGTACCGAATAATTTTATCATTGGGTTTACTTGGTTTATTTTGAAGTAAACTATTTTGAAATATACGATCCTCTCAAATAACACATTTCCTTATTTTTTGAGCTATTTAAAGACGATTTTATGCAGTCGGGCAGAAAAATCATTTGAAGTTTCTTTGATACGGGTCTTCAAAGTACCGAATAATTTTATCATTGGGTTTACTTGGTTTATTTTGAAGTAAACTATTTTGAAATATACGATCCTCTCAAATAACACATTTCCTTATTTTTTGAGCTATTTAAAGACGATTTTATGCAGTCGGGCAGAAAAATCATTTGAAGTTTTTTTGATACGGGTCTTCAAAGTACCGAATAATTTTATCATTGGGTTTACTTGGTTTATTTTGAAGTAAACTATTTTGAAATATACGATCCTCTCAAATAACACATTTCCTTATTTTTTGAGCTATTTAAAGACGATTTTATGCAGTCGGGCAGAAAAATCATTTGAAGTTTCTTTGATACGGGTCTTCAAAGTACCGAATAATTTTATCATTGGGTTTACTTGGTTTATTTTGAAGTAAACTATTTTGAAATATACGATCCTCTCAAATAACACATTTCCTTATTTTTTGAGCTATTTAAAGACGATTTTATGCAGTCGGGCAGAAAAATCATTTGAAGTTTCTTTGATACGGGTCTTCAAAGTACCGAATAATTTTATCATTGGGTTTACTTGGTTTATTTTGAAGTAAACTATTTTGAAATATACGATCCTCTCAAATAACACATTTCCTTATTTTTTGAGCTATTTAAAGACGATTTTTTGCAGTCGGGCAGAAAAATCATTTGAAGTTTCTTTGATACGGGTCTTCAAAGTACCGAATAATTTTATCATTGGGTTTACTTGGTTTATTTTGAAGTAAACTATTTTGAAATATACGATCCTCTCAAATAACACATTTCCTTATTTTTTGAGCTATTTAAAGACGATTTTATGCAGTCGGGCAGAAAAATCATTTGAAGTTTCTTTGATACGGGTCTTCAAAGTACCGAATAATTTTATCATTGGGTTTACTTGGTTTATTTTGAAGTAAACTATTTTGAAATATACGATCCTCTCAAATAACACATTTCCTTATTTTTTGAGCTATTTAAAGACGATTTTATGCAGTCGGGCAGAAAAATCATTTGAAGTTTCTTTGATACGGGTCTTCAAAGTACCGAATAATTTTATCATTGGGTTTACTTGGTTTATTTTGAAGTAAACTATTTTGAAATATACGATCCTCTCAAATAACACATTTCCTTATTTTTTGAGCTATTTAAAGACGATTTTATGCAGTCGGGCAGAAAAATCATTTGAAGTTTCTTTGATACGGGTCTTCAAAGTACCGAATAATTTTATCATTGGGTTTACTTGGTTTATTTTGAAGTAAACTATTTTGAAATATACGATCCTCTCAAATAACACATTTCCTTATTTTTTGAGCTATTTAAAGACGATTTTATGCAGTCGGGCAGAAAAATCATTTGAAGTTTCTTTGATACGGGTCTTCAAAGTACCGAATAATTTTATCATTGGGTTTACTTGGTTTATTTTGAAGTAAACTATTTTGAAATATACGATCCTCTCAAATAACACATTTCCTTATTTTTTGAGCTATTTAAAGACGATTTTATGCAGTCGGGCAGAAAAATCATTTGAAGTTTCTTTGATACGGGTCTTCAAAGTACCGAATAATTTTATCATTGGGTTTACTTGGTTTATTTTGAAGTAAACTATTTTGAAATATACGATCCTCTCAAATAACACATTTCCTTATTTTTTGAGCTATTTAAAGACGATTTTATGCAGTCGGGCAGAAAAATCATTTGAAGTTTCTTTGATACGGGTCTTCAAAGTACCGAATAATTTTATCATTGGGTTTACTTGGTTTATTTTGAAGTAAACTATTTTGAAATATACGATCCTCTCAAATAACACATTTCCTTATTTTTTGAGCTATTTAAAGACGATTTTATGCAGTCGGGCAGAAAAATCATTTGAAGTTTCTTTGATACGGGTCTTCAAAGTACCGAATAATTTTATCATTGGGTTTACTTGGTTTATTTTGAAGTAAACTATTTTGAAATATACGATCCTCTCAAATAACACATTTCCTTATTTTTTGAGCTATTTAAAGACGATTTTTTGCAGTCGGGCAGAAAAATCATTTGAAGTTTCTTTGATACGGGTCTTCAAAGTACCGAATAATTTTATCATTGGGTTTACTTGGTTTATTTTGAAGTAAACTATTTTGAAATATACGATCCTCTCAAATAACACATTTCCTTATTTTTTGAGCTATTTAAAGACGATTTTATGCAGTCGGGCAGAAAAATCATTTGAAGTTTTTTTGATACGGGTCTTCAAAGTACCGAATAATTTTATCATTGGGTTTACTTGGTTTATTTTGAAGTAAACTATTTTGAAATATACGATCCTCTCAAATAACACATTTCCTTATTTTTTGAGCTATTTAAAGACGATTTTATGCAGTCGGGCAGAAAAATCATTTGAAGTTTCTTTGATACGGGTCTTCAAAGTACCGAATAATTTTATCATTGGGTTTACTTGGTTTATTTTGAAGTAAACTATTTTGAAATATACGATCCTCTCAAATAACACATTTCCTTATTTTTTGAGCTATTTAAAGACGATTTTATGCAGTCGGGCAGAAAAATCATTTGAAGTTTCTTTGATACGGGTCTTCAAAGTACCGAATAATTTTATCATTGGGTTTACTTGGTTTATTTTGAAGTAAACTATTTTGAAATATACGATCCTCTCAAATAACACATTTCCTTATTTTTTGAGCTATTTAAAGACGATTTTATGCAGTCGGGCAGAAAAATCATTTGAAGTTTCTTTGATACGGGTCTTCAAAGTACCGAATAATTTTATCATTGGGTTTACTTGGTTTATTTTGAAGTAAACTATTTTGAAATATACGATCCTCTCAAATAACACATTTCCTTATTTTTTGAGCTATTTAAAGACGATTTTATGCAGTCGGGCAGAAAAATCATTTGAAGTTTCTTTGATACGGGTCTTCAAAGTACCGAATAATTTTATCATTGGGTTTACTTGGTTTATTTTGAAGTAAACTATTTTGAAATATACGATCCTCTCAAATAACACATTTCCTTATTTTTTTAGCTATTTAAAGACGATTTTATGCAGTCGGGCAGAAAAATCATTTGAAGTTTCTTTGATACGGGTCTTCAAAGTACCGAATAATTTTATCATTGGGTTTACTTGGTTTATTTTGAAGTAAACTATTTTGAAATATACGATCCTCTCAAATAACACATTTCCTTATTTTTTGAGCTATTTAAAGACGATTTTATGCAGTCGGGCAGAAAAATCATTTGAAGTTTCTTTGATACGGGTCTTCAAAGTACCGAATAATTTTATCATTGGGTTTACTTGGTTTATTTTGAAGTAAACTATTTTGAAATATACGATCCTCTCAAATAACACATTTCCTTATTTTTTGAGCTATTTAAAGACGATTTTATGCAGTCGGGCAGAAAAATCATTTGAAGTTTCTTTGATACGGGTCTTCAAAGTACCGAATAATTTTATCATTGGGTTTACTTGGTTTATTTTGAAGTAAACTATTTTGAAATATACGATCCTCTCAAATAACACATTTCCTTATTTTTTGAGCTATTTAAAGACGATTTTATGCAGTCGGGCAGAAAAATCATTTGAAGTTTCTTTGATACGGGTCTTCAAAGTACCGAATAATTTTATCATTGGGTTTACTTGGTTTATTTTGAAGTAAACTATTTTGAAATATACGATCCTCTCAAATAACACATTTCCTTATTTTTTGAGCTATTTAAAGACGATTTTATGCAGTCGGGCAGAAAAATCATTTGAAGTTTCTTTGATACGGGTCTTCAAAGTACCGAATAATTTTATCATTGGGTTTACTTGGTTTATTTTGAAGTAAACTATTTTGAAATATACGATCCTCTCAAATAACACATTTCCTTATTTTTTGAGCTATTTAAAGACGATTTTATGCAGTCGGGCAGAAAAATCATTTGAAGTTTCTTTGATACGGGTCTTCAAAGTACCGAATAATTTTATCATTGGGTTTACTTGGTTTATTTTGAAGTAAACTATTTTGAAATATACGATCCTCTCAAATAACACATTTCCTTATTTTTTGAGCTATTTAAAGACGATTTTATGCAGTCGGGCAGAAAAATCATTTGAAGTTTCTTTGATACGGGTCTTCAAAGTACCGAATAATTTTATCATTGGGTTTACTTGGTTTATTTTGAAGTAAACTATTTTGAAATATACGATCCTCTCAAATAACACATTTCCTTATTTTTTGAGCTATTTAAAGACGATTTTATGCAGTCGGGCAGAAAAATCATTTGAAGTTTCTTTGATACGGGTCTTCAAAGTACCGAATAATTTTATCATTGGGTTTACTTGGTTTATTTTGAAGTAAACTATTTTGAAATATACGATCCTCTCAAATAACACATTTCCTTATTTTTTGAGCTATTTAAAGACGATTTTATGCAGTCGGGCAGAAAAATCATTTGAAGTTTCTTTGATACGGGTCTTCAAAGTACCGAATAATTTTATCATTGGGTTTACTTGGTTTATTTTGAAGTAAACTATTTTGAAATATACGATCCTCTCAAATAACACATTTCCTTATTTTTTGAGCTATTTAAAGACGATTTTATGCAGTCGGGCAGAAAAATCATTTGAAGTTTCTTTGATACGGGTCTTCAAAGTACCGAATAATTTTATCATTGGGTTTACTTGGTTTATTTTGAAGTAAACTATTTTGAAATATACGATCCTCTCAAATAACACATTTCCTTATTTTTTGAGCTATTTAAAGACGATTTTATGCAGTCGGGCAGAAAAATCATTTGAAGTTTTTTTGATACGGGTCTTCAAAGTACCGAATAATTTTATCATTGGGTTTACTTGGTTTATTTTGAAGTAAACTATTTTGAAATATACGATCCTCTCAAATAACACATTTCCTTATTTTTTGAGCTATTTAAAGACGATTTTATGCAGTCGGGCAGAAAAATCATTTGAAGTTTCTTTGATACGGGTCTTCAAAGTACCGAATAATTTTATCATTGGGTTTACTTGGTTTATTTTGAAGTAAACTATTTTGAAATATACGATCCTCTCAAATAACACATTTCCTTATTTTTTGAGCTATTTAAAGACGATTTTATGCAGTCGGGCAGAAAAATCATTTGAAGTTTTTTGATACGGGTCTTCAAAGTACCGAATAATTTTATCATTGGGTTTACTTGGTTTATTTTGAAGTAAACTATTTTGAAATATACGATCCTCTCAAATAACACATTTCCTTATTTTTTGAGCTATTTAAAGACGATTTTATGCAGTCGGGCAGAAAAATCATTTGAAGTTTCTTTGATACGGGTCTTCAAAGTACCGAATAATTTTATCATTGGGTTTACTTGGTTTATTTTGAAGTAAACTATTTTGAAATATACGATCCTCTCAAATAACACATTTCCTTATTTTTTGAGCTATTTAAAGACGATTTTATGCAGTCGGGCAGAAAAATCATTTGAAGTTTTTTGATACGGGTCTTCAAAGTACCGAATAATTTTATCATTGGGTTTACTTGGTTTATTTTGAAGTAAACTATTTTGAAATATACGATCCTCTCAAATAACACATTTCCTTATTTTTTGAGCTATTTAAAGACGATTTTATGCAGTCGGGCAGAAAAATCATTTGAAGTTTCTTTGATACGGGTCTTCAAAGTACCGAATAATTTTATCATTGGGTTTACTTGGTTTATTTTGAAGTAAACTATTTTGAAATATACGATCCTCTCAAATAACACATTTCCTTATTTTTTGAGCTATTTAAAGACGATTTTATGCAGTCGGGCAGAAAAATCATTTGAAGTTTTTTGATACGGGTCTTCAAAGTACCGAATAATTTTATCATTGGGTTTACTTGGTTTATTTTGAAGTAAACTATTTTGAAATATACGATCCTCTCAAATAACACATTTCCTTATTTTTTTAGCTATTTAAAGACGATTTTATGCAGTCGGGCAGAAAAATCATTTGAAGTTTCTTTGATACGGGTCTTCAAAGTACCGAATAATTTTATCATTGGGTTTACTTGGTTTATTTTGAAGTAAACTATTTTGAAATATACGATCCTCTCAAATAACACATTTCCTTATTTTTTGAGCTATTTAAAGACGATTTTATGCAGTCGGGCAGAAAAATCATTTGAAGTTTTTTTGATACGGGTCTTCAAAGTACCGAATAATTTTATCATTGGGTTTACTTGGTTTATTTTGAAGTAAACTATTTTGAAATATACGATCCTCTCAAATAACACATTTCCTTATTTTTTGAGCTATTTAAAGACGATTTTATGCAGTCGGGCAGAAAAATCATTTGAAGTTTCTTTGATACGGGTCTTCAAAGTACCGAATAATTTTATCATTGGGTTTACTTGGTTTATTTTGAAGTAAACTATTTTGAAATATACGATCCTCTCAAATAACACATTTCCTTATTTTTTGAGCTATTTAAAGACGATTTTATGCAGTCGGGCAGAAAAATCATTTGAAGTTTCTTTGATACGGGTCTTCAAAGTACCGAATAATTTTATCATTGGGTTTACTTGGTTTTTTTTGAAGTAAACTATTTTGAAATATACGATCCTCTCAAATAACACATTTCCTTATTTTTTGAGCTATTTAAAGACGATTTTATGCAGTCGGGCAGAAAAATCATTTGAAGTTTCTTTGATACGGGTCTTCAAAGTTAATTTTATCATTGGGTTTACTTGGTTTATTTTGAAGTAAACTATTTTGAAATATACGATCCTCTCAAATAACACATTTCCTTATTTTTTGAGCTATTTAAAGACGATTTTATGCAGTCGGGCAGAAAAATCATTTGAAGTTTCTTTGATACGGGTCTTCAAAGTACCGAATAATTTTATCATTGGGTTTACTTGGTTTATTTTGAAGTAAACTATTTTGAAATATACGATCCTCTCAAATAACACATTTCCTTATTTTTTGAGCTATTTAAAGACGATTTTATGCAGTCGGGCAGAAAAATCATTTGAAGTTTCTTTGATACGGGTCTTCAAAGTACCGAATAATTTTATCATTGGGTTTACTTGGTTTATTTTGAAGTAAACTATTTTGAAATATACGATCCTCTCAAATAACACATTTCCTTATTTTTTGAGCTATTTAAAGACGATTTTATGCAGTCGGGCAGAAAAATCATTTGAAGTTTCTTTGATACGGGTCTTCAAAGTACCGAATAATTTTATCATTGGGTTTACTTGGTTTATTTTGAAGTAAACTATTTTGAAATATACGATCCTCTCAAATAACACATTTCCTTATTTTTTGAGCTATTTAAAGACGATTTTATGCAGTCGGGCAGAAAAATCATTTGAAGTTTCTTTGATACGGGTCTTCAAAGTACCGAATAATTTTATCATTGGGTTTACTTGGTTTATTTTGAAGTAAACTATTTTGAAATATACGATCCTCTCAAATAACACATTTCCTTATTTTTTGAGCTATTTAAAGACGATTTTATGCAGTCGGGCAGAAAAATCATTTGAAGTTTCTTTGATACGGGTCTTCAAAGTACCGAATAATTTTATCATTGGGTTTACTTGGTTTATTTTGAAGTAAACTATTTTGAAATATACGATCCTCTCAAATAACACATTTCCTTATTTTTTGAGCTATTTAAAGACGATTTTATGCAGTCGGGCAGAAAAATCATTTGAAGTTTTTTTGATACGGGTCTTCAAAGTACCGAATAATTTTATCATTGGGTTTACTTGGTTTATTTTGAAGTAAACTATTTTGAAATATACGATCCTCTCAAATAACACATTTCCTTATTTTTTGAGCTATTTAAAGACGATTTTATGCAGTCGGGCAGAAAAATCATTTGAAGTTTCTTTGATACGGGTCTTCAAAGTACCGAATAATTTTATCATTGGGTTTACTTGGTTTATTTTGAAGTAAACTATTTTGAAATATACGATCCTCTCAAATAACACATTTCCTTATTTTTTGAGCTATTTAAAGACGATTTTATGCAGTCGGGCAGAAAAATCATTTGAAGTTTCTTTGATACGGGTCTTCAAAGTACCGAATAATTTTATCATTGGGTTTACTTGGTTTATTTTGAAGTAAACTATTTTGAAATATACGATCCTCTCAAATAACACATTTCCTTATTTTTTGAGCTATTTAAAGACGATTTTATGCAGTCGGGCAGAAAAATCATTTGAAGTTTCTTTGATACGGGTCTTCAAAGTACCGAATAATTTTATCATTGGGTTTACTTGGTTTATTTTGAAGTAAACTATTTTGAAATATACGATCCTCTCAAATAACACATTTCCTTATTTTTTGAGCTATTTAAAGACGATTTTATGCAGTCGGGCAGAAAAATCATTTGAAGTTTCTTTGATACGGGTCTTCAAAGTACCGAATAATTTTATCATTGGGTTTACTTGGTTTATTTTGAAGTAAACTATTTTGAAATATACGATCCTCTCAAATAACACATTTCCTTATTTTTTGAGCTATTTAAAGACGATTTTATGCAGTCGGGCAGAAAAATCATTTGAAGTTTCTTTGATACGGGTCTTCAAAGTACCGAATAATTTTATCATTGGGTTTACTTGGTTTATTTTGAAGTAAACTATTTTGAAATATACGATCCTCTCAAATAACACATTTCCTTATTTTTTGAGCTATTTAAAGACGATTTTATGCAGTCGGGCAGAAAAATCATTTGAAGTTTCTTTGATACGGGTCTTCAAAGTACCGAATAATTTTATCATTGGGTTTACTTGGTTTATTTTGAAGTAAACTATTTTGAAATATACGATCCTCTCAAATAACACATTTCCTTATTTTTTGAGCTATTTAAAGACGATTTTATGCAGTCGGGCAGAAAAATCATTTGAAGTTTGATACGGGTCTTCAAAGTACCGAATAATTTTATCATTGGGTTTACTTGGTTTATTTTGAAGTAAACTATTTTGAAATATACGATCCTCTCAAATAACACATTTCCTTATTTTTTGAGCTATTTAAAGACGATTTTATGCAGTCGGGCAGAAAAATCATTTGAAGTTTCTTTGATACGGGTCTTCAAAGTACCGAATAATTTTATCATTGGGTTTACTTGGTTTATTTTGAAGTAAACTATTTTGAAATATACGATCCTCTCAAATAACACATTTCCTTATTTTTTGAGCTATTTAAAGACGATTTTATGCAGTCGGGCAGAAAAATCATTTGAAGTTTCTTTGATACGGGTCTTCAAAGTACCGAATAATTTTATCATTGGGTTTACTTGGTTTATTTTGAAGTAAACTATTTTGAAATATACGATCCTCTCAAATAACACATTTCCTTATTTTTTGAGCTATTTAAAGACGATTTTATGCAGTCGGGCAGAAAAATCATTTGAAGTTTCTTTGATACGGGTCTTCAAAGTACCGAATAATTTTATCATTGGGTTTACTTGGTTTATTTTGAAGTAAACTATTTTGAAATATACGATCCTCTCAAATAACACATTTCCTTATTTTTTTAGCTATTTAAAGACGATTTTATGCAGTCGGGCAGAAAAATTACGACTAATTTTATCATTGGGTTTACTTGGTTTATTTTGAAGTAAACTATTTTGAAATATACGATCCTCTCAAATAACACATTTCCTTATTTTTTGAGCTATTTAAAGACGATTTTATGCAGTCGGGCAGAAAAATCATTTGAAGTTTCTTTGATACGGGTCTTCAAAGTACCGAATAATTTTATCATTGGGTTTACTTGGTTTATTTTGAAGTAAACTATTTTGAAATATACGATCCTCTCAAATAACACATTTCCTTATTTTTTGAGCTATTTAAAGACGATTTTATGCAGTCGGGCAGAAAAATCATTTGAAGTTTCTTTGATACGGGTCTTCAAAGTACCGAATAATTTTATCATTGGGTTTACTTGGTTTATTTTGAAGTAAACTATTTTGAAATATACGATCCTCTCAAATAACACATTTCCTTATTTTTTGAGCTATTTAAAGACGATTTTATGCAGTCGGGCAGAAAAATCATTTGAAGTTTCTTTGATACGGGTCTTCAAAGTACCGAATAATTTTATCATTGGGTTTACTTGGTTTATTTTGAAGTAAACTATTTTGAAATATACGATCCTCTCAAATAACACATTTCCTTATTTTTTGAGCTATTTAAAGACGATTTTATGCAGTCGGGCAGAAAAATCATTTGAAGTTTCTTTGATACGGGTCTTCAAAGTACCGAATAATTTTATCATTGGGTTTACTTGGTTTATTTTGAAGTAAACTATTTTGAAATATACGATCCTCTCAAATAACACATTTCCTTATTTTTTGAGCTATTTAAAGACGATTTTATGCAGTCGGGCAGAAAAATCATTTGAAGTTTCTTTGATACGGGTCTTCAAAGTACCGAATAATTTTATCATTGGGTTTACTTGGTTTATTTTGAAGTAAACTATTTTGAAATATACGATCCTCTCAAATAACACATTTCCTTATTTTTTGAGCTATTTAAAGACGATTTTATGCAGTCGGGCAGAAAAATCATTTGAAGTTTCTTTGATACGGGTCTTCAAAGTACCGAATAATTTTATCATTGGGTTTACTTGGTTTATTTTGAAGTAAACTATTTTGAAATATACGATCCTCTCAAATAACACATTTCCTTATTTTTTGAGCTATTTAAAGACGATTTTATGCAGTCGGGCAGAAAAATCATTTGAAGTTTCTTTGATACGGGTCTTCAAAGTACCGAATAATTTTATCATTGGGTTTACTTGGTTTATTTTGAAGTAAACTATTTTGAAATATACGATCCTCTCAAATAACACATTTCCTTATTTTTTGAGCTATTTAAAGACGATTTTATGCAGTCGGGCAGAAAAATCATTTGAAGTTTCTTTGATACGGGTCTTCAAAGTACCGAATAATTTTATCATTGGGTTTACTTGGTTTATTTTGAAGTAAACTATTTTGAAATATACGATCCTCTCAAATAACACATTTCCTTATTTTTTGAGCTATTTAAAGACGATTTTATGCAGTCGGGCAGAAAAATCATTTGAAGTTTCTTTGATACGGGTCTTCAAAGTACCGAATAATTTTATCATTGGGTTTACTTGGTTTATTTTGAAGTAAACTATTTTGAAATATACGATCCTCTCAAATAACACATTTCCTTATTTTTTGAGCTATTTAAAGACGATTTTATGCAGTCGGGCAGAAAAATCATTTGAAGTTTCTTTGATACGGGTCTTCAAAGTACCGAATAATTTTATCATTGGGTTTACTTGGTTTATTTTGAAGTAAACTATTTTGAAATATACGATCCTCTCAAATAACACATTTCCTTATTTTTTGAGCTATTTAAAGACGATTTTATGCAGTCGGGCAGAAAAATCATTTGAAGTTTCTTTGATACGGGTCTTCAAAGTACCGAATAATTTTATCATTGGGTTTACTTGGTTTATTTTGAAGTAAACTATTTTGAAATATACGATCCTCTCAAATAACACATTTCCTTATTTTTTGAGCTATTTAAAGACGATTTTATGCAGTCGGGCAGAAAAATCATTTGAAGTTTTTTTGATACGGGTCTTCAAAGTACCGAATAATTTTATCATTGGGTTTACTTGGTTTATTTTGAAGTAAACTATTTTGAAATATACGATCCTCTCAAATAACACATTTCCTTATTTTTTGAGCTATTTAAAGACGATTTTATGCAGTCGGGCAGAAAAATCATTTGAAGTTTCTTTGATACGGGTCTTCAAAGTACCGAATAATTTTATCATTGGGTTTACTTGGTTTATTTTGAAGTAAACTATTTTGAAATATACGATCCTCTCAAATAACACATTTCCTTATTTTTTGAGCTATTTAAAGACGATTTTATGCAGTCGGGCAGAAAAATCATTTGAAGTTTCTTTGATACGGGTCTTCAAAGTACCGAATAATTTTATCATTGGGTTTACTTGGTTTATTTTGAAGTAAACTATTTTGAAATATACGATCCTCTCAAATAACACATTTCCTTATTTTTTGAGCTATTTAAAGACGATTTTATGCAGTCGGGCAGAAAAATCATTTGAAGTTTCTTTGATACGGGTCTTCAAAGTACCGAATAATTTTATCATTGGGTTTACTTGGTTTATTTTGAAGTAAACTATTTTGAAATATACGATCCTCTCAAATAACACATTTCCTTATTTTTTGAGCTATTTAAAGACGATTTTATGCAGTCGGGCAGAAAAATCATTTGAAGTTTCTTTGATACGGGTCTTCAAAGTACCGAATAATTTTATCATTGGGTTTACTTGGTTTATTTTGAAGTAAACTATTTTGAAATATACGATCCTCTCAAATAACACATTTCCTTATTTTTTGAGCTATTTAAAGACGATTTTATGCAGTCGGGCAGAAAAATCATTTGAAGTTTCTTTGATACGGGTCTTCAAAGTACCGAATAATTTTATCATTGGGTTTACTTGGTTTATTTTGAAGTAAACTATTTTGAAATATACGATCCTCTCAAATAACACATTTCCTTATTTTTTGAGCTATTTAAAGACGATTTTATGCAGTCGGGCAGAAAAATCATTTGAAGTTTCTTTGATACGGGTCTTCAAAGTACCGAATAATTTTATCATTGGGTTTACTTGGTTTATTTTGAAGTAAACTATTTTGAAATATACGATCCTCTCAAATAACACATTTCCTTATTTTTTGAGCTATTTAAAGACGATTTTATGCAGTCGGGCAGAAAAATCATTTGAAGTTTCTTTGATACGGGTCTTCAAAGTACCGAATAATTTTATCATTGGGTTTACTTGGTTTATTTTGAAGTAAACTATTTTGAAATATACGATCCTCTCAAATAACACATTTCCTTATTTTTTGAGCTATTTAAAGACGATTTTATGCAGTCGGGCAGAAAAATCATTTGAAGTTTCTTTGATACGGGTCTTCAAAGTACCGAATAATTTTATCATTGGGTTTACTTGGTTTATTTTGAAGTAAACTATTTTGAAATATACGATCCTCTCAAATAACACATTTCCTTATTTTTTGAGCTATTTAAAGACGATTTTATGCAGTCGGGCAGAAAAATCATTTGAAGTTTCTTTGATACGGGTCTTCAAAGTACCGAATAATTTTATCATTGGGTTTACTTGGTTTATTTTGAAGTAAACTATTTTGAAATATACGATCCTCTCAAATAACACATTTCCTTATTTTTTGAGCTATTTAAAGACGATTTTATGCAGTCGGGCAGAAAAATCATTTGAAGTTTCTTTGATACGGGTCTTCAAAGTACCGAATAATTTTATCATTGGGTTTACTTGGTTTATTTTGAAGTAAACTATTTTGAAATATACGATCCTCTCAAATAACACATTTCCTTATTTTTTGAGCTATTTAAAGACGATTTTATGCAGTCGGGCAGAAAAATCATTTGAAGTTTCTTTGATACGGGTCTTCAAAGTACCGAATAATTTTATCATTGGGTTTACTTGGTTTATTTTGAAGTAAACTATTTTGAAATATACGATCCTCTCAAATAACACATTTCCTTATTTTTTGAGCTATTTAAAGACGATTTTATGCAGTCGGGCAGAAAAATCATTTGAAGTTTCTTTGATACGGGTCTTCAAAGTACCGAATAATTTTATCATTGGGTTTACTTGGTTTATTTTGAAGTAAACTATTTTGAAATATACGATCCTCTCAAATAACACATTTCCTTATTTTTTGAGCTATTTAAAGACGATTTTATGCAGTCGGGCAGAAAAATCATTTGAAGTTTCTTTGATACGGGTCTTCAAAGTACCGAATAATTTTATCATTGGGTTTACTTGGTTTATTTTGAAGTAAACTATTTTGAAATATACGATCCTCTCAAATAACACATTTCCTTATTTTTTGAGCTATTTAAAGACGATTTTATGCAGTCGGGCAGAAAAATCATTTGAAGTTTCTTTGATACGGGTCTTCAAAGTACCGAATAATTTTATCATTGGGTTTACTTGGTTTATTTTGAAGTAAACTATTTTGAAATATACGATCCTCTCAAATAACACATTTCCTTATTTTTTGAGCTATTTAAAGACGATTTTATGCAGTCGGGCAGAAAAATCATTTGAAGTTTCTTTGATACGGGTCTTCAAAGTACCGAATAATTTTATCATTGGGTTTACTTGGTTTATTTTGAAGTAAACTATTTTGAAATATACGATCCTCTCAAATAACACATTTCCTTATTTTTTGAGCTATTTAAAGACGATTTTATGCAGTCGGGCAGAAAAATCATTTGAAGTTTCTTTGATACGGGTCTTCAAAGTACCGAATAATTTTATCATTGGGTTTACTTGGTTTATTTTGAAGTAAACTATTTTGAAATATACGATCCTCTCAAATAACACATTTCCTTATTTTTTGAGCTATTTAAAGACGATTTTATGCAGTCGGGCAGAAAAATCATTTGAAGTTTCTTTGATACGGGTCTTCAAAGTACCGAATAATTTTATCATTGGGTTTACTTGGTTTATTTTGAAGTAAACTATTTTGAAATATACGATCCTCTCAAATAACACATTTCCTTATTTTTTGAGCTATTTAAAGACGATTTTATGCAGTCGGGCAGAAAAATCATTTGAAGTTTCTTTGATACGGGTCTTCAAAGTACCGAATAATTTTATCATTGGGTTTACTTGGTTTATTTTGAAGTAAACTATTTTGAAATATACGATCCTCTCAAATAACACATTTCCTTATTTTTTGAGCTATTTAAAGACGATTTTATGCAGTCGGGCAGAAAAATCATTTGAAGTTTCTTTGATACGGGTCTTCAAAGTACCGAATAATTTTATCATTGGGTTTACTTGGTTTATTTTGAAGTAAACTATTTTGAAATATACGATCCTCTCAAATAACACATTTCCTTATTTTTTGAGCTATTTAAAGACGATTTTATGCAGTCGGGCAGAAAAATCATTTGAAGTTTCTTTGATACGGGTCTTCAAAGTACCGAATAATTTTATCATTGGGTTTACTTGGTTTATTTTGAAGTAAACTATTTTGAAATATACGATCCTCTCAAATAACACATTTCCTTATTTTTTGAGCTATTTAAAGACGATTTTATGCAGTCGGGCAGAAAAATCATTTGAAGTTTCTTTGATACGGGTCTTCAAAGTACCGAATAATTTTATCATTGGGTTTACTTGGTTTATTTTGAAGTAAACTATTTTGAAATATACGATCCTCTCAAATAACACATTTCCTTATTTTTTGAGCTATTTAAAGACGATTTTATGCAGTCGGGCAGAAAAATCATTTGAAGTTTCTTTGATACGGGTCTTCAAAGTACCGAATAATTTTATCATTGGGTTTACTTGGTTTATTTTGAAGTAAACTATTTTGAAATATACGATCCTCTCAAATAACACATTTCCTTATTTTTTGAGCTATTTAAAGACGATTTTATGCAGTCGGGCAGAAAAATCATTTGAAGTTTCTTTGATACGGGTCTTCAAAGTACCGAATAATTTTATCATTGGGTTTACTTGGTTTATTTTGAAGTAAACTATTTTGAAATATACGATCCTCTCAAATAACACATTTCCTTATTTTTTGAGCTATTTAAAGACGATTTTATGCAGTCGGGCAGAAAAATCATTTGAAGTTTCTTTGATACGGGTCTTCAAAGTACCGAATAATTTTATCATTGGGTTTACTTGGTTTATTTTGAAGTAAACTATTTTGAAATATACGATCCTCTCAAATAACACATTTCCTTATTTTTTGAGCTATTTAAAGACGATTTTATGCAGTCGGGCAGAAAAATCATTTGAAGTTTTTTGATACGGGTCTTCAAAGTACCGAATAATTTTATCATTGGGTTTACTTGGTTTATTTTTGAAGTAAACTATTTTGAAATATACGATCCTCTCAAATAACACATTTCCTTATTTTTTGAGCTATTTAAAGACGATTTTTTTGGCAGTCGGGCAGAAAAATTCATTTGAAGTTTCTTTGATTACGGGTCTTCAAAGTACCGAATAATTTTATCATTGTGGTTTACTTGGTTTATTTTGAAGTAAACTATTTTGAAATATACGATTCCTCTCAAATAACACATTTCCTTATTTTTTTGAGCTATTTAAAGACGATTTTATGCAGTCGGGCAGAAAAATTCATTTTAAGTTTTTTTGATACGGGTCTTCAAAGTACCGAATAATTTTTATCATTGGGTTTACTTGGTTTATTTTGAAGTAAACTATTTTGAAATATTACGATCCTCTCAAATAACACATTTCCTTATTTTTTTTAGCTATTTAAAGGACGATTTTTTGCAGTCGGGCAGAAAAATCATTTGAAGTTTCTTTGATACGGGTCTTCAAAGTACCGAATAATTTTATCATTGGGTTTACTTGGTTTATTTTGAAGTAAACTATTTTGAAATATACGATCCTCTCAAATAACACATTTCCTTATTTTGTTGAGCTATTTATAAAGACGATTTTTTGCAGTTCGGGCAGAAAAATCATTTGAAGTTTCTTTGATACGGGTCTTCAAAGTACCGAAACATTTTATCATTGGGTTACTTGGTTATTTTGAAGTAAACTATTTTGAAATATACGATCCTCTCAAATAACAAATTTCCTTATTTTTTTGAGCTATTTAAAGACGATTTTATGCAGTCGGGCAGAAAAATCATTTGAAGTTTCTTTGATACGGGTCTTCAAAGTACCGAATAATTTTATCATTGGGTTTACTTGGTTTATTTGAAGTAAACTATTTTGAAATATACGATCCTCTCATATGACACATTTTCTTACTCTTTTGAGCTATTCTAAAGACGATTTTATGCAGTCGGGCAGTAAAAATTCATTTGATAGTTTTTTTTGATACGGGTCTTCAAAGTACCGAATAATGTTTATCATTGGGTTTACTTGGTTTTTTTTTTTTAAGTAAACTATTTTGAAATATACGATCCTCTCAAATAACACATTTCCTTATTTTTTTGAGCTATTTAAAGGACGATTTTATTGCCAGTCGGCAGAAAAATCATTTGAAGTTTCTTTGATACGGGTCTTCACAGTACCGAATAATTTTATCATTGGGTTACTTGGTTTATTTTGAAGTAAACTATTTTGAAATATACGATCCTCTCAATGACACATTTTCTTATTTTTTTAGCTATCTAAGGACGATTTAATGCTGTCGGGCAGAAAATTATTTGAAGTTTTTTTGATACGGGTCTTCAAAGCTACCGAATAATTTTATCATTGGGTTTACTTGGTTTTTTTTTTTAAGTAAACTATTTTGAAATATACGATCCTCTCAAATAAAACATTTCCTTATTTTTTTAGCTATTTAAAGACATTTTTATGCAGTCGGGCAGAAAAATCATTTGAAGTTTCTTTTGATACGGGTCTTCAAAGTTACGACTAATTTTATCATTAGGTTTACTTGGTTTATTTTGAAGTTAACTATTTTGAAATATACGATCCTCTCAAATGACACATTTCCTTATTTTTTGAGCTATTTAAAGACGATTTTATGCTGTCGGGCAGAAAAATCATCTTGAAGTTTCTTTGATACGGGTCTTCAAAGTACCGAATAATTTTATCATTGGGTTTACTTGGTTTATTTTGAAGTAAACTATTTTGAAATATACGATCCTCTCAAATAACACATTTCCTTATTTTTTTAGCTATTTAAAGACGATTTTATGCAGTCGGCAGAAAAATCATTTGAAGTTTCTTTGATACGGGTCTTCAAAGTACCGAATAATTTTATCATTGGGTTTACTTGGTTTATTTTGAAGTAAACTATTTTGAAATATACGATCCTCTCAAATAACACATTTCCTTATTTTTTGAGCTATTTAAAGACGATTTTTATGCAGTCGGGCAGAAAAATCATTTGAAGTTTTTTGATACGGGTCTTCAAAGTACCGAATAATTTTATCATTGGGTTTACTTGGTTTATTTTGAAGTAAACTATTTTGAAATATACGATCCTCTCAAATAACACATTTCCTTATTTTTTGAGCTATTTAAAGACGATTTTTTGCAGTCGGTTAGAAAAATCATTTGAAGTTTCTTTGATACGGGTCTTCAAAGTACCGAATAATTTTATCATTGGGTTTACTTGGTTTATTTTGAAGTAAACTATTTTGAAATATACGATCCTCTCAAATAACACATTTCCTTATTTTTTTGAGCTATTTAAAGACGATTTTATGCTGTCGGGCAGAAAAATCATTTGAAGTTTCTTTG
Source organism: Daphnia galeata (assembly GCA_030770115.1). Taxonomy (NCBI): domain Eukaryota; kingdom Metazoa; phylum Arthropoda; class Branchiopoda; order Diplostraca; family Daphniidae; genus Daphnia; species Daphnia galeata. The sequence continues at coordinate 11,974,827 of CM061118.1, forward strand.
ATACGGGTCTTCAAAGTACCGAATAATTTTATCATTGGGTTTACTTGGTTTATTTTGAAGTAAACTATTTTGAAATATACGATCCTCTCAAATAACACATTTCCTTATTTTTTGAGCTATTTAAAGACGATTTTATGCAGTCGGGCAGAAAAATCATTTGAAGTTTTTTTGATACGGGTCTTCAAAGTACCGAATAATTTTATCATTGGGTTTACTTGGTTTATTTTGAAGTAAACTATTTTGAAATATACGATCCTCTCAAATAACACATTTCCTTATTTTTTTAGCTATTTAAAGACGATTTTTTGCAGTCGGGCAGAAAAATCATTTGAAGTTTCTTTGATACGGGTCTTCAAAGTACCGAATAATTTTATCATTGGGTTTACTTGGTTTATTTTGAAGTAAACTATTTTGAAATATACGATCCTCTCAAATAACACATTTCCTTATTTTTTGAGCTATTTAAAGACAATTTTATGCAGTCGGGCAGAAAAATCATTTGAAGTTTCTTTGATACGGGTCTTCAAAGTTACGAATAATTTTATCATTAGGTTTACTTGGATTATTTTGAAGTTAACTATTTTGAAATATACGATCCTCTCAAATAACACATTTCCTTATTTTTTGAGCTATTTAAAGACGATTTTATGCTGTCGGGCAGAAAATCATTTGAAGTTTTTTTGATACGGGTCTTCAAAGTACCGAATAATTTTATCATTGGGTTTACTTGGTTTATTTTAAAGTAAACTATTTTGAAATATACGATCCTCTCAAATAACACATTTCCTTATTTTTTTAGCTATTTAAAGACGATTTTTATGCAGTCGGGCAGAAAAATCATTTGAAGTTTCTTTGATACGGGTCTTCAAAGTACCGAATAATTTTATCATTGGGTTTACTTGGTTTATTTTGAAGTAAACTATTTTGAAATATACGATCCTCTCAAATAACACATTTCCTTATTTTTTGAGCTATTTAAAGACAATTTTATGCAGTCGGGCAGAAAAATCATTTGAAGTTTTTTTGATACGGGTCTTCAAAGTACCGAATAATTTTATCATTGGGTTTACTTGGTTTATTTTGAAGTAAACTATTTTGAAATATACGATCCTCTCAAATAACACATTTCCTTATTTTTTGAGCTATTTAAAGACGATTTTATGCAGTCGGGCAGAAAAATCATTTGAAGTTTTTTTGATACGGGTCTTCAAAGTACCGAATAATTTTATCATTGGGTTTACTTGGTTTATTTTGAAGTAAACTATTTTGAAATATACGATCCTCTCAAATAACACATTTCCTTATTTTTTGAGCTATTTAAAGACGATTTTATGCAGTCGGGCAGAAAAATCATTTGAAGTTTCTTTGATACGGGTCTTCAAAGTTACGAATAATTTTATCATTAGGTTTACTTGGATTATTTTGAAGTTAACTATTTTGAAATATACGATCCTCTCAAATAACACATTTCCTTATTTTTTGAGCTATTTAAAGACGATTTTATGCATGTCGGGCAGAAAATCATTTGAAGTTTCTTTGATACGGGTCTTCAAAGTACCGAATAATTTTATCATTGGGTTTACTTGGTTTATTTTGAAGTAAACTATTTTGAAATATACGATCCTCTAAAATAAAACATTTCCTTATTTTTTGAGCTATTTAAAGACGATTTTATGCAGTCGGGCAGAAAAATCATTTTAAGTTTCTTTGATACGGGTCTTCAAAGTACCGAATAATTTTATCATTGGGTTTACTTGGTTTATTTTGAAGTAAACTATTTTGAAATATACGATCCTCTCAAATAACACATTTCCTTATTTTTTGAGCTATTTAAAGACAATTTTATGCAGTCGGGCAGAAAAATCATTTGAAGTTTCTTTGATACGGGTCTTCAAAGTTACGAATAATTTTATCATTAGGTTTACTTGGATTATTTTGAAGTTAAACTATTTTGAAATATACGATCCTCTCAAATAACACATTTCCTTATTTTTTGAGCTATCTTAAAGACGATTTTATGCTGTCGGGCAGAAAAATCATTTGAAGTTTCTTTGATACGGGTCTTCAAAGTACCGAATAATTTTATCATTGGGTTTACTTGGTTTATTTTGAAGTAAACTATTTTGAAATATACGATCCTCTCAAATAACACATTTCCTTATTTTTTTTAGCTATTTAAAGACGATTTTATGCAGTCGGACAGAAAAATCATTTGAAGTTTCTTTGATACGGGTCTTCAAAGTACCGAAAGATTTTATCATTGGGTTTACTTGGTTTATTTTGAAGTAAACTATTTTGAAATATACGATCCTCTCAAATAACACATTTCCTTATTTTTTGAGCTATTTAAAGACGATTTTATGCAGTCGGGCAGAAAAATCATTTGAAGTTTCTTTAATACGGGTCTTCAAAGTACCGAAAGATTTTATCATTGGGTTTACTTGGTTTATTTTGAAGTAAACTATTTTGAAATATAAGATCCTCTCAAATAACACATTTCCTTATTTTTTGAGCTATTTAAAGACGATTTTTTGCAGTCGGGCAGAAAAATCATTTGAAGTTTCTTTGATACGGGTCTTCAAAGTACCGAATAATTTTATCATTGGGTTTACTTGGTTTATTTTGAAGTAAACTATTTTGAAATATACGATCCTCTCAAATAACACATTTCCTTATTTTTTGAGCTATTTAAAGACGATTTTATGCAGTCGGGCAGAAAAATCATTTGAAGTTTTTTTGATACGGGTCTTCAAAGTACCGAATAATTTTATCATTGGGTTTACTTGGTTTATTTTGAAGTAAACTATTTTGAAATATACGATCCTCTCAAATAACACATTTCCTTATTTTTTGAGCTATTTAAAGACGATTTTATGCAGTCGGGCAGAAAAATCATTTGAAGTTTCTTTGATACGGGTCTTCAAAGTTACCGAATAATTTTATCATTAGGTTTACTTGGATTATTTTGAAGTTAACTATTTTGAAATATACGATCCTCTCAAATAACACATTTCCTTATTTTTTGAGCTATTTAAAGACGATTTTATGCTGTCGGGCAGAAAATCATTTGAAGTTTCTTTGATACGGGTCTTCAAAGTACCGAATAATTTTATCATTGGGTTTACTTGGTTTATTTTGAAGTAAACTATTTTGAAATATACGATCCTCTCAAATAAAACATTTCCTTATTTTTTGAGATATTTAAAGACGATTTTATGCAGTCGGGCAGAAAAATCATTTGAAGTTTCTTTGATACGGGTCTTCAAAGTACCGAATAATTTTATCATTGGGTTTACTTGGTTTATTTTGAAGTAAACTATTTTGAAATATACGATCCTCTCAAATAACACATTTCCTTATTTTTTGAGCTATTTAAAGACAATTTTATGCAGTCGGGCAGAAAAATCATTTGAAGTTTCTTTGATACGGGTCTTCAAAGTTACGAATAATTTTATCATTAGGTTTACTTGGATTATTTTGAAGTTAACTATTTTGAAATATACGATCCTCTCAAATAACACATTTCCTTATTTTTTGAGCTATTTAAAGACGATTTTATGCATGTCGGGCAGAAAAATCATTTGAAGTTTCTTTGATACGGGTCTTCAAAGTACCGAATAATTTTATCATTGGGTTTACTTGGTTTATTTTGAAGTAAACTATTTTGAAATATACGATCCTCTCAAATAACACATTTCCTTATTTTTTTAGCTATTTAAAGACGATTTTATGCAGTCGGACAGAAAAATCATTTGAAGTTTCTTTGATACGGGTCTTCAAAGTACCGAAAGATTTTATCATTGGGTTTACTTGGTTTATTTTGAAGTAAACTATTTTGAAATATACGATCCTCTCAAATAACACATTTCCTTATTTTTTGAGCTATTTAAAGACGATTTTATGCAGTCGGGCAGAAAAATCATTTGAAGTTTCTTTAATACGGGTCTTCAAAGTACCGAAAGATTTTATCATTGGGTTTACTTGGTTTATTTTGAAGTAAACTATTTTGAAATATACGATCCTCTCAAATAACACATTTCCTTATTTTTTGAGCTATTTAAAGACGATTTTTTGCAGTCGGGCAGAAAAATCATTTGAAGTTTCTTTGATACGGGTCTTCAAAGTACCGAATAATTTTATCATTGGGTTTACTTGGTTTATTTTGAAGTAAACTATTTTGAAATATACGATCCTCTCAAATAACACATTTCCTTATTTTTTGAGCTATTTAAAGACGATTTTATGCAGTCGGGCAGAAAAATCATTTGAAGTTTTTTTGATACGGGTCTTCAAAGTACCGAATAATTTTATCATTGGGTTTACTTGGTTTATTTTGAAGTAAACTATTTTGAAATATACGATCCTCTCAAATAACACATTTCCTTATTTTTTGAGCTATTTAAAGACGATTTTTTGCAGTCGGGCAGAAAAATCATTTGAAGTTTCTTTGATACGGGTCTTCAAAGTACCGAATAATTTTATCATTGGGTTTACTTGGTTTATTTTGAAGTAAACTATTTTGAAATATACGATCCTCTCAAATAACACATTTCCTTATTTTTTGAGCTATTTAAAGACGATTTTATGCTGTCGGGCAGAAAAATCATTTGAAGTTTCTTTGATACGGGTCTTCAAAGTACCGAATAATTTTATCATTGGGTTTACTTGGTTTATTTTGAAGTAAACTATTTTGAAATATACGATCCTCTCAAATAACACATTTCCTTATTTTTTGAGCTATTTAAAGACGATTTTATGCAGTCGGGCAGAAAAATCATTTGAAGTTTTCTTTGATACGGGTCTTCAAAGTACCGAATAATTTTATCATTGGGTTTACTTGGTTTATTTTGAAGTAAACTATTTTGAAATATACGATCCTCTCAAATAACACATTTCCTTATTTTTTTAGCTATTTAAAGACGATTTTATGCAGTCGGGCAGAAAAATCATTTGAAGTTTCTTTGATACGGGTCTTCAAAGTACCGAATAATTTTATCATTGGGTTTACTTGGTTTATTTTGAAGTAAACTATTTTGAAATATACGATCCTCTCAAATAACACATTTCCTTATTTTTTGAGCTATTTAAAGACAATTTTATGCAGTCGGGCAGAAAAATCATTTGAAGTTTCTTTGATACGGGTCTTCAAAGTTACGAATAATTTTATCATTAGGTTTACTTGGATTATTTTGAAGTTAACTATTTTGAAATATACGATCCTCTCAAATAACACATTTCCTTATTTTTTGAGCTATTTAAAGACGATTTTATGCTGTCGGGCAGAAAAATCATTTGAAGTTTATTTGATACGGGTCTTCAAAGTACCGAAAGATTTTATCATTGGGTTTACTTGGTTTATTTTGAAGTAAACTATTTTGAAATATACGATCCTCTCAAATAACACATTTCCTTATTTTTTGAGCTATTTAAAGACGATTTTATGCAGTCGGGCAGAAAAATCATTTGAAGTTTCTTTAATACGGGTCTTCAAAGTACCGAAAGATTTTATCATTGGGTTTACTTGGTTTATTTTGAAGTAAACTATTTTGAAATATAAGATCCTCTCAAATAACACATTTCCTTATTTTTTGAGCTATTTAAAGACGATTTTTTGCAGTCGGGCAGAAAAATCATTTGAAGTTTCTTTGATACGGGTCTTCAAAGTACCGAATAATTTTATCATTGGGTTTACTTGGTTTATTTTGAAGTAAACTATTTTGAAATATACGATCCTCTCAAATAACACATTTCCTTATTTTTTGAGCTATTTAAAGACGATTTTATGCAGTCGGGCAGAAAAATCATTTGAAGTTTTTTTGATACGGGTCTTCAAAGTACCGAATAATTTTATCATTGGGTTTACTTGGTTTATTTTGAAGTAAACTATTTTGAAATATACGATCCTCTCAAATAACACATTTCCTTATTTTTTGAGCTATTTAAAGACGATTTTTTGCAGTCGGGCAGAAAAATCATTTGAAGTTTCTTTGATACGGGTCTTCAAAGTTACCGAATAATTTTATCATTAGGTTTACTTGGATTATTTTGAAGTTAACTATTTTGAAATATACGATCCTCTCAAATAACACATTTCCTTATTTTTTGAGCTATTTAAAGACGATTTTATGCTGTCGGGCAGAAAATCATTTGAAGTTTATTTGATACGGGTCTTCAAAGTACCGAAAGATTTTATCATTGGGTTTACTTGGTTTATTTTGAAGTAAACTATTTTGAAATATACGATCCTCTCAAATAACACATTTCCTTATTTTTTGAGCTATTTAAAGACGATTTTATGCAGTCGGGCAGAAAAATCATTTGAAGTTTCTTTAATACGGGTCTTCAAAGTACCGAAAGATTTTATCATTGGGTTTACTTGGTTTATTTTGAAGTAAACTATTTTGAAATATAAGATCCTCTCAAATAACACATTTCCTTATTTTTTGAGCTATTTAAAGACGATTTTATGCAGTCGGGCAGAAAAATCATTTGAAGTTTCTTTGATACGGGTCTTCAAAGTACCGAATAATTTTATCATTGGGTTTACTTGGTTTATTTTGAAGTAAACTATTTTGAAATATACGATCCTCTCAAATAACACATTTCCTTATTTTTTGAGCTATTTAAAGACGATTTTATGCAGTCGGGCAGAAAAATCATTTGAAGTTTTTTTGATACGGGTCTTCAAAGTACCGAATAATTTTATCATTGGGTTTACTTGGTTTATTTTGAAGTAAACTATTTTGAAATATACGATCCTCTCAAATAACACATTTCCTTATTTTTTGAGCTATTTAAAGACGATTTTTTGCAGTCGGGCAGAAAAATCATTTGAAGTTTCTTTGATACGGGTCTTCAAAGTACCGAATAATTTTATCATTGGGTTTACTTGGTTTATTTTGAAGTAAACTATTTTGAAATATACGATCCTCTCAAATAACACATTTCCTTATTTTTTGAGCTATTTAAAGACGATTTTATGCTGTCGGGCAGAAAAATCATTTGAAGTTTCTTTGATACGGGTCTTCAAAGTACCGAATAATTTTATCATTGGGTTTACTTGGTTTATTTTGAAGTAAACTATTTTGAAATATACGATCCTCTCAAATAACACATTTCCTTATTTTTTGAGCTATTTAAAGACGATTTTATGCAGTCGGGCAGAAAAATCATTTGAAGTTTTTTTGATACGGGTCTTCAAAGTACCGAATAATTTTATCATTGGGTTTACTTGGTTTATTTTGAAGTAAACTATTTTGAAATATACGATCCTCTCAAATAACACATTTCCTTATTTTTTTAGCTATTTAAAGACGATTTTTTGCAGTCGGGCAGAAAAATCATTTGAAGTTTCTTTGATACGGGTCTTCAAAGTACCGAATAATTTTATCATTGGGTTTACTTGGTTTATTTTGAAGTAAACTATTTTGAAATATACGATCCTCTCAAATAACACATTTCCTTATTTTTTGAGCTATTTAAAGACGATTTTTATGCAGTCGGGAAGAAAAATCATTTGAAGTTTCTTTGATACGGGTCTTCAAAGTACCGAATAATTTTATCATTGGGTTTACTTGGTTTATTTTGAAGTAAACTATTTTGAAATATACGATCCTCTCAAATAACACATTTCCTTATTTTTTGAGCTATTTAAAGACGATTTTATGCAGTCGGGCAGAAAAATCATTTGAAGTTTTTTTGATACGGGTCTTCAAAGTACCGAATAATTTTATCATTGGGTTTACTTGGTTTATTTTGAAGTAAACTATTTTGAAATATACGATCCTCTCAAATAACACATTTCCTTATTTTTTGAGCTATTTAAAGACGATTTTATGCAGTCGGGCAGAAAAATCATTTGAAGTTTCTTTGATACGGGTCTTCAAAGTTACGAATAATTTTATCATTAGGTTTTCTTGGATTATTTTGAAGTTAACTATTTTGAAATATACGATCCTCTCAAATAACACATTTCCTTATTTTTTGAGCTATTTAAAGACGATTTTATGCTGTCGGGCAGAAAAATCATTTGAAGTTTCTTTGATACGGGTCTTCAAAGTACCGAATAATTTTATCATTGGGTTTACTTGGTTTATTTTGAAGTAAACTATTTTGAAATATACGATCCTCTAAAATAAAACATTTCCTTATTTTTTGAGATATTTAAAGACGATTTTATGCAGTCGGGCAGAAAAATCATTTGAAGTTTCTTTGATACGGGTCTTCAAAGTACCGAATAATTTTATCATTGGGTTTACTTGGTTTATTTTGAAGTAAACTATTTTGAAATATACGATCCTCTCAAATAACACATTTCCTTATTTTTTGAGCTATTTAAAGACAATTTTATGCAGTCGGGCAGAAAAATCATTTGAAGTTTCTTTGATACGGGTCTTCAAAGTTACGAATAATTTTATCATTAGGTTTACTTGGATTATTTTGAAGTTAACTATTTTGAAATATACGATCCTCTCAAATAACACATTTCCTTATTTTTTGAGCTATTTAAAGACGATTTTATGCTGTCGGGCAGAAAAATCATTTGAAGTTTCTTTGATACGGGTCTTCAAAGTACCGAATAATTTTATCATTGGGTTTACTTGGTTTATTTTGAAGTAAACTATTTTGAAATATACGATCCTCTCAAATAACACATTTCCTTATTTTTTGAGCTATTTAAAGACGATTTTATGCAGTCGGGCAGAAAAATCATTTGAAGTTTTTTTGATACGGGTCTTCAAAGTACCGAATAATTTTATCATTGGGTTTACTTGGTTTATTTTGAAGTAAACTATTTTGAAATATACGATCCTCTCAAATAACACATTTCCTTATTTTTTGAGCTATTTAAAGACGATTTTATGCAGTCGGGCAGAAAAATCATTTGAAGTTTTTTTGATACGGGTCTTCAAAGTACCGAATAATTTTATCATTGGGTTTACTTGGTTTATTTTGAAGTAAACTATTTTGAAACATACGATCCTCTCAAATAACACATTTCCTTATTTTTTGAGCTATTTAAAGACGATTTTTTGCAGTCGGGCAGAAAAATCATTTGAAGTTTCTTTGATACGGGTCTTCAAAGTACCGAATAATTTTATCATTGGGTTTACTTGGTTTATTTTGAAGTAAACTATTTTGAAATATACGATCCTCTCAAATAACACATTTCCTTATTTTTTGAGCTATTTAAAGACGATTTTATGCAGTCGGGCAGAAAAATCATTTGAAGTTTTTTTGATACGGGTCTTCAAAGTACCGAATAATTTTATCATTGGGTTTACTTGGTTTATTTTGAAGTAAACTATTTTGAAATATACGATCCTCTCAAATAACACATTTCCTTATTTTTTGAGCTATTTAAAGACGATTTTATGCAGTCGGGCAGAAAAATCATTTGAAGTTTCTTTGATACGGGTCTTCAAAGTTACGAATAATTTTATCATTAGGTTTACTTGGATTATTTTGAAGTTAACTATTTTGAAATATACGATCCTCTCAAATAACACATTTCCTTATTTTTTGAGCTATTTAAAGACGATTTTATGCAGTCGGGCAGAAAAATCATTTGAAGTTTTTTTGATACGGGTCTTCAAAGTACCGAATAATTTTATCATTGGGTTTACTTGGTTTATTTTGAAGTAAACTATTTTGAAATATACGATCCTCTCAAATAACACATTTCCTTATTTTTTGAGCTATTTAAAGACGATTTTTTGCAGTCGGGCAGAAAAATCATTTGAAGTTTCTTTGATACGGGTCTTCAAAGTACCGAATAATTTTATCATTGGGTTTACTTGGTTTATTTTGAAGTAAACTATTTTGAAATATACGATCCTCTCAAATAACACATTTCCTTATTTTTTGAGCTATTTAAAGACGATTTTATGCAGTCGGGCAGAAAAATCATTTGAAGTTTTTTTGATACGGGTCTTCAAAGTACCGAATAATTTTATCATTGGGTTTACTTGGTTTATTTTGAAGTAAACTATTTTGAAACATACGATCCTCTCAAATAACACATTTCCTTATTTTTTGAGCTATTTAAAGACGATTTTTTGCAGTCGGGCAGAAAAATCATTTGAAGTTTCTTTGATACGGGTCTTCAAAGTACCGAATAATTTTATCATTGGGTTTACTTGGTTTATTTTGAAGTAAACTATTTTGAAATATACGATCCTCTCAAATAACACATTTCCTTATTTTTTGAGCTATTTAAAGACGATTTTATGCAGTCGGGCAGAAAAATCATTTGAAGTTTCTTTGATACGGGTCTTCAAAGTTACGAATAATTTTATCATTAGGTTTACTTGGATTATTTTGAAGTTAACTATTTTGAAATGTACGATCCTCTCAAATAACACATTTCCTTATTTTTTGAGCTATTTAAAGACGATTTTATGCTGTCGGGCAGAAAAATCATTTGAAGTTTATTTGATACGGGTCTTCAAAGTACCGAATAATTTTATCATTGGGTTTACTTGGTTTATTTTGAAGTAAACTATTTTGAAATATACGATCCTCTCAAATAACACATTTCCTTATTTTTTGAGCTATTTAAAGACGATTTTTTGCAGTCGGGCAGAAAAATCATTTGAAGTTTCTTTGATACGGGTCTTCAAAGTACCGAATAATTTTATCATTGGGTTTACTTGGTTTATTTTGAAGTAAACTATTTTGAAATATACGATCCTCTCAAATAACACATTTCCTTATTTTTTTAGCTATTTAAAGACGATTTTATGCAGTCGGGCAGAAAAATCATTTGAAGTTTCTTTGATACGGCTCTTCAAAGTACCGAATAATTTTATCATTGGGTTTACTTGGTTTATTTTGAAGTAAACTATTTTGAAATATACGATCCTCTCAAATAACACATTTCCTTATTTTTTGACCTATTTAAAAACGATTTTATGCAGTCGGGCAGAAAAATCATTTGAAGTTTCTTTGATACGGGTCTTCAAAGTACCGAAACATTTTATCATTGGGTTTACTTGGTTTATTTTGAATTAAACTATTTTGAAATATACGATCCTCTCAAATAACACATTTCCTTATTTTTTGAGCTATTTAAAGACGATTTTTTGCAGTCGGGCAGAAAAATCATTTGAAGTTTCTTTGATACGGGTCTTCAAAGTACCGAATAATTTTATCATTGGGTTTACTTGGTTTATTTTGAAGTAAACTATTTTAAAATATACGATCCTCTCAAATAACACATTTCCTTATTTTTTGAGCTATTTATAAACACAATGGCTATGATATAATACAAATTTCATTTTCATTCATTACAACAATCATTTGTAAGGAGGTCTGCGGTAAAAAAGATTTACAGAAATCAAATTAAAAATTTTATCCTGTGAACTAAATGTTTAGTTTCAAAATTGAACATGTTTGTATGATTCTACAAATTTTTAAATGGGTATTATGGGTAGTCTAATACATATACAATATATTCTGGACTAATGGTTACTGCTGTAATGTACAAAGTATTAATAAAATCAAAAAGTTGATTGACTGGGTTTCAAAGCGTCCCTCAGGAAGAAAACTTTTATTTTGCGCTTATGTTATAGCCCGTATAAACACAATGGCTATGATATAATACAATTTTTTTCTATGGTTGGTGTACTTGGGTCCCGTAGTATGCCCCAGAACCATTATTTGTCAATTATATCATTTGTAAGGAGGTCTGCGGTAAAAAAGACTTACAGAAATCAAATTTAAAATTATCCTGTGAAAAAGTTGTTAATTAAAAATTGATTATATCGTAGCCTAGTGTTTAGCCAAGTGTTAAAATGCATGCCAACACTTAAAAAAAACTTAAGCAACACTTGGCATGCATTTTAACACTTTTTCAGTGTTTTTTGGGCCAAACTGCATTAGAAGACATGTAAACAACTCAGTGTACTACTACAATCAAGCCAAGTCTGCTGCAAGTTTCGGCTATCCCCCGCCATGGTGCGCACTAGTCGACTAGTCGCACGACTTTTGGCTAGTGCGGATACCAAGCAATTGGAAACAGGTCTATAATATCCATTTTAAAATTTGTGGAATCCCAAAAACATGTTCAATTTTGAAACTTAACAATTAGTTCACATGATAATATTTTTTTAATTTCATTTCTGTAAGTCTTTTTTACCCCTGACCTCCTTAAAAATGGTATAATTGACAAAAAATGATTCTGGGCGGTTATCCCAAAAATCGGAAATACAAAACTCCCTGTTTGCGATTTCAATGAAAAAGTTTGGAAATTTTTATCTCCATAACTAACGACCGAATTTGGATGAAACTTTCACCATAGCTTCAACATGTGCTCTTTTACCCTAGATATTTTTTTTGTAAATATTCCATCGTTAGTTTTGGAGATAAAAGTTTCCAAACTTTTTCATTGCATCGATCATGAAGTACAGACTCTGTACTTCATAGCATCGATTGTGAAAATCGAGGCGCGCAGTTCAAAGCAAAATAATATGCGAAAGCCATCTATTGGTAATCTATTGGTCATCCCAAGCCATCTATTGGTCTTAAGACAAGTTGTACAGAATCCCTACGGAAAATTTAGTTCTTGGGAAAATCCGCAAGGTGTCACCCTCTATCACTCTGAGCATGGACTACTCTAACATAAGGACGGGACTCTTTGCCTATGTCGCCGTGTTAAAGCTAGTCGGGTGGGTTTTTTCAGGGGATAATTAATGGAAAATATCAATAAATGCAGTTTTTTCCGCTGATTTCAACTGTGTTTAGAAATCTTAGTAAAAAAAACTAATTAATAAGGTATTCTAATTTTACTTTCAGGAGTAGGGGTAAAAGGACAAAACACCGGTGCCATCTACCGATGGTAATAAAGCAGTAAGGAAAGGTGACCAAAGTGTTTGTTTTGAATATGCCACTTGCAGACCAAAACTCTTAAGAGCTTAGGGTACCTGGTTCATAGATGGCACCGGTGTTTTGACCTATTTCAAATTTTCCGTAAAGTAATTTGAAATATCTCTATAACCATACATTTTTGGTATAGGGACATTAGGTAAAACAATAACTATTTTTAAATTTCGATTCCGATTCTACCGGAAAAAATTTTACATGGCCGACATAGGAAAGGCCGAAGTGTCCCGTCCTTATGTTAGAGTAGTCCATGCTCTGAGCTCTGACAAGGCGCCAAAAAACCTTAAATCTCGTGTCGTCGTCTATAAAAAAAGTATAAATTTGTTGATGGATATGGATATGGATAATGGATGGAAAGCAGTACCACTTGCTTGAACAAGCAAGAAATCACAGTGATGTGTTTTAAACATATCACAAGTATTGAACTATTTTCGTTTAAGCTTTTAGTTTTAGGTATTTGGTATTTTTAATCAAATTGTTAAGTGCCCAAATGAAGTTGTTTGTGAATGATATTCGGGATTTGTATACAGCATGCACGTGCCTCTAGTATGTATTTTTCATCACGATTAAAAAATAAAACGAGTGATACGTTAAATTGGAAGTGAAATCAAACAAGCATATGCAGCTCACAAAATGGCTGGATTAGGTGAAGAGCAAAAGCTTCAAATGCCTTGAGTGTATTGTTTGTTTGGTGAGCCCTAATACAGTAGGCGAATAGCACTGATACAATGCTGCGATGAAAAATTGATGGCACTGTCAGAAAAGTTTAACAATTTTAGAAATAATAAGGTAGGCAAAGATAATAAGTTCATCATTTAATGTTTGAAAGAGTGGAGGGATTGCAACTGCAACAGCGTAAGTATTTCAAAAGTAGTTTTTTAGGAAAAATCAAATCAGGAGCAGCTCAATAAAAAGATAATTAAAGGAGTAATCAAATGTTGTTTGTTTTTAGGATGTAGCAAGAGTAGCAGCTAGATGGTTGTGAAGCAAAGTGAACATATATAGCTGAAGTTGTTGGAGAAAATGATTTGTACGAAAAGAATGTGGGTAATAATAATAACATATTATAGATAATAGAGAATATTATTGAGAATATGGTAGGTGTCGCTAATCAATATATATGCGCGCTTTAAACTCTTTTAGGCTACAACTCAGTCGCCACACACAATTATAGAACCGAAACCAGGGCACGATCGTGGAATATATATATACCAAAGAGATAGGCCTGTATAAAGAGAAAAAGGTAAACTGATGCACAAAACATTAAATGGTGAACTGTATGATAAGGTATATGAACAAGTTAAACTATTTGATATTTTTGTTTTTAATTTTAATATTTTTCAAACTGTTGGAAACCAAACATTTAGATAAAGAAAAAAAAAGGAGGGTAATCATTTTGAAGAGAACTTAAAATGAAGAATTAAAATTTGGGTGAAAGGGTGCCATAACGCCAAAAAAAAGATGGTTACAATTTTGGAAGATATTTCAGGTCGTTCTATACACAAACAGCCCGAAAGTCTTCTACTTTTAGAGCGAATCATACAATAGATTAAAAAGAGAGCGAAAATAAAAATGCATTAGCCCTTAATTTTCTCTCTTATACTATTTAGGGGCGCCGACTCGTTACAGCAAAGAAAAGTCGGGCGTATCATCATCAGAAGAGATGACAGGCTTGGAAAATAGCCATGATGGCGGCACTCAAACCACCGGCAATGGGCACTGTCACGGCCCAGGCAAAGATAATATTGCGAAAGAGAGCCCAATCGACGCCACCACGTGATGTCTGAGCCCAGCCGACAAAGACGACCGATCCGACTTTGCAGTGAGTTGTGCTGATGGGAACACCGATCTTGCTGGCCACCAGGACGGTGAATGCTGCACCGATCTCGATGGTGAAACCGCTCGAAGACGTCAACTTGGTTAAATCTTCGCCGACTGTTTTGATTACTCGTCGACCCCAAACCCACAGACCAATGGTGATTCCAATGCCTCCAAACAGAAGAATGTGGAGTGGCGTTTCAGACTTTTGTTCAACGTTGCCTTCGGTAAAGATGAGCCAAATAGCCACTAGAGGACCGATAGCGTTGCTGACATCGTTTCCACCGTGAGCGAATGCGCCGAACGAAGCCGTCATGATCTGCAGGAATGAAAACAATCGAACCACCTCTGGAGGATCATCGACCGAAGCTGAAGCCAAAGTGGAAGTCACATTGATAGATGGCGGATTCTCAACGTCCATCGTCTTTTTGACAATCGTGGCGTGAGGTACTCCTGCTGCATTGATAAGCGGGACGGCGCTGCTGCAAGGCGATAGACCATGGATGGGCGTCGGCTGTTCGCTGTTTGGTTGACCCTTGTTGCCTTGGTTATCCAACCGAGTTTCGGCTATGAATGGACTTTCTTCACCAGCCAATGAAATGGTTTTCGGTTGAGATTTGCGGAATCCGAAACGCATTGGTTTTGTATGCGTTTCCGTCGGTTTTCGTTGTTTGCCTGCCTGTCGGGAATGGAGCGTGTTGGCTGGATCCAATTCCGAGTTAACAGTTCGGACGCCATTGTATGGGATGTTATCCATTGATGCATTGCGAGACTCTTCCGGCGTAATGTTAGCAGATGATACAGCGGATCCAGGACCGCTGTCTCCACCAAAAGCAAATTTAGCTCTTGCAGCTTCTTCCGTTCGGTGACCTTCAGTGATGGAACGACGCAACCTTGGCACCATTATCAACTGAACAACAAGTCCAGCCACTAAACCGATGATACTACTCAGGATGATGGTGCCCCACCAGGGAATTCGGTCAAAATACAGCAAACTGGGGCCGTCCAGGACGATGGAAAAGACATTGATGCCCAAAGTCAATGCGTAGAAGATGGGCAAAGCTCTGAGACCGTATTCGAGTGGAGCGGGTTTGCACAGGATCAATTTGCGGATGGCCAAAAAGAGAGCGGAAGACATGAGTCCAGATAGGACGGGCGAGACGAACCACGAAGCAACAATTTGACCCAATTTGGCCCACTGAACGCCCTGAGTTCCCTTAGCGACCAGCGAGAAACCAATTGTAGCCCCTACGATGCTGTGCGTACCAGAAATTGGCAGCTTGAGGAAAGTGGCTATGATCAACCAGACTGCGCTTCCACCGAGAGCGGCCAAATTGCCCATCATCAGTTCCGAATTGGAATTGTTGTAGATGCTCGGATCGATGATGCCTTTACGCATCGTGTCGGAAACTTTGTAACCTGTCAAAGGAACAAAGTAGAGAGGGTAATGTCAAAATAGGATTAAAATCATGATGTAAATTGAATTCATACCGATAAGGACGGCTCCGGCAATTTCAAATATGGTGGCCAGAATGCAAGCCTGTCGGATGGTAAGGACTTTGGCACCTACGGAGGTACCGAAACTATTTGCAACATCATTGGCACCGACGCCAAAGGCCAAGATAAACGAAACGATGAAGGCGACGATGACGATCCAAAGAAGTTCGCTGGCGTATGGGATGTCACCGTTTCCGACGCTGGATATCACTTCGGTCACTGCCTCGCTAACCATGGTGGTAACTGAAGACATTTTTGTAAAAGTGGGAGAGTTGGGAGTTTGTCTTTTAGTTGAGTTTTTAATCCCCTTTTTTTTTTCAAAAGGTTAAATCACAATTCTGTTTTTTTTAAAAACAAGTTGAATCTTGTTTTTTAACTTTCTCTTTAGCTATCACAGCACGTCTCTTTTCCCGTCGAAAAGAAGACAAAAAAATATTTATCGTGGAGCAAGACAAATATAATTTACCAGAAGCGTTTCCAAACGTCAACTGATGAATGGGGTGAGCAAAAAAAGGAGGATTTAACTTCCCAAAGTCCAAATTTTGTTTCTTTTCTTCTTCTTCTATCCCTAATGTAGGAACAGTGATACCTAGAAGATCTGGTTCGTGCCGGATCGGCTCTATAAGTTGTAAAAAGAAGGTTCTTTTCCTTTTCCCTGTTTATCTCTTATCTCTTTTCCTCTGAGAGAAAATGTGTCTGGAGAAAATAACAAATCTCTTTTGTTTCAAAGGGTGGGGGATAAACTCTTGGGGTTTTTTTTTTTTTTTTTTCTCCCCAAAAGAACCAAGTATTTTCTTTTTTTAAAAAAAGATACCGAAAACTGCCGACTTGATTCTGTCAACAGATGGCGCGATTGACTACGAAGTAGTAGTAGTAGTAGTGCTGGATGTAGGTGAAACAAATAATAGAGCTGTGGCGGAAGAGGACGGGAACTTGTTTAACAGTAAAAAAGATGTATCGGAGGATGTAGTAGTCAAAGGGAAAGAAACACGACTGCAGAGCAGGGTATCGCTCGTCGGTTGGAGTCGCGGTTCAACAACTGGATTCAACGGCCAAATCAGCAAACCCATGGCGGGTTCAGAACAACGGTAGTTTGGGTAAGCGGCTCCACGGCAGGATGTTTTATGTTGTCGTCTCCTTTTTCTTTTTGTATTGTCTTCTTGTGCAGATCCAGACGAAAAGGATTCCTTCTTCTCCTCAGAAACACCCGTCGCAACGTCTCGTAGGGAGTTCCAACCAGGTCTCAGATGGATTGATTGAAATTCAGCAAGGCTCAGCAAAAGATTCAAATACAAGAAGAAGAAGAAGAAGAAGAAGAAAAGGAGACGGTCTCGATTTTTCGTCTAATTGTCCTTGGAGTTCTTGTTGTTAGGCAATACGATCCGTTCCTGTATGTGAGTATTATAAAAAAGAAAAGAAAGAAAATCTGGATTTAGTCGGTTGTTGTGTGTATCATCATATAACACGCCTGAATGATTCTCTCTTGGGAATCGTACAGCATATCGATTTGTAAAAGAACTGAATGGCCAGCAAGCAGAGAATCAACTTGTGATGGGAATAACCTTGTTATTTTTATGTTCTATTTCAGACTGTCTTTGGAACGAGGAAAGAAAAAAATCGCATCCATTTTCCGCCACGACAAGAAATTACCTCAATTCTGACGTATCCCTCGTGGATGTCTACCAGACCAATTCACACACGCTTGAGAAACTTTTGACATGTAATTTTACTTGTCCTTTTGAAGGAAAAAACACTAAAATAAAAACTCTTTTTCTTTTCTTCTCCTTGAAGGCGGAAGGCCAGCAAACACACCATAGTTGTTGTAACATGGACAGACAGACAGATGTTATCTCCGAAACGGAACTAGGAATAGACAAAATCCACTCGCCGTCATGGAACTAGCGCGACACCTTTTGTCGTAAGAATGTCAAGGTTTGTTTTTCTTTTCTTTCATGTTCATTCGGAATTGTTTGAGAGACGGAAGAGTTGAGGGAAGGCGATTCCCTTTGAGTCGTTTCACCTTATATAATGCGCAAAAGAAGAGAATTATGGCTGACGTCCAAGGACGAAAACTGGTTTCTTCTCAGCTCCCATATTTCGTCTGCTTGAATTTTTATAGCATTAACCATCTCTTTTTTATTTTTATTCATTTCTACTATTTAGAAAACATTGCCATAAATCGTTATTTTTTTATGTCGTTGAACTGATGATAGCTGTTCGCCCATTTATGGTAATACCATCCGTAAATCAATGGTATAAAACCTATCTATTTGTTTTGTTTGGTTTTTTTTTCAAGTCATCAAACAGGAATTGCGCGCAAAATTGATTGCCACTATTACGGAATAGTGGAATACCCAATGTTCCGTGTCTCACAAGATATGAAAGAAAAATGACGTAAAGAATTTTTTAAATATTTCTACGGTCTAATGATGATTATCAATCTTGTCAGATACATCATGACAGCCAAATGTTGGGATAGCGACAGTACGTACGCCATTGTCCTTGACCAGTTTGGCTTTGTGTAGTTTCCTCCCTCTATTCTTTAATTACATTTTTTTTTTTTTTTTGGTTAGAGACCCGAGGGATAGGAGGCAAATAAACGCCCCCATGACTACAACAACTTATAAATAACGAGACGTGTATTCAAATGGAGGGGAACGCATTAATTTATTAGATTTTTTTTTTTTTTTGCTTGTAAATTTGAAATTCTAAGAAAAAAAAGCTCTTGGAATAAATCCAGCGCACGTCCTCCACTATTTATTCAACAAGAGCTTTTTATGGTTAGTATATTCTACATATCTTGATTATAGTGTTTCACAATAACATCGAGTTTGATGACTCAAAGCGATCTGATAAAGAAAGGAAAGGAAAGAAAACGAGGCAATCCATCTTTTTGTTTGAGCTTGTGAAATGAGCGTTTAATGTTGTTTAGAAATGATTATTATTTTTCTGTTCATGTTTTGAGGACGACAGGACATGGAAAACGAACATGGCGGAAGTGTCACGTAACCTTCGTCCCGGACTCCCGGTGTCGTATATCCGTATGTATAAAATCTTTTGATTGAAAGTGATAACGGTACGAGCGATGGTGTGTGTGTGTGTTGTTTACTGGAATTCGTCATGACCTGAATAACCATCATAATGTCTCTCCCGGGCAAGAAAAAACAAAATGGAAAGAAGAGATGCGGTAATGGGCTCAAGAATATCATGGGCCCAGCAGCAGACGACGCTTCGTAACGAAGGGGACGTCTATAATTAGGATCGTGTTGGGCGCATGGAGCACGAGGTAATACTACTACTACTACTATTGACGTCACAATAACTATCGATGATACTCTTCTAGCTTTTTTCTGTTACCTTGTTCCGCGACGAAACCTCAAATGCGGTTTCGCCTGGTCCCGAAATTATTTTCACTTTTGGGTTCGATGAACGTGACAGATGAATAAATAAATAACCGAATCATTTTTTTTCACAAGACTAATATACAATTTCACTAGTCAGGAGAAGAAGAAGAAAAAGAAAAAAAAAAATATGCAGCTGAATAAACACACGCACGCCAAGGTCTGATGAACGCCCTGTGGCTTTCATTTTTTTTGAAATTGAAAAAAGAGAAAATGTCTGAAATACGAGACACTTGGCATGGGAGTTCACGGAGTGTGTGTGCATCGATTAAGATTACTAGGTAAAAACAAGACGATGGATAGCGCATTTAAATAACAAAATAGAAAAATAGTAGATATATTAAGAGTCGAACCGCAACAACTCCTTATCCTATCTTTCAAAACAAAAACAAAAAAAACAGGATTTTCGTGTCGTCGTCAGCGATTTCTTGACTTTTGGCGACTCGGTTTTGTTTTTCATTTTGAATAATGAAAATTCACATGAAAAAAAAAAATATTAATTCTCTCTCTCTTTTCTCTATTTTGAAAAACAGAAGAAGAAAACGAAAACTTTATTTGGACAGGCGCCAACGGTCTAGTTTCTACTCACCAGACGTCGCCGGCCAAAAAGTTACCAACGCCGGCTATTTTAACCATCCCCCCCCCACCCCAGTTACAAGGCAATGCCACCATACTACCAGCAGAGTGTTGGTGTGTACACTCTGCTCGACTGTCACGTGATTGGGCCACCTTAAAAAGCTCACGGTGAAGGAAGAGTAGACGAAGCACTCCTCTTCGCTCTTTTTTGGCTTTTGCTCTCTGAACGTGATTCACGTGCGTCTAACTCGTCGCTCCTTACTAACGAGCAATTACACCTAGACGGATCCTCATTTAAGTTTACTCCAATGACATGAAAGCTATACTGTGAAATTGTTTCTCGTTTTTGTTTTTTTTTTCCAACAGCAGCACAGGGGAATCGAAAAGGGGAAAAAAAAAGAAAAGAATTTTGGACTAAAGCGACGGGAAACCAGAGGCGTGGTCGTCGCTGTAGCGATCAATAAATGGACCCTCGTGTGCGTGTAGACGACGCGCATGGATCGCAACCACATTTTCCTGTTTAACTATACACACTGCGACCGTGATATCATCATAGAAGCACAAACCTGGAGAAATGTTACAGAGAAATGTCACACGCAAAATCAAACTCACCTGAACAATAAGGGATCCCTCGACGTCAACTGCACCAAATGAACTCTTGAAAGGTATTTGAATTAATCGTCGTTGTTGTTGTCAATGACGCCAAGTGAAGAAAAAAAAAGGGGAAGAAAAAAACCAAAACAACAAATTTTTTGCGGATCAATGTACTTGAACCTCGAAAATTTGTCGTTTAGTTATCAAATATTTTGAATGAACAATGAATAAAAAAGGAATTTTAGGAGAGAGAAGTGAACGGGAAGGACCGCGTGGTACGAACGACGATCGAACCGTACCGGCGACCTCCTCTTATACTCTCCCTCGTGTACGCGCACGGGCAGTAACGTCGTTGAGAACGGAAGAACGTGACGTCGTAAGGGAAAGGGGGTGGAGCTTGAAAAGCCGCCAAACCAACCAGTGAAATCAAGCTTATTCGTCCTCTCCTTCTTCTTCTTCTTCTCGTAGCTGTAAACTTTAAAAAGCTTATTCCTTATTGAAAAGAGCGTGCGCGTACGTTCGTCGCTCACGAACGCGCCGACGCCGATCTCATTCTTTCTTTTTTACTTTTTTTTTTTCCCCTTAAAAAAGAACATTGCTTCCTTCCTCCCTTTTTTTATTTTTTACTTTTTAAGATTACGGCTGTTGACGCCATCGACGCTAGCGTGGCGTCATTTCGTCCATTTTCTTCCATCATCTTTTTGCGATTTTTATTTTGGCTAACGGGAGCAAAGAGAACTGGCAACGTTGAACTTCTTACATCGCCCTCGTTCTCTCTCCGCAAGATGTTCAACTATCGCAAATACGCTCGACGAGTGTAGGCAGCTCAAAGTTTTGCGCGATATCTTAACTTGTTTCTATGCAAACTTTAAAAGGAAAAATATTCGTCATGTCGGGGGAAGAAAAAAAAAGGGAATTTTATATGGATGTTGTTTGATCTCGACGTGAGATTCATCACTGGCATTTATTTTCACCACGCGCTATATATATATACTATGGATGTTTAATATTTTTTACTTGAAAGAGAGATTTCGATCGAATGGTGAAATCTCGCATGATGCCTCGTGATATTTTTCGGGCCGCTAGAAAGAAGAGAGAAAAAAAAAGCGGTGTGTACCAGCGCAGGGCATCGCATGTGACGACTCATCATAAATATTTGCATTCATTAAAAATGTGAGAGGAAAAACCAACAGTCGAGTCATAATAATTTTTAACGCAAAGCCATTCATATTTTAAAAAAAAATTAAAAGGAACGCATAACCCTGAATTTAATTCTATTCTTTTTTTATCACAGGCATTTTGTAACTGGTGATGAAGGCGGAGTCGTTGAAAAACGATCACGTGATCCTTGGTGCCGCGAGGGACCGTTGCACCACCCGACCAACTAATTCGAAATGGTTATTTTTTTTAAAAAAAGAGTAGCTTGTGAGAACAAGACGATGCTGGAAAGGAATTGTAAAAAAGAAAAAAGAAAGAAAACCAAGGGGTTTAGAATTACGCATTCAGTTGGTGTCTAGTTTTCCATGTTCATGAACGACAAGCCAGCAGAGAATGGAATAAGAAAAGAGCTGCTCCATACTCTCTTTTTTCTCTTCCCTAAATGGGAGAATTAGGAAGGGATAGATTCATTCCATTCCATGTCTGCTCCCAATAGCTTTCCCCTCCCCCCCCTGCTTTTCGTCAAATCAGTCATTGATTAGAAGTACAACAATATTATTGCTTGCTTTATTAAGTGGTCGACTATTTTGTCGCCAAACTGACGGCAACTTTCCAAATATTGTTGTTGTTGATTGTGACTCTCTCGTTTTACCTGTTTTTTCTTTTTTTTGTTTGATTTAAATTTATTTTTTGTTTTAATAGGTGACTCGGCCAGCTTCTCAGTCTTATTATGGCAAATATGGCATCTTTAGAAGAGAGTCGGCGGGAATTTCCAAATGTTCCTATATACTGCGGCTTACAAGGTGAATCACAATCAATCAGTTAACCGGTTTTGGGGTTTTTATAAACTACAAAGAAGCTTGACCCGTAAAACTAGTTGCTAAGGAAATCCAAAATGAGGGGGAGTATTTGGGGAAACTGGTTTCAAGATCATCTGTGACTTGATTCATTTTCAATCATGATTATTATGAATTTCAAAGCGATGACTATCTCACACAAGTCCTGGAACCAAACAAGTCAAAATTTGTTTTATTTTACAAGTTGTTTTTGTTTTTATTTGATACACCTTAGCGCCCATCTTCCTAGGCCATATCCTTGGCCGGAAAAAGAAAATTGTTCATACAATTTTGTGCGTTTACATTATCAATGATCTTAAGAAAATAAAAAAAAAAAAAACGTAAACAAATTCCGTTTCTTAAACATGGAGAGGTGGGTTTGCTTTTCAATTTGTTTGATTTTGATGGATAACACGTAAAGGACAACCAAATTGAGCAAACTGTCCTTCTAATTCCCGCTTGTTGATGAAGTGCGTGACAGGGCATCAGAGCCGAAATGGGGCCGAGGGTGTACTGTATTGTCTATTGGCAAGGAACTTTGTGAAAACTTAGTCTACATTGTGGTGGGCGTGGAGTCTTCATTTTCCATTTTCTTTTCACCGTTGTTCGTTTTTCTCTTTTAATATGCGTGATAACCTTGGAAAGTGAATGCGGTTGCCGTGCGGTCGACCGTTTTTGGTTTCCCTTCGCATTTTACATTCAATCGGGACGTTTTTTTCTTTAACTCTGAATTTATCACTAAACTCATTTTTATCGGTTCAAAATGATTATCGTTGCATGTGGTCTTGCCACTTTATTACAATCTATGATGAAATTAGGTTCACTAATTCTTTTAAAACACGCTCGTAAACAGTCATTAAATAATTTGTCGTCGTCGAGGAAATGCAGCAGCAGGTAAATTGCAGACGCTCAGCTTTTTATCTTCTTATTTTTTTTATTTTTTTTAAAAGCGTAAATTGCAATGATTTTGACGCTATCACGTGATGATCAGCTGCTGAGACGCAATTTGGGACCGTGCAACGAGTGGTGCAAGTGTAGTTACGGCGCCTTCGCCTTTTTGTTTTTTTTTTAAATAGAAATAGAAATAAATGCATAATAGTGGGTTACTCAACAACAACCTAAATTTCCATATCGGAAGTTGGAGCTACAACTTGAAGGTGATGGATCGTGATCACCGTTGCGTGATGAACTCAATGCCGAACAGTGCGGACATGCGAAACGGCCAACAACAACAACAACAATAGAAATGAGTCGACAGACAAACAACACGCAAAAGGCTAAATTACTTTTTTTTTTTTTTTTTTGTCTTTTTGTTTTTATAGAATTGTGTTTTTGACTGACGTGAGAATCGCGAATAAAAAACTCAAATAAAATATCTCGTCGCATCCGGGAGCTGGAGCGGAAGTGCTGATGATAAAATCATGGGAATAAGGAGAAAGAGGTGTCGAACTCGTGAGAGATCGACTGTCGGCCTTCGTTTGACGAGAGCTACCGCTCTTTAAATCCTGTTGCGTAATATACAGACAGTAGCAACATTTTTCAGAGTCTTAACTGAAGAAGAGTTTTCGTGTAAAGGAAGAAGCCAGGGCTGCTCGCGGAGCACATCCGCTAGAACAACAAACCCACACACAAATAAAATAAAATAGACAAAGTAAGAAGAAGCGATTAGAGACACAAATCAGAGAATCTAATATATAAAGAGAAAAAAGTAAATCAATACCTCGAGACCTTTCGACTCTTGTTGTTTAATAAGGCGCCGCTGGGCTTGGCCAGAGATTGGCCCGAGGAAGAAAGCCAATCTGTCTCACGCTCGACTCATCATAAACTTGATCCTAGCAGATGTCTATACTTGCCCCGTTGGCGTAATCACGCAACTTTGATATGTCTTTGACTTTTTAAAAATTGACACACAATCCGACGAGGAGCAAAATACTGTAAAAGAACGATCGGAAATGTCTGCAAGTATATAAGAGAGTTCAACCACCGAAAAACTTTGTCCATCAGCTAATAGATGGCTACAAAAATCAATATTTTTGATTGATTTCTATTGATTTGTTGTATCGCTTAGAGTGTTCATCGCAAAATAAAAAAAAAAAAACAAGTTTTCTCCAACCGTTTCTTCCAATCGTATGATTGATCGGTAAATCCGTAAGCGTTGCGGTCTTTCAGATGCTGTGGATTTGAATTTTTTATGCTGGTTTGATTGACCTGGATACGTTACGCGGAATATTCCGCAACACGTATTGTATCACTCTCTCCTGCCAGTGTGCATACGTAAACACTTCTTTTTGTATCATTATTCTTCAAAGATATTATTTATATTCTATTGTAAAAAATAAAATCTTGCAAATCCTCATTGTATCAATGTGTGCACATTAGTTCTATAAACGTTTTGTCAAGAACTAAAGACTCAGAACCTTGAGATGATGTAGCAACGACTGGAGTATCGAGACCGTGGAACAATTCAAAGATGAGTAGTAAACACGATGATGGCCCTCCCAAGAAGAAAAGAAAGAAGTCTACTGAAACTGTCGTCGTTGGCCAGAAAAATCCTGTAATGGTTTTAAACGAAATCAAACCAAACATTGTCTATGACATTTCAACATCTGGACCGCCTCATGCCAGAATTTTTTCAGCATCTGTGACGTACAATGGCAAAACATATAGTGCCGAGGACACAACTAAGAAAAAGGCCAAGATTAAAGTTGCACAAATGATCCTTCTTTGCTCAGTGCAACTAAAAGATCCCAGTGTTAAAGCCCCTCTGATGGAAGATGTGATGGGAGGAGCTGTAGACTTTAGCCAAGATCTCTCAGAAGTAGCTTGCAGCTCTGAAGAATTTTATTCTTTTGAAACAGCTGTTACTGATAAAGTAAAAGCTTTACCCATGTCAACCACAAACAACCCTGAGCAAGCAAAGAATAATCCCGTTTTCTACCTCAACCGTCTTAAACCTGGAATCAAAATTGATATAGTCAAGGAGGAAGGAACTCCTCATTTACCAATTTACACTGCTCGTGGTAACTGATTCAAAACATTTTTTTTTTTTTCATTTTTTAAAAATAATAACTAATTATTGCTGATTATAACTGAAGTTGTCATTGATGATCAAACCTTTGAGGGAACTGGTTCTAATAAGAAGCAAGCCAAGAACGAGGCTGCGCAAATGGCCCTAGAAAAGGCGTTTGGCTTGGAGCGTGTCAATCCTCCCAAACCGCCTTCAGCATCTACGTCATCTGACAAGCCCACCGAAGCTGAATTCGGCGATTTCATAGCAAGGTAAAGATATCTTCCTCTTTGATAGGAAAACTTGTATTCTATCAATGTATATTTTGGCAGACAAATTGAGAGCACATATGAAGAAATGATGAAGGACGAACAGCCAAGCTTATGTCGCTATAAAGTCTTAGCTGGAGTTGTCATGACTAAAGGGCCGACAGCCGATGGGGCCACGGTTATCTGCGTCACGACCGGGAGCAAGTGCATTAACGGCGGTCAGTTGAGCATGGAGGGAGAAGCCCTAAACGATTGTCACGCCGAAGTGTTGGCCCGACGAGGTTTAGTCAGTTACCTCTATGATCAATTGAATTCCTTCAATTCCAACCCATCCGATTCCATTTTTGAGTCTTCAAACGGCAGTCGAAACTTGAAACTAAAGAACAATGTCCTGTTTCATCTATACGTGAGTTCCGCCCCTTGCGGAGATGCTCGTATTTTCACGCTTAATGAATCGCTTGCCTCACCACTCGAAGATCTCCACCCCAATCGTCAAGGAAGAGGAGCTCTTCGAACGAAAATCGAATCTGGAGAAGGTTTGATTCATCTAAATATTTTTTTTCTTTTTATGCGTACAAATTATAATGTTGTCATGTTCTGTAACGGTTAATAGGAACGGTTCCAGTTAATGAGTCTGCCATTCAGACCTGGGACGGTATCCTTCAGGGTGAGCGACTCTTGACCATGTCTTGCTCTGATAAGCTCGCCCGATGGAATGTTGTCGGTGTTCAAGGATCTCTTCTATCCAACCTAATTGACCCGATCTACTTCCATACGATTGTGGTTGGCAGCCTTTTTCATCAAGTTCATTTGCGAAGGGCTCTCATTGGCAGAATTGAACACCTCCAGGTATTGTAATTGGATTTCGCTTATTATTGCCTCACAATAATCAATTACCATAAAAAAAATTTAAATTAGGGTCTGCCGTCGCCTTTTTTCTTTTCCCGGCCTGTTCTTTCGACGATTACCACACCTCCT
This sequence comes from Daphnia galeata, assembly GCA_030770115.1. NCBI lineage: Eukaryota > Metazoa > Arthropoda > Branchiopoda > Diplostraca > Daphniidae > Daphnia > Daphnia galeata. The sequence continues at coordinate 12,001,843 of CM061118.1, forward strand.
GACCGCTTACCTGCCAAATCTCCCAAAAATAGTGTCATTTGGATTCATGGCTGGCCTGAACATGAAGTCGTTGACATTAGTAAAGGTACATAACCCAATTTTTTTTATTCATCTCAACGTCGTTTACTGATTTTACCGATTGCAGGAAAATTATTGGATGGTTCGCCATCTCGACTGTCGAAGAGGCACTTTTTCTACCGTTTTACGGCACTCGCTTCATCTAATCCCGAGTTTAAATCACTGCTGCAAAACCACGTCAGAAATGGCAACGTCAGTTACATTAGCCTTAAAAAAGCAGCTCAAGCGTTTGGAGAAGCCAAAGAAATGTTCCAGTCGTCATTTATGATCGCCAGACTGGGGCAGTGGGTTAAAAAGCCACTGGAACAAGATAGTTTTGAAATTCCTTTTCTTGCTAGCCAGCTTCCCGATTCTCGTGCACCAAGTCCACTGGGCTTTTGATTACTGTAAGCAATGCTTCATGGTCGAACTATACATCAATTTTATTTCTCGACTTCATTTTTGCTGCTATCCTATTGAAATCGATTCATTCATTTTACAAACTCAACTTAAGCATTCCAATTGTCCTTTCCATCTGGAGAACACTTTGCGAATATTTTAGAACTTAAAAACATCACGGCGTTCAGATCGGTAAATCTGCACTTGTACGCAACAGCACTTTCTCTTTATTGCGAACCTTGATTTCTCAATGCCCCAAAATTGCGATATGTTCTTCCTGACCACTGTATTTCTTCTTAATTTTGCAACTTTCGTTAATGAGATAACCTAATTGTAGTTCGACTTTTGACTGATTGTTGAAGGTCTCTGTCTAAGTTTCTCTTTAATTTTATTGTGCGTGCTCATAACTGTCTACTTTTTAGGAATTGATCGCGTGTTTCGAAAGATAAATCACCCACTTTATGACCATAAGTTTTCGGAAATAATGCAAATTCAATGTTTATGAGTGCCTACGATCGGCATCGGTCAATTCAAACTCGTGAATACAAGACCTTTCTTCAGTTAATTAAAAAAAATCTGTTTTTCATTGAAATAAGAAAAATATTGTTGCTTATTTTGGCTTTCTGTGGCCTTTCATTCTGGTTATTAAGCTCAAACCTGCAAGGGAAAGTCACGAGAGCCGTTTGTTGATTTCTACGGTATCTTGGATTTTTAGTTCGGATAGTTGTTCGTTGATCCTTCACACTCTTAAAATAATTTTCGATTTAATTAAAAGAAAAAAAAAAGAAAAAAAAAAAAGAAATTAATAGAAAACAAACTCACGATTTTAAATAATAAATCAATTTAATTTAATTTAAATAAATTCATAAGAAATGCGAACGTATTATAAATGCAACAATGTTAGATAGCATCTTTTTGTTTAAATGTCCGGCAACTACGGATTGTTGTTTATTTCAAGTGACTTTGAAGTTTGAACGCTAGGAAAATCTGTCGGTTTCAATTTTGTCAATTCCCCTTTTCGATAAAATTAAAACTTTTTTTAATGATGACACTTCACTCGCGACGCAAGTTAAAGAGAGGATCTGAACCGGTGTCTTTTGATATTACTTTAAACTATGACATTGTCTGGGCTGATAATGCTGAATTGACAATAGAATTCATTAAATTTCTATGTATACAAAAAGGACAGATACCAGTACCATGTTCTCAACTTCAGAAGCTTTCAAACTTAGCACAATTAGAGCTTGCAAAAGATTCGAAAGATTTGAAGGTAAACCATGATTGAATAAATATTTAGGGCCTGAAGGCCTAATGTAATGACCAGTTTATAATAACAATATTTTATTTCACACTATTGCAGACTTCCAAGGAAAAAGCTGCTGCATTTAAAACTAAGCGAAAACATATGCAATTTGTAAAGAAAGCAGACAATTTTCAAAGAAGTTTAAATGATCTTTGTGAGGTATGAGTAGGAAACTTTTCTGTTTGAAGTCAGGATTACTTTTTATTTCTAATCATATTAGGGTGTCACAAATTGCTTTGAAGCCCAAAGTGATCAAGTTGCTATCGTACTGGGTACTTCTATATTTAATCAAAGGGAGATTTTTATCCTTGACTGGTCATGTTGGCCTACCAAACAATTGTGCAAAACAAACACTAGGGACAAAAAGGATTTCCAAAAAAATCTTGCCCATTTCTTTAGGTAGTTACACTAAAGCATTTTCAGAATGTTTGCTTCAATAGGTTTACTTATCGTATTTTCTTTTTCTTTATTACAGGGTTTTGGTGACTACTGAAAATCTATTTTCAATTCTTCAAACAGTAAGACCCTCTAATTTACATGTTCTTTGCCAAACCGAATCTTTAGCCCCAACAGGCTGTATACCTCGCTTAAACTTCAAACCTTCTACCAGAGTGCCACAAATTACGTTACGCATTCTACCTAAATCCCAAATTCCTTTGAATTTATTCTCAAACAATTATTACGATCACGAGTACGAAGATTACGCAGTAGATCCTCACTCTCATCGAACCGTTAGTCGACGCCTTGTGTTTTCTTCGCCTGCTCCCGCAAACCGCAAAATTCGTGAAAATGATTGCTCGCTGTTAGATATTTCAGGGGTTGGTCGGTTAGAAGATGATAGTGATAAAAGCTGTAACGGTGAGACTATTTCAGAGAACTTACCAAATAGATGTTGGTTTCAGATTCAAAGTTCTTTAACAGGATTTCTAGAAACTTTCATAATGAACAGTTAGTACTTAGTGCAATTTACAGGGGAAGAATTTTTCTTTGGTCATGTTGACACACTTTTATTAAGCTATCAAATGTTGCGGTAAACTTATCGAAAATACAATCACGATTTTCAACAAACACTGAAATCCCACAATTTTACGGTACGATCATAAGATCCAGAAACGATAATGAAGTCATTAAACTGTAAACACGTAACACCGTCAGTATGATTTCTTAGAGTTAACAACCGCTGGCCAGTATTTGTCTCAAGTTGCCACACTTTCAGAGTTCGGTCGTCAGATGCGGACACCATTCTTCTTTCGTTGGCCTGAAGGCAGCGAATAACACCTGTGGAAACAAACCAATGAAAGATTATATTTTTTTTTTAAACTGCTAAAAATTGAAGTTACCAGTATGACCCTCTGAATTTTTCCAATCAAGCGTCGATAGACATACGCCAGATGTGAGATTCCATATTTTTATATTGTTGTCGAGTGAACCAGATATAATCCGCTGTTCGTCAAACGAGATACACGTTACAGCATCTTGATGGCCATACAAGGTAGCGTTGCAGCGAAATTCGTTTAAACTCCAAACCTATAACCAAGTTAATCATTCGAGAAACAAATGATGTGTATAAGTTTTAACAAAACGTAAGCTCTTAGATAGCATACCTTTAATTGTTTTATCAGCTGAGCCACTCACTAATGTATTGGATTGAAACTGTAAACAAAGAACATGAGCAATATGGCCTCTTAATGTGTGCGTGCATTCGCCTGATTTTAAGCTCCAAATTTTGAGTGTGTTGTCATAAGAACCACTGACCACTTTCTCAATGTCCATCTACGATTTTAAATTTGAACATTACTGGGAATAATATTTCAAATGTCGGTTTTACTTACCTGAACACATCTGACAGTGTCTGTATGTCCCACCATCGTCACTTTACACGCAATGCTGGACCATTCATCCTGTACTGAGAGATCCCAAACTTTTAACGTTTGATCTGTAGAACCGCTAACCAACCTATTTCCCATTAAATGGAGACATCTCACGGTACCAGAATGCCCAACCAACGTCATGACGGACCAAGGGCTATTCGTTCGGATGTTCCAAACTTTCAAAAAAATCGGAAGTAAAGTGTTTTTATTAATAAATTTGTGGCATACGATGAGTAGAAACAGACAACTTTGTAATATAACTATTTACCTTTAATTGTCTTGTCGTGGGAACCAGACACGATCCGCGTTTCATCAAATTGTACACACGAAACACCTTGAGTATGTCCTTCAAACGTGCGAACGTGACACTGCCCTCTTAGCCAATTCCGGTGTAGACGATATCGATCAGCAAAGATCTGTAACAATCAATTTATTTTTAAAGCGTACAATTAAGGGTAGCTTAATTAATCAGTACCTTTTTCCAAAACAATTTCTTGCCTCCTTCGGAATTCTGTTTTATCTGTCGGAGATGTTGAAAATGTCCACTTTGGCTAAGTTTCCAAGTTGGTTGCATCATCAAATTTTGCCACAAGAACTGATGCATTTGAGAGACTTTCCCAATATTTGCACACTTGGGAACACTTGGCAAGAGATACAGGATCAAGATATGAAAGGATTTTGTAGGCCAACACTGAAGGGAGCCAGAGCAAGAAGTCTTGACAGTTTGGAGGGCAACTCATGTGAAGTTTGTCTTGCTAGTAGTGTAGAAAGCAAGTGATTTTGTGGCTGTTCACATTCATTAAATAACAACATGAGCATTTTGTTCTTTTGATCTGAATTGAATCCTTTGAACCAATCTAGAACAAGGGTCAATTTTGTTGAATACCCAGACTGAATACAATCATTTTCTCTGGCCTTTTCTTTAAGATACTGTCCATTTAGTATTGGCAATTTATAGTGATGTGGCAAACTATGATATTGGCGTGGATGAAACCTGCGTGAATAGTATCCTGATGTTTGCCCAGGTGCAAAGCCTCTTTAAAATCCCTGAATCTTGATAAGGCACAGAGTCTTTGATGATAGCATTTATCAGAAAAGGTGTCTTCTCCAAAATGTCGGCACAAGAGTTTGTTTTGTTGCTATTTTCTAAAGATGACTTGCTTGACAAATCGCTGGCAGAGTAAGAACGACTCTCGTGAAATTCGTCTGGGCCCATTTCTACGACCGATTTTTCTGGTTAGGTGGTGCACCTAACTTAGAACTAGTTAGGTAAAGAACGTGTTAGTTAGTTAATTTAGGCACATGGTATACACAATCAGAGGTTAAGTGCTTAACCGCACCACACACATGCAAAACAAAGAATCCTGGATGTTTTCTTGACACAGGAAACGAAAGGATGAGAAAAACAATAACGCCATCTGCGCCCGACTAGTGTCAACTGTGAACTGTCAAATGATTTATTTATATAAATACGAATTCAGATAAGAATGAGTAATTTCTTCCAGAATAAAAGTAATTTATTAAATCAAATATTTAATTTAATTTCAAATCAATACAAAATAAACCTAATTATCTATTAACCAAATAAACCTAATATCATTTACACGGAGCATCCGCATAAGTTATTAATAAGCAGCCGACAATGGAAAACCATTAAAAAATTTCGAAAATTTTCCATACATTCCGGTTTGTTTCACATTTTCACCCTCCACTATTCTGATCAAATTGTGTACCCAAGTTGATCAATCATCAGTAAAATTAGGTAATTTTTCAATTATGGCTGAAAATTGCGAAAGCGAAAAACCTTCGAAAATACCGAAGGTCGTAGACACAGAAGACAGTAACGATGGGGTTGTATTCGAAAATTTCCCCACTCATTCAAATCTTTTGAGGGGTTTCAAATAAAGCGTATTTTAAAAGAGGTTCCTGAGTCGAGATTAGTAGTTGTTGAAGGTTCCTTTACTGGAGATGATTTAGCTAACTCATTAAGTAGTGTGGTGATTTTAGAGAAAACACACTTTACTGAAAATGAAGTACAGGGTATCCTAACGAATAGTACAGCATTGCAGTGCCTGTTTAACAATGATGTGTATTACAATTTTATGTGTCACCCTCCAATACAACTAAACTGGGGTTAAGGCTACACTGATTCACCCAGCTTCAGGAGAAGCACATTGAAAAGTTCAGCACTAGAAAAAGTTTCCTAATTGAAGAGACACCATTAATTTATCAATCTGTGACACTCCCTCATATCAGGGAATCTAAGTTTGACCTTCAGGTCAGTTAAGTAATGTTTCATGTGGAAAATTAATGACTAAAATATTCTTTATTTTAGTGGGTGTACAATATTCTGGAACACAATAAGGAAGCTGATAGAATTGTTTATGAAGATTTAGATCCTGATTCTGGTTTCATTTTGTTGCCAGATCTGAAGTGGGATTGTCGGTCCACTTCTAATCTCTACTTGACTGGCATTGTTTGCAAAAGGGACATCAAGTCTCTTCGTGATCTCACTTCTGAGCACTTGCCACTGTTGAAGAATATTTTTGAGAAAGGATCAGTAAGCTTATTTTAAACATTTTATTCATTCTTTATTAAGGGCTTTATATTTTCTATTTCCTTTTTAGGCAGCCATCACTGATACGTACGGCTTGGATAGATCACAGCAACGCATCTACTTCCATTATCAACCATCATATTATCATTTGCATATTCATTTCACATCGCTCCAATTTACACCGCCAGGTATTTAAGCTACTATACTGTAATGTCATTCAATTTGTTAATAAGTATTTTAACATCGTGATTTTAAAAATATTTATTGATCTTCTTACATTTTCTTACATTTATATTAGGCTGTAACGTTGAGAGAGCTCATCTGCTTTCAAGCGTCATACGCAACATTGAATTGAAGAGCTCTTATTATCAGGACTCATCTCTGGATTTTCTCGCCTTTGAAGGAGATTCACTGCTAAGAAAGTATCAACAATATATCGGCCTTAACAGCAATGGAGATCATCAGTGCGATATGTGAAGTTTTCCCCCAACTTCGAGTTGCAAACCTGTACATCAAATTATCTTCTACTGACAAGATCTTGAGCCCCGCTTCAGTATTGGATAATTCAGTATGTTTTGAAGCAATCGAAGATGAAGCTACCCGGATTGTTTTGAAGTTTCCTGTATCAATCAAGCTGCTTGATAATTACAAATTCCAGCCTGTAATCGATAAAGATTATAGTCCATCCTTCGCATGCCAATTGGAGTACCGCAAGGGATGAAAAGCGGATCAGAAAATGTCGAAGTACTGGACTTGGTTGCCTTGTCCACCAATGCGTATAAAAGCCAAGGGGAAATGTTTAATCCGATTGTAGGGAAAGATTACCGCGTCCAATGTGCCGAGTGTCAATCTATTCTGATCAATCGTGCTCATTTCAAGCGTGTTTTGCCTTTGCCTCGCGCATCTTGGAGTGAAGCCGCTTCAGACTGGTATTGCCATCGACATGCAGGAGACTCTGATCATCAATTGGTACCTCGTCCCAACCGACTTGTCCTTTTTGGAAGTTGCTACCATGCTCTTACTTTCAGTTTACTAATTGAAGGGAGCCTGGAAACTGCAGGTAGAGAATTATTGTGCTCTAAATGTCAAGCTTCTATAGGTCTAATGGAAGAAGGCCTTATGAATGTATGGTGTCACTCCATCAAATGGTTTCTACTTGAAGAGAATGATCAATGGATAATGACAGAAGGCGTGACGACGCCTTTGCAAGCTTTCTATTACACATTGTACGATGCGTTGGAGGAGGAAAAATCATTTTTTGGTCGGAAGCTAGCTTTTCGAGATGGTTTGGGAGGCGGTCAAACTCTCCTTTTATGGTTTGTAGGCGACAACGGGTTCATTCTTGATTCTAAAGATTCCTCTTCTGGAACGAAAATTGAATTGCGCCAAAGTGTCCTCCATAAAGTTTTGTACAAATCAGAAAATTCGTCAAATAAGAAAATTCCCAAGCGACGTAAGTGAATACCAAATAAGCAGAGAGATGATGAACAGTGCCTTGTTGGTGCTGCGCAATAGTTCCGAGCAACTTCCCGTTGGATGTCGAACGGCCGCTGGACTTCTCCATTGGCTACCTATCTCTTTCCTGTTAAAATTGTTTAAAAGACACGCCCATTTGTCAATCAATACACGTATCACAGTTTTCACAGGACAGAATTTTGTTTTATATATTTACGAAAACGTATTACGAAATTTAAATTTTTCATTTGAGCTATTACAACGGACGTTGTTTTTACGACAGTTAGATAAAATTACGTAATAATTGGGAAAATCGAAATCATTTATAGCATAGCAGTAAGCTTAGTTCTTTCTGAGGACGCTGTTTTAGTGCCTCAGGCCGACGATTTTCATAAATGCTGGGCAAGGATCAGAGCGCACTGGTGGTGAAACCCTGAAACTAGAATCGAATATAAATCTTATCTCACCAATCTTTATTGATTGACGTCTACTAAAGTAACAAAAAGTGCACAAAATTGATTTTAAATTGTCCTGATTAGTATACTTTCTTAATTTCAATTTGAAATAATGAAATTAATTTGCTCATTTCGAATACCATCGTTCAATATTGACCGCTACGTGTCTCTGATACTGGCACTGTTTTTTGAGATGTCTGAAAATAGAAAATGTCCCGGCCGTAGTAGACAGATAGTCAGATAGCTTTTCGTAAAGTAGGGCATAAGAGAGGGCGCTTGTGGCTGTTGGTGTTGGTTGATTTTGCTATTTCGTTTACTGTCGGAAAAGTTTTTTGCTAATTTTTTACCACCGAGACCAAGTTAGCTGAAGAGGGTGATTTGGGTTTGTAAAATTTTGCTTAGAAAATGATCACTCGCAGTCTAAGGAAAAAGCTATCGCCTGTTAAAAGGGTAGCTAGAACGAAAGCTTCAGCGCCCAAATCTCCACCAAACTCTGTTCTACCCAAGCAGCCGTCGCCGCGCAGCAAGAAACGCGCCAAACGAAGTGTCAAAATTCGCGGTGGTACAAGGATTTCCTCTGCACCGGCTACTAGCAGAAAAGCAACTTTGAACAGAAATAGCAAATCTTTTTCTCCAGAAATGGTACAATCTACAAGAGTCTTGATCGAGTCCAAAAGTGTGGAGAGAACAACCAAAAGTCATTCTAAAACTGCAGCAAAGATAGAGCCTGTGAGTGTTGTAGTCAGTACAGATCAAGATGAAAAAGAGAATAGTCCTGAAATATCTGTCTGCCAGAATGGTGGCTGCAGTTGGTACAACTACAGACTTGTACTGTTCGCAGGAGCTTGTTTATACAACAAGTAATGAAAACGAAACAGAAGACACTTTTCTCCTTTGTGAAGAAGTAATGTCTACCAAAGAAGTATTCATCACTCAAGCCCATGAAATGCCTGTTACTGAAGAAGTAACATACATAAGGAGAGAAGAACTTGAAGTAGAACCATTTGATCCTTTCTATTTTATCAAACATCTTCCTCCTTTAACTCCTCAAATGCAAAGACAGTGCCCAGCTCTTCCACTGAAAACAAGAAGCAGCCCAGCATTTTCTTTAGTTTTGGATCTTGTAAGTTAATCATTTGTGGTTTTCAAAGAACTTAATTAATGATTATTTTCTCATACAGGATGAAACACTTGTGCACTGTAGTTTAGAGGAATTGGAAGATGCTGCATTCAGTTTCCCTGTCTTCTTTCAGGACACGACATACCAGGTGTTTGTAAGAACCCGACCACATTTTCGGGAATTTCTCGAGCGAGTGTCACAAATATTTGAAGTCATTTTGTTTACCGCATCCAAAAAAGTTTATGCTGACAAGTTATTAAATTTGTTGGATCCACAGCGTCGTTGGATCAAGTAACAGATTTTTATATATTATGGAATTATTTACAAACTCACATTTGCTTCCTACTTTTAGGTATCGTTTGTTTCGAGAACATTGTGTCTGTGTTAACGGTAATTATATTAAAGATCTAACTATTCTTGGACGCGACTTATCTCGCACAATTATCATCGACAACTCACCCCAAGCATTTGGATACCAAGTAAGCTTTCTCGCTCAGCTTTTATTCGTTCAAAACTAACCAATTTTTATAATTCAGCTTGAAAATGGTATTCCAATCGAAAGTTGGTTTGTTAGACCAGACAGATCAAGAACTTTTGAAATTGATTCCGTTTCTTGTAAACCTGGTGGATATGGTAATTTAAAAATGATGCGATAAATAACCATGCAAAAAAAATGCAATTTTTGTGTTTCTATTTCAGAATCAAGATGTGCGTCCGTATATACGTGAAAAGTATAGACTTTTCTCTTACTTGCCTCCCGATTAAGTAAAAGCAGAAAAATTTAGCGAATACTCAATGTGTGCAATTGACACCCCTCAACTTTTTTTTGTCCGTACTGCAGACTCTATGACCTATTTCTTTGACTTGAGCATTTATTCTCTGGCAGAGCAACACTTTTGTTGCATTTTTAATGGTTTCGGCTATCAATTTAGCCGATATTTACGTGTAAACATTATAGAGACCAAATTTAGCAGGTGTACCTGGCTGTTCATCGCCTAACTTGAACCCCGGTTATTTTTTCTTCTCTTTTGCTGCCTCGTTCATCTCCCCAATTTGTTGTGTATGTTGATTCGAGAAATGAATGGTATAACAATTAATAGACAGAAATAACAATGGTCAATCACATGATTTGTTGGAATTATTGTACATTATTTACACCAAATGAGACGTTAGGTACTGAAAGAACATTGCTGCTAATCTAGGTATATCATCAACTGGATGCGTTTTGGCAAAACTTATAAACTGCCGTCTGATCCTCGAAAGTTCGGACAGTTGGTATCGTCGTTTTAAAAGAAATTTCTCATTCGAATTTGGAATAGAAACTTCGTCCCCGACCACACACGTTTTTTGAGCCTCGACTACTCGCTTCACACAAAAAATAATGATTAATCATAAAATCGCTAGTTTTCTAATAATAATGGCTTTTACTTACATTTACTATTTCTTGTGTCACACAATCAAGCTCATAGAGAAAGTTCGTTGATGTAAGAGGAAGCTATTGATAAAAAAAGTCAATGAATAATGAATTACTGAATTCAAGATTTTTTTTGTTATAAACATACTGATTGTGTAGACTGATTTGGAGCTGGGGCCTTTCTTTCATACAGAGCTGCAGCAATACTCTCAAATGGTAACTCATCTTCTGGTTGAATAGTAAAGAGTGGTGCATCCCATCTGTTTCTTCCATCTGGTGTCTCATACCTCATTACCAAGGCATCAAAGATTTCTTGGGAATATTGACAAGTCTCTTCTTGCTTTAAATTTTGACCCCAAGCTTGTTCTGAGCTTGTGTCAATGTGTAAGGTGCATTGTGTTGTTTTATTAGATTTTGAAGAGCAATATAATTCATACCTATACCCTAGGGTGAATTGATGTACCAAGAGATTTAGGGAGTGTGCATATATAATACGGGAAACTAGCAAACCTTTAATGTAGTTTCCTCCGTCCAAAACCAAAATGTCTTCTTGATTTATCAACCTTTGCATTTCAGATTTCAAAGTACTTCTCAATTCTTTTTCCTTGCTTGCATCTAATGAAAAGATTAAGATAATTCTCTATAGTAAAATGTATACATAGTATAGGGTCATAAACATGAATATTTTTTCATACCTGAATAGATGTGTTTATTTTTGACAATATCATTTTCACTTAAAACAACAACATTTTTACCAACTACTGTAGAAAAATATTCCTTTAATTGTTGCGCTCTAGTTGTTTTCCCACTCGAAGGATATCCAGTTAAAAGTATTAACGGCATGATTATCGTGTTTTCTTTGAATTCCGCAATTCGCCCTGTTTCTGTTCTTCTGCTATTTCACGAAGTGTCGAGTTGATTTAATGGTCGGTAGGTGGTGACCGTTTTAGATGTTTAAAACATGATCGACACGACATGGACACGATGACAAATATTCCCGCGCTTTTTCTATGTACCGGCATAGTGTTTTCCCGGGTGTTTTCTTTATCCAAATCAAGTTTAGTCTGAGAGAAAAGAGCTTAGAGTTAGAAGACCATCATTCCATTTTGAATCACCGAATTCACCGTCCCCAAAGAAAGGTCTCTTGAATTGTTCAACAGGTTTAGTTATTCATTCGAACATCATCATGTCGGGATCTGCTATTCTTCGTTTTGCAAAACTATCCCAGAATGCAATTTCTCCTACCAGAGGTTCGAAACATGCTGCTGGTTATGATCTTTACAGGTACTTTCCATATTTCACATTTCTTTTGTGTTCTGATAATGATTTTGATTTAAATAGTGCATATGATTATGAGGTTCCTGCAATGGGAAAAGTTATAGCCAAAACTGATATTCAAATTCAGTTGCCAGAAGGATGCTATGGGCGTGTAGCACCTAGATCTGGCCTTGCTGCAAACCATCATATTGATATCGGAGGCAATAATAGTTATAAATTTCAAAAATCATTTTCATTATCGTGTTTAAACCAATCCATTTTTGTGAAATTCAGCTGGAGTCATTGACAGAGACTACAGAGGTAATGTTGGTGTTGTCATGTTCAATCACAGTCAGAATGTTTTCAAAGTGAGCAAAGGTGACCGTGTGGCTCAACTCATTTGTGAATTGATCCTCTATCCAGAGATTGAAGAAGCTGAGGTATAAATAGTTTTGCATGATTAATTATTTACTCATTTGATTACTAAAAGTTGCATTTTCTTTGTGCTGTAGACGTTAGATTCCACAGAAAGAGGTGAAGGAGGATTCGGATCTACCGGTAAGAACTGAACAACTTCAATTCGCACTCACGATGATGTACAACTTGCACTGTGTCAATATTCTTGAGAAAGCCTATTAGTACTGTGCATTAACAAGGCCACTCCTATCCGGCTTATTTGACACACACTATTTTTGTATTCCGATCGGTGTATTATTTTCATTGTAATCTTGTTTCTTCATCTGAAAACATTTGTTTGTAACCAAACGTTGCACAACATAGAACAAGAAATGAAACATCGTCGCTTTATTGATTCCGATACTTTACTTAATTATCTGTTAATTAGACTAGGTTACTTTTTCTATAATCGTTAAGCTTCAAAACAAGTAATAATATTGCGTCGTGTTACTTAAATTATGCTATTATTGAACCGTTATCGTTATCTTGCTTAGTTTTTCTCTTTTTTAAAATTCAGTCCAAGGTCTTATCGACCGCGGACACAACTGGAACGTAAAGTGGGCGTATTCTTGACACAGTGCTAAAATGCACGTGATGCTCTGCAGAATAAAATTTGAATAGCAAACGTTCCGGGGGGTGTCTATCAACAGTTAGCTGACATGTTATCGTGTTATTTTTGCGACGTAAAAAAAGATTTGGCGTAAAAAACCACAAATGAGTTGTCCAAATACGTCTAACGATGTCCTTCAATTCAAGTTTTTTTTTATTAACTTAAACAAAAGTTACTGAAAATATTGTTGTACAGCTGGTCGCTAAAAAGGTTCTTCTGTTATTACAGGTTAGTGCCCCAGCAAATAATCACCTGGTGGGACATGCTTTCTTTCATTTGATAGAGAAATCTTACTATATAATATATTCACTGTAATATCATAGTCAAAATAAGTGGATCAATTTTTTAAATTAATGAATCAATCTAACCTTAGAATCGTTCGATTGAATCATTAATATTTTTCAAACGTAAACGAAAGCACGTTCTATAACATTTTTGTTGTTGGAAGTAATGAATGGAGATTTTGTAATTTATTGGGATTTTATTTATCGATGCGCTGTTATTTGAAAGTGGGTAATTTTAATCTGCCTGAGTGTACACTTTGCTGTCGCACAATTAAAGTTGTGTTATTTCATCATTTTTGTTTTAAACAATGCCTCAAAAGAATTGAAAAATGTAAGGGGCGGGACGCTTGCGCTGTACTGCGCTTCCGACTTGTGTTGGCACACTCTGTTAAGTTCAGATCCTAGTTTTTTCTAGACGGCCAATATGAGCCTCTAGTCGTGTTCTGTAGTTTGACGACGCTTCAGATCTGTTTGGTACGAGGTCGAGTCCAGATATTCGTGTGTACTACGGCACGATTCCTATTTGCTTCTAGCCCATTCCGCTTTTCTAAGAATCTTTGGCTCTACTTGGAATTACAGATTTCAAATTAATTAATGGGGTTGTAGCTGTCTCCTCTGCACGGTTCGCAGCCTCTTTGATTTCTGAATCCGGATGTTACTGTCTTCGCAATTGGAAACTGGTTCTTTAATGGTGAGTTGACATGAACTATAATAATTTCTTTCTTCGATTCCTTTCAAATTGGTCTGCGCACGTATCAATTTATCGATAATTGTTGTTCTTGACATTTTGTCTTAGGACTGAGCAATGATTTTTTTTTTCATTTTCGGTTTTGTTGGAGCAAAGGATTCCAGTTCAATATGCTGACAATTTAATTCCTTTAGTTCTCTGTTTTGAAAGCAGAGCTCAAACGTTTATTTGTCAAAGCCAAGGGTAGAGCGAAACGAAATAACTGGTTTGACTTATTTTTTCTTGTTTTCGTCAGCTCAAGGACAGCAGCTTGTAAGGACAACCTTGGTGGTGGTTCTACGGGTTTAGTGTATTATCTTTCGATCCGAATGTCAATCCAATCATTCCTTTTTGCGGCGTAACACAAACTTTTGAGAAATCAAAAAAAAGTCTAAATATAATTGCCTCAATCTTGCAACGGGATTCACCGCCTCAACTTGAATGAGAATTATGGATTCCATGAAAAGTTGGATGCATCCGTCTATTAAAACTAGTAATTGTAAGTCGCTACTCTTCTCAGATGATCAAACTTTTGATATTTCTCTTTGATTTTCCTCTTGTGCTGTTTGCGTTTTGATTGAGACTGTCATTTGACATTGAGCAATTTTGATAGATTTCCGGTGAAATCTATATGGCTTAAGGGCAATCAAAGGATAGAAAGTGTAAGAGGAAGAGAAAAAAAACGCCTGGTACAAGGACATGACATTGAACTGCCAAAAAGGGAGCGCTCCTTTTGAATTTTTGTTCCATCTTATCCAATTCAATCAATCAATCATGACGGAAACGAACCTTATCTTCTCGCAGACACAAAAGATGACGTTTGAAATACTTAAGTCTTTTCATTTGCACAGTCTTCTTGATTTCCATTCCAAGAAATCATCCGCGTTTTGAATGCCAAGGTTTTCAATTTAACACTTAAAGTGTCTTCTTGAAAGACAGACATCTTTACGATTACACTCAGGGCGAATTGCGTAAAAGGAATTCTAGTGCTGGAGGAGCAACGAAATAATTCTCTACCACTACTTTTAGACTTAGTACCACCTTTTCTTTTTCTGGCTCGTGATCCTTCTCTTTAATGCAGTTCGTGTCCAGGAATAGATCGCAGTGGAATATATTCCAAGAAATTTAAACGTATAGTCGTATAAGCCAAAGTCATTGTAAGGATCAATTTTTGATCGTTTACAGTACGTACCGAGTTTCACGCGTAAAAAAAAAGATTTTACATGTCAGCAAATATGGGCCAAGTGTCGATCCACGGTAAAAGAGCGGAACTAGTAAACAGGGAGGAATCTATGAGAAACGTGACTATGCAATGCTTGGCGACTGATGCAAATCTGTTATATAGTACATTTATCCACAGGAGCAGGCACGACTATTTCAGCGTCAATTGACTCTTGAAGCAAAGAAAAAAAGGGATTTTACTTCGTTTTGCCAAGCTGCCAACTTCTATATGGCTCTCGTATACGGAACTCTATAATAGTATATCGTTCTTATCTTTTTACTGACAACAAACGAGACTCTCTCTCGGCGAAACAGCGATGTTTCTTGTCATCTCTTTGACTATACTGAGAGAAAATTTCATCCGTCCGTTCCGTGTTTGGCTCGGAAACATGGTGCGCAGTCTTCAGTTTCTCTTTCTATCCGTTCTTGTTTCGTTATACGTATCAATCTATAGAAAGACGTTGCCGTTGATTGATACGAAATCTTTGAATCAAGAATAGAAATTCAATTTTCTGTTGTTTCTCATAGAATAGGGCCTACTGCGTGCCAGATATATCATCCGGGGGGGGTATCATTTTTCCTCTTTCTAATCAGCCGATTGACGTCATTAACTGTACAGCAAGTATACAAGAAAAGAAAGATACAATCGGGTATTTCTCTGGTAAGAGTCTTTTCTTTATAGTAGAACAAATGAATAATTCAGTAAGAAGAATAGAAACGATTTTTTTTGTAAACAGCATTCTTTTCTCTCTCTCTCTCATGCTATAATAGTTCAGTCATTCGAATGTTAAGAGTTATAGTCTAAAGGGATTCCCCAAAGAGCAAAATCGAATCCTATCGGATTTATTATTATTTTTATTATCTTCTTGTCGGTATAGAGAAATGTCGTTTCGTCTTGTTCCGGTACACTTGACGACGTTTCACACTGACAAACACCTTACCAAACAACATTTCGGCATTCCTTTTTTCCATCTCAGTTGTTATATGTGATGCGGTAAACTTCCGATGCGAATTGTCACTTTTTCGATCTCATCTTCTTCTTACGTCCTCTCTGATTTGATTTCCATCTTGAGAAAATCCCTTACATTTTGTTGATGTTTTATTTGGAATTCTTTAGCGGTGCGTCGGTTTGAAGGTCACGCCTCGTTTCCTTTGAAAGACGTCCTTCGCTTTTTATTACGTTGCGTAATTCATAGTTATTGTCTGTTGTTTTATCTCGGCCCAACAGACGGATCTAAATGCAGTGTGTTTTGACGTAAGCCTGGCACGAGTTAATCACGACTTGCGATGGTCGTGATTGAAAAGGACGTCCATTAGAGAACATTTTTTGGCAAGTGTCCAGTGACACTTTGTTATCCGTGTTTCAGTGACTACCATTTTATTAAAAATTGTCGCTGAATTATATTGTTGTTTATTTCAGCGCTGTGTTGTAAAGAGCTTGTAGAATCAATAGCGTATCCTCTTAATCTACACGTTACATAACACTCAACAGTCATTACGTCGAATCACCAAGTTCAAGTTGTATTTCACTTCAGCTGCGTTCATTATCTTGTTCTGTATTTCAACTTGTTGATTTGAGCTGAACACTTAAAGTCTGTCCTGCGGTTTTTCTTTTCTACATGAACTTTGTACCCCTGCAGAGAGTATTGTATAAGTATAGGATCATTAAAATTTGGATGATTGTATCACGCGGAAACGTGCGTGATACAATCATAAAAAGCCCAGCAGCCAGAATAATTTTTTGAATTCTTGACATCATCTTTTTCAATCAACTAGCGATGCATGGCATGGGGGCAAAGGTGCGAGTTGTCTCTCGCCAGAAGGTAATTAAGAAAGCACAAACTTTGCTTACTGATTCATTTCGTCCTTGCTAGTCACGTCTTCGTCCTTTGATAACTCTGTAGACTTCCCATAGGTTTACAGTTGTTGTTGGAACGCATAAGACAATCTAAGAATATTCAACAAAAAGTTCTCATGACTTTTATTAAAGGCTACTCTTAAATAAAGACTTGACTGTCGTCGTTGAAGAAATTTATTTCATAACAAGATGCCGAGGCTGCGCTTCTATTTTACAAATCTAATTAAATCTCTATAGGAAAAGGGAATGTGTTTTAAAAGCAAACAAAACAACAATGTGTGAAAGAAAAAGTAAAAATAGAAATATATAGAAATAGAAAGAAAATCAAGGCAGTAAACTAGCGAAAGAGTTGGGTCAACTCTGACCGGCTGCATGTTGATACAAGCTATAAACCCTTGTCTTTATGCAACGTCCTCACATGTTCAACATACATCTTCTGTTCACATTCGGATGCCTTGCCGGCCACCGCTATTATTACTTTCTATTTCAGTCACATGCCGTTTCGCCCGGTTTCGCCTATCATTTAGGAAGTTATTGGATTTGCTCACAATCATTCTTCAATAATCAGATTTTTTCTTCGCTTGGCCATAAAGATATTGGCACAATATGAGCAGGAAGTAGTATAGATTGTGGAAACATTTATTATTATTATTATTATTATTATTATTATTATTATTAAGAATTCCGTTATTTTTGTCTGGCTGGACATGTTCGTCTATTCTTTGTTATATTATCCGAACCGAGAATAGTTTTTGTGAGCCACTAACATGTATGTAGACGAGGAATATTAAGTTTTTCCAAGTCTATCGGGCTACATCCTTACGGACAGCAATTTCGCCGTTTTATTCTCATTTCATCTACAACATGGTAATAAAAACGGAGAACGGAATGGGTTGTATAACGCATGGTCACGTCGATTTGTCTTTCGGGCTCTATTGACCGTTTTGAATTTTGGTATAGAATTTTGGACATTTTTTCCCCCTCTTTTATGTTTCTTTTTATCTTGCCATTGTGAATTGACGATCGCTAGCAAATTTATATTCTATATCAAACCCATTGTTGGACAAAAAAGAGAGTAGTAAATCAACCCCCAATTTTTCTTCTTTCATCTCTTGTTTTCATTTCCATTAAAAAAATTAATTTTTTCTGTTTTCTGTACAAAGATCGATGTCACCCGTTCTAGTTTTTAGGTAAACTTGTTTATTAGTCATTGAGGAGTCTGCACTTTGTCATCCAATTGACATAATTCATCACTCAACTATGCAGCAGACATATGGAAACTATAGCAAATGAAGTTTATTGAGCGAAAGTTAAAAAAGAAAAGAGTTTGCTGCTTATACAATAAGTTCATTGTATTTGTGCTGACTGCTTAGTAGTAACTTTCTTTTACATCTATAGATAGATGGACAACGAGAGCCGCTGTCTCATTAACAGTACGCGTGAGAGGTTCATGGGAGGAGGCAAAATAGTTCTTGTATTTTATTACAGGAAATCTGAGAGAGAGAGATGGTCAAGAAAGATCATCATGTCTCTGGGGCTCTGAAATCGGATCAATGTTAGGGACTTTTTACAGCACGTGCACGCGGATATGCTGTTGGATAACTTGAATGCTCTATTATAACATGCATTCCAGGTATCAGTGTACAAAGGGTAATGAGGTAGGATTTTCAAAAAGAAAAAAAAGATGTTCACTTTTTAATTGTCGAATGAAAAAAAACTGTTGGCTTATAACTCGCTAACAGAAGCCTAGAGCCTTTTTTTTTTTACAACGTTTCTCATTATCGTTACCTTTTTGTATCCAAGAACAATTTCTAAATCGTCGAGTTGATCCCGCTTGGGCACGGATGCATCCGCAAAGAAACGTCAAAGATCGATCATGTCCAGCAGTCTAATATCGATTAAAGTTCCGCCTCTCTTGAGATATTTGGGCACGAGAGATGACTGATGGAAACATTGTCATTGTATAGCGGCATCACATGGTGAGGAAGTTGCATTGACGAAAATATTATAAGGAAATACATTCATTAAGAATGGATTGTACAAACTACGACGACGATGATGCTGAGTGTATTTGTCACATGACAAAGTATATAGATTTGCACTCCTGTCGGCTTCCTTCTTATTTCGCTATTCTACGGGCAATATCGCTTATCGTTCCATCAATCAACTGCAATCAACTTGTCTTGAGCGCAGCGTAGTGTATTAGCGCCGTATATACTATAGTTGACATTATAATCAACTCGATCATCTACGTTCGCCAACACCTACTAAAAGTAATCGAATCTTGGGACGGACGCATGTCATTATTGTCATGGTCGGTGTACAGAATTGCGCATCAGTATATCTAGGAATCGCATTAGTTTCCATTTAGTTCACTGTCTCTCATTAGGTTCCCTCCTAATTGCTGCTGCTCTACATTCAAGATTCGCTCTTCGCTCTTTTGAATTAATTCAATCAACATGAAATGTATGTCATTGAATTTAAAAATTAAAGATCTTAAAAGGGAAACTATCGTGCATATCATTACGTTTCATTTGTAAGTCGATAACACAAAGTGCTGTGATTTTAATTCACAAAGTTATCCTGTGTCGCGTATAGTTATTTATTTATTTATTTTTTCAATTCTTTCTGCACGTCCGTATATAGGACCTGCTGTTATAATTACATTTTTATTAAGTCATTTTTACTAGCTGGAATATACAGTACAAGGAAATCCCTTGATACGTACTACTCTACAATAGAGACTCGCGTGCTGTAACTTTTATACAACTTGGACGGTGTCGCTGTTTTGGAGTCCCAACTTTAACATGAAATCCTTTGATGAAACTTGTAAAATGCTACGTGTGATAGATATTTCGACATTTTATATTAGTAATAATTCCCTGTTGCCATACGATCTATCGATTTCTCTCTGGAAAGGCTAGACAAAACAATCAGAGCAGCTGGAGCATATCTTTCACTGCACGCTGGTGCATATCATCACCATATTTCATATTATGAAATATAAAAGAGTCTCATAACATTGAAAAAACAAACTTGTGAATGACGAATTGAAAAGGGGGACCACATACGCACGCAGATAATAGTCCGAATTCATTTGAAATATCGCAGTCTTCTTGTCGTATTTTGAATAGCGTCTTGTATTGATCCTTGCTGGGTGATAAAAGAGACAAAAATGTTGATCTCCGACCCCCTTTTTTTCTCCGCCGACGTAAGCCGCAATTTCCTCACAGCAGCAGCAGTAGAGAGACACACAGAATGAGCAAATGGCGTGCAGCTACCGAAAATGTTGCGTAGGTGCCAGCAGGGTATAGAGAGTCGGAAGCTTTCACGAGTTTACTTCATGATCATCATTCAAGAGTCTTTGACATCAGCAGTACCACGCACATCATACAAGCTCTTTGATATCATCATGTCTCATTTTCCACGAATTACTATTTGTGTGTTATAGACTACGCCATAATTGTTAATGCCGAGACCCGATATTAACGAGGTGGGCGTCACTGATTTTTTATTTCTTATCTATAAAAAGAGCAGCATCATTTGTGCTTGTTCACAAGAACCTATAAAGACTATCGTTCCTTCTCCATTTGATTTGATTTGATTTGTTTGTTTTTTTTAAATAGTACGTCATAATGCAATAGATTTCTATGCAGGTCTGTAGACCATTGTTATAATACTGAACAGCCCGAATGCCTGCTGCCGGTTTCTTTTTTCAGACTGTCTTCCTTTTTACTTAAACCTAACCTGTGGCATATGATGTGCTTCGTGATTCTGATTCACTAAGATTCAATTCGTTATTACAAGGCATCGCCGCCGAGTCCGAAACTCTGCCAACCTTTGATCCAAGTTGAATGCCTTTTAGCCCGAAAGTTTGGCAGGCCCGGGGATTACGACGAATACGACGTGTGAGCATAATGTGGAATCGGTATATAGAGATTTCAACACTTAAGAGCTTAACAAAGAAAAAAAAAATCTCAGCCCCCCAATCAATACTTGAAGAGCTAAACATGTGGCTCACTCTTAAAATTCATAGAATGTCCTTTCCAATTAATTATTTCTGATGACGGAATCGTTTGTGAGCTGCAGGCTGTGTCGTCTATTCAAATGAAGAATTTCTACTTTTTTAAATTATTCATCATTTTCTCTTTATTCATAGGCTGTGAGTATGAGCGTCTCTAGTGGTGCGTGCCAATCGTATCATCAGAACGACAGCCGTCGTTGATCCACACCCAGTCGACACACAACGTCAAGTGGATTTTTGTTGATTGGCTGTGAGGGATCTAGGATAAACAAGTCGTGCATGCAGCCCATTACATTCCGCCGGTGGATATCGAAATGATGGAGCTGGAACTGTTGATGAACACCACGACTTGGTGGTTGGAGCCAAATGACACGATCATCGATAACGGCAATCAATCCTTTTTCAGCACATCGACGACTGCCGATCCTGCTTTCGTTCGTTTTCGTGACGAGTCTCGATTTTGGGTTCAAAGGGTAAGTCGATCTTGATTTATCTCTAGTAGTAGGCGTAGGCTGTGATGATCCTAGTTGAAAAAATGGATTCCATCTTGTGACGCCAAACCCAAATGCGTCATGAATTTGATGTTTGTAATCTTGAGCGCACAGCAAATCGAAGCACTTGAAATCACCATTTTTCAATTCAGGATCGATTTTACAACAAAAAAAATAACACACACAGAAAAAAGGGAAAGATTGATGTTCTTGTTGAAATGTTTTTTAAGATATAGTCCATTTCTTGGATGGATTCAATTTTCCAAAGTGTATATAGTTGTTGAGGTACATGTTTACCCAATCGTTTTTCACAAATGTGATTATATTCTCCCGTCCCCCCCCCGAAAATAGGTATTGCTGCCCATCGTCGCCACCATTGGAGTTTTTGGAAATGGAGTTACAATCTGTAAGTTTTGATTGGAAAAATGATTGAATTTCCGCACTTAATTGTATTTTGGCTTTGAATGCTGTCCTCCAGTGGTACTGACGCGTAGGGGAATGCGGTCATCGACCAACGCTTATCTAACAGCTCTAGCCATTGCCGATCTCGTCTATTTGCTTTGCGTCTTTTGGCTCTCGTTACGACATTACCCACACGTCAGGGAGGACGTGTCCCTGTCCAATTTCTACGCTTATACCTGGCCCTACAGCCTCTGGCTCACCGACGCTGCTAGTGAGTACACACTCGAATGACATTTGGTTTGATTAGACTTGACTCTCCAAATCTCTCTATTATCGTATCATATATGGTAGCATTTCTTTTAGATTATATGTAAATCCATCATTCTATTTGTTGCCGATCTCAATCGCGATTTCTTACATCAGCTGGAATCGGTTTCCATGGCGAGCATTTAATGTTTCGGCAAGTAGCACCTGATCTCTTTTTCGGAGAAATACAATCACGTATTTGGACTTTCCTTTGATGGAGGGCATTGACGTAATAACATGTCTATTATAAACACGTGTGCACACACAGAAAGAATTTAAAATGTAAGGGATAACGTTTAGTGAGTTGTATTATTATGACGTTATTCTATTTCGCCGGAACTTGGACAACGGAAACTTATAAGAAAAGCGGCCACCGGTAACTTGGCACATTTACGGGTGACTTGCTTGTCCTTACCGGATCTTTAATCCTCGTCCTTTTTCTTGTATTATATTGTCGATCAGATTCGAGCTAGAGACTTAGTCAATCGACTATTATTATTTGCGTGGGCCACCTCTTTCACGATCATCATTTTTTCAGTTGAAGGCACCCGTTGATGTTATTACTCCGTGTAACGTAAGGAGAAGCAAAAAAAAAGTTTCGTCATTGAATGACTTTCTACGACTATTAGTTCTTCAAACTAAACTGTAAACGAAAAGAAATTTTTTTAATAATCTATATTTCGAACGCGTGAATTTAAAAAAAAAAAAGCCAGCGCACAATACAACGAATTACTTGGCTCTGATGTTTTAGTATCGTTCTCAACGAATGATGTTCTGTATCAGCAGCAAACAGTTTATTATGTATGATGTTCTATGCGTGTAGTATATGACATGCTGGTCAATATTGTATAGCACAGGATCAAAGTATTCACGATGGCTTTATTTCACGCTGGTTACCATAGCGCAAATAGTTTGAAAATTCACGGGGCTCTTTCTGGAAGTGCAGAGATAACCTTTCAACTGGTAACGGATGTTGAATAGTCAATGAAATCCACTAGCGTTTTGATTTCGAATTCAGCAGTGCCGTCCGTGTGAAATGAAATTCGTCGTGCAGCAAGTTTCAATCCAACCCTATTGCGTGTTCTTTAGAGCGGCATATCTTCTAACAAGTTTTGTAACGAAACAAAACTAAAGCTCGTTAATAAATAGTTTGGAAGAGGGGTGCACTCTGTTACCAGTTATATCAGGATAACGTAGGCCGACAGCACCACTCATATATCCACTAGACATAGTGTAGTAGTTTGCAGCTAATCATTATTTATTGCTTTGCACGTAGCCAACACTTCCGTTTGGCTGATTGTGACCTTTACGGTGGAGCGTTACATCGTCGTCAGTCATCCCATCCGCAGCCGGATGTTATGCACGGAATCGCGAGCCAGACGAGTCATCGCGACAGTTTATTTGATCTGTTTCACGGCCACACTATCGACTCCTTTCGAGTGGACCGTTTTGGAAGTGACAGATCCCGAGACCAACTTGACTAAAGCTGAAATTATGCCTAGTCACTTGGGCAACGATGAAACATACCAGACCATCTACTACTGGTTCACAAGCATCTCTTTTGTGAATAATAATAATAATGACTCATATACATATATTACCGTATTATCTATTTGATTAATTGAATCAATTCTATGTATGCAGGTTCTGTTGCCATTGACGTTGCTCATTGTGTTTAATTCGTTCCTGATTCATTCGGTGCGTCAGAGTCAGAAAGTTCGACAGGTGATGACTCATCGTCAAACGATCGTCAGGTCCGATCGGGAGGAACGCGCTGCTTCGAACGAGATCCGCATCACCGTCACGTTGATTGCCGTTGTCATCATGTTCTTGGTTTGTCAACTGCCCACGGCTGCCACGCTCATTTACAACATTTTTCACGATCCATCTCCTCAATCGAACGAAGAGGCCGTTCTGAGAGCACTTGGAAATATTTTCAATTGTCTCGTGTCCGTTAACGCTGCTTGCAATTTCCTGCTCTACTGCGCTCTTAGCGACAAATACAGACGGACTTTTATGCGCACCTTTTGCCGATGTCTCTACCGGCCAGGTAGTAGTCCATTCTTCACAACACAGGTGGACGACAACGGAGGCCACCATCATGGCAATCATCAAACGCACAGCCGTCAGGCGTCGGTCTGCATCAATCAACGCGATCGATACACATCCTCGCGGCCAGCACAAAGGCCCTCGGCTGCAAGAAATGCTCTCAATGGCTCTTATCTGGCCATACCTGACGGTATATTTTGATTAGTTTTTTTTTTTCAGATGTTCTGCAGACTTGACGTTTCTTCAATTTCTATTTTCTACAAAGGGAATGGAACAATTGTACACCAGAGAGCCACTCCTTTGGACTCGTGCCGAAGATCCTCTGTTCAGTCCGTCCGTGGTGGTGATGGTACGTCTCGCAGTCCAAGTCTACAGTCGAATAACAGCAGTTGCTCTACTCACGGTACTACCCTTGTAACGACCAATGCTCTTTTAGTAAGTAAAATGACGACGTCTTCTGGCGAGGTTACGTCGACTCGCCAGCGAAGTAAATGGTGGACATTACCATGGCCGCAATCGTCTTTGGCCGAAGCCACCAAGCCAACCAAAATTCCTCTTAATAACAAACCCAGCAACATTCTCATCCAAGTCACTTCTGATACTGTGGATGATGAGATAAGCCACGATCCCCAACAGACCGAACAACATCCTCTACAACAAGTTAGTGATGAAGAAGTAGCTTTCGTTTGACAATTTCCTAATCGCTGGATAAGGAGAATTGAGTCTATCATCTTGTCTTTCCTATACGGCCAAATCATCTGGAAAGTCTTCGACTCTAAGATAAATGGGAATCTGGTGTGTATCCCTCGGGGCCGTATATGACAGGATTATGTATGGGATTGTAACTGTTACATGTACAATATAAATGTTTATTCTCTACCCTTTTGCAACAGAGTATATAATTTGTTAAAAAATGTTTTTCTTTTCGGTCGACAGGGTGAAAACAAGTAGTTTATCTTGTGGCACTAGCTCACGATGACGTGTTTGTATTGATTGTCCAGTGTGTTTTATGTGCCCTTTTGCCCTGTATACTTACGTCTAAACACACCATGAATAATTGCATATTCATTACATATTTGCCCGTTAATTTCGCACCTCCTTGAAAAACGCAAAGAGAAAAAACAAAAACAAAAAGTCTCAATGTTATGCACCACTCAATACGCGCCGTACTGTGGCGAAACTGTGAGAGAAACAAGAAAGAAAGAATATAATCTGATTTCAGTGTGCAACTTTCTCGGTCAATATTTGAATTTCCAACACAATAGTTACAAAATTCAGCGAAAAAAAGGAGAAGAACAAAAAAAAAACAATAATGAAATCATTTCAAGAGTCAATATTGGACGATCATTGCTGACTTTGTTGTTCTTCAGACTCGAATCCTTCTTCTTTCTGTGACTCAACCTTTTGTTGGACACGCGCCTCTTGGGATTTTTGCCAGCAATAATCAAAAGGATAAACTTTCTGGTCAGGGTGGCTGACCGTTAAATGTTCTTCGTTACGCTCATAGTCGCGAATTTGACTAAGAACGTCTGCTTCTAGTCCATCGACGCTGAAACCGCTGACGGATGAGAAAAGCTCTGCCGGAGAAACGACGTCTTTGGCGCCTAATCGCTGGAAAAAGTTTGAAACATTGGTGCAGTCGCGGTAGAGAAACTCCAATCCATGAGGATGAGACGGCTCTACAGCCTGACTGACGTCGATGAGCCAACACTGCTGTTCGTGCCAAAGGATGTTGTACTCGGACAAGTCGGCGTGAACCAGGTGACATTCGTTAAACATTTTATGGAGCATCGAAACTGTCTGGTTGTATGCCAAATCCACTTCTGCAGTTGACAGGATCGCTTCGCGGAGCTTCGGGGCTGGTCGGCCGTCATGACCGATAAATGCCATGACCAAGACGTGCTTCTTTAGTAAGACGACTTCGGGGCAAGGTAGACCGGATTCACGCATTCTCGATAGGTTGTGGTACTCTTTCTCTGCCCACATGTGGATGATCTTTCGAGGATTCTGTTTCGAAAATCGATTCTTGAAACGATAATCTTCGGCAATATACTTGTCACGTGTTTTGAACTCGTTGAGAGTCGTCTTGAAAACCTTAATGGCACATTCACGTGGAACGATGACCTCCTCGCTCTTGCCCCCTTCGGCGTGAAGGATCACGGCCTCCTTTCCTGTGCTGATGACGCCGTTGACGCGTTCCAAAATATTGTTGTCAACAAGGCGGAAGAGAATCAACCTACTGCGAGGATCGATGGCCATGGTAGAAGTGGCTTTTTCGTGCTTGTCATTCAAACGGGCAGCTCTCTTTTGCTCTTGATGTGAGAACGTTTTCAGGTTGTTGTACACCTTGTTGCTCAGTTTCATATCAAAACCGCCGCCATCTCCTATCTGCAACTGCTCCAGTTGCATAGCTTTACAAGCATTCTTGCGACCGGTAATCACTGTATCGTGTTTCGTGATTATCTCTCCTCCTTTTTTGGCGTAACCTGACTTGGGAATCACAGGAGACTCTTTTTCAGCTGACTGAGGAAGAAGATGATAGAATATTTAGTGACATTTACCGTACAGAAAAGCTAAAATATTAGGGCGTACCTCGAAACTGTCCCAATTTGGGTGTGCCTTATCCCATTCTTCATCATCAAATGAATCAGAATCTTCATCTAGAAAACTTCCCTTTGGAATCTTGCGATAGTTGGAAAGTGAAACGCCCACTGGATGAATTTTTGAAAATAATTTAAATTTGTGAAAAATGGAAATAACAACAAAACCTTACCTTTAGAGGTGCCATTCTTTTTTGCTTCTTCTTTACCCAGAGCTCGATCATACTCTTGATCGAATTGAAGTTGGAGCAACTGAGCCAGCATTTCATCACTCACAGTTTCTTGAACTAGTGTTCCACCAGAGGCTTCATCCATCACGCCAGCTCCCGTTAACTCAGGCCATTGAGACAAATCTTCCCTGTCATGAAAAAAGTACACACACATATCAGTGATATAGGTTTCATCATATTAAAAAAAAATACTTACTTTGTTTGTAAATTTTTTGCCAAGTCTTCTGACATGACGTCGGTGAAGGAAACATTTCCTGCAACATCTTCAACAGCTTTTCCTCCCCATGCTATCACAGACGACGAGGTTTTTGCAGTAGACATGTTTATGTTACAATGACTCACGACGAAAATAAGAAACAATAAATAATACAGAAAACAGTTGCAATAGCCAACAAAAATGCTTTACAAAACGAGTCCCTAACGTGGAACCGTGAAACTTAAAAATGAGTGTTGAACTCGTTTGTTTTGTTATTATTAATTGTTGCACCACTATTTCACCATCTAGATCTAAGAATTCCAGATGGCAGTGTTACGGCAGGTTACTATATTATTCACAAGGCCCTCTAACGAATCGATTCCAACAGATACAATTCGTTGTAGGCTTTCTAGCGACCCTATCAGCAATGAATCAAACTATTGTATTTCGTAACTGATTTTTTTCACGAAAACAACTCTCAAAATGGTAAAATGTAAAAAGTTATTTATGTATTCGTCAATTCCAACCTTTTTTTCTAATGTAGGCGATTTTTTAAATTTACTAGTTTACATTTTCCGCCCTGGCTTTTAACTTCTATTAAGGAAATCGTTAATATTCCACGTGTGTGTAACAAAAAACAAATGCTTGTGTATGAGCAAATCAGGATTTTTTTTTGTCTACAGCCAATCACAGTGATGACTTGGATTCCTACCCTTACTCTATTTCTTTTCTTTCGTTGTTCGACTTGTTTATTCCTTTCCTTTCGAAATGTTTTTTTTTTCTCTCGTCTTCCGTGCTGGAAAGTCGTGTCCTTGTTTTCTCGTCCAGACACCCAAATCAAATCAGCAGTATCGAAATCCTTAACTTGATTAAAATATTGCACGGTGTGCCCCATCCATGTCGAAAGCCAGTACTCGACTTCCAAGGGCTTGCGATCGTTAAATTGACACGTGGAGAAAATGTCGTCGTCACATTCGTCGTCAACCAGCATCGAATCTTTTGAATCTCAGTTTTTAATAACGTGCGGAATGTGTTTAAAAGATTATGATGAAGATCGAGAACCAAAATTTCTACCTTGCGCCCACACATTTTGCAAGTTATGTCTTACGGTAAGTAAACATGAATTGACATAGCTTGGTAATTTTCAAAATTATTATGCTGTTTATTATGTAAAAAGGAAATCAAACAACATACTGAAATCAAATGCCCTATCTGCCGGAAGATTCATCCCTTTTCTGAGGATGTGTCCACTATACCAAACAATAATTACGTGGAATCCTTGATCGAATTCGACATCAAACTTGCCGATGTACAGGCTCGCGAACGGGACAGCATGGCTCAGTCTATCGAACTCAGAAGAGATGTTCATTCTTCCCTTCTTTCTTTATCTGAATTTGCTCTAAAAGTGGAAACTGAAATGGCGAAACGGCTGAGGAAGGAGATCTTCGTCGCAACTCAAATTGGGACTTCACCTTTCGGATCTAAAATCGACTGTTTTCTTTCGGAATTGAGAATGCTTTTGAATAGTCCAGCTCCCGCCAGAGATCAATTGACAACGGCCACAGAAGCAGTTTGCAGCTGGTTTCAGGTAGACTTTAAGTCTTTAAGTTACTCATTTAAATTTAAAATTCATTTCTATTTAATTGTTATTCACTTAACACAGAAACATAAGATGGACAACGAAGATTTGGCCATTTTATTGATCGAGCTTGAATCTAGAATGATCGAGATGGAGAATCGAGAAAAAGATTGGATGTTTCAGTCTCGCAAATTGAAAAAAGATCTCAAATCTTCCCTGGTCACATTGACAGATTCTATCCACGAAGCGAAGCATGACATTTTAAAGCAACTAGAGAACAACGAGGTTTTGGCCGTCGCTAATGTCCGAAAATCCGAGTGTGATATTTATTTTCAAGCTGGTTTAAAATTAGACACTTTGTGGGAGAAACGATTGCCCATCTGCGAGGAATCTAGAGATTTTCAGCGCAAAATGCAGCAGTATTTGGCGTTTGTTATCCAACATTCATTATCTGACGACATTGCCTTCATTTGGATCGAAGTATTCGCTTAACGCTGTACGATTTAAAAATACCTAACCTTAAAGTGTTTCTTTTCCAAATGTTAGCAACAACGTGTCCACAAGGTTTCTCTCGGAATGTTATCAAATCGTGATACTTTTATTTCCTCCCCTGAAGGTAAAGAAAATAAAGTTTTTTTTTGTTGTTGTAGAACCTTAGCATTCATTGCAGACACTTTTGATTTTATATTCAGGGCCGGAAGTACCAGTTGACTTGAGCAACACTCCTTACAGAGACTTGTGTGAGCTTTATTCTGCTTTGATATTTGCATTGGCCACTGCTGTTATAAATAGTTCGATTGAGGGTAAAATTTTAAATTTTTTACCTTTGTCATTTGATATGACTTTTGTATTTTTTTTAAATCTAGACAACAACCCAGACATCGTACTTAACCGTACAGTTTTGAAACGTTGGACATCTTCAATATTGAAAAGGTACATTGACGAGAGCGATAGCAGCGGAATGCAACTGATATTTGTTGTACAAACTTTAGTCGCTGAGCTACAACATCCTAAAGGTTTATAAAATACTGTATATCTCTCTGTATGATACATAAAAATGTAATATTTTATTTTTTCGGTGAACTATTTGTGTAGGCTTGATGCAGGAAATCTTTGAGGTGCTTTACGAGGAGGGCCTTTTGTCGTGGGTTATCGATCCATCGATCGTTGTTGCCCCATCCGTGGGAGAATCAGGTTTTCAACGCGGAAGCAAACTTATCGCATATTTGATTTCTGATGTGATCTCGTCATATATGGCAGACAAGTCATTGCATAAAGACATATTATGTGATTCCACTGAGAGCGATTGTGAAATAATATTGCAATAATAAGATATTGAAATAGCCCAGCCCATATATGGCAAAGAGATGCTGACTGAATTTCCAGTTAATTTTGTTCTTACACTGTTCCTTCGTTAAAAATTAAGTTTGTTTGTTTAACATCTGTTGAGATTGAAATTCCAATATATAGTTTTCGCGTTCTTTTTGTATAATTTTGTGACTTTCCATTTTTTCGGCAGTTGCTTTCCTTCGTTGGGTACAGTAGCATTCGTTAATATTCGAATGCTGCACTTGATGGCACTACTATACTATCCATTTTTAGTTATGAGGTAACGCAAATATAGTGTGCAATAATGACGTAATTTTATTTTTGACATCACAATTGTGTTACTTTAACAAAATTATATGGTTATGCATTACTATAAAGATAACGCATACTTATAAATTAAACGAAT
This sequence comes from Daphnia galeata, assembly GCA_030770115.1. Lineage (NCBI taxonomy): Eukaryota > Metazoa > Arthropoda > Branchiopoda > Diplostraca > Daphniidae > Daphnia > Daphnia galeata. The sequence continues at coordinate 12,032,499 of CM061118.1, forward strand.
CACAGGTTTTCTCATTTAAAGATCAAATATTCAAAGTCATTTCCTTAAAATAAATTGCAACGATGATTTGCAACTGAGTATGGTCGAACATAAAACGTCGTTTGGAACAATAGTAATAATCTAAAAAATTAAAGATTTCGAAATCGGAGCTTTTTTGTGAACAATGAAAGGCAGAGAACAAAACACGAGCGATCGGCGCACGAAGTGATTCAAAGTGGCAACGCTGTTTCATAAGGAAAAAAATTGTGAGATTGAGAAAGACTCCATGCTGGACGTTTATTAAGCCTTGCTCGTGATGGTCTAGAGAGAGACCCATGAGAAAAAGGGAAAAATTGTTCGAGAGTTTCTTAAATTACATATCAGTTTATCTTCATGATGTCGGGCTCATCAAATATTCATTTTCTCGTGCAATCATTACCAACTACAGAAGAAGTGATATTGGATCGGTAAGTTGTTGCCAGCACATCACCGTATTATTTCCCAATATGTACCATTTTCAATTTCCATTTATGTATTGGAATGAGAACATTTTGAGTATTTGTGAGAAACAATGTCTGCATTGAATGCAAATTTCTTTTCTTTGATATTTCCAGGCTCAAAGAACTTGCTGATAAAACCAACCGTTTTGGGCACATCAACTCTGGTTTTTCCAGTGCACTACGCTCCCCTGTCCAGCAGTGTGTTGTGGGCCCTTCCCATATTGTGTTTTTGCTGGAGGATGGTAGGGTGTGCAGACTTGCCTTCAATGTTTTACCAGATAGATTGGATCTGAGCAAAATTGAAGCAAATCGTGGGAAAGATGGGAAGGGATCTGGCCCTGGTCCTAGTCGACAGACTTGCAAAAGAGGCAGGTTGCTTAGAGCTTCAAGTCTTAGGGGAGCAAGTAACAGTGGATCTAGGGGGACTGGACTCTTGGCTTCTGGGGCAGCTGGGCATGGTGTTATCATGGCTAGCTCTAGACCTGTCTTTGTCCCTGAAGATTTAGTTACACAAGCCCAAGTTGTTTTACAAGGAAAAAGCAGAAGCGTTATCATTCGCGAGTTACAGAGAACCAACTTGGATGTCAATCAAGCTGTCAATAACTTGCTGTCACGTGATGATGACGAGAGTGAAGACGTTGACGATTCTCAGGATTCATACGTTCCCGAAGACTTGATTTCTCTGCTCGATCCCGGTGCAGGGCTACACTCTGACCATGCAGGGCCTTCCGTAATTATTGACGCTGACGCCATGTTCTCAGAAGACATGTTTGGCTATTCAACCATTCGTAGCCGTCCATCCGGAAATAATCGTGGAAGAAGTGTGGAAGGCGAAAGAGAACGCAGCAGTGATCGAGGTAGTTGTCTTTTACTTGCATTAAAAAGAATGTTTGATTTATTTACATAATCGGGTACAACTTATGAAATATAATTTCAGCGAAATTGATTAACTGTCTCACAGGAGGTGGTGGTGGTGGTAGTGGAGCAGGTGCAGGAGGAGGAGCAGATCGTGAATCCGGAATGTTTCGTTGGCGAGATCGGCATTATCTTGGACCACGTCGTTGGTTAGAAACGGCGCTGCGAGACACTTGGTACGAACGTGACCTGGACGGCAGCAAAAAGAAAGACACCCCACATCAAACACAGAGCCCTCTAGGTCTCTCAGACGAGCTTGAGTTTTGGCCTGAACGAGGCTCTGGTGGTCCGTCCCCTCGTTTCACCAGCATTGCGGCAATGTATTCTGAACTGATCGCACTTAGTACATCTGGCCAAATTCTCTCGTGGAAATGGACTGACGCGGAGCCTTATCGTCACCTGGATTTCCCTCACGTTCATCATCCACGAGCTCTTACTCTGGGGCTCTACGCCGAAAAAATTGTACTGCTGTCGGCATCCGTCATACGGTGCACTGTGGTAACAGAGTCGGGAAAAGTAGCCAGCTGGTTAGACGAGACTGTGGCTCATGTTCCCGGTATTACACGACTTGAACACGCTGCCCAACACCCGTCCGAGTTTCACGGCGAGAAAATCGTTTCACTCGACACATGTTCACTCTACTCGGCAGTTCGACTAGAAAATGGAGCCATTTACTGGTGGGGCGTATTGCCACCAGGCCAACGACGTAAACTTTGGGACAAATACCGAACTAAAGCCAAGAAGAGCCATAACAGCTCTGCTTCCGGATCCGACATCGTTACTGGCGCTCAGGTTAGTGAATAAAAAGCTGTCTTTTATTAGGATTTTTATAACTAATGGTCTTTTGAATTCTTCAGGTGTGTATGAGAAGCAGTCCTATGTATCAAGCTGGAGCCATTGGATTCTCAATCATAGATGGAGTTCCGAAAGTCGGTCAATTGCAAGGTTCAGCATGGAGCTGGACTGATACTTGCCGATTCCGTATCGTGCCAGGACCACCTCCCTTGGTCCGCCTAGCTCCACCTCTCCCTCCTGGAGGTAGTAGTGACAGCAAACGTGGCAATGCTGCAGGTGGAAGCAGCAGCAGTAGTAGCAATACCGAGACCTCTGCTAAAACGTCGAGCACTCGTGAAACGGTTGTCGAAAAACCTGACATGCCTCCTCCTCCATCGCCAGCCAGCAGCACTTGCAGCGAAACGGGTAGCGTAGCGGGAGGCTCACAAAAGAAACACAAGAGACCAGCGCCGCGTGGCGATAGCGAAGACAAACGTGGTGACGAAGAGGAATGGGTATTAAAGGATGTCATTTTCATCGAAGATGTTAAGAACGTGCCCATCGGCCGCGTCCTTAAGGTGGATGGCGCATACGCTGCCGTTCGTTTTCCGTCTAACAAGGATTACAGCGGCAAGGAGGCCAAGGATTTGGTGGTGTCAGCGAACAGTGGAAGTGAAGATCCCGCTTCGCTCCTACAAGATTGTCGTTTATTGCGCAAAGACGAATTACAGGTTAGTGGCATGTTGGTGAATTTATCGATTGCGTCGAATTTCGTTAATTTTTGTGTTCTTTTTTGTCTTGTAGGTTGTAAAATCGGGCTCATCAATCCGGATTCCTGATTGTTTCCAAAGACTCCCACGAAGAGTGACGTTGGCGGATCCCGGGCAGATTTTAGCCTTCTCTGTGGACGGACAAGGTATCCACACTGTCAACAAAGTTGGCTCTCAGCTCAAGTACACAATCTACAATCTGAGCACGGGAAAAGCCGAGTATGAATCCAATATACCAACGGATTATACCTCGTTCATGGGTCTCAACGTCGGCCGAAACATTGGGCTTTTCAATACTGGAGATGGCGACGCCCTGACTCTACTCCGTGATGGCAATGGCACAATCTACCCCTTGTCGCGTGACTGCCTCGATTCTATTCGTGACCCGCATTTGCTGGATTTGCCGCCAATGCGTTGCCTGGGTTTGGGTTCGCATTCTCTGCAAGGGGTTGGTCCTGGTCAGAAAACTCAAGCCATACTTCTCGTTCTCGTCACTGAAAATCAATTATTAATGCCGAGGTTGCTCACCTGCGATATCGATGGCGTCCGCCACGTCATGAACTGCTTAGAAACGTCTTCAGAAACTTATCGCCTTTCTAGCGTCCAGAGTATCGTCAACGAACGCTGTGATGGGGGTCGAAACGTAATCCACGCCTGCGTATCTATGTGCTCACCAACTTCAAATAAGGATGCAGACGTCCAAGAAGACAGAAACGTACCGCCCGTTGTGAACTCAATCGCCGATCCTATTGATCCCATTCCGGTCGGTTTGAACTCTTCCTCCCGCGCTGTAAGTCTCAGAGAGATGATGAGACGTGCTGCTGTTTCTCGACCTGCGGACAGTTCGGCAGCTGATTCAGGAGTTCCTGGTAGTAGTTCCATAGTCGAAGAAAACATTTCTATTCCAACGCTCAATTGGCCACCAGAACCTATGTCGTTGGAATCGTCCAATCACGGTGATGACGATCAGGCTGGTTCTAGCAGTGCTGGCGCTGGTGGCTCCTCTAAAATGGCGGCTACTGCCGTTTCTGACCCGGTTGAAAGACGTGCCAATTCTCTAGCCGCGTTGAAGGCCATCACTGAGAGTCCAGCTTTGAACCCTCATCTACAGACTCTCCTTTCCGCTCGTGACGCTCAAGGTCATACACCGTTCATGCAAGCAGTTGCCGTTCGTGCTTACCCCGCAGCGTTAGTTTTGCTGGACGTGGCTACTAAATTATCACGACAACTTGCGACGGAAGTGGACGCTCAGAAAAAGTTATTGCAGAGTTTCATCTTTCCCCTGGGTAAAAATGGCTGCAGCCCGGATGATTCACCGCTTCATGTTCTCTGCAGTAACGACACGTGCAGTTTCACTTGGACTGGAGCTGAACACATTAATCAGGACATCTTTGAATGTCGAACATGTGGCCTTACGGGATCCCTTTGCTGTTGCACCGAGTGCGCCCGCGTATGTCACAAGGGTCACGATTGTAAGCTCAAACGCACATCGCCCACTGCATACTGTGATTGCTGGGAAAAGTGTAAATGCAAAGCTTTGGTTGCAGGTAATCGTTATTGAATTCATTTGACTTAACTTCATGTTATTAACGATCCATTTTTATTTTTAGGCAATCAAAAACTTAGATTTGAATTACTCTGCCGCTTGGTCAGCGAAACGGATCTGGTGAACATCCCCAATAGTAAAGGAGAAAACATCCTACTTTTCCTTGTCCAGACAGTAGGCCGTCAGTCGGCTGAACAACGACAGTACAGACCAGCCCGTTCCCGATCAACAGGAATCGCCGCTTCAAGAAAAGTTTTAACATCTGAACTGGAACCAGACATGCCCGAACACGATTTGGAACCACCGAGATTCGCTAGATTGGCATTGGATAGACTATTGAGTGATTGGTCATCAGTCAAAGCCATGTTGCTTTCAGGCTACAAAGAGGAAACAGTCGCCGGTTCTAGTACTATCGCCGAAGACCAAGCGTATCTTCAAAGCCAAAGCGGGACTACTTTATTGGACAAATTTACTCACTGCATGTTAGTCAAGTGTTCGGTCGAAATGCTGGACAGTCTTTTGACTACGCTTATCGCGGAAATGGAGAATAAGACGTGGTGGTCAAGACAACAGGAAGCTCGCCTTGCTGCCAGACGATTTGTACGCTCTGTCGTCCGGGTCTTTGTCGTTTTTAGTGTGGAAATTGCTCCTCAGTCTGGAAAGAAGAAAAATAACGCTTCAAGTGTCAATGTTACGTCACAGCCGTTGATGAAATGCAAGCGAGTATTCCAGGCTCTCATCAACCTGGCTATTGAAGAGCTTTGTGAAGCAGCTGATGCCTTGATCGTACCAGTCCGGTTAGGTGTTGCCCGTCCCACGGTTCCATTTCCGTTGGTGACATCCAACGCCGACGCTATTCATGGTAGTGAAGAACTCTTTTCCGTCGATCCTTTGCAACCTCTTACACCCCGAGCAGCTGATGAAGAACATACGGACGGCTCTTCTTTACCAGCTGGAACACTTGGTGCTGGTTCAAATGCTGCTGCTGCTGCCGGTCGGGCTACAACTCGCCGTATGGAGTCTGAAGAACTGGACACCATCGAAGGTGATGAAGGCGACGGTGAAGGTGACGGGGAAGGAGAAGCGGACAATTCAGAACACGAAGATGCTGAAGGCAATGGTCGCAGTGGTGATGGAACTGGTCGACGAGATGGTGGAAATGCTGGAGGGGAATCCGATATGGAACTAGACCTTTTAGCAGAGACCGAAAGCGACTCAGATGATAACGAGCACGAACACGACAATGATAATCAGAGCACTCACACTCAGGTAGGTGTTAGACTGTAGAGGTTAAATGAACGATTTCAACAAAAAATTTGGTTTAATATTTGCAGGACAACAATTCGGTCCAGCGTAGTGTGCAGACTGGAGCTACAGCCGGTTCCGATGCAGCCATGGCATCCTTGGCGTTGTTCTCCGATGATGAATCTGGTGATTCGACTGGTCAAGAAGAAGATGAGTCGGACGGTGGTGAGACAGACGAGCAAGATACGGAGGAATTTGCGTTTTCAGACGAACAACTTGAACGCCGCAATAATAATCCTTCGTCTGCCGTACCCGCCACTGCTGCTGCTCCTGTCCGTGGTACTTCGGGCATGGCCCCACAATCGATGATGTGGGCCATTCGCCACCGAGAGAACAATGCCGTACGTGGCGCTGGCGCCAATGGGGCCGTCGGTAGTGGAAACGCTGTCGGTGGTTCTACTACGAATTTGATGTACTTGGAACCGACTTCTCTTCGTCGATCCGCGGCTGCTGCTGCAATTGCCGCTGCTACAGCCACCATCCCTGTGGCACCGGAACCATTTTCCATGGCTACCACAGCTAGCGGTTTAGCTCGGGCGTTTGGATTGGTCGTTCGCCAGATTGCAGACCTGCTCACAATGCTATTGGACTATCCAGCACTTGCGCCTGCCCTTTCACGAAATTTGGATATCACCAACCAAGAGTCCATTCAGTTGCAACAATTTTTGGAATTCCGGTTGAAGCCCGTCTGGGACTGGTTAGTCAACGTCATGGACTCAACCGAAGCTCAACTTCGATTTGGAGTTGCTCTATCCAACGCTTCTACGCCGAATGGAACGCCTTCAAACCACATTACTTTGTATGGCAGAACACCGCTAGCAAGGTATTGTCATGTTATTTGATGTATTTGGTTATTATTCGAAATATTCATTTATTGTAAATTATTTTTACACATTATAACTTAAACTGGCAACTTAATTATTTTTATTGTGTTTAGAATGGTTACTACTAGTTCAGTTTTATCGTCCTCTCGAACGGCCGCGTCTTCAAGCTCGGCGGCTTCAGCACTCGCTGGGTCAGCAGCTGCACCTGGAACTTACGACGGTCGAAGAGGACAAGCTGGTGGAGACCGGGGAAACGAAGTGCCAGATCCCTTGACGGGCAGGCGTGAATTTTTGAATTATTGTCTTTCACTTATGCGGGCTCACAATGGTGAACATTCCGACACCCTACCCGTCATAGACGTCTCCTCACTGAAGCATATTGCCTATGTTTTCGATGCCCTCATCTACTACATGCGGTCGGGAAATGAATCCAATCCGTACGGTGATAATGGTAGTGGTGAGGAGTACGCCGACATGTTCAACGAACCGGTACGATACGTTTTAAAGAAATTGGGTATAGTTTATTTATTTGAAATTTTCTTGCGTAATGAAATTCTAGGACGAAAACGAAAATGCTGAATTGGATGAAGAAGCTACTGGAGGAGCCATGGACACTGAATCTGTTGGTGGCGAAGAAGAAGCGGCAGTCCGACAAGGTACTCGTAAGCATCCATTCTTCCGTCGCTCCGAATCGACGTTGTGTTTGGGATGCCCACAGCCAGACCCGTTTGCCCTTCCTATGATTGAAGCGCTGCCTCTGGCTGATCAACCGCATCTTCTCCAGCCATCTGCCCGCCGTGAGGAACTTTTTGGAGCTCCTCGCCAGCCGATCACTATACAACCATCAGGAAATCATCCACCTGGATCGACCAACCCTCTTGAAGTTATTCCTACTCGTTTAGGATTGTCGACCAGGACAACAGAGATGCAAACAGATACAGTTCACGCTCCGCTTCCTCCTCTGGTGGCGACTCCTCTTAATCCACAACAACAACCAACCCTTCCACCACCTCATTCGAATCCCGAAGTCATTCAAGAAACTCCTCAGAATTTGTCGTTGAAGGATTCAGATTCCTCGGAAGTAATCGAAATAGCACGTGTCAGTCCAAGCGTGGCCAGCAGTGTGATTGTATCACCCCGTCGGGCCGCTGCCACAGTTCAAAGCGTTATTGTTCGAACTGGCAATGTGCGAGACAATGCTCCAGCGGGCACTAGTACCACTGGAAGTGCTCCGTCTACTGTAACAAAAGAGAAAACAGAAGAAACGACACCTGCTTCTAGCTTTTGGGCGAGCAAAAATTCCACGCCAAACGTGAGCCAGTTAATATCAAGTGATTTGCTGTTGGGACGGTGGAGGCTGACGCTAGACCTGTTTGGTCGCGTTTTCATCGACGATGTTGGCACGGAAGCTGGATCTGTCATTGCCGAGCTCGGTGGTTTCCCAGTCAAAGAAGCTCGCTTCCGCCGCGAAATGGAGCGCCTTAGAAACATGCAGCAGCGTGACTTGACGCTCTTCAAAATGGATCGTGAACGTGGAATGCTCATTACGCAGACGTTCAAGGAACTCAATACGCAATACAACACCCATTGCCGACGTGCAACGGCCACGCAACCTCCTTTGGCCGTCAGTAGAGTTAAAGTGACATTCAAAGACGAGCCGGGCGAAGGATCTGGAGTGGCACGCAGTTTCTATACCGCTATCGCCGAAGCGATTCTTTCGCAAGAGAAATTGCCAAATCTTGACGCGGCCCAAGTTGGAGCTGGTTCTAAAGCGTCGCAGTCTCAATCAGGAATGGTAATGATTTGGTTGCTCATCTTTGAATATCTATCTTTTTTTGCGCTTCTGATTTTCAGTATACTTAGTAAATTGAATTAACGATGTAACTTATATTTTATAGGCTCGTCGTCGAAATCGCAGTTCCATCTCGGGAGATCAATCGCGTCGTCACGGTCCACCTCGTCTTGCACAAGTTCGTGATGCTCGTCTTCGGACGTTGAACTATGATGCCCGTCCTTTCCAACCCGATGGCGAAATTCCGACCACTAACAACGATCACCTCTCACCACACGTAATTCAATTGGGGGAAAGACTGTATCCTCGAGTGGCTGCTCTAAGACCCACCCTGGCCGCTAAAATTACTGGTATGCTCTTGGAACTATCGCCTGCTCAATTGCTTATGCTTTTGGCATCAGAAGATTCTTTAGAGCAAAGGGTCAATGAAGCCGTCGCCGTCATTCTAGGTAAAAACAATGCGAAATTGAATTTGTTTGACGTGGTATCAATAATATACTTTTCTCGTCCTAGGTCAAAGTCAGTTGGCGCAAGGGAGAGAGCTTTCGTCGGAAGCCATTTTGGAAATGGATCTTCTGTTCAATCTTGGCAGCAGGAAAAACCCCACCACCGCCACAGCTGGAACTTCCGCTGGTTCTGATGCTGACGATGGTGTAGAGGAGGATGATACGGCTCCGCTCTTCTATTGTCCTGGCAAGCAAGGGTTCTACAGCCCTCGCCAAGGCAAAGCCTCTACCGAGCGACTCAACGCGTTCCGCAATGTCGGTCGCCTAATGGGGCTGTGTCTGCTCCAGAACGAATTATGTCCTATTGCGTTGAACCGTCACGTCCTCAAGGCAATTCTAGGACGGCCCATCCGATTCCATGATCTGGCCTTTTTTGATCCCGTCGTTTACGAATCCTTCCGTCAGCTTGTCATTGATGCCGAAACGAAAGATCTTAGTGGATTGGATTTGACATTCAGCATCGACCTGAGTCCTGATGAAGGATCGGGATTTTTGGAATTGATCCCCGGTGGAAAAGACATAGAAGTCACCTCTCAGAACATTTACAGTTACGTCAGGCGTTACGCTCAATACAGAATGGTTAGGACGCAATCAAAAGCCATGGAATCTATTCGTTTGGGAATTTTCGACGTGTTGCCTCAAAATACTCTGGAAGGATTAACATCCGAGGATCTGCGACTTCTACTGAACGGCACAGGCGAGATCCGTGTACAGACGCTCATTTCGTATACAAGTTTCAACGACGAATCCGGAGAGCCTCCCGAGCGTCTGTTGCGCTTTAAACGCTGGCTCTGGTCTATTGTCGAGAAGATGACGACTCAAGAGCGGCAAGACCTAGTCTACTTTTGGACGGGGTCGCCGGCATTACCAGCCTCCGAGGAAGGTTTCCAGCCCATGCCAACGGTGACAATTCGTCCAGCTGACGATGTCCATCTACCTACGGCAAACACCTGCATTTCGAGACTTTACGTTCCGCTATACTCTTCGAGGACAATTTTGCGTAACAAACTTCTCCTAGCTATTCGTACTAAAAACTTTGGTTTTGTTTAGATAACAGTACCATTACTGAAGATAAAAAGAAAACCGACAACTAAACAAAACAATTACTTGGAAGAACTTAGCAGAGTATTTTCCGACTCTCATTGTTCAATATCTTTGTCTCCCCTATTATGGCCCCTCTAAATTCTTTTTTTCTTATCGAATTTTACACACAAATTTCAGAATTTAAAAATTGAAATCATTTGTTTCAAATTAAACAAAATTCTTCATTCGTTGCTATTTCAAACCTCGGTGACACAGTTATTGATATAACAAGAAACACCTTGGAAGTGTCCATAAATTGAAAGTATAAACACCAGATTTGTGAAAAAAAAAATCAAGGATAAAACCCAAAAGTTAGGGGCAACAAACCTTGAAATGTAAACGTTCTTTGAAATAATTTTCACTCCCTTTTTTTCATTAAATTTTGTTTTTCATTCCATTTTTTTTTTCGATTTAATTCGTCCCATATCTTTTTCTATCTTTTGCTAAAGAGCGTGATAGATGACGATGATTCTTCATCTCCTGTTTGTCATATGTGGAAATAAGAATACACGGATCTGACGGTTGAACGCAATCCCTACTTTTTCTACTTTTTTGTTATCTTTAAGTGTAAACTCATCTGAGTAGACATGACGGGGACATATTCTAGGTACGATATAGTATACCAATTATACCATCCTTGGTATCAACTTTAATTCAATTTGTGATTTTCTTGTTTGTTTTTGTAGGTGTGCTGTGTGCAGAATAAGAAGCTACTTGTGATGACAGTGGACTCTTTCAAGTGAACGTACGACTTCCAACACACCCATAAAGTTCGTGTCTCTACTCTTGCCGTGAGTTAGTTCTGTTTTGCCCTATTTTCTCCGCGACTCCAGTCCTACGCCCCTTGGTTTATGACGGGTTTTATATTGCTTTCAAGTGGCTTTCCTCTTTACAAATACTGCAGCTTGGTAGAAAGCATAGTTGCAAAGTTGAATAAAGATCGATCGATGCATTTAAACTGGCTGCAATTTGAAATTACTGACTATGTACCGTTGTGCATGATAATGCCGCTTGTCACGTGACAGGATTCTTCGCTTTTGATGAGGTCTTTTACGCTATTTCGCCTACCTTTTATCAATGGATCTAGTAACTGAGCGGTGGAAGTGGATTGTGCACAATTGGATCCGGCGTCATGGTAACCAATGGCTTGATCGTTAGTTTGGGTTTCACTTGAGGTATAATCCTCGAGTCCGACTAACAGTCGACTGTTGGAATTGAACGACTACAGGACTTCACGATTCCAACGGAAGCAAACCGAGTTCCTTGCGGGAATTTTTCGATTTTCATTCTTTCACATTTAGCTCTTTTGCTGAATGGCATCAGACTAATTTGTCTTATTGGACTGGTAATGTTTTCAATTATTTCTTAATTAAGCTGTAATTATATTTCGGTTAATGTGTATCGCATTTCGCAGTTAAGTTTATAAGGTAACTGGTCCACACGTATTCTTTGCATTTGTAGTGAATCATTCGTCCGACAAGAATCTGATACTGAAATGCATCTCGAGTTTACAGCCAGCCCATTACGGCTACTAGCCCCTTGTACGGGCTCTGTGGCGCTGTTGGATAATCATCAGATGATTTACATAGCAGGGCGAGTTGTCGTTATGTACAACTGGATGAATCAAACTCAAACGTTTCTGCCTCCGCGGAACAGTACCATGGCCACAGCGGCTTTCGCCCTCAGCCCCGACTCGTAAGGATAAAATGACGTTTGTTTGAATTTTCGATTTCATCTAAAGATTTTATAATAAGAAAAATAAATTGATGATTATATCAAGTCAGGTGATGGCCACACTGGAAGTAGGACCCAAGAGTAACCTAGTAGTTTATGAGATGATGCCCACTCGTCGACGGAAAGCCATTCCAATCCACATCGCGTCCCACCATCACGAAGAACCCGTGGCATTGGCATTTTCCGCCGATGGCAAACTATTGGCTACTCTTCTGCCTGAGCAACCCCACAAGGACCACACTCATTCAGCTGAATTGCCTCTATCTTCTACCTTAAACCTCACCAACGCCTCTGGTCACACCACACATCATCAAAATAGCTACGCCATCACGGTCTACCTGTGGCGTACTGGTAAAACTCTGGCCTCCATCAGCCTCGGATCGCCTAGCCTTCCTTCAATTAACCCACAAGTATTGTAAAAGAAAAAAACAAAACATTTATCTCAGAGTTCGAATTTTCCATTCAATTTTGCCCCGAAGAACAAACAAAGAGTAGAGAAAAACAAAACAAGCCAATAAGTAGTGACTCGAAACTTGCGTGTTTTGTGTTTCCCTTTTTCAAGTTTCGTATCGCATGGGTCTGAACAATAGAGACCAATGGTAACTGCTGCATTGGCCCTATTGATGTCTTGTATGACATGGTGAGTTTGGGGACATTTCTTCATTCCTCTGCTGTTGTATGTCGCGAGTATCGATCAAACGGTTCAAGGAAATAGAGTACGTTATTAGGTTGAAGCACCCCTTTTTATAGTGTGCCTGATTATTACGAAGCGCGCAATTGCCCGCTGATAAAAATAACGTAAATGAACAATCTTTTTCTTTAAAAATAAAATCTAAAATTTTGTTTCCTTAACCATAGTTGTCGTTCAATCCAATGGACGTGCATTCATTGGTGGTAGTCTACGGTGGATCGCTACGTTTCTACCGGCTTACTCCCGACGGTATACATGCACTTTTAAAAGCATTTATTCTCTAGTTGATTGTTTTAATTTTTTTCTTTATCAATTTGAACATCCTAAGGAATGGAAAGTGGAATGAAACCTAAATTGGCTGGCCATATCATCACTTGTCATTCTTGGATTTCCACATCACGAATGGCCTTGGGTACCAAGACGGGTCAAATTTTGATCATTGAAGAGTCGGACATTGTGACGCAGATTCCACTAGATGCCAACGATCCTCGAGCTGGTCGTGTTCATCATCACGACAGGTGATTCATTCCTTGACTCATTCAAAGTTGAGGTTTATTCATTTTCATATTTGTCAACTAAATCTCAAGGGCGGATAGCGCCAAAAGGGAGGCGGATTCTGGACAGCAAATGATCAGCGCTGTGTGCCCAATTGGACTGAATCAAATTTGCCATTTGACTGGCCACAGTCTATTGACTGTCAGTGAGGCACGAGATAGTAAAGGAACAGTTTATAACACTGCTGCTGTCCTATCTCCTGGCGATCTGAATTCAACCACTTCCTCATCGACTGATGTCACCATCGAAGTTGGACATAGCTCATTCGTGAATGAGTCGAAAAGTAGCCTTATTAATGGGGGAAGGTGTTCACTAACTGCTCTAGCACGTCATGGGAAAAAGTTTATCGCTGTTGCCCTGCGAGGGCAAATATGGTTTGCCGAATTGAGTCATCATCCATCATCAGAGGTTTGTTTTTATGGTCAACTTTATTTGAAAATTATTATTCGTATTAATTCGTATGAAAACGTTTTCGCACTGTGCATGGAAAACTAAGAGTGACCCAGCCAAAATGGAGAATATTATCAGCTTAGCACATAGCGGAGAAATAAGATCGTTGTCGACAGCCGTCTGGCGTCCATATGCTGTGTCAGTGGGACAGGATCGCTTTCTCTTTTTATGGAATGTAGCAGCTGAACACATCCAATTTAGTAAGCTTCTGGATGAAGACATTCTTTCGGCGAGTTTACATCCTATGGGGCATTATGTGGCCATCACCACATCCGATTCGCTCCAAGTCTTCTCCGTCTTAGTAGACCGCTTTCATTTAGTGCGTGAAGTCATCTTGGCTGGATGTCGCAAGTTAGCCTTCAACTCTGGCGGGAATTACATAGCCGTCACTCGCGGTTCAACGTTGCAATTGATCAATTTTATCACCTTTGAGACGTCTTCCCCACTTATGGCTCACAAAGGAGACGTAATTTTGTATTGAAAATTTCAGATTCTTTTTCGTGACATTGTTTAGTAAATTTCAATTTCAGATCAATCAAATTGTCTGGAGTGAAGACGGCCAGCGAATTTACTCTTGTGGAGCAGATGGTCTTCTCTGCGTTTGGGACTCTACAACACATGAAGTGCTGATGCAGGTGAAACCAAACGGAATCAGTCTGATCGACCTGGCTGCTCTTTCCAATGGCCATCTTATTGTTGCCTCTATTGACGGAGAAGTTGTTGAAGTCGACGAAGATGGGCAGGTAATCAATATTTATTGTTTCGATAGTGGAGTGAAAGTAATTACACTGAATGCTGAATTCTGCGAATTTCTACAGGTAGTCTGCCGTCTCCGTGCTGCAGACCTTTCAGCCACTTCCCTTTTTTACTTGTCTCGAGAACAGATTATCCTCGTTGGAACACGGATGGGAGGTTTGCGGGCCTACAAGTATCCAATCAATAATCGCTCGGATTACCAAGAACATTTCACTCAATTTGGAGCCATTACACAGGCAAATTGATTTATTCTTTTTCTCATCATTTTTAAGCGCAAGTATAATAAGCAATTTCTTTCTTTTAGATTTCAGAAACCACTTTGGGGCTTGATGGCCAAATGTTGATGAGTTGCTGTGAGGATGGCTCAATCTGCTTGTGGCGATTGGGCGATGAAAGCGCCAAGGCGACTCAGCATCTACCCTCTTCTAGCCGAATGCGGCTAGAGGAGAGCGAGCTCAATCTCGAGTGCCTGGTGTTGCGCGCCGATTGGGATGACCGTGGCAAAAAGTTGGACAATGTCATCCGTCAGCTTGAAGAAGTCAAACGTCATGCTGAATTACAGATCAAAGCTGTCGAACAGGAATGTTGTCAGAAAACGTATGCAGCTGAAAGTCGACACAACGACCAATTTGATCGAGCAATCGACAAAATTCAGGTTCAAACGTTATACTACAAAGTTCCCCATTGTTACGAATACTTAATCGCTTCGACGTTGTATGTTCTCAGGAACTGGAAAAGAAGTTAGCTCAGCAAGTGGAACAGAGTCATCAACAAATGATGCAATTGCGACTAGATGGAGACAATGAACGACGCCGACTAGAAGAGGCCCATCATAGCAAACTGGCTTCCGAATATCGTCATCATCAATCACTTGAATCCACAATTGAGCAGTTAAAAGTCGAGCATATCAAGTATAAAATCTTTTCCCTGTGCTGTTTACAAATTAAAATTGAAATTTACGGAATTTTTCCCCTAAATTTTCAAAGAGAAATGGATTTGATGGAAGGTCGTTTGACAGTAGAACGAAATCAGCGTGAATCACGTTTGCGTGAGGAATTTGATGCAAGTCTCAGGACATCTGAGGACGAAAAGGCTCAACTAAAAAAGAAAGTGGTCGGCTTGGAAGCGGCGCTAAAGTTGGCGACTGAAAAGTTTGAATCAGATCAAAAGTCTTTCCAAACAAGGCATGAGATGCAATTAAGTGCTGAAAAACAAATCAACCTCAAGTTGAGAGGAGAAACAGCCATTCTGAAAAAATCTGTCAATGGGTATTTAACTGAAAGTCCAACTGAATTAGTTTTACTTCGGTTACTCGGACCATTGTATATTTCTTATTGTAGATTTCAAAAAGAGGTGGAGAGTCTCCGACTGAATTCACTTAGTCAACAATCGGAAGCTACGCGCTTAACAACCTGTTTAACATCCGTCCGCCACGAAACGAAAGAGCTACAAGAAGAACTAGAACGCAGAGATAATATTATCAAATCAAAAGTAATTTTATTAAATAATTTCTAACAATTTAAGTTTCATCAATGAATGTTGACACACAAATTGTTTCTTTCCAAGGATGATAAGTTGCAAAAACTTGTCCAGCAAATGCAACAACATGACAAAATGCAAATCGAACTAAAACAGCAGTTAGCCGATGTTAAGAAAAAGCTGCTGGAGAGCCAAACTGAAATCGTTAAACTTCATTGTAAATTGCAAGAGGTATATACCAATATTTATAGTTATAACTGAGTTAAAATTATTCGGCCATAGATTTGATTCTTATGATGTTGGTATTTTTAAAAAGGCGGTTACTGGTTCCAAATCAGCTCAGACTGAAATTGAACAGCTAAGAAGAAGCGGCGAGCAAATGCAGGGCAAAGGTTTGCATTGCTACAGACTATTAAAAGAATTTCATAAATTTTAATGAAATCTCCCCATTAGCCAAAAGTCAACTAGGTGAACTACAGAGTTTACGTCAAAAGTTCCAATGTCAACAAGGTCGCCTTCAAGAAATTTTGGTTTGTCTAGACGTTGGAATGAGTTACCTGCACGACGCCCGACAGTTGAAGGATTATTTTGCGGTAAGTGAAAATGAATGTCTTCTAACATTCGGCACTGTTGTTTTATGGATGGATTCTAATGTCAGGCAATTCATGATGTCTACTGCGACAAGGAACAATTGAGCGGCTCATCTCATCGGAGTTCAGCCTCTTCGGCGACTCCATCATCAAGCGAGTGTAATTTACTCAAAAAAGTTGAATCGCTAGAGAATACGATTGCTTCGCTTCGACATCAGTTGTCCGAAACGATAAAACTAAGCGAGATAAAACAGGAGAAACTACGAAAGGTAAATGTGTACAGGTGCGCGGTTGATTATTACGGATTTATTAAGAACGGGTAAATTGAATCCGACGCATTTCTTTCTTTTTTCGTGCAAGCGAGTATCGCACTCTTAGTCTTAATTGGAATTTCAATTCCATTTTCTTTAATTCAAGGATAACAACCTTCTGCTGAGTGAGTTGGAGAGCACTAGGAAAAAAATTTCTACTATACATGAAAAAGAAGCAAATGTGTCATAAATCATTCACCTTTGGGGGTTTGATTTAAACTGATTATGGTAAAAAAAATCCCTTTTTTATTTATTTGGTGGTTACTTAACTTTGGTTATTGTTTATTTCTAATAGTTAAATCCTTTTCAGTATCTACTTTATTGATGAGTTCAAAAATTATGATTGTGAAATTAAATAGGCTACTACATTTTTTACATTTATTTTTTAAGTACAATTTTAATTGAAACTCTTCGGTGTTTTTTGAAAAAATTAAAGTACATGTTTACCTATAAATAGCTTGGAATTTGGAACAGTAATGGAATTTATCCATTAGGCCTATCTAATCCACCAGTCATTATAAGCGTATAAGAGTTGAAATCGTGAATGTCCTGTTTTGATTGTCAATGGTCAATATTTCCTTGTTGAATGCGCAAAGAGTTTAGATATCGCATTGATACATTTATAAGTTTTGTATCTTATATATACCTTTAAGGTGATCTGTCTTTCAAGCACTGTTTTAGAAGACGTCCTCCTTCTCGGTATAGATTTTATGTATTCGGAATTCGGCCACCCTATTTGTTATTGTTTGCTGAGTGTTAACATAGCTGCTATAGATGCTGTAAACCATTGTACAATTTATAATGAACGCTATCCAAACCAGATTGATTTCGTGTTTTGGTTTATTTTATCACGTACTCTTGTTACACACTTCGCCTTAGACTATGACCAGCGGAAAATTTAAAATAGCCCACTTTTGAACGGTAATACGTGATCTGTTTGGCATTTGTTCGACCGAAAGAATTCTATTTGCCGTTCGGTATTTAAAATTTTTAAATTAACAACATGAAGATGAATTTGTTATGTCTGAAGTCGTGAGAAATTTCGCATCGTCGATCTTAATATAATCAATCTTAATTTTGTCGGTCCGCATTCGGTTCCTTTAAGAAAGTGTAACATATTTCATTTGATAGCAGTTTGAAAGTTACTCCTGTTACAATTTCCGATATCTCGTTAAAACTCGAATTCCTGTACTGTTATTTGAACGTGGTATGAGAAAAATGAGAGGTAGACGTAGACCTTTCAATACTTGCCGTTTGGAGCGCTGTTATCAGCTAAACATGGAATTCGGGAATTCGGTACGTGGCTGTTGTTGCCTTGTTGGATTGACGAATCAGACCGGTCCTGAGTAATGAATTATTTTCTTATTGACATTTGATATATGAATTAGTGATGTCGGGTAACCCGGAGGGTACAAAGACTCGGGTGATAACCCGTGAAACCCGGGTTTACCCGGGTAACCGGGTAAAAATTTTTATTAAAAAAAAGGCAAATTCGAGCTCCGAACTCTTCAGTCTGAAGTCTAAACAATGCCGAATATTATCTATGCAGCGCTCTAACAGAATGGCTACGTCGTTATTACTATAACAGAATTTTCTTCTTTACTTTTTATATACGTCCAAAACAAAGCAGCATATAGCCTAATACAATTAATAGTCCAACAAAATGATGAGTAAAAATGAATCGATTTAGTTAAATCAACGGACCAAACTTTTGCTAGAAAGCTAAATCGGCTAAATCAAGTTAATTTACATAAGATTAACGCAGATTTCAGTTTTTGAAAACGTGAGGTGATTTCGTGAAAACGTGAAAATTTCGTGAAAACGTGTGGAAAACTATCGACTATGCTAGGTCAAAAAAATTTATATTAATTCTATGAATTAGCAATTCAAGCATCGAGTAATCACTGGTATGATGGATACAGTTCTAGACTCTAAATTGTAGGGGACAAATTTCGTAGTTCAATTCCCATATTATCCAAATCTTCTTTATCTTTGATACTGAAAATGTTTAGATACATAATAAAATTACGATAAGTTCATGCCAACACGATGCGATTTTTTACTTTTGCCAAAAATTAAAAGAAACAACAATCAATACGTCAAGAACAAATGTGTGATTCCCAAGCATAATCATTTCGATCAATTTATGTAAACAAATTTTGTTTTATAAAGAGCGCGTAATTTTTATTCCGCTGAGAAATAGAGATCGGTAATTAAGAAAGGCAAATCGTTGACCAGCAGATGGCTCTTTTTTCTTAAAGCCCTTCAAAAAAACTATAATTATGCTATTAAATTTAAGAGAAATGGACGTAATTCGTAATGAGTTCATTATATTTTCATACAATATTTTAATGAAAGCCAGATAATTAAAAAAACGTTTCCATGTGTTATATTACATTTCAAATTTTGGCCGCTAGAGACCTCTGTTTCTGAAAGATTCTCACTTTTAAAACATTATTTTCTTTTGATTTCAGTCGTCCTAAAAATGTCAGTGTATTTTATTAAGTTTTCTCATATTCCCGGCTTCAGTTTGAGCATGCATCATTTGGGTTTTATAATATTTTATTTTTTACTCGAAGGCCGGTTATCGAGTCGGGTTCGGGTAAAATCGAGTAATCCCCGGGTAACCCGGGTTTCGGGTTTAGTAGACGACTCACCCGACATCACTAATATGAATGTTATGAGCCACTCTCACTGATTTCTGTCATAGTCAAAATGACCGAAAAGCTTGACGGGAAATGTGAATCTTTAAAGAAAGATGACATAGGTGTTCATCTCGTGAAGGATTTTCTTTTCAAACCTGATTTGACTGCTTGTAAGGTATATTTAAAGATAATTATTGAAACTATTATCCACGTTCCTCATTTAGGTTATGAACAAACATATGTTAAACATAACAATACGATGAAAAGTATTGGACTGATGTATGTTTTGTAAAAGATTTTCTAGCCAACTTATAATAACAAAAATGTTTGAATTTGTATAAATTTTGTATTAACCTTACCCTAGGTACATAATTTACATTTATAAAATATTTTTGGTTGTATGACAGAATGGTGGGAAAATTTTGTTTGCTACTGACGATGGATTTGCAGTAGCAGAAAATTTGTTAAAGGTATTTTCATAATAATGGTTGCTACTTTTATGAGATTGAAACAAAATTTGCATCTCACATTTACATTTAGGAAACAAAACCAGAATGGCGTGAAGGAGTCTATACAGGTTGGTTTATATCTTTTAAATACATTTTCTGGATTTTTTACTCTTATGTCTTACTAATTTTACCTGAATTTTTTCTTTAGTAGCATTCATTTTAAATCTAAAAATTTTAATTTCAATAATCTGTATCTCTATAGTTTTACTGTAGTTTATAGTAAGTTACAGGCAGATATATTATATGCAGAAAAGGGATTTATTGTGAATTAAGAAATTGTCAAGCTCTTCATGTGATTGAGTAGATAGAAAAGATAAGATTTAAGAACTGATAAGAATATGATTAATTTTTCCCTACCTAGTATCTACCATTCTACACCAATTGTATTTTGATTTCAGATTATGGGAAATGGATGGATGGATGGGAATCCAGACGTAAAAGAGTTGCTGGTAGCTTTTATAATATTTAAAAAATGTGATGAAAAATTATAAATGTTTATTTTCCTTGATTTCCTCCACTCACCCCCCCCCCCCCCCCCCCCCACCCCCTGTCTATGTTATTTGTTTAGGCCATGATTGGTGCATCATCAAACTAGGTATGAATGAAACAACAACATTTTGAAAATATGATGCAGTGATGCTAATCAAATATTATGTGTTTTTCTCAGGTATTCCTGGTTGTATTCATGGATTTGACGTGGATACGTCTTACTTTGTAGGAAACTATCCTCCGAAGATGTCGATCCAAGCTGCTGTTTTACCACTTGAACGTAATCGATTTTTTAAGTTTATGAAATGAATTCCTATTTTACCTTTTTATGATAGAAGAGGAAAAACTACCGGTGCGCCGATCCCATATAGGAAATCAGGCTTACCTGGATGAAATGGTGACGGTTAATTCCCTGCATTCAGAAGTAATTTATAAAGTTTAGATTAAGTCTTGAGTCTCCTAATTTAAATTATATTTTCAATTTAGCTTTGGGAAGAACTTGTTCCTATGTCAGAACTTAAACCTGGAACTCCCGAGACTTGCCACAACTATTTTAATTCATTGAATGTTCATGACAGATTCACTCATATTCGTTTCAACTTGTACCCTGACGGAGGTGTTGCCCGCCTTCACGTTTATGGAACACCAAAATTTGATTGGACTACCGTTCCTGCGTCTGAAGTGCGAACTTAATCATTTCTTATTTATTTATTTTTATGTTATTTTTGTTTTTGTTAGAGAGTTGATTTAGTTGCTTTGGCTAATGGTGGTGAGTGCATCGGATTTAGTGATGCTCATTTTGGAAATCCCAAGAATCTTATAAGCCCCGGACGAGGTACCGGCATGTATGACGGGTGGTATGTTTTTTGTTGAATTTGTTTGACTTCGTTTGTATAACTTACATATTAAAATTATATCAATAAATTAGGGAAACCGCCAGGCGGTTGGATAGACCTTCCATCCTTGAAGGTTTGCTATATGAAGGGTAATTGTCTTATAGCTTTTTGACTTTTTTTTATTGTATATTTCAGAGGATACAAATGGTCATTTGCTTGTTACGGGGAAAGAGTGGGCCTGCTTTCGCCTTGGTCATTCGGGTATCGTCACTGCTGTTGAGGTTGATACCCATCATTTCAAGTGTAACTTCCCCGATTATTGCCTTTTGGAGGGTTGCTATGCTCCTCCCGGTGAGGAGGAAAAGATTATGAAAATGGAAGGAGAACCTTGGAAGACATTACTTTCTAATCAAAAACTCCTGCCAAATAAACCCCACTACTTTTCAGGAGCTTCTATAATTCAACCTCACGGTACTGTCAATCTTATTCGTCTTGTTATGGCTCCAGATGGAGGTATAAGTCGACTACGAGTTTGGGGACATATCCGTTCATCTAATACTGACGGAAATCTTGGGTGCTAATCGCCTAATTTGCAATCTTGATTTTAAATTAATTCCATAACTGTTTCCAAAACACGTAATTTCACTGCCATGGGTTAGACATTTTATTAAGTCATTTTACAAAGGTTGAATTTAATTGATAATATAGCTGGTTTATTTTACTTTTTCTGTTTGATTTTATATACAAATTATTATAAATACATAACTGGGGGTTCTATATTCTGTTCACATGAAATTTATTATTTAAATTTTTATTATTTTACATTGTTCAGGATTTGATAAAAAAAAATTAATTCAGAATTTCCTCACTGGACCTGGCACTGACTATCTATTGAATTACTCAAATTGGAAACATAAATGTCCGTGATAGTTTTCTGACATTCTTTTACATGATTTTTCAGAGCAGATATTTCAGAAACGCGCTTTTCTGCCTGTTTGTCCAGACTTTCTCCATCTTCAGGTTCTACCTTTAAATAATCTAGTTAAAAAGTAGTTATTTAAGAGTAAATAGAAGTACTAATGAACTGGTGGTATCCTTTACCATCATCAGTGAAGAAAAGAAGCGAAGGATCCAAAAACTGTTTCGATATTGCATCTCTGATAAAAACGATCAACTTTTCTACAGATTTCTGGCATTTTGTAATTCCCGCTAAGCAAATTTTTATATATACATCCGTTTTTTTTCGAATAACTTCGCGAGCATTAAGTTGTTTTAGTTCAAAGTTCACACGAGATACATCTTTTTCTAAACGCTCTTTAGCTTCAGCGAGACTTTCCCTATCTAAACTGCTTTTTTCAGATTCAGTTTGAAATTTTTCTATCACCTTTTGTAATGAGTCACACTTTTCTCTTTGAACATCAAATGCAAACTTGTGTTGCTCAACTTGAGCCTAAGAAAAATGGTCATAATTTATAAAAAAATTGGCAATATAAAAAGAAAGTAGGAAATTTACCTTCATTTTATCTATCCTAGCTTTAAAATACTGTTCTCGACAAGCAGCTATTTTCAACATGTCTTGAAACTGTTCTTGTAGCCTAGTGATGAGGAATATAAGTAATAATGATTTTTCATAAAATTTCTAATTGTTTTAAAATACTTGATTTTGTCTGCAACTATATCTTCAATTGTTACATGACCAGCTTCTTGTGCAGCAAGTCTACGATTCTCCCACAGTTTGATTGTGTAATTCAGGGCATCTACTTCAGCTGCTTTATTTTGAAGAGCATTTTCTTTCTCCTTCACTTCTTTTTGCAAGGCCAATATTTTATAACTAAATTCTGTGTTCATTTCTTTGAGAGTAATAATATCATGATTGAGTTGCTGCTTTTCTTCATTCAGGTAAGATAAAGTATTCTAAGAACACAAATTTATTTCAACATTTCAATAGAATTTATGTAGGCTACCCAAGGCTACTCCAGAACTAAATATTTACCTTTAGTTTGACAACTTCTTGTTGAGTAGGAAGTGTATTGATATAGGACTTGGCTACAGAAAGTTCTATTTTAGTTTGACTTAATTCCTTTTGACCATTCTCATACAATAGTTTGAGTGATTCTAATCTTTGCTCCTTTTTTAATATTTCTGTCTAAGTATTCACGGTTGTCAGAAAAAATTAAGTTATGAAAGAAAACTTGTGTTGTTTACCTCCAAGAATTGCAGTCGCCTGTCTAAAGAGGTAAGAAGAGAATGTTGATGAGATGAATCTTGTGGCATATTGATTTATATAATTCGGCATTCAAAATACTAACTCTAGATGTGAATTTTTAGAATAACCAAAGACTCCACTTCCATAGAAATCCTTCAATAGTCTGTGGGATAACGAAAGAACTGCAAGAGTGAGAAATTCCAGATTCGAGAAAACGAGAACGTTGAATTTTGTTTAAAAGTCTTCCTAGATTTAAAGGCCAACGGAAAATAACACAGGGCCACGGTTCAGGAGTTACGAGACTTACGACCTTAGGCGCTCAAAGTCAAAGCACAATATAATAGGAAAGGCCGAAATGTACCTTCGCCTATCCAAGGACCGGCTCGTGTCTAAGAAGCAGTTCCTAGATTCCCAACCAGTTTCGCTAGTGGTGTAAACCGTACGCCTCTAGGGCCTAGGCGGCCTAGGGGAGAAAGAGAAAATTAAGTGTTTTCATTATTATTTTATTATTATTTTGGTATAAAAAAATCGGGAATAAAGAGAACTAGAGAAGCAAAATTGAAATGCCCGTAACCAGTAATTCGACATTCAAGAAGTGACCCACAACCTGTACATAGTTTATCGTTATTCAGTGCAATGTTAAATGTTAAATGTATTATTTCTTTTATAGACTCAGGATTATTTTCCTAGGGGTCCTATATCGGATCTCATCAAATGCTCAGTGATATCAGTCATATCACTAATCCTGTTAATTTTCTCACAGCCTTGTAATCGTTGTAATGTGCATTGGAGGGAAAATAAACCAAATATTGAAATAAAGATCAAGAAATAGCAGAAATATATTATTCAGGACTTGAGACAACGAGAGACTTGAGCCCTTCAGCAATTCCTAATATTTATTGTTATTTTTTATTGTTGATAACAGCATGAATGAAAAGGTTTGGGCTGGTTTGGATTACAGAATGAAAAAATAAAAAAGATGTTTTTTCATCCTTCATTTTATTTGGCAATGTCCATATTTATTTCATTTGGCAACGCCTAGTTTCCGCTCTGGGAAGAGAAGCTCAGAAGCCTCAAATAGTCAAGTATCGATCTTCAATTTATTTAATAGCGTGGTCTTGGTGACTGGTGAAATAGTTGCTCTTGAATTATAGAGAATTGTATTGAGCTGAAAAGCGATACATTTTTTCTCATTGAAGGTTACATGTGGTTTGATGATTCAATTATTCTTAGAAAAAAGGGCAAGTACTTGTTTCCTGTAGGAAAAGAAAAAAATGGTTAAAGAGCAATACCGTGAAACTGACGTCATCAGGAAAATGTAAGTATCATTTTCGTTATTAACTTAAAGAGATAAAACCCTTCATCTGTAATGTAAAATTGCATTTATAGAGCCAAAGTCAGCTTTGGAATTGAGAGCCCGCAGCAGATACAACAGCAAGCCCATATTCAAGTGGTGGCACAAAACCTGTACAATAGAGATTCCTCGAGAACACCCATGCAGCATGGGATGCTCGACAGAAAAATGGTAAATGGTGTTTGTAGCAGCTAACAAAGAAATAATTTGAAACTGATAAAAATGTCTATTTACAGGGAATGAGTGTAAAGGATGCACTTTGTGGGACATGTGGGAAAGGGCTGAATGATTGTGTTGGCCATTTCGGCTACATTGATTTGGAACTTCCAGTTTTCCATGTTGGATATTTCAAGGCTGTGATAACCGTCTTGCAAACTATTTGCAAAACATGTTCTCATGTGCTGCTGAATGACAAGATGAGAAAAATTTATCGAGCTAAATTAAGAAACCCAAATCTACCTTATCTTACTAAGAAAGCATTGAGAAAGAAAATTCAAGAAGTATGTAAAAAAGTGACATGCTGCCCAAATTGTACTGACCTAAATGGTGTGGTGAAAAAGTGTGGCATGTTGAAGATTTCCCACGAGAAATTTAGAAGTGTAAAAAAAGATTCCACCATCATCACAGCAGAATTGGTTGCATATGATAATGCTGTGCAATTCAATAAAGAGATCCAACCAATGGTGTCGTGCGGCTTGATCGACACGTTAAATCCTCTTAGAGTTCTTGGTCTTCTAGAAAAAATTCCAGATGATGATGTCCAATTTTTGTTGATGAATCCTCTACATGGTCATCCAAAGGACATGATTCTCACCCGTGTCCCAGTCCCTCCTGTTTGCATTCGGCCATCTGTAGTGTCTGATCTGAAGTCGGGAACAAATGAGGATGACTTAACAATGAAACTGACTGAAATTATCTTCATGAATGATGTAATATCCAAACACCGGGTTTCGAATGCCAAAAGCCAAATGATTCTGGAAGACTGGGATTTTCTGCAGTTGCAATGTGCACTCTACATCAACAGTGAATTATCCGGAATACCGTTAAATATGAAGCCCACAAAATCGTCTCGTGGTATTATTCAACGTCTTAAAGGAAAACAAGGACGATTT
This sequence comes from Daphnia galeata, assembly GCA_030770115.1. NCBI lineage: Eukaryota > Metazoa > Arthropoda > Branchiopoda > Diplostraca > Daphniidae > Daphnia > Daphnia galeata. Next base: position 12,058,210 of record CM061118.1, read on the forward strand.
CGCGGTAATCTTTCTGGTAAACGTGTCGATTTCTCCGGAAGAACAGTGATTTCGCCTGACCCGAATTTGCGCATTGATCAAGTTGGCGTACCAGAATTGGTTGCAAAGATTCTGACTTACCCTACTCGTGTCAATGAAGCTAACATTGAGTATATGAGAAAGCTAGTTAGAAACGGAGTAGACGTCCATCCCGGTGCCAATTATCTGCAGGAAAAAGGTTCAGAATTGAGAAAATTCCTCAAGTACGGGAATCGCGAAATCCTAGCTCGAAATCTCAAGGTAAATTATTTAATTAAATGCGACGTTTAATGACTAACCCTATTTTCTATTAGCATGGGGACTTGATCGAAAGACATATGATAGATGAAGATTTGGTTTTGTTCAACCGACAACCATCCTTGCACAAACTCTCCATTATGTGTCACCGAGCCAAGATTTTACCGCATCGCACATTCCGCTTCAATGAATGCGTATGCACGCCCTATAATGCAGATTTCGACGGCGACGAGATGAACCTTCATCTTCCTCAGACGGAAGAAGCTCGAGCGGAAGCCTTAATCCTTTTGGGAAATAAGTCCAATTTAGTGACTCCTCGTAACGGAGAATTATTGATAGCAGCCATTCAGGTAATCATTTCTTCAATCAAAGTTGTAAATTTGCTTTGTCATAGTTGGTGTAATTTCATAGGATTTTATAACCGGGGCTTACTTGCTGACTTTAAAGGATGCTTTTTTTGATCGGGCCAAAACCTGTCAAATGGTGGCGTCCATGCTCGCATGTATTTCTTTCAAATTTTTTTCGTTTATTCTGCTTAACTTAATTTAACTAAACTTTTCTATTCCAAAAGATGACGAGGTTAATATGGTCATCAAACTTCCACCTCCTTGTATACAAAAACCCGCAGCTCTGTGGTCAGGAAAACAGATTTTCAGTTTGATTCTTCGGCCAAATCCTAGTGATCAAATTAAAGTTAACTTGAGAACTAGAGGAAAGGAGTACTCCAAGAAGGACGAAGAAATGTGTGCGAACGACGGGTTTTTGTTGATTCGGAATTCTGAGGTTTTAGCAGGATGTGTTGATAAATCAACCATTGGATCTGGTTCCAAAATCAACATTTTCTACGTTCTGCTTCGCGACTACGGAGAGAATTACGCTATCCAGGCCATGTGGAAACTTTGCCGAGTAGCTTCTTACTTTATGATGAACCGAGGATTCTCTATCGGAATTGGGGATGTGACCCCAGGTAATCATTTTTTTATTTATTGCATAAAAAACGGTTTGATTCAACAATTCGTTACTTTTTCTCAGGAAAAACTTTGCTGAAGGAGAAGCAAAAACTTTTGGATACCGGCTATGCCAAGTGCGATGAATACATTCGTTTACTAGCCATAGGGCAGTTGAAATGTCTGCCAGGTTGTAATGAAGATCAAACATTGGAGTCCAAAGTCTTAAAAGGTTTATTAAATGATCTTATTCTTTTGTTTAATTACTATTTGTTTATGTGCTTATATTATCATTATTTGGACACAGAACTTTCTGCGATTCGTGACCAGGCTGGAGAAGTTTGTAAAAAAGAGCTGCATCCAAGCAATAGCCCCTTGGTCATGTCTAAAAGTGGGTCTAAGGGATCCTACATTAACATTTCTCAAATGATTGCTTGCGTAGGACAACAAGCTTTAAACGGCAATCGAGTACCCAATGGGTTCGAAGATCGTAGTTTACCTCATTTTAAGCGAAGTTCGAAGATCCCAGCTGCAAAAGGATTTGTTTCAAACAGTTTTTACTCCGGACTTACTCCCACCGAGTTTTTCTTTCACACAATGGGTGGACGTGAGGGATTGGTAGACACAGCTGTAAAGACTGCTGAAACTGGGTAGGACTTGTATCTTTGTAACTCAATTATTTGAAAATGTGAAGCATAAATGTTTACTTGTTTTAAAGCTACATGCAACGTCGACTGGTAAAATCGTTGGAAGATCTTTGCTGCCAATATGATTCGACCGTCAGGAACTCAACAGGAGAAATAATTCAATTCGTTTATGGAGGTGATGGGCTGGATCCTACGTACATGGAAGCCAAGGATCGCCCTGTTGACCTTCAGCGGGCTCTTGACCACATCAAAGCTGTTTCCCCTTATCCGGATGAAGAACCTTTAGATCACGATGAACTGCGAGGAGCATTTAATACTATTATGAAGGAATCATTCACTCAAATTGGGGAAGAATTCCAACATGAACTCAAGTAACTTAACATTTTATATTGCATGCATTGTGCTTTTCATAAGCTTGTGGTTCTAACATCGTTCAAAGAACTTTTATCGAGGGCAAATGTGAGCGAATCCAAACGGTGCGACAGAAATACAAAATGGAAGGTCGACCTTTACTCACAGTGGAAAAGCACCTTGAGCGAATAACCGTTGGTCAATTGGTGGAATTCTCGGACTTCTGCAAGGAAAAATACGAACGAGCAAAAATGGAGCCAGGTTCCAACCTCAAATTTGTGTACATTTTCTTTGAAAATCAGCTAAATCAAACTTGTTATAGGAACCGCCGTTGGAGCTCTGTGCGCACAAAGTATTGGAGAACCGGGAACTCAAATGACGCTGAAAACGTTTCACTTTGCTGGTGTTGCTTCAATGAACATCACACAGGGAGTTCCTAGGTATACACTTTTTATAAGTCTCTTTTCTTGATTATGAAAAGTGAACACTTCTTTGGTTCTGCCGGAACTATTTAGGATTAAGGAAATTATTGACGCTTCAAAGAATATCAAAACACCCGTCATTACTGCTCAACTTATGAAAGATGATGACGCGGAGTATGCTCGACAAGTGAAAGGAAGGATAGAAAAGACTATCCTTGGAGAAGTATAATCGGAATACTTTGGGGTTTTTCAATTTCTTTTCTAAACTTTTGTATTTTTAGGTAACAGAATACTTCGAAGAAGTCTATCTGCCTGACGAATGCTTCGTGTTGATTAAATTAGACATGAATAGAATCCGTTTGCTTAAGTTAGAAGTAGACGCTCATTCGATTCGATGGAGGTAATATATCCAAGAGTTCAAATCATTTTGAGTGTAACACGGTTTTATATATTTCTAGCCTTTGCACTGGTAAACTTAAATTGAAACCACAGTTTGTTGAAGTCGTTAGCGAAACCATTATTACTGTCAAACCTGCACCATCAGCGAAATCGTCGATGTATCATGTCATGCAATTCCTCAAGGAACAGTTGCCAATAGTCGTCATCAAGGTGTGCGGTATAATTTACTCAGTATATCGTGAAGCTTAATCCTTTTTCGTTGTTAGGGTTTGCCGTCTGTTAGTCGAGCTATCATCAACATTGACGATACAAAAAAGCCACCAAAATATAACCTTATTGTTGAAGGGAATAATATGAGAGAAGTAATGGCGACCTACGGTGTTAAATGGAATTCGACTACGTCGAACAATGTTCTAGAAGTCTTCAATACTTTGGGAATTGAAGCTGCCAAGTAACTTCAATTGTTTCTTAATTCATAAATTTCCAAACTCTTAATGGAATTAATGCAGGGACACAATTGCCAAAGAAATTAAAGAAATCATGGAAGGCCACGGCATGAGTGTTGATCGACGTCACGTTGCACTCCTTTCAGATCTGATGAGTTGCCGTGGGGAAATCTTGGGAATCACACGCAACGGATTGGCTAAGATGAAGGAATCAGTTCTGATGTTAGCTTCGGTAAGAACTATAAGCTGTTAACCTGTTATATATATTTTTTGTTTTGTTTTTAACTTTTACAAATACTTTTTAGTTCGAAAGAACCGCAGATCACTTATTCGATGCAGCTTACTATGGCCAGGAAGATGAGATTACCGGTGTAAGTGAATGCATCATAATGGGAATACCCATGCCAATCGGTACTGGATCATTTAAGTTATTGCACAAGACAGGAAAGAAAGATCCACCGAAGCAAATGTCACTAATTTTTGACGTTCCAGAATATCACGTGCCCATGGTATAATGTCAAACAAATCTGATGGATGAATTTCGTCGATACTTTAAATACAGAAACAGAAGTATGTTGAAAATACTGCAGTAGTTAAATTTTCTTTAATCCTTTAAGAAATAATCTAGAAGACGTGAATGTATAATAATTTTGTGTACAACTGTGACTTATAATACGTTGCGGGAAGAACTTAATTGTTGCATTCACAGCCAGATAGTAAACCGAGTAACGCTTAAATCGAGTGAACTGTGAAGGGAGGTGTTGATTGTCTAGTGGATCTGTTTTTGGTGAGCGTTGTTAAGAGAAAAACTTAGCAGCTGGCCCTCTAGAATTAAGCCCAAATTTTGTCTTCCGCTGACCAATATCATGAATTTCACGCTTATTTACATTTGTATCAACTGTTTTGCATTATCACCGGGTAGCAGATTGAAAGCTTTTATTTATTTGTATTAATTTCTATGTAATGTTAGATACATTACTTATTTTGTACTAAGGATTGGTCTATAAACGGACCTCTGTTGGATTTAAAAACCCCAAAACTCGTCGACCTTCATGAGGCGCAGAGCTCAATATTAGAGTTCTCATTGGTCAATGTAAATTCATTTTCTTCTTTCCCAATGTTTTTGCCTCGTTTTCTCGGAATTGTTTGGTGTTTGCTGACTTCTCCACCGCTTACGTCGGGATCATGTCCTTTTTGCAATTTTCTTCTCCATTATTAATCGTCTTATAGATTTGCCTTGATTTCGTCCTCAGCATTCTGAATGGATCTCGTATACCATGATTTCAGTGTGTTGTGCAACGCGGAGAAGCTCTCGACACTTGTTTCAACCTCATCCAGATGTTTAAGGTAAGACTGCATTTTTTTCGTCGTTGAATATTGAGTTTGTTTGTGTAGTATATGTGTATATGTTTTCCATATAAGTGCATATGCATATTATTATCAGTAAAAACTACCAACCCCGAATGTGATATGATTTCAAACAAAACACAAATTTAAATCCGCATTTTTTCTTTTTCAATTTCAGCTGCACCTAGTGGAAGAATTATGTACTGGATCAAGCAATTTCTTATTCGTCGTCTGCTCAGTTCCCTCGAGACGAAATATCTTGGTGCAGCTGACGTTTTGGTTTTCAACGTATTTTTTGTTTGAGAACCAAGTGGCCCTTTCAATGAACTTTATTAGTTGGTCTCATCTCATTTTGCTTCGTGATTTAAGACGAACGAAGAACGCAGTATTGAGTGCATGGTCGTCTCCTTCTCACCATATTGAGGTAGGACACTTTATTGATTCTTTGCTCCGGGGCATTGTAACTTATTGACAATAGTTGCCCATGTCGACAACTCACAAATATTAAGAGTTTTTGTAGATCGATATAATCCAATCGAGAAAGAGATGAAATTATTTCCTCTCTTCTTTTAATAAAATCCTTTTGACTTCTTTTCTAGACATCACGCGATCTTCAAGGATGTGTACCGCGAGGTAGGATTGTTGGAAGTCCTGGTGACTTGCCTCCAGCGCTTCTCTGCTGTCATGAAATTGAAATTGGATGTCAGGCCGAGTGGGGAGCAGATCAAACAAGAACAAGACGAACAACCGGATCGTGAAAGAGAATTTGGTTATTTAGTCATGGAATGTCTTGGTGTCCTCCTGGTGGGCAACGCAAACAACTTGGCCGTTTTCAGGGAGTCTGGAGGCGCCAGATGCGCTCACAATCTCATCCCTTATACAGACAGCCGTAGGGAAGCTCTCTGTCTGGCCCAGCAACTCATTTTTTAGCACTGGAGGAGACAATGCTATGGGTAGTTTTGGGTCTACTTCAATCGGGTCCTGCCACTGATCTTTCCTTGAAAATGGAATTTTTGAAATCACTTTTGACTTGTCTGAGGGAGAGTCACCGCACCAGGACCATGTTCCGCAAAGTTGGAGCTTTTGTTTGTATCATGTCCGCTCTGGTGTCGATGGAAGGCTGTCTCCATCCGCATCTGGAAGAATCGGCGTCCAACTCCAATTGGGGCACTTTGGCTCCCGTCGAGATCCCGCGTCTCTTGCATCTCATTTTCATCACACTCTGCGTGGCTATGCGATACGAGCCGGCCAATGCCAAGTTCCTCCAGGAGATTTGTGGGCCTTCTCTTTGTGACACTATCCGTTTGTTGGGCTGATTTGATCAGCGCAGGACCTTCGATGAGACGGAAGGAGTTGCAGATAATCCACAACAGCAAGGACAAGGATTTCATCAAATCTTTAATCGTGGCATCCAGGATTTCGAGTAAGTCCGTCACGATTGTCGTTTCTTTTGAAATTTAAATGAATCAATTGAATTATTTTGCAGGGAGGAAGAAGTGAAAGATAAAAACAGGTCCCTGGTGAATGCCATACTGGACACTGGTCATTCGACTCCTGTACGATCTGACCGTGGATTCGTAAGACCGGGCTCAGACATTTCCCGTTTCTTGCTCCGCTGATGGAAAAATTCGGTATTATTTTTTTTTCATTCGGTAAGTATTTTTTTATCATTCAATTAATACAATAGGGTAGATTTTGAACAATCTTGTTTTTTTTTGCTTCAATTGAACAATTGAAGGCTTTGTTTGACTATCTTAATTTTTTTTCTTTTTTTTTACAATAGATTTATTGGTTTTTTTATTTTATTTTGTAGGTTCTGTGATTCTATCTTCCATGTGAAGTTCAGTTTATTTTCTGGTGAAAACTGTTGTACTTGCAGTTTTACGGTAATCAAAGTGAGCTTTCAATATGTTAGAAATTTTATTAAGTGGATTTTGTATTTAAAGATCTTTCTAGCTATGTGAAGTTCAGTTGGTCAGGAGCAATTTATTTCTTGGTGAAATTTCCTTGTTGCTGTCTAATTTTAAATAAGTTGAGATTATCATATTTCTTGTTTTGGCTGTCATAATTTATTTAAATTGTGTTCATTGTGTCAGTGTTGCGGGATTATAACTTGAATAAACCTTTTATTAATACTTGTATTAACACTAACTTAACCCATTATTGCATTTAACATGAACTATTAATCAATATCCATTTTAACCGCAAAAACGTTAATGTATGTTCAATGGAAATTTTTAAAAATATAACCAATAAAACTAAATGTAGGTATTCTTCTGCTTAGCTTTTGGCAGTAACCTAGTGGGTTCAGTTCTTTCCCTTTCAATCTAGTTTCTTTATCATTGGACTTAAGATACAGATTTCACCATGATGCCAAGCCCTGTAGAAAATGTTTCAATGATTCAAGTGCACAGCAATGTAGCTAGCAATAATAGATTTGAATTATAACTTACTTTCCTTTTTAAAACCAAGAGAAGAGATGCAATGTTAGGAATTCTCAAAGCTTAACCAAGTAAGTTCCTTAAAAAAAAAACAAATATTATCATGTATGTGTCAACTTATCAGTAATAATTTAAACTAAGATAAAATTAATTTGGTTTACCCAAAATAAAAATGTCAACGTCTTTGTGGTGAAGAGCAGTAAGCTCAATCAAATTGTAACATGTGGCACTTTACACCAATCTTAAGACTCTGGGATACCTGCTGCAACAAACAAAACCATTTTAATTTGTCTTCTACCATCAACATAAGTTTCACAAGTAAAAGGGACAATAGCTTTTCAATAACATTTCGAGAAGAAAATACTGACTACCGAGTAATAGACTTATAGTCCATTTTAACAAAATTGCACAAAGTGAATACTTCATCATGCTCCAGCAGAAGTGTGTCACTGTCAAAACAGATTCGTCTGCTGCTCCGCTGGTCGTTATGGCAACATTCGTGTTAGTTATTGGTGTAGTTGGTGTTGTGACTTGCGATTAAAACGTCGTTCTATAGTTTGCCAGTGTTTTTAGTGTAAATTAGTGATTGAATTGTTTTTAACGACGATTGCGTGTAATGCATTCACGTACGCGACTCGATTTGTAGTGTAGAATGCACAAAAGTGAATCAAATACTCTAAATCACTTCCAGGATAACTTCAGGCTAACATTTTCAAGTAAGTTTTATATGATTATTGATGCTCATTAGTTATAGAACAAAGCTCATTTTTCAGATTTGAAAAAATCAGCGTTGTTCTGTACTTCCGGTTTCTAAATGTGCTCTTAGCTAAGTAACCATTGAGCTGACGCAAAAAAAAAAACTGATTTTCGTGATCTTCGTGTGATATAGGGTACAGCTCACTTTTCCATCCAAAATACTTGAAAATCGTCGAAAATCGACGTACTATAGTTCAGAGAAATTTTTTTTGGGCCATGTCATGGATTTCGTTTAAAATACATCTGTCTTACCTGAAATTTTATGGGGAACCCGAATCTGTAAGTTTTTTTTATCTCAGCTTAATAGTTGAGGAGCTATCGGTCTATTTCCGGTGTACTTCCGGCCAAAATTGAGTTTTCAAATTTCCTAAAAGTAAAAGCTGAACTTTGTTCTCCACATAGTTTCTATCAATTCAAGCATATTTTAAGTAAAGAAAAAGCAATCTATTTAAGATTTATTCGTGTCTAAAGAATTGCTTGATTTGCAATCAGTCTCCTAGCATGAGTGTCTAATGACTGACGCTAGATGTCCTTTGCTGTTGTTGTCCTTGTCTTTGGAAAATGTCTTTCTTCCTCTGTGTATGATTTTTTTGATAATTAATGGTTTTATTCTGGATAAATTCAACCCTAATTTCGTAAGTAAGTTCATCAAGAGCGTTACTAGATAATTAGAGTTAATATGTGTATCCAAATTTGGAAAGAAATATACAAAAAATTTGTGTATTGTATACGTGTTGTCAATTTCAGATCTGACAGAATCAGCATACATTGAATCGACTGTTTAATCAGCTATGCAGCACAATATTCCTGGTTTCCGGTTCAATTTCCCCCCTTCTACTGCAAAAATACAACTTTGTTACCGTAGGATAACATGTACTTCATTGGTAAGCAATATGGAATCTAAAATTGGGATTCTCTTTCATGGCAGTTATAACTTATAGGATTACGGTTACAGTTATTTCAAGTTTAACCATCTTGTGATTGTCACTCATTTTATAGGATCATGTACGTCTGGCAGGAGTTTCAAATCACAAACTGCAAGGAAATCTGGAACAATGTGTGAAATTTCTACCATGGATCTATCCTCTTTAATTCTATACCTGTGCATCACAACTAAAGCTACAGTGCATCAAAAATAGACCACCTAGAGAGGATGGAGGTAGTGTGAATTTTGTATTTTTCTGTTAGTGTTGATTTAAATGCTATTTGTGGCTTATTCATTAGAGAAGACTCAACACTTTCAACAGTCAGCTGATAATTTCCTAAGGAGGCTGCTGATCTGCACCAAAATCTATCGAATGTAAGTAATTTTGGAAACTGGAATCTAGTTCATGTTGTTTGCAGTTCTAATGATTATTTTTTTTATTCATTTAGATAAAGGATTGGTGTAGACTGAATGCTGTGGCGTCCTACAACTTGTTCATCGTGGATCATCACATCTTGGAGTCATCTGTTATTGCTGTGGTATTTATGTTTTTTGTTAGTTTACCCGTTGGCTGCCACGTCTTTGTTCTCCCCATGTTAGCTCTCCTAGGGGCCCGCACTGTTTGATCTTTTGGTCTAAATGCCATAAGATAGAACAGTTGCACTTGCCTATTTACAGTATTCGTCGAAAGGCGCCGTTAGGTCTTTGCACCACAGTGCACCATAGGGACTTCCCCCTTGTTCGACCCGCGTGATGGATTCTAGATGCGTGCACTCAGCTTCTCCCATCACCGTGTCAGCCCGGACTTGTCAGCAATGGCAAGTCCCACCTTGGTCGTGGATCCTTCGGACACGGCGAGTAGAAAGTAGAAAGAGCAACCTACGGGTTGTATGGCGTGGCAGCCAACGGGGAAACTATGTGTATGTTATGTTGTATGTATATACTGTGTTCCGTAAAATTGTGGTGGAATTGTGGGTGGAGGTGGGACTTAATAAATAACACAATTCTATTATAATTTATCTTGTGTATTTTATTTATTATGACAAAATATTAAGAAGTGCAATAGACTGACTGAAATACTACAACCCAAACTTTAAGATAATAACGAAACAAAAGTAGTTTCAAATTCTGAATGGAGATCTGAAGTCCTCAGGATTGGTTAAGAGCATATGCAGAACGGTGTCTTGATTTCTTGAAACATGAACAATCTTTTGCTAAGTATCTAAAACATGATGTGAGATTTGCATCAGGTTGGCAAAAGAGTTTTTTTGGCCATAACTGGATGAGGTAAGCCCAACAAAGAAATGAATCCAGCCACAGCTGCACACTCAGCTTTGGTCTGGACAGATATGCCTGAAGCAATGTTGGTGAGAGCACATCAGGGCTAGAATAACAAAAGCACGATTAGTAAAAAATCAGATCAAACATATTGCTTACTACCATCTTTGGTGATTTCTGCAGCATTAATGAGGATGCCCATGGATGGATTGCGTTTTCTACTGAGGATTTTCCAGGCAGCACGGGGTTTCAGTCATTTCTTATCTTCAGCACCACTGTTGATACCTGACATTTAAAAAAATTATCAGTCATGTTGAAAAGAACTTAAAATGCTTGACAAATAGAAAATTTTGAAGTGAAACTTGGTGAATCACAGCAAAGTTTTAACTAAAGAAAAAAACTAGAACACAATTTGATCCTAGAACCTTAAAGGTATTCAATCTAAATGATGAATATATGAATAAAAGTCTAAATGCAAATACAGTAATTTGAACCAACCTTATTGAAATCGATTGGTTTCCTCTCAAGTCGGCACAAATGGTGGCCGCCATATTGAAAAATTCATTTGACGTTGCCATGTATATTTCGAGAATCCAGTCTTAAGGAAGAGTGTCTAATGACTGATGCTAATGTCCTACTTCAAGTGTCAAACATTCGTCTGCTGTTGCTATGACAACTTTCGTGTCAGTTGCTTATGAGTGTTGTGATTGATTGTGAACTTGTAATAAAACGTCGCTGTCAACTCTGTATTCAAGTTTCTTTATTTGTTACCCAATAATAGTGTTATCGACAATTTCATCTCAACATTCGGATACTGTGCAACTTAATTTTGCAGTGGAATATGCACAAAAGTGAACCAAACACCATAAACAACTTCCACGACAACTTCAGATTCAAATTTTTCAAGTAAGTTTTTTGTGATTATTGATGTTTATTAGTTAGAAAACAAAGCTCATTTTTCAGATTAAAAAAAAAACAGCACCTTTCTCTACTTCCGGTTTCTAAATGTGCCCATAGCTAAGTAACCATTGAGCTGACGCAAAAAAAGAATCTGATTTTCGTGATCCTCGTTTAATATAGCGTATAGCTCACTTTTCCATCCAAAATACTGAGAATAATTCACCTTAAACTGCGTCGAAACGATAATACCAGCGGACCAATTACTCGATTCACGCGTGCGAGCGGCCATTGCAGTTTACTTGTCAGAGAAAATCGAGGGAGATTTAAGGACACCTTGTTAACTGCCACTATTTATCTTCATCACAGTTTCTCCCCTGAAAATATTCAAATCAAGAATCATAAGTACGTATAATTTTAAGTACTAGAGGACGAGAGAAATAAATCACAAAACAGGTAAACAACAATAGCGAGGGACATCTAGCGCTCGGTAAAGGATCTCCACATAAAAAAAGTTCTCTTCCGGTTTGTAAATCTAAATTGGCTAATAAGTAATAACTCAATAACGATTCAGATGACGCTAAAAACAAGATGATTTTCGTGATCCTCGTAAAAAATGCTATCGATCTCACATGTCAGTAAAAAAAATATCGAAAAATAGTCCAAAATCGAGATTTTCCCCGAACTCCCTGAACGTCCAGGAAAGTTCAAAGTTGTCGATTTCTGCCAGATCACGGATTTCGTTTAAAATACATCAAAACAACTTGAAATCAGACGGGGATCACGAATATGTAGTATGGTTTGACAACAGCTCAACAGATGAGGAGCTATCGCTTCCGGTAGACTTTCAGAATATTTACTTAAAACTACCAAAATAACTTTGTTGTTGTTTAGATTTGTTGTTGTTTAGACAGTATGAAGATATTCAAGTTTAATTTAAGTAAATAAAAACTATTCAGTGCATGTTTTGTGAGTATCAAATTTTTGCAGTTTTGTTTTCAAGTTCACAGTAACGCATCTAAGCATGACAAAAGACTAAGAAAAATCATACGAACGCTCTCGATAGACTGTACTTAAAATTATGAAAATTTTAAACGAAAATTCAGATCGTCGGGAGTTGCTGGGCAACTCGACAAAATAAATACTGATGTAAAATTTTAATCATGAAAATGCAATAAAACCATCCGTTCTCCATAGACAAATATTAATATTGTATGCTCGCGACTTAATGATAAAAATGTTGAACGAAAATCCAGAGAAACGGTCTTCAGCAACTCAAACCAAAAAAAAAAACGTGACGCAAAATTTCAATCATAAACAGTCAACAAAAAGAAACAAAGCAAATTCAATCAAAATGTTTTTCGAACTGCAATAAGAAGACGAATGCTGTCACTATTTTACGTCAACAGTATCAACAAGAAAACTGTAATAAGATGGACAGTGAAGAGAGTGAAGTTAGGTGAAACCTTATAATCCAGATTGAATGACAACAACTTCTAGTATAACTTCATGAACTTTGCTGAAAATTGTTAAGCATTTTCTTTTTTGACGTTTGTCACGTGACACTAGAAACACGAAATCGCCTGAAGTCGAAGTTACTAATGAGAAAATTTAATACTCAAGTTAGACGGTTCAAATTGTGGTTTTCGACTTTTAAATAGACAATAGTGTGGGCTAACTTATTCCCCAACGAGAAACAGAAAATGATCATAACATGAAAATCTGGGATAAACAAGACTAAAACTTGATTTGAAATTCTAGTCAGCAGTTGTATTGGAGGATGACCATGGGCCCAATTTCCCTATCAGACTTCCCACTTACTCCCAATCGGAATCTAAGATACGAGAAAGGAAAAGACTTCAATAATCTACCGAGACCCTCCTTAATTTATTTAAAAAAAAGAAAAAGACAATGATAAAGGAAGATTTTGACACTTACTCCAAGATGGCGACGTCAAGACAGAGCACTGAAGACCGAAACAAAGAAGAGTCAAGAGACGAATCACACGAAAAGTAGTAGACATCACAATTCACAAATTCCAAGGTCACTGAAGAAGAATTTTTCGCAACTTAACAGTCGTAAATTCATTGAACCAACTGCACCATGTTATGAAGTAGCCATGAAAACCCGTGATGCCATTTGTATATTGAACTGTAAATGGACGAGGAAACTAATAACTAATCACTTAACCAGTACGAAAACAGGAAGGCTACTGAATCACTATGTAAGTGTGTGTACAGTGTAGTGGGTGAGAGCGAGTCCAGCGAAAGGTTACGAAATCTACCACTAGGTGGCATTAGAATTCCGGCCATTAAAACAAACTGAAATCTGTACTTCATGCTGAAATTGTCAACAGCCAAAAGGCTTTTCCTGATACCGATTTGCTTAAAAATTCTTTAGCAAAAGCCTAGCGGTGACAGCTTGTATACAGAAAATTCCGCTAGCCTAGGGTTTTTTCTTAAGAAATTCTTAAGCAAATTGGTATCAGGAAAAGCCTTCAATTCAGATATATCCTAAAATTCGAAACATTTGAAGGCCCCTCATGTTCGTGATTTCTTGACTGACGGTCTGACGTTATTTTGTTTCAAATTCACACCCTCATTTTTTTAAGCCCAAATAATAGCCCAATAAGAACGGTGTGTATAGGGCAAAAACATATCATGACAATACCAAGAATGTAGCATACTACAACGATCCACTGTTATACAATTACATCGTTTGCGTGAGACGGGGCAATCGGATTCGAATAACCGGGGACATTCCGATCTGTGGTTGAATGTCAGACTATATGTTGATAATAAATGATTTGAATATACATTCCGGTTAGGATATGCATTGTCCCTTTACTAATGGTTAAGAGTTGACACTTAGCAAATCACGAGTTGGATCTTTGAACATACGATACCGTCAACACGACACCGGGAAGGTGTATATTATCACGAATTTCGGACTGGGCTTATACTTGGCTGATGATTACAAGGGCGACAATGATACACAACAGTTAACGTTAAACTCAATGCTGCTCAAGAGAGTCAGACACAGAGTCGAACGTCCACTACTGGTACAAACACTACCAGTAGATCGATACAATCAACAAACAGAACGAAAGAGTTAAAAGACGGAACACGAAAAAGACAGAACAAGCCCGAAGAAGCTCTCAAAACCCTCTGCCTTAAACACAGAGATATTAGGTAGCGGGGTTACAGGGAAGAAAGAGGAATTGTTCTAGGAAAGTGACGACGTCTGGCAACAACAATACTGGGAACGAGGGGTAATTAAGGTTCGATACCAATAAACCGAATCAAGGATAAGGAGACAAGCAGAAACGTTGAGCGAACACACAAATCGTGACAATATTCCTCCCTGACGACAATATCGTAATTAATGGGCAGTTAGTCTTAATTATCTTTTTAACACAATGTCGTATATATAGATCAACTTACGTTAAGCACAAGCATACTTAAATAGCAGCTTAATGCTCTTTAATGCGTCATTCCAAGTTCCGACAATTGTAAAGAAAAAATGTACCCTGTAAATCCAAATTATAGAAGTGCTGTAACATAGGATTTCATTCAATGTATTTCTTGTCGGTTAGATGCTCATATTGTATGAAAATGAAAACATCATTTGGAAGTACGTTCCGCTTCTTCATACTGATAATGAAGCTCCGTGCAATCTTGTTCAGAAATCTTGACCCATCCGGTGCTCTTAATGTGATAGACTAAGAACAACGAATTCAGCAATTGCTTTACATATAAAAAACATTGTAAGAACAAATTATTACCTCGAATAATACCACCACTGCTTGCATCACGATATGTTGCGTGGTAGATAGCCCGACGACCCAGTTCATAAGCCTCTTCATCAGTAAGGTCATGTTTATAGCCAGAATCAAGAACACCGTATGCATAAAGAGATCCAGATCCAACGGAAAATACTTGCCCTGGAGTTCTGGTTCCATCATTGTCAACATAATACAAACCAGGACCCTAACAAGAAACAGAATAAGGGAAAATTTGTGTGAATTTAAACTAAACATAGAGATGACAGGTAAAATAAATGTGGGAAATGTACCTTTTTGTCCCATCCAGCTATCATAACTCCCATACTGAGTCCCATGCCTTTGTAGTTATACACCATGTTAACCAGAAGTTTAGATGCTGCAGCCACTGAGATGCGCTCTTTGTTACGAAGTTCATAAAGTCTACACTGTTTTGAGAGAACACGCTCCCAATAAGTGCAATCAGCAGCCCCACCAGCCATAGTTCCAAGTAAAAAGTCATTGATTTCAATGATTTTTTTCACTGAACCAGATCCTAAGTGAAAAAAATATTTAATTAATAATATGAACAAACCAATAACTTAATCAGTCAATCCTCATTACCAATGTATTGCCCTCCAGTTGCTCGAGAATCTACAGCAAGGACAATTCCTCCTTGATATTTGAAACCAAGTGTTGTAGTGCCATGATCATAGTTTATCTTCATTTCTCTGCCATGTTCATCAACAGGGTTCTTGCTGTATGTGTTACTAGGCTGAAGTAATTAACATTGATATTTACAATTGAAATAATGCTTGACCTCTCAATTTATTCAATACAAGAACTTACACAGCCCAATGGTGGCAAGGCTAGTTGACAAGGGTTTACGATAGTATTCAGAGATGTCAATACACCATCCAATTCGTCATTTTCTGTGGTTTTGAAGTTTGAA
The DNA here is from genome assembly GCA_030770115.1 of Daphnia galeata. Lineage (NCBI taxonomy): Eukaryota > Metazoa > Arthropoda > Branchiopoda > Diplostraca > Daphniidae > Daphnia > Daphnia galeata. The sequence goes on from CM061118.1 coordinate 12,074,054, forward strand.
CGAGAATTTATTCCGCAAATATCAAAGAGAGCCATGACTGTGCATTCGGTTCGGTGTTTTTCGGAACAAAATTGACAAGTCGATGAGCCAATGCAAACTAAAAAAGAAGTTGCGCTACAGTCTGATAAAGACGTTGCATTTTACGAATAACTAAAAAAATAAGAGAATAAATCTGAGAATAAGAACTAAACAACCGTGAAACTTTTAAACAATTGAATCAAATTAATTTGAAATTCCTGAAAATTATTTCCTGTTCAATAAAATATCTGAAAAATGTTAAGTGAAATCTGAAAACGTAAACGCAAGTACGCAACCTAAGCATGCCGCAGGCAATGCAATGAAGCGCAAAAATGAGCATCTTTTTTAAGTTTTTTAAATTTTAGCTGATTTTAGTATTTTATTTCTATTATTTTACGCAATATTGCATTAGATTTTTTTAAAAATTCGATTCAAAATTAATTGAACAATTATTAAAAAGTAACATCAAGCTGTCTTAAATCCTAAGCGAAAATAAGTAAAAACAAGGAACCAATAAAGAGACGCTAATTTTGTCTGTCATTAGTAGACTGGATCATCAATCATCATGTATTATTTAGTCATAAAATTTTTTCTGATATGGTAAAACAGCATTAAATAGAAAATACCTGGAATAAGAAACATGACAATACTATTAAGAATATATGAATCAGAGGCCTCTAAGTGAATATGAATTATAGTACTTACATCAGGTTAATGAGGAGATCAAAAAGGGACATTGAAGAAATAAAATGATTTTGAAAATTTCATGCATGAAGGCAATATGGCTCCACATTAGTCAAATCTTATTACAATCATCACATCTAATTACAAGACCTACAAAGTTATCAACACATCTTCTCTGATAACACTGGTAAAATTAGCTTTCCTATCCTTTTTCCAAACATCTCTATCCTTCATTATTTGTTGCCCATATTCATTATGAATGGATGTAAAATTCTGTTTTTTTATTACTTTCCTAGTTGCCATATTGGAACTAGTTTCTCTTTCCATCAAGTTAAAAGGATTATGACGTTGTCTAGCTGGTACAACAGGTGGTACTGCAGAGCCATCTGTTACACTTTTCAGTCCAAGTTTCCGTAAACGTTCAAGCTCTACACACAGAATTAACAAATACTTTACAAAATACTTAGAAATTAAAAATAAAAAGTAAACACAATACCTGTAAGTTCATCTACTTGCTTTTGCAGCTCAATTACCATGACCTTCATATAATCATAACTGGCACAAGTTACTGCTTTCATCCATTCTTCCATCAGCTCCTGATTTTCTGCACTTAAAACAAAAGTGCGATCTCCTGGACCATGGAAAGTTATATTGAAGCTATAAGCTTCATCATCTTCTGATAACTCTGTTGCAAAGAAACACCTTATGGTTATGAAGTAGATTTATGATTTGTCACAACTGTCACTCACCCACAGTACATCCTTCAACTATAACTACTCCAACTGGCTCTTTGTCAGTTTTTTTCTCAAAATAGTATAAAAGATTTCCCTTCAAAACAAACCAGCGTTTTTGAAAGCCCTTGTTAGATTCTCCTCTTTTATTGAGCCAGCCCTCTTTGTCGACAACCAAATTAGATGCATTGGCGATAGCTATCAGATTCTTTTCATTCACTTTCATTATAAATTCTATCAGAATAAGAGTGGAGACCTTATATTGTCTTCTGGAATTATTATAAAGTGGGAAAACGTCAGAATGATTACAGGTTAACCACTTATTCGAGCGACACTTTCGAGTTTCGACACTATTAAGGTAAGAATAGGGTGAAGCAGACGCAAATTTGTTTATAAGTTTAAGCCTGTAGGCATTATGAGTTTCAGCAACCATAATCAAATTAGAGTCTTTAGAGAATCCCATTTGTATAACACAAGTAGGCCATGGTATAACACCAACATTCAATACCAGTTTACCAGAAGTCCACTGCAAAAGTGATACAATTTTGTCTTTAACAACTGAACAAGTCTCAATTGAGTAACTACTTAATTGAGTTCAACTGAACAAGTAATTGAATGCATCACGAAAGAACTGAAAAAAAGTTAAGGAAAATTTAATCGGATGACAACACAAACAATTTACAAAAAAGCAGATTTTTTAATTTGATAAATTACTCAAATTAGCCCAGGCAAGGGACCAGAGCGGCAAGTAAAGCGTTGATACAGCACAAAAAAGCCAGTTTCCATAAAACGTTCCATCAACAACCGCGTAAATCAGAGCACGCTGGGCGGCAACATGTGTTTTGCCCAAAAATTTCCAAGGTTGATTTATTTCTTCCGGAAACACTCTGTAGGTATCAATAAGTGTGGCGATAAACAATAGAGAAAGAGGGTGTACTAAAAACAAAAGAGCACAGCGACAGTATTTGAAGAACCTAAGGTTGAAACAGAATTGCTGTTAGTGGTTTTTACTCGTTAAACACAAATGAATAAGTTTACAAACCTTTGTGAAACAGGCTTGGCAATCGAAAATACAGGACTGATTATTAAACAAGTAAGCACGGCAAGGGAAATATTTCCCATCGCAACCGCGTACATAAGAGTAGATATTAGCAAAAGAATTGCGCATTGAACGCAGTTAGCAGATAATTGTTGTGTGGCCAGCATTCTAAAAGAGAACGAAAACTATTAATTTCAAATTTTAAATAAGATAAAACAAAACCGCAATACCTAACACCAACAGTTGAAGTTAAAATGCAATGCATTACGCTAAGTATACAAAATCCACCAAAAACAACATCTTCCGTGCTTAGTCCCAATGCCAAAGACCGATTGAGCCTAGTAAGTTTTTCTGGTGCTGAGTAAAAAAGCAAACCACAAATCGTACTATATAACAAAAATGAGCCTAAATTAAGGAAATTCCAATTTTGTTTTTCATTTGGATTTTCTTTTCGGGATATGTACAGCGCAACAGCTTGCAGTAACATCGAGCCAATCATAAGCCCAAAAGGTGGCATGTATACACCTAAAGATTAAAACAAATACAAAATCAACATTTTAATAAAAAGGGGAAACATAAAGATAATGACTACCGATAGAAATGTAGCGATTCGTAGCAGGTAATAAATAGAAAAAGAAAGATTGGTGAAATCTTTCTTGTAAATTGTTCAAACTTCTCATAATACCCTCAATTGCCCTGCCGAAATTAAATTATAACATTAGCACACATTTTTAAAATGACGAAATACGTTCTATCACCTTCCCATCAAAAGAAAATTTGATCCATGCCACCCTCTCTTGTACGAGAGACCAGCTACTGTTAAGGCCTCGATTCCAAACCTATTAAGAAACATGTTATAGCGACGAAGCGAAACGACAGAACCTGAAGTTGGACTACACAAACCTGTGGAAGAGTCCATGATTTCCAGTGGGCACTCCAGTGGCTTGAGAGACCATTAAAGTCAATAATGTTGAAGCAGAATGTATCCAACCTTCCATGCTAAGTGGATCTGGATAGTCCTCCTAGAAAATAGCAGTCATTTTAGTATCATATAAGTGGAAAGATAAATATTTAAATGAAATTCACCCTCTCTTTCAAAGTGGTTGTAAATCTCTCCTGCTGGAACAGTCTGTGAACAAGGTTAACAAGATCTAAATTTGGAAGTTGCCCATTCAACCCTTCCATTCTTACATCGATGTGAGAAATTTTTTCGTATGGGATTTCTAAATTGACTGCAGCCTGCAAACATTGGTTCAATAGGTTAGCTTGTTATTTCGGAACAATACACATTTGAGTTGATGACGCACTTGAATGGCTCCAGCACGAGCATCCAGCTGTCCGAAATTGATAGCATGTGACCCAGATGATGTGTAGTGATAGGCTTCTAACCAAGCTTCCATTCCAAGTTGTTCATGCTCTGTTACAAGAAAAATGACATCTCGAGCCCAATATGAGGACGCTGAAACGACAAAAACAGTGGAACGAAAATAAACAATTAATTAATACGTTTTAATCATTGATTCGAATCATGATTCGGCCGATTACTGGTTTTAATATTCAAATTGAAAAAAACTATTTCGCATAAGTTCATCTTTTGACAATGCACATAGATAGCACTTTACCCCGAAAAGATGCAGCCAAAGAAAGCATAACGGCAATTCCGGCATTGGTTCCCGTTAATACAGAATCAGGAGGTCGATAAGGAACTGACATTACAAGGCATTCTGTACTAGCTCCTCTTGAAGCCCTTAAAATGCCATAAACATTTTTGCCAGAATAAACCTAAGGATAGCATAGTCTCATTATGTTAACAAAATTATTATTATTATTTTAAATAAAGTAAAAATAAAACCTCATTTTCATCTAATGGATATTTAACAGAAAAGTTGTGGGTGTATGTATCTAATCCTAATTGTTTGAACTGGGCAGCAATGAATGCATGGGGCATTCCATTTGGGTATCTGTCAGCTTCCAACTATACAAGCCAATAAAAATTAGATGTTAAAATGTGTGAAATTTTGAATAACAGAGGCATACTTTCATGGCAGCTACATATTGGCGGGCAAGGAAATCTTCCTTGAAATTGGAATGTACAAGACCAGGTAACAGAGCATTTTCAGAGAAATATGTGCCTAAAAAAATATTCATATTACACAAGGAATAGGATTTAGGATAAGAAAAATACCTGCGTTGAACTGGCGATAGGCAAGACACACAAGCCATACAATGCTTCCAATGTAAAACAAAATGGACAACACTTTCTGCTTTCCAACAAATTTTAACAATAAAGGAGACAGTTGTTTATCTGACGGATTACTTAATAAACCCATCTTAATCAGAGGAATATGAAAGAACTGCCTAAATAAGAGCAGAATCGGTAATCTGGTCGTAAAGAAACTTCAAAACAAGGTAAAATCTATTGCACTCCGGAGTCCGGAGCGCTCTAGTGTCAAAAGTGGCTATTGCACTCCGGAGTCCAGAGTCCTCTAGCGTCAAAAGGGGCTATTGCACTACGGAAAGGAAATATGAAGTACTTTAATTTAACGACGAATGGGAAAAAACGACTGATTATGTGTTTTAAATGATGTTGAATTCATTAAAAATTCAATCAAATGTAAGAAATGCATTTGAAATGTACTTACATATATATTTGAATTTCACTAATAAATACAAATAGCCAGTATATAAGATGGAACTTGGAACTTGAAGTTCAATTTCTGATTTTATTAGTTTATTTTTCAAGTTATTTTTCAGTTTATCTTTCAGTATTGTTCCAAGTTCCACCTATATATCTATCAGTCGTTATTTCCCATTCGTCGCTAAATGAAAGTACTTCCTATTTCCTTTCCGGAGTGCAATAGCCACTTTTGACGCTAGAGGACTCCGGACTCCGGAGTGCAATAGCCACTTTTGACACTAGAGCGCTCCGGACTCCGGAGTGCAATAGGCGTGACCTCAAAACAACTACTGAAGTAACACAATGTAGCAGACGATATTCAAAATATTTTTTAAAAATTGGAACGACTGCAGGGTTGTTATTTGGAATTATTCGGATATCACAAGATGAAAAAAAAAAAGATTTTCCTCCCCCTTTTCAATTTTTCAGCAATTCCGGGAATAATTAGGTGTTATAAATAGATTTTTTTTTATTACCTTAAGAACAAGTCGCTCTTGGACTCTCGGTGCATTACAATCCAAACGCACGAAGACAACAAAATTATTTCCTATTTGATAAGCTGTTGGTCTTTTAGAAGTTTTATTTATAAAATACAACTGCTGTTTAAAGAAAAAATATCCACTTAAAAAAGCGAACATGCGACTGTTTTTGGAAAAATTGCATATACATCAGGCAAAAAGCAAATCGACCCAAAAATACTTAAAACAATTAAGAATTTCTGCAATCATTTCGTTGTCAAAAACTAAAGAACACAAGACGTCGCTGAATAGTTGAACACTGTATGAGCGGGGTGTAAACAAAATCGCATTATAAAGGCACATCATGAAATGATACACGAAGGAATATGGATGCGTTCGGAATTGGATTTCCTTCCCGATCCAGAAGGCAAATATGTCCGTAACCTTATAAGCGATTATAAATATTAACTTGCAGTTCAGTAAGCACATCTCTTCTATGCATACCTGATTTTAAGCTCTTAATTGGGATGACCCTTAAACCGACCAAGTCATCTTCTGTCAAAGGTTCTTTGTCTCTAACCGAAATAACAAGCAGGTCTAATTCAGGTTGCCGTAATCGAAATTCGATCGTCTCCTTCCAACAAGGATTAAAGCCTATCAGAAAATAATCAGCAAATAAATAATCATTCAAAAAATTTATCACACATACCGTTGTCTTCTACAGGCTTGGTTTTGAATTTATGCCGATCCGCTGGATGACCCATGATTTGAACGGTGACATACGGATCAATAACTTTCTTTTCAAATTTCGGAAGATTTTGCCCACTTATGATTTGTAGTCGAACAATTTGACTACCCGTTCTATGAAATATAAAAATTTCTTTACGCGTTCTAAGTTTAAATACAAATAAATACTCACAATCCAGTTTCCGCTTCCGGAATTTCAATTACGCTCAGGTTACGTAAGACGGCTGGTTTAAGAACATATCCACACTTTCCGTTAACTTGAAAAAATGCATCGTTGATGATTTTATAGGCTCCAGTTGTTTGGTAATTCAAAGCAACTAGATAATTTTAACAAATGAGAAATGACTGAATAAGTTGACCCACGGAAAGTTAAGTGATTTTCTATAATGAATTGTTGATATAAACCTATCTGACAGCCTGCGCTCCAAAACTGTGATGGATCATAGTTGCTGGAGTCAGTTCGCGAGCCTTTAGGGTATATCCGTACTAGCTGATTGTTAGTGTGCTGGATAAAATCCGATCGCTCTCGGCGAATCAGCTTCTTGGCTTTTATTTCAGAAAGCGATGAGATATGAAAACACCGACCTAAAATTATTCATACTGGATTTCAATTCATTTAGCATAGTACAAATTGAAAATACTTTTTTACCCGTTTCGATATTTTGGTGAAAACCGCAAAATTTTTTGGCTTCGCAAATATTTACTAGATTTGATAGTTTGTATAATTTATCTTCCTATAGAGCATTTTATTATTCGTATATGAATGTATAGTGTAATTAATACGTACAATAATAAGTAGCAACTCACATTGTCTAAAACTTCTGTTGAATTTTCATCTGATGGATTTGCAGTGTCCAAACGGTCTGATCCTTGATATTTCATTTCCTGCATTTGATTGTCTTTCGTTGCGGAATCAATCGAAATTTCTTCGGGGGTGACTTTATTCGTCAATGAATCGCTTTTCTCTGCGGAGGACAATTCATCCGCTGTTTTATAGGCTGATGCTTTTAAATCCAAATCTTTCACCGATTTTGAAGCTGCTGAAATGGTATCGTCAGTCGATTTCATTTGATCAGGTGGATCATCAGAATCGTCGCAGTCACTTTCGTTTTTCTCTTCTTCATCTTCGCTACTTTCATTCGCTTCCGATTCACCATCGGTTATCTCAGAAATTTTCTTGGCCTTGATGATGATTTTATTTTTTAATACTTCGGGAGAAGGCAGTGTTTGCATTGAATCATCAACGGGCGTTGCATACAGCATATCTGTTAAACAGAGATTAAAGACTTAATTATAAAATGAATGAATAATTTAACTACCTCCAAGAATGTCGTTAAGTAAGAAGGCTAGTCTCCGTGTTTGTTTTTTCGAGAGATGGCATTCGAGGGAAAGAATCAATGGGTATGGTGAAGCTTTGAAAGCGTAAGGCTTTATAGCGTCGTTCAACACATCTGTTAGCGTTACTTCAGATGTTAATGTACGTCCATGGTAGATAATGGGATCACCAGCCGGTCCATCCCAAAGGTCCACTAGAGTAATTCAATTGTAAAATTTACCTTCAGAAAAATAAAAGAGTGATTGTTTTCTTTAAACAAACGTTCGACACAACGGCATCCTTGTTCCAACGCCCTTACGTATGGTTGAACGCTACTTTTGCTGGTTAATTGGTTGCCCTTCAAATATCTACAAAGAAAAATATAAAACTTTTATTGTTAAATTTTTGTGAATAACTTATGGCAATGACTGAATGAACGTTTCTTTTGTAAATTTAATACAGGGGAATTTCCTAAGACACATGCAAAGAACAAATGAAAATACTAGAATGAATGATCATTTAATTACGTATTGTGTGAAGAAGCGATGAAATAGGATGATAAAGGTTGATTCATATCTTGGAACTGTTTGCAATGGTCTTCGTTAGCGATATCATATGATTTCATTAGGGAAGTAAAACCTGTAGCCATTATATCTTATCAAAATTTGATCAAAATATAACGTTTCATGATAGTGCTGTACCAGCTATCGTGAGCAATCCTTCTTGCTTGGCGGTAGAGATTTCATGTTGAGCAATTAGAGCGTTAGCTTGCTGTGAATCGATGGCTAAAAACTGTTCTTGAGCTAGGAAGATTTTCAACTCATCAGCGGTCATGGCTGCCGAATCCGAAATAGCATATCTATATCATAAAAATTGGAGATTTCACATTGAATCGACGTTCACAGAAATATTGTCATTTACGTTTCAAAAATCTCTTCTAGTTCTGGCCTTTTGGTAAGGTTCCGAAAAAATTGGATGAATTCTTGACAGTCCAATACTTGTTTCCCATTCATTTGTTTTTTGTCCACGTTAGCCGCCTGTGAAATTGCAATGGCGCAGTATAAGTAACATGCATGGAATCTTTTTGTAAAGGTTTACAACGGAAAATTCATACATTGAACAGATCCTTTGCATATTTGCGGCTCAATTTGACGTTGATTCGTTCTAGCAAATCCTGCACTTGTTTGAAAGTCAGTGCGCCTGTCTTGTCTTTGTCGGCTTTTTTAAACTGCTGTCTTAACCATCTAACATATTTGTAATTTAAAAAGAAAAAAAACATCAGATTCGTTAAATAAAACATGACTATTTACTCGGGCAGCACTTATTACATCCAATATTGATTTTCGTGGTGAACGGCTCGAACGATGCAGACAACTTTCTTTAAAGTGGATAACCACAAGTTGGATATCTCTTCGTCCTGTGCGATTAGATTGTATTCACGCTGACCAAACACGATGGTGAAGCACAACTTCTTGTTCAGAGCTGAATCCAAACGTTTTTTTGAATATCCTCTCTTCTCAATTTCTTTGTAAAAATCCGTTTTCCATCTTCGAACCTCCGTGATTGCCGCTATGTCAACTAAAAATCACTCAAGTCAAAAAAACATGAGAAATCAATGTCTAAAAGAAATGGGAGCGATGAGATATATTGACAGATGGCACGAGATTACTGCCAGCAAAGTCCATCGAAAACAGTACGGTAAATCACTTTTGATCAAATAAAGCATTCTTATCAAACATTCTCATTTTATAACATAACTTTTACGTACCGTGTGTTGGACATGAATTCCAAATCGGTTTTTGTGAAGGGACATAACGAAGACACATCCGCTCCGTATCTAACCAAAACCGGCGTAGATACCAATCCGTGCAGGATCGAACTTTCCAAAACTGGGATCCCTTTGACAAGGTTATGATGTCATTTTCCATAAAAGTGCAACGACCTCGCACACCTGGGCATAAATAATATCACCGGATGTTTTAAAAATAAACATAGATTTCATATGAATGGAAAAATTTACCTTGAATAAATTCAGAAGGTTCAATTAGTTCGTGCAGTTCCATGATCATAAAAATCGGCTTACTTGGATGTTTACACCGAACGTTGCAGAAGGTGAAATATTATTGAATGAAACTTGCTTGGGTGTTCTGCAGTGAAAGCGAACCGGCCGGCAACTAAGCCAAGTAAACGAATGATGACAAAGTAAAATCTCTCCTAAAACCAACTATTACGTCAGATCTACACGAGTCAGTGATAACAAAACTTGGCCTCGAACAGAAACGACGAATTAGACAATGTTTAGCTTTAGCTTTCACTAAAGACTAAAGATAGCCTCTCTTTCGATGATAACATTCGTGCTCAGGTCTAAGCCCATGAAATTCAAAGTGATGAGGGGTTGTTGATCGAGCGTGCAGTCGCACAGAACGCTAGCGACCGATTCCGGGAAAAAGAAAAGACTACCGTTCCGAAACGAAGCAAGCACTTTATTACGGATGTGTTTACATGTGTAACGTTTTGCTCTACTCTTCCGTCTTCGGAGCTTTTTGTGTTCCTTAGGCTGTCTTTATTCTTTAATTATTATGCCGCGTGGATTCAGCCACTTTTTCCCATAATAACAAGTGACAAACCAACACTGCATTAACATAGGATGAATCTAACGTTGATGGGTATGGTAATTAAAAATAATAATAATAAAAACAAATAAAAAAAAAATATCTACAATAAATGTATAAAATAAGGAATTTCCACTAACCGGTGTTGCATACCACGATGACATTTATTTTTACGTAAAATCAGCATTTCCCAACAGGTAATAATGACAAAAGAGGGAGGAGAAGGAGAACCCGAAACACCAGATACGGGCTAGTAACGATAAACGATATCTACAGAGCTGCAAATGTCTTGTTTCAGTAGTTTGGCGAACTGGAAACAGCGCCGAGAATATCCACTTTGGTCACCTGATTCCGTTGAGATAATAACAACGGTGTAAAGTGACAAAACTAATTGCATAACATGTGATGTTGTACACAGTCTTACCTCGGTGCAAAACCTGGAGGTGGACGAATTTGAGCTGCAGGAGGAGGTGGTGGAGCCGCACTGACGGAACGAGGTTCTGCGGGTTGGACGTTCGACTCTTCCGCGCGATGTCGAGGTTGAGAATTGTGCTTTTCCGTTGACGACTGCCGGTTGGGGGGATTCGATTGGTTGTGAGCAGAGACGACCCTTTCTTTGCTGTGAATTTCAGAAGAACGTATCCATTTTCCTCGTGGCGCTCTCCTGTGATGTTGTGCACGAGACCAATCGGACTTACTAGCGACCGGTTTACTGATTACAGATGCTTGGACTGGAGCTACTTTGATTTCGGGTTGACTCTGTGATTGTTGGAAATCTTCTTCCGTTTTAATCGAAGGAACTTCAGCTGATGAGGAGGATGTTGCAGAGGTGTTTTCCGTAACAACTAGAAAACCGATTATCTTCCATCTCTTTATCAATGATACCTCCTCTTGTCTTTTGCCTGTCATATTCTTCATCCATTTCCTTTCTCCAGGCTGTGAATTTAGCATCTTTGCAGAACTCCTCTTGGAAAATTTCAACCTCATGCGGAGGAGGCGCTAATTTAAGTGAAGCTAATTCGACATGAATAACTTCACGGCAAACGGGGCAAGTAAACTGAAAATGTAAATAAATTGTTTGTTTTTATTTAAGGACAAACACTTAAAATGTTGTTCAAGTGTGCACCAGTGTGTGTACTAACACAAACTTTCTCACCTGTTTCACTTTCTTTTCCTTCCAGTTGGCACCTCTTGGATTATTGGCAGCTTCCTGGTCATCCTCCTCTTTCCATTGTGTTTGCATGCTTTCACAGAAACGAGACAGGCAGTGGGAATGGAAATGATGGTAACAAGGAGTATAAGTAAATACATCATCTGGGTGAAAGTCAAACAGACAGATGGTGCAATGGCCTGTAGGTCTGTTGCTATTTGTTAGACATTCACGTAACAACTGTGAAGAATTGGTTCAAAAGTATTACAATTCAGAAATCTTGTGTGGCTGTTTTATATGTACCTCAATTATTTCATATATAACAGGGCTTCCAGAAAAATCTTGGCATTTTTCATTGCACAACTTCAAAGCATTGGCTAAAAAATCATCTCCAAGGCCTCTAGGATTTTTCAAGTTCACTGTTGGTGGTTGGTCTGGATAACCCACTGGGAAATTCATGACTAATGTCAGACAGACATAATGCTGATTGGCATCATCAGCAGTAGAAGGATATAATGTGTGCTTTAGTTCTAATGGCCTTCCACTAAACAAGCAGGAAATGTGTGTCATCCTTTGTAATGTGTTGAGTCAAATTGATGTATTACCTTGGGCTGTATGTGACATCCAATTCAGAAAATAATATAGCTCTAAGTACTTCGATTTCCTCCAAAACGCTAAATAGATTCATGCATTTTTTAAAAACGAGTTAAGAGTGTTGTCTTGTTAATGCCTTATTTATGGAAAGGGAAACTAAAACAAACTTCATGTACCTTTGATCAGATTCATTATGAGCATTTGCATTATACATACTAGCGGAATCACGCTCTGGCCAGTAAAGAGATTTCTCTTTTTCCTGTAACGGAACAAACGATATAATGATTCGAATGCAGATAGCACTAAATGAATTAGAAAACCTTCAGGAAATGTGAATCTAGACTCGCAGCACGATAGAGCAACGAACGAACTTTTGGCGATAGCAAGCAGAAGCAGAAGAAATTGCGCCAAGAAAGCGGTGAAACCAAGTTCCGCTAGGCGGCAGCTTTATACGATTTTTTCAAACGACAAAAAAAGGGCGGGCTTTTGCACATCATCGACCGACTGAATCGCGCACAACTTCTAAAGAAAAAAAAAACCCAAAAATGAAATTCACTAGATACCAGCCGCACTGTGACTTTGCAGCTACTTGCAAATGACGTAAGAAGTAATTCATTAGCATAAACACGCACAACCAAAGAGTTTAGCCTACATTCATTCATTGATAATGCGTAGGTACGTACAAGAGAATACTAAATCCAAAAACCAAGCCTAATGCAAAAGGAAAGTTAAGCATGAAAAGTTATTAAATAATAGCTTCGTACTCGCTCAGAAAACTTGTGCTTCAGTTCAATATCATTTATCACGCGACATGCATGCAGCAGCGGGCTATAGACTTATAGAGTTGCGGGCGGTTATTGACGTCTAGCTTCGTTTCCCAAACCCGCCGAATTTAGGCGACTATTCAACGTTCACAGCTGGGCAGTCAAGTTACGCAAGTTCAGGACTTTTTTCGGAAGGCTGATCACGTCGTCGTTCAAAACTAAAAGACGGTGCTGAGCTTCTATTCGTGAACGCTGTTCACGCCCTAAGTAACATAGAACTAAACAACAAGACAAGGAAAATGATTCCAAAATACATCAAATGATAAGAAAATGCATGGCCATGATGTAAATGAAATGATTTTTTCGTTGATCCCCAACACGTCTTTAGACCGAATCGTACATGTAGACGTACGTATACAACCGCACCACTGAGAAGTTCCTCGACGAATCGTGTCCTCATCTGGATTCATGAAACAGTCGATGGCAAACAACTCCTTTCCCCGCAGAACGTGCTGACATGACGATCGACGACTAGCGTTCACTGCTAGAAATCGTGGAGACACTTTGGCATGCACCGGAAAGATGCTGTACAAAAAGATGATAACCAATCGTACAAAGAAAGACGAAACCAACAAAATTCTTGGAAATTGAGGAAACCCCTAGCGTCGATGTCATCAATAATTTTTTTAAATATAAAAGAATTTGTCATTCAACAAAAAATAGAGGACAAACTAAATAATACAAATATATATATTTTTGACGGCTTTTTATTTCATAATCAATCAGTAGAGAATGGAATCAAAATACGTCGTCAATCACTTTTTTTTTTTAAATTTCAAAATGGGTTAGAATTTGACGGACAGGAGAGATGTTGGGGGAGTAGGAGGATCTTTCAGTCTTCTATTTACATATATATATTATTATTATTATCAATTATTTGAAAAAGTCTATACACGATTTTTGCCCAAGTGTACACCCAACACGATGCATTATAGTATACAGCATGGGAAGAATCATATTGGCCACTTGTGTTCAGCACAGTTCTTATCCCTCTTCTCTCCGACTCATTGTGCAATTTTCTCGACACAGTCAACGTCAAATTATATCTTGTCTTAAGTCATCAACACAAAAAAATGGGGGAAAAAAAAAGTCAAGAAAACTATAACGAACTATTCGAGTTTTGTAAAACTCTCGTTTTTGTTTATGAAAAGGACTGGATGGGGTTGTTTACGCGTCACTTTTGCGAGGTTAGTATTTCATTTTTTTTGTAAAAAGTTAATCGCGTTGGAAGGTAATATAAATCAAGATTGTGCTACACATCTACCTTGAGCCTAACCGGTAAGGGTTTCACATTGTTTGTTTTGTTTTTGTTTTTTTCTTTTCTTTACAGGTCGTTTTTATCAAATTTTAAAAAAATTGAAATTAATCGTTATTTTGTTGTTCAATCACTAAAAAGAGACGAAGAATTCTCTAGTCTCTGAATTCCTTGTCCACCTATTTGTTAGATCACCGTCTAATATCACTATTGGGTTAAGGAAAACAATCAAACGGAAAGGAAAAAACAAAATGCAATTATTTATGTACAAAAACTTGGAGCTAAAATTCACAACTCCAAAGTATTTCACGATGGCGATGAATTGAGAAGGGAAAAGATTCCCCCATTTAAAATAGTTTTTTGTTTTCTGTTTAAATTTTTTTTTTAGAACCTGATTAAGTTTGCGTTAACACGGTGATTTCGGTGTTGATGGAAAAGGGTTGGGGGATATATGCGCAGGCCACTAAATTGTCTTCTCCTCGTAGGCTACCAATTTACAAATTGTTTTGATTGCAAAATTGAAAAGATATTTTAAAAAGGGGCTTCTTTTTTTTTTACTGTTTCTTATACTCCCTCGGGGATTTCGTGTTGTTTGGCGGTTCCATTTTTTTAAAACGGACTACTAGTTTGCGATATATGTGAGACTTATATGACAGAAGTTATCTTGTTGTCGTTCAAATTACATGGCCAAAATAGCCAAAATGGGCAGAAGGAAGGCGACCAAAGAAGCGGCCATCTTGGTGGAAGAGGATCGGACGTGAACAGTGCGTCCCATCAGCGGCTGTGCTGGTCGATAGTTGTTGACTAGAAGGTCTCCGTCTTCGCCAATCAATTGACGGAATTCAGCCAACTAAAAAAAAAAAAGGTATAATTGAGATGTTAGAATAAAGTCAGCACTTTGAGTCCATCATTCAACGATTCCGTCTGAAATCGATCTCGACTAATCGATGAAAATGCGCAACTTGATGGTTGACAGTCAAAATGAACAAACGGGACTAGACCTGGTCTTCAGAGGCCGTGATGGGATCGGCAAAGACCGTCCAAACGACAATTTCTTGGCAGCCGGGCGTAGTCAGCGAACCCATGTAGCGGTAAAATTTGGAAAGCGAGTCCGGCAGGAGGTCGCGCAGCGACAGAGTCTCGTTCAACTCCCATTCGTTGCCCTCGTGAACCACGTGATCCAAGACGGACGTGATGGGATCGAAAGCTGGATTATCCTCCTTGGACGTCTACAACGAAGAAACAAACAGACGTTCCAAGGTTATTTAGATAATGACACTATGAAATGATGACCATCTTGTCCATCAGATAATCTCGGCTTTATAACAACCTATAAACAATACCTCGACAAAGACTCCGAGGACGGCCAAACCATCCGGATGCGAAGTAGCGTTGCCTAAACTGCCGTACTTTTTGTTGTAATGGACGAAATGCAATTCGGCAGCGTAACTGGAGAAGAAAGAAAAACAATTACATTAAGTTGAACGCCAACTGGGCTAAAGTGCGGATTTTACTGTTTGTTGTTGACGGTGTGCTCACTGCCGCGCACACCCTCGGCTCCCCAATGGAAATGCAGCTGAGCAAAGACAAACTGATTGGTGAGACCCCCGTCTCTGACAAACGGCATCCTGTAGTCGGCGTAATTTTTCGGCAAACTCAACAAAACTGCCACAAAAAAACAAAAAAAAAAGTCAAGAAACAAAAGAAATAAAATAAATACAAAGTAAAAGACTAGAAAAGATTTGAAATCTTGGTGACAATGTTAAACCACGTACCCGTATGGCCGTTATTGATCAGCGTCAACGACTTGCCTATCGTATCATAATTTCCAAGATGGATAGGCAGGAAGTTTTGGGGCTTGGCTGTGGATGGGACAATGTCGATTGGCGATTGCTTATTCCCACTGCACAAATCGTAGAAATTGTACCAATGAGATGGATCTATAAAGGAGACGATGTACATCATCAGTCAAGGATAATCGAATGATTTCGTCGCTATTGCGTGCGTGAGTGTGTTAAGAGCCATCAGCAACTTACCGTCCTCGCCGGAATAAGCCCAATGATGCGATCCGCCACTAGCCAGAATTCCTGCATCACATCATTTTCAAATTAACAACAAAACAAAACAAAATAACAAAAAAAAATGTTGTCGTTAGGTTCTTTTCATGTCGCATTAGTAAACGGGCATGGGCTAACACTAGATGACACATGTACACGTCAAAACGCTGATTGCTTGGCTCTTTATGAGCACAGCAGCGCCGGTGATAATTATGAGCGAAAGAGGACAACATCTCTTATAGAGAAAGATAGGCGACTGTTCAGTAATGGCTTTTCTCGATCTACCGGAGAAGAAGGAGAGAGAGAAAGATCAAAAGAGAAAGATTTTCATGCACACACACACTGAACAGACAGGATCGGTGGGCGGGTTGGAAAGAGAGTCTTGTAGCTTGCTGATCTATCCATCTATCGATCGACGATTGATCTCCGTGTTCGTGTGTATCAAAAAGACGAGAAACTCTTTGACGCTATGCGTTTCCCAATACAACTGCTAGATCACTCGGATGTAGTCTCATGATGTAGTATATATACTGTAGGTAGTTTTTTGGGCCGTTCACTTTGTGAAAAAGACATTTGAAGAGGCCTCTCGTAGCCTAGAGATAGTATATAGATTACATATCCGACGATTGATTTCTTAGTTCCTTTTCGATCTCTCTTTCTCTTCTTTTTTGAATTGTTTGATTCGTTTTTGTTCCCCCCTGGACACAAAGGACTTGGAAAGAGTATGGACAAGAAACTTGGGAATGGATGGCTTATTGGGACGGCGTAGAATCCGATAAAGATAAATCAAAGATTTAAAAAACAAAGGGCAAAAGTATTTTCGCGCTCGCTCTGTTGAACAAAAGCCCAACTAAGCCAAGATGGCACTCTCTTACGTGACTGTTAAATGTAATATTCAAGATGATGATGATGATGATCTTGACCTTTATTCATAAGAGTCTGATGCTGTTGAATCTTTCCTCTTCCACTCCCCTTCCTTTCTTATGCAGTATTTATTATATATTCTACTACAGCACTAGCTTAACTAGTTCACTCGCAAGTTCTTATCCCAAACACAAGTCAAACCATTGATTTTAATTGTGTGCAGGCGGATTTCACGACCGGCGGCGTCGCTTCAAACCAGAATTAGATTTACAAGAGCTACACACACCTTGGAAACGAATAGTCTGAGCATCAAATTCTAATGGCGAACGCACTCAAAAACCAAAACCATCAGTTGGGCGGTTTGAGGGTTGTTAAATTGATTGAAATTTTCGGCCGTGAAAAGAAAGAATTCCATCATAGAGAACGGCGTTGGCCGTGAGAGAGAGAGAGTCGGACTACTATATTTATTGGCAAGCTTTCACCGCTCTCTTGAGCAACGCAATCAAAAAGAAAACTTATTTCATTCGCCTTATTTCTCTGTGTGTATCTTCTTTTGGCTAGTGTTCAAAATATTTTCAGAAAGAAATGGATTTTTCATCGATCGTCAAAGGGTTTTCTTTTATACATCAGTAGAGAAGGCCGTGTATACCGCAGTTCAACATCCCTCAAGAATTTCTACTCCCTACTACTATTATCTATGCGCTAGTCTTTCTCTCAAAAGTTTCCTATATGATTCATTGAAAATAACATGACCGACATCCTCTCAAAAGTTTCTTCTGTTTGAAACAAACAGAATTTTCTGACACATGATATAATTAGTTCTTTCAGGGATTTACAATTGTAAAGATAGATTTTTTTGTTCTTGATTCAACTTTTGAATCAAGCTCTGTCAGCTGCAAGTGAGATGAAAATCTCTTCGTTATTTGATTGAACAACTGTCGTCTTATCTTTCTCTCTCTTCAAATGGTATACTATACTGCCGACCAGAATTCCCTTTTTTTTTTCACGTCTGTGCCCAGTTCTATTCCCCGCCCATATCTCAAGTTAGTCTAGATAGAAAGAGTAGTAGTAGATAGTAGAAGTAGTAGTAGCTCTCTCTATTCGTGCTGCTGTCGTTCCTCCCACGTCTGCAGGACAAGAGAGGAGGCCCATTTACTCGTCTTCTCCTGCTCCTACTACTATACTATGCGCGTCTATAGCGTCGACTGCTTTGGCTTAGACTCCCATCGTCGTTCGGGAGATGAAGAGATGCGAGCCGATCAATACTCTACACACTCCAACTCGGCAGCCAAAAACCGGAAAGACACGAAATACGGGAGAGCTGCCATTACTAAAACTGCTGCATTCGCTACATAGACTTTACTGGTTTTATTTTGCCATCTCGACAGAGTGACAAAGCGAAACGGATCTTCAATCAGTTTCATCGTCGCTCTTTGTGTTCTTTATTAGTCCAAGGTAGCGCTAGTCATTGGTAGACCCCGCGTTGCGTCTTATTGTCCTTGGTTTGCTCAGCGGCCGTGAAAATAGGTAAAGGTGTTGGCCGTTGGGTGTAGTTGCCGCGAGTAGCGTTTCACGGATGAGGTCTGGTATCTATGACAACGGTGGGGGTCAGTATCAGACAGCGATGGTGTCATCGTGATTTCATTTTTTTTTTGGTCTCCCGCACGACACGCAACATCATCATCGAGCTCTCAAAAAGAAAAATGACACGTGATGGAAGAATTGGCGAGCACAGCACAATGATGGTGACAAATTCATTTTCATGGGTTTCTAATTTCATGAATACGCGTCCATAGCTGATGGAATTGAAAAGGAAAAAATCGACCCACCCATCAATCTCTAATCGTCTTTTATTTCGTCTATTGGAAACAATCTGATCGTGAGCACTCTCTCGATCGCCGCGTACTCGAAAACAAAAAAAAAAATCCATCGTCGCAGCTTTGATAGTTCATTACATCTCATCAAGGATCGATTGCGCGGAGGGCAGCAACAACAACAACAACAAACAAACAAACAAAACAAACGAAGAATCGACAACCTTTGACTTTTGGCTTAAGTGTCTGTCACCAAATCGAAAGGCATGACAATTATATAATTAAAGGGGTCCATTCATCTTTGTTGTCAGAAAAGAAAAAAAACTTGGCAGCAGTCGATACATGTATGGATTTGAGTTTCCTTCAAAAAGTCCCTACGTGATGACTCAGGAGAAAAGGAAAACTATAATATTGTCACATCCCAAACAATTCTTGGCTCAAGTTACGAGATCGACACTTTTTCTTTTTAGGGGGATTGCCTCTCGTACATTTTGATGGATTCATTTCTCTCGAGGAAATGCCTATCAATCCCAAAATATCCCACACGCACTCTCCATTTCGCTTCTTAACAATTTTAGCGAGCAAAACAAATTTAAGGAAAATGCTTCTGTAATCCACCAGAAGGATATCCTTGAATCGTATAGGTAGGATATTCCGAGTACTATTTTTGATTCATTTCATGTAAACCATGAAAAACAAAGATTCAAAAGACGGAAACAAACAAACAAAAAAAAAATCCCCTTGATCTCAGGGGAGGGATAAAGTAAAATTGATTTATGCAACAACATTTTCTCTTTCAAATAACAGAAATACACCTACTCATATTTGACAGTACTCGTGTTGTAAATAACCCAAACCAAACAGGCGTCTAAATAATATTTAAAAAATGACTTGATGTATACATCATCATCATCTTTTTTTTCTTTTTTTTTTATAGCAGAGCCTGGCGTAACAGACTATCGATCGGATTCCTGTGGCGGTTTTTTGATTTTTTTTTTTACTTTTTCCCCATTCTATTACCTTTCCCATTTCATTCGTCGGGTTTTTCCCCCTTCTGATACACCCCAGCTGTGATGGAATAAGAAACCTCTTTTATTGTCACGCGAAAAGAAATCGTTACGTCTGAGATTGCCGACTTCGTCCGTCTTCTTACCCTTCGTGTACAATTTATAAAATATTTGTCGATATCCAAGAAAACGGATGAAATCACGAGTCGAATTCTTCGAGTATTTATCCATAACAATTAAAATGCAGCAACTCAAAAGAAGAAAGAGAATTGTTGGATTGTATTGGAAACTTGCCCGGTTTAAATCTTTCATGTTTATTTTAAAAAAAAAGAAAGAATTGGATCGTACGAACGTCAGGAAAAAGAAACGGGAAGAAGAGAAAGTAATCACTCAGCGCGTAGATCCTTTTTAACTATTGCGTGGGGTGGGGAGAAGAAGAAAGGGGGGGGGGGGGGGAGGTGAACCGCAACAGGAAAGAATAATATATAAAAGAAAACGTGAATTTTGTTTCTTTAGCGGCAAAGAGATTCACGCCAAATAAAACGCTTTAAATTTCGCGCGCTACATTCACTTTTTTGAATTTGTTTTTTCAATCAAAGAGCAAATGCTGTCCCATTTCACGACTGAGCTCCAGCGGATTCTTTTCTTTCCAGCGGGGGATTGTTCCGCCAAGAAATCACGCTGCAAAAAATAAAAGGGTCGACGTGATATTGTCAAAGCTCTACACACGTCGGAGTCTCAGAGACAATAATAAGACGAAACCAAAACAAAAGGAGACAACGACCTTCCCGACGACATTCGTTGGGCGAGTTGACTACGTGATACGTGCGTGATTGTCATTGAATGTTCGCCCGGCTCTTTTATTTTTTTCTTTGTATTTTCAAACATTCCCATAATTCCTCTAAGGTTTCCGTTGAAAATTTAAAAAAAATTAAATAAATAATATTATTATTTCGATTTAAGTGATACGAAATAATAGAATGAGACATTCACAGTTCTGCTGGGTATCATTGGCCTAATTCTTATCTAGTTTAATGATTAGTACTACTGTCGGTTCTGAACAATGACCAACGGGCATTAAACCCTGAATCATTCACGAATACGGTCACGGTGAAATTTAGATTCAAATGAAAAATAATTGATCCAATTATTTGCTCGGCCTATTTTGTTCAAATTGTTTCATTTCTAAATTCGACACGTTCTACTATTTTTATCCACCATGGTCGAACATGACGTACTCGTTGTACCGGATTAATCTTAAGAGATAATATATATACCACACCCACTAATTCAGAAACTGTTCCGGGGCCGGAACGAAAATGAAACAACAAAAAAAAACAAAAAAAAAATAAGTTGTTTCTCTTTCTTTGAGGTTTTCGTTTAGTTGTTATTTTCGTCACGTTGACAAATGGCGGTCGGGAGTGAAGACAACAAGGATGGTTAAGGGAGTTGGATAAGAGTCTTGTAACGCATTAGGTCACTAAAGCGAGATCTTATTACGTACTGTGTAACAAGAATTTTGAAAACAAAAAACAAAAACAAAACAAAACAAAAAGAAGAGTCCGATATAAAAAAAAAACTTACCAGTAGCCATTAAAATGAAGATGGAAAAGACCCCGACGGCCTGTTTCAGCAACGTTGTTGAATGACGGAAGACATTCTGAGAATGGGAAAAAAAAAGGAGTCAATGACACTACATGATCAAATGACACACAGGTGGAATAGACAGGCTGGAGAGATTTTCCGCGTCAAAATAATGAAAAACACATCAATAAACTTAGCTAGTCAATAGTAATTTCTGAATAGAGAGAATTTCTGAAATTTTAAACATAAGGAAAAGAGAGAAAAAAAAGTGGCGCGTGAAGATCATAACGATTGACAGTCACGGACTCGGAGCTGTAGACTATCGATCGGAGAGGAAATGTCTCCGGGCAACCCCCCCGCTCTGCGACAAAACTCCCGGGCAGAGCAACCGCAGCTTGGAACAATACGTCATCTCAAAAAAAAAGGGGGTAGAGAGAGATAGACTTTTTTTTTTTTTTTTTAAATAAGACGATATCAAGTACATATATAGAGCCATCAAACACAAAAGTAGATTTCACATCACACAGAACAATTGATCATTCTTAATACGTACGAGATTTGAGAAATTCCAAGACGAATAAACAAGACACGCAAAGTGTTTTTACGCAACAAGATAATATCTCTTGATTTGGTGAAATACCATCCGGTTTGGTCCGAGACTTTAGACGCACTGACGGCAGCCAACGCTATCGTTAGATTGTATCAAAAGCGAAAGTGGAAATGTATTCAAGAACTCGCACACGCACCCAAAGTATTTCCTTGTCTAACGGACAACCGACGACGACCTTGCCCTGAATTTCCATCCACCAAATATGGGAATTATACTCATAAAACGACGGCAATAAGCCTTCACCCTGCAGAGTTTATATATTCCTAGTAAATAATTAAGAATTTTAAAAAAAAACAAAAAAAGGATTACTATTTATCCTTGATTTGGCATTTATAGCCACCTAGTGAAGAACGAAATCAATTTCTGTCGCGAAATAGATCCCGTTATTCAAGTTGTAAAACAAACAACGTCGTCCTAGAAGGTCCAACTTCCTGACTCCCCCCCACATTGTAGCGTAAGACAAGTAGCCCAACTGATGAAACGATAACTGATTGAATAAAGAAATCGAAACTGGAATACCATTTTCGGTTAGGGTTTGGCGAGACGTATATAGAAACTACAGAATATTTAAATAAATGCCTTTTTTTGTAACATGTCGGCAAGAGGACGTTTGACAAAGTGGCCATCAAGTCAACTAAGCAGAAAATCTCTTGTACGAATGTTCCAAAAAAGGAGCCAGAGCTCCTGAAAACACAGCAACCGGAATATTTACATGAAACATGACTTACTACTTTAGCTGCAATTTATGTACGGCACTCCAACTGAAAAATGTACACACAAACTGTGAGCGGAGGAAAAACCCAGGGTGGATTGGAAGGAGAAAAAAAACCCAACGATGTTGTTGTTGGTGTAACGAGTCCAATTTTTTTTGAAAATTGGCGGGCACACAATGAACGAGAAAAAGACAGCCAGAAGGAGAATTTCAGGATGGGCTTGAGGTGAGGAGGAAACAAAAACAACACAGAAAAAGTATGTTCCAATTTGTTTTATGAAAGAGGTTTGTTTTGATTTTTTGGTTATCGTGTCCCTGGGTTAGTGACGGTGGGGGGAGAGAGAGAGAGGGAGGGCTCAGTGGAGCGATGCGCCGGTAGACGTGGTTCAGCGTCGACTAGCTCTCCAACCGGCACTCGGGTTCGTTTTTAAGCCCAGCAAGCGGACAGAATGGAAAGAAGGAGAAAGAGAGAGAAGAGAGAAAGAGGGAACTAAGTGAGAAATGAGGGAGGGAAAGAAGGGAGGAGCGAATAGAAAAGCGCGCAGGGTAGAGAGGAGAGAAATTCCGGAAGGGAAAAAAAAAAACGGCGGAGGGTTGGTGGGATGAAGAGAAATAGTTGGCTGGTATACGTCTCTACACCTTTGGTAATAGTATAGAGAAGAGAGACACGTCTCTTTTCAAATGGCCCATTCCTCCTGCCTGCACATCGACCACAGAAAAGACCATAGGATAGTGGGATAGAATACACGCAGGAATTGATATGTAGGGAGGAATCGAAAACAGAGAGAGAGAAACAAGAGGGGATGATGGAAGAAGAAAGTAGACAACCAATCCACCCATATCAAACAGTTAGGGCCAGTTGTTGAGGTCACCTTCTTCCCAATTTCTTCCGTCTTCTTTCCCAGGGGGTGAACAGCGCAAGGTCAATAGACTCACTCTCTCTCTCTCTCTCTCTCTTGATAGAAAAAAGAAAATAATCTATGTGTATCTCATCATCGAAATGTAACGACACAACATCAAAACAATAACAAACACCTCCCCAAAAAAAAAAAAAAAATGTTGTCTCTTCATTCTCTTCCGAACGGATCGATTCGAAATGACTTAACGTATATAGAATTCTGAACAGCTTTGCATTACAAGTCTCAACCTTGACTCGTTGCACGTGATTCCCTCCCATTGCAGCACCTTTGCGATGCAAGGCCCTTTTTTTTATTTTTTATTTTCCTCCCGTTTCGCTCGCAGGACGACTTATTCCCGCACGACATTCAGTCACCTAGCGATTATCCCGAGCTATCGATGTCATCACGTCTATCAAAATGCCTAGAAAAAAACACGGACCGCCAATTCCCGACGTCCCGCCCCTATACCCAACTCAAAATGTGAGCGCCTTAATCAGATCCTTTTTTCTCGATTGGTTTCTTCGATCCTATTACAATTGACAAGGCGATCTCGTCGGTGACGAGAGAGAGAGAGGTCACGTGATGTTAGCGTTCCTCCTCGGTCCCAAGTCATTCGACACGGTCCGTCACACAATGACAGGGAAAAAAAAATCACGCAATGACCCTGGCCTCACTACGCAAAAAGAAGATTCTGAATATAATTCCGAACATAATTAATAAGCCACTTAAAAGATACGGAGAAAAATATACTATAAGAAAAGAATTGCATAACCTTGTTTGCTGTAGACTTGAGAAAAAAAAAAACTTTGAAAGGCCTTTCGTTTTTTATTTCCTTTTCTCGTATGTGTGTCTGTGGATTTTTTGTTTTTCATTTTCTTGCCTGAAGCCATTTGTTACAATGGCTGACCCCAAAAAGAAGAAAAAAAAACCTCGCTAGAGAAAAGATTGCGCTAGAATAATCTGAATATATGGACGGGCATGTTGCCAAGGCTTTTTTTGCAAAATTACCTCCATAACAATCTAAAATATAGCTAGAGGGATAAAAAGAAAAGAAGATAATAATAGACGAATTTTATTATTTAAATAGATGGGAAATTTTTTGGGGGCGATGGATTTTTTTTTTTCTTTGTTTAATGATGCTTAGGTCGTCGTCGTCTGGTATAGGTAGTGACCGGTTGGTCCTGTCGGTGACTAGAACGGACTGGTACTACCAGTCCACCGCTAATTCATACAATGGTTTTCCCTGTTTTTTCTCTTTTTTTGCAGCAGGTGCAATAAGAAAGAGACCCATACAGCGATTGGTAAACGATGTCAAATCTAAAACTCTGTGGCGCAATCTAATAGCTACTTATACGTAATGTATACTCGGCACGCGAGATGCATGAAAATTCTAGATCATCTTTGAAATTATTTCGAATTCCTATCGCAATTGCCCAGGATTTAAAAAGAAAGAGACTCGTGTTGGTTACAGCACGGAAACGAAATTCCCACCTACAAAGAGATTAACATTTATCGAACTCAGCTTTCATCGAGCTCAGTCGACGCTGGAGACCAATAATAAAATCTTATGATTGTTGCACAAGACAAATTACATGCAACAAACTAAATAACTGACGTCAATGCCACATGATTTAATTACTTTGATCATCCGCTCTTACGGTCAACTGCGTCAACAAATATGAAAATAAAAAATACGCAATTCATAAGTAGGCTCTCAGCACGCGAGGTTCATTAATGCCGATATTGTAGTTAAACTTGTGAAGAAAATTCGAGATCATGTTGAAATATTTCAACTTCCCCTCGCAATTGCCCAGGATTAAAAAAAAAAAGACTAGTGTTGGCACATGGGAACGCAATTCACACCCGCAAAGAGATTAACATTTACTTTCATCGAGCTCAGTCGACTGTTGGAATTTCTAGAGACCAATAATAAAATATTATGATTGTTGCACAAGATAATGAGATGCAACAAACTACAAGATAACTGACGTCAATGCCACATGATTGAATCACTTTGATCATCCGCTCTAACGCTCAACTGCGTCAACAACTTAAAATAAAATACGAAATTCATAAAATAGGCTAGAAAACTCGATCAAACTGACCTTGTGATGTGCGTGTATCCTACTGTGTATCACAGAAACCTGATTTGCGGGAATGGAGACAAAGCACGTGCTTGGTCACGAGCTTCTCACCGACAGATCATACTGATTACTGAATGGATTCAACAACAAAAAAAAAAAAAACAGTGAAAAGTACAACAATAAAAACGGTTGACATTAAACTTGATTTCCCCTTCAGATGAGATCGTCCATCACCGCAATAACGTCATCCACCTTTACCTTTTTAAGGTGCCGTTTAAAAACTTTACACATTTAATATTTATTCCTTCAAAGAGAAGCCGGTTGCGTCCAGTTTCAACAACGTTTGGCCTACAAGGAAAAAAAGTTGACAAAATCAAATTCAAATATGCTATGAAAATGAAAATCTAATTTGAATTTACGAAAACAAAAATCAGGACAAGGATAAATGCCATGCATTAGCTGATCGACGATGAAGCAACAACATCTCAAGCGAAGGTTGGCGGGTGTCATTGTCCGACGATCGTGCTCATCGGCATCATTTAGTAATGAGTAGGGGAGTGGGCTGGACTTCCGTGTCCAGGCATCATCCCGTCGTTAAAAAACTGCGCTGCTCCTGTTCCATGGTCACGATGATGTGCGCGGGACGACCTACACATGACGGGGAGAAATAACGGAATTGATAATTGATGGAAACAACAATAAGCAGAAATGAATCACAGAGAAAAAGGTTCAATCCAATTATCACTATAATCGTTACTTAACAAGTGTTGACGCTGACATAACTATAGTTTCTTTTCAAACGCCCTAAAATATTCATTTTTTAAAAATTTAGAAGATCAAACAAAGTTAGATGCGACTTTGGACGTCATCGGATTGGAGTTTTCACTACTACACTTGTTGTCCCAATTGAAACCCATTCAATTTTGTGTTTGCCGAGGTCGGCGAGTGCTGGCACCACGATTCAAAGAGTCTTGAGAAATTTTTGAAAATGGATTTGCCACCGTCTTTCTTTAGAGAATTTGTGCAACGCTTAATAACAATAGCTAGATGAACGCAGCAGTTTCTTTGAATTGACGAGCCTGGTACTGGACAGTGTATGCGTGTAATCACGACACCTGGTTAACAAGAGTTGAAACCGTTCAGCAGAGAAGATTTGCAAATCATTGTGCAAAGGGAGTAACAAGTTGATTCATCTTGAAAGTCGTCCGTGAAAGTCAAAGATTAAAAAAGAAAATTTAATCGTCACAAATGATGCAATCAAATTCAATTTTTTACGACGATTCTTCACGAATCTCTTTCAACGTTTGGCTGACCGGCGAAAAAATCTACTCATCCTCTACCTAACAACGCGGGAGAGCACAGTAGATGTCATCTTTTAATAATTTGATTGATCAGTTTTTATTTTAATAATGTAGAAATTATTAAAAAACATTTCACGAAGTATACAATCGAATATTTTGTTGGCGAAAAAAAAATGTATGATGACTGAATTCAAAACAACACGCAGTAGTCCTTTGCACATACTTTAACAGTCCGTTTGACGTGATACGGTTCACAATCTCGACAATAATAGTTCTTCTTCGGCTAGGTACATTAATCAAATATTAGTATATTTAAAAAAAATTAATTAATTAATTTTTAACGTTAGAAATTTGTCAAGAAAGACCGAGTGGTTGAACACTCAAAGTCTTCTAAACTTGCCAAGGGAAAAAAACCCTTTAAAAATCCCCTTTAAAAAAAAAGAAAATTAAGACAGCCATTTCCAAAAAATCTCTTTTGTTTGAAGTTGGCAAAAACACACAATTTTGCCAAACAGTCGGAAAAACCCGCATTATTTTTCCATGCATGGAGTGTTCAACCGTGGAGAAAGACGGTTATCACCGGAATTAAAATAACGGACACGAATGAAATCTTTGAACAAATTTGCTGAAAGTTCGTTATTTTGAATTTATTCTGCACGTCTACGTTTAATTATTGAACAAACAAATAGTTATCACGATGATATCACATGATCCACTGCTAATTAGCGCTCAATTTCATTTGCATTCGTTCAGTTAAGTTGATTCAGTATTATAATTGCAGAAAAAAAACCCAACATTTTCGGGAAAGATAATTGGATTACGTTTCACGCTGCAAATATCAGAACTACTACGCCATTTGAAAACCAAAATCTAACTTGAACCTTTTTTTACGAGTCCGTTTGAAGGATTCCATATTCTAGTCTGCCGTAGCTAACTAACTTATTCCAAATGTTTTGTTTGATCTCCACACATTATGACACGCAGCTAAATTCTCTAAAACTTTGGGTGCTCATCAACTGGGACAAAGCAAAGAAAAACATTTCCGCTGCCTGGAAGGATTTCAAATTGATTCAATCGAAAACAGGTAGAAAGATCAATCAAATGTCGTGGTGATTTGTGTTCGAAATTTCAATTCTTTACTAAAATCCTGATCTTCAAATCGCTTGACGAGAATGGACTTTGATGACGAGACGATCGATATTAACGATCTATCGCCATTGGAACGAAGGCAAGTCCATCCGTTTTACAACGTGCTCGAGGGCTCGGTAAACAGCAAGACACTCGCAATTTTCGATATGACTTGACATTTCATGAGGCAACACAAGAAAAGATCCATAGACATTTATTCGTTCAGAAAAAGGTTCACACAGTATACGGTCGATTGGCCTCTTCATACTAAAGAGGGAGAAACGAATTGAAATCAGTTCGACTGAACCACATCCGGTTATTTAACATGGAAAAAGCTACAAAGAAGTGGTTTATATGGATATACTATTTTAAAA
Source organism: Daphnia galeata (assembly GCA_030770115.1). Classification (NCBI taxonomy): domain Eukaryota; kingdom Metazoa; phylum Arthropoda; class Branchiopoda; order Diplostraca; family Daphniidae; genus Daphnia; species Daphnia galeata. The sequence goes on from CM061118.1 coordinate 12,102,592, forward strand.
AAAAGGGCAGTGTTGTCTGTTTTTCGAGAGTCAACCAGTCAATGTGGATTGATTGGTTGTATGTCAAACAAGGAGAGGAGAAAAATAGCTTCTTCTATAGTACGGCAACTAAATCAAGCTGTCGAGGAAACAACTGTCCTGTCCCCCATGCCATTTCGCTCTTATTAGCAATTTCACAAAGAGGGTTTATTGAAACGGTCGTCGCTGCGTTGCCCGGCAACATTTATATAATTTCATTAAGCTCGCGGACTCTATAGTAGAGGAAAAAGGACGAATATAATGTACTAGGTGCATGCTTTATCTCTTTCTCACTATCCAACCTGATTAAATGCATTGCCCAGAACTTTTCCTCGTCTCTAGCGTGCACAGAACTCGACGTCAGCCCGTCTAAATCAATAATTTCTTACATCAAGGACAGAAACATAAATCTATGTAGAGTTGGCTATTTTATACTATCCAGGCTACTACTATGTCTGCGGTTAGTATTACCCTGCGCTCAGAGACGAAAAAGACAATAAACAACCATCAAAATTGGGAAATACGTTGCCGAGGCTAACATATTGGTAAATTTTCTAGACGGATTATAGGCGTAAATAGAATTTATTTCAATTGAATCAATTGCGATAGAAATATAATACCAACCGCACTAGACTTTTAGGCTGCTGCTGCCCTTTGACTAATTGGGGTCTTTCTCGTTCATACCCCAGTGACCACTTAAGTGACACCACAATGAAATTACGGAGACGAGAAGGACAAGTTGGGATGGTGGGTGAGCGAGAAAGACAATCATGTACTGGACGAGGGCCTCGATCGGATCCGATTTCCTGATGTGTGTCGATGACACGGGACCTCTTATTACATCGACATTGCACCGACAATATTAATCGATACGGATTTGAATTGGACGCGAGGAAAGACTAATCGAATCAACACACCCTTGCTCTCTCTCTCTTTACTATGTTTTCGTTACATCCGTTGCCTTCTAGAATGTAGTCTAATCAAAAGAAAATGTACGAATTTGACAATCGATGCTGAGGCGAATACCATCAGATCCCCCACCTCTCTCCCTATCGAGGCCGCAATCCAGAGCTTTCTTTAGCATTTCAAAAGTGAATGATGATCGATCGATAACGAGATCGATCGATGGTGGTGGATGAATGTCGCATAATGAGCTCATGGATATAAAAGGTTTCTATTGACAGTATTACCTCGAGTATTACATCGACTGCCTACGGCCGGTCTTCGTTTGCAAACAGGAAATAGAAAGAGATGTTTGTATCCAGTATCCTCCTTTGTTCGCCAAATCGGATATCTTCTTTTATTCCTGAGAAATAATCCTGACAGAGGAATTCAGTTGGAAATCATCTGGAATTTATATATATGTACATAAATAGTACTATACTACGGATGTACATCAACCAAGGAGGTCGCTCGTCTGTTGTGAAAGACTTGCAAGATTGATTCCGAGCATAAAAGATGTTTTCCATTTGCTAGCGGACGACAGTACGTAAAATGCGCTATTATATAGAAACTACATATACTCGCTCATATAGAAAGAGGGAAAGGAAAAGTCCACTCAACAGATTCTTGCAATAACAAATTACGACGCCACATAACTTGGGAACAAGACAAATAGATAACAATACGGCGTGAAAGGCAATCGATGAAGCCAATAAAAAAAGAAAATACTTGATAATATAAAGGGAAATCGGAAATGGAAAGACATGGGAAAAAAAAAACCAGAGACCTTGTTTATACCATTAGCTGGAACCTTTCCATAATAAAAGACAGCCTCTCTCACATCAAAAAATATACTCGATCTTCCACAATTTCGCTTTGATCATCTCATTAACAAGCAGACAAGGAAGGCCTAGTCAGCTAAGAAGGCCTGATCATGGATTTAAAAAACAAAGACCCAAAGAATAAATTAAATTTTGCAAACAACAGTCTCAATTGCCTAGTCTTATCATTTGAGTTGCTTATCCACACAGAAGAAAACATGGGCAATTTCATCCGAGCTTCACAGTGAGGGATTCGTGCGGTACTGCGTTAAAAAAAAACTTTTCCATTGAATCAATGAAAGCTACAGCTAGCTATTCAAGGCTTTTAAATGTCAGATTAGAATGTAGGCATCACTGTTAAGTGAGAAATAAGACATATCTTATGTTTAGGCTACTGGTTTTCCTCGATATCTACATCATATCAATTTATATCTTTGATAAGAATGACAAGTTCAGTACCGCTCCTGCTTTTTAAAAAAATCAAACTCTTGTAGTCGAAGCTATACTATATCAATATATATATTGCTGGGTATTCTATTGTTATGAAATAAAATTATTTACCTGAAGTTGGCAAAGTTGAAGTTTTAAATCTGTTGTTGAATTTCAAGTCAAACAGCCTTGATCTCCTCCATCTTCATTCCAGCATGTAGAATCTAGAAATGGGCAGTAGTTTAAAATTAGAATCCTATATTTCAATATTAAAGAAAACTAAGTTATGAAACATGTGATCTTAGCCTACATGCACAGAATGAAGCAGCATGCACATCATCAAAAGCATAAACTTTAATCAAAATCCCTGTAAATGATTTCAGACACTAACTTTCTAAGCATCCGAGAGAGTCATTTAGATTTTAGGTGATGAAAATTTAAAAAAATAAAATAATTACCCAATGTTCTCAACCAGTGATGTCGTTTAGTCAGAACCTCTCACATGAAAAAAGTAGTAATTACCATTGTATGACACATGTTAAGTGTCATCCTATATTGATTTGGATAGACATAAAACTAGGGAAGAATGCACGCTTACGCTTAGGTAAATCTTAATTTAGTTTCTTTTAAAATTTAACAAACAATTTCAGCAGCAGACATCATCTCAGTCTAAAAAAATTTAAATTTTGTCCGTTCTTTAATTCAGCGTTGCCAAAACTCTGAAAATGATAATTTGTTTCCTTGTTTCCGCCAGCGCCGCCAGAGTTTCCGCTGTTTCTGGGGACCGCCAAGTCAACCTTCTTTACTGCAAAAAATAGAAACAAATAAGAATCAAGTAATGGAATTCAAAAACGCACATGGAATTATATAAAAATTATATAAAAAAATACCAATGTGTTGCATTTAAAATTTCTCTAGAAATAAGTGGAATCAGTGTATTGAATGAGAATCAACAGACGAATAAATACGTCAAAACCAGGCATTCAAGAAGGGACAGATTTAAGTGTGCAGATATACCTTGAACATACAAAAAAAATGAACCGAAAATATAACGCCCTAAAACTAGGGAAAGAACGTGAGAGAAAAGATCAATAGAGCCAATCAGATTGAAGAAAAAAAGTTTATAATCTTTTTTTTTTTGTTTTGTTGATATCTTTCATCAACAAGTTGAACGTCATAATCAATTATATACGGAGAGAAAATATTATGAACGAAAGCGTGAACATACCGGTTCCTTCCAACATACAAGCAGCATATCTAACAGTGAACAAACAACAACTTGAGAAGGAGAAGATTGAATCTTTTCAAAGGCACTAAATTGCACACTGTTGTTTTCTTCTTCGAGAAGAGTTCATCGTTAACAAAAGAGACGTCATTTCTAAACTCTTACTCTGCGTTTCTAGGGGAAAAAAAATGCGAGATTTTCGAGAAATAAAGGAGGGCACGAGAAACATAGATACTCGTTTCCGGCTCGGATTTTGTTTGTTTTTTTTGTTTTTCTTTAGCAGCTTTCAACAAATGAGGCGGGAAATAGTCCCGTTTTGCCTGTGCGGTGCAAAGTTCCTTTGTACCAGCCGTCGTCTCTCTTTTTGTGCACGTAAACAATGTCGCCGATACGCAATTCAAGCTCGTACTCGCTGTTCGGTGGGTACGGCGTAATGCAGCGAAACCTGAATTGACCACAACAATTTCTCCTTTTAGGAAATGTGACACCTTATAAATATACTGCCATTTTGACTTGTAGTAACGTACCTCTCACTCACAACGGGCGATGCAGGGCTTCTCACCCGCTTGTCTCGAGGGGCGACAACAGCAACGGAAGCCGCAGCCATCGCTTCGTGACTTGAGGCGCTGGCCGGGGTCGTTGTCGAAATGGAACGAGAGAACACCGTCACGTTGCCCGAAGCGGGGAGGATGTTGGGTCGGTGTTTGTTCGAGCGGAGTCGTTGCGAACCTCCCATTGAGTGTCTTCCTTTTTCCTGTGATCTGGTTTCCGCTTCTCGTTCCAAACGTTCAGGACCCGGGACGACTTGCAACAGCTGGCTAGGACACGAACCGGATCTAGATTATTATTAAAATGAAGATACGTAATCTCGATTAAAACAAGAAAAGACAATAAAATTAAAGGATATTTTTAAAATACAAACCTAACGTGTACAGGAGCTTGTGTGGGAGTAAGGCAAGCTGTTTTGGAGACGGAATTCGTATGAAAACCATCTTCAAAAACCGGGTTGTCGATCGAGTACGGATGCAAAAGTGGAGGGGAAGATTTTTTACGACACGTTAATCGTTTCATCAAACTAACACTCGATTTTTCTTTGTCTTTCTTTTCCGGCTGATTTGGCGTGCCGATCGGCTCTGTTCCAACCGCGATCCCACCTCCACTTATGGCTACATTGGGAGGTGGACTAATTAGAGTTGTGGCACGAGGAGATAGTGCCGGGGCAGGAGCAGGAGTAGTGGCCAATCGTGCGACGACCGCTGCAGGAACTGATGCCGAGCTAGACGTACTTCCAGCCATAGCCGACATTGGTTTGTAGCCTTGCGACGAAAGAACAGGACTCATGACGGAGCCAATATTTTGTGCAGCTGGACTCAGAGCCCGTGGAGGGAGCTTCGGTGGTGGATGGATCGTACTTGGTTGGCTAGTAGATCGAACGGAAGTGGTAACCTGAGGAGCGATTGGCGCCGGAGGAGAAGGATTAACCTGAGGATGAGGCTGTGACCGGACAGCCTGAACATAGTTACCGGGGAATACCCCAATCTTTTGTGTGCGGACGCTGGACCCTTTAAACCAGCCATCTTGGCATTTTTCACTGACTGTATACAAAGCGCCTTTCCTGAGTTCCAACTCATCTGCTTTCTGTGGCTTATACGGGTAGAGAGCAATATAAAGAGCTGGTGGAGTCATGAATGATGATGGGCCAGGTGGTGGAGGTGAACTGACACCAGGGACCTTAAATATAACCAAAATTTACGTTAATTGAATTCTATCTATGTGTTTTAAAAAATTTTGTAAATTTTTTACCAAGGGTTGAAGTTCACTTTCCGATGAGCTAACTGTCAAACCTCGATGGCGAGTTGATATTTCTACTGATCGACGATTGTACTGTGTTTGATGCGTTTGTTGGTTGACATTGAGGCTGAAACGCTTTTCACGGGGTACAACACGATTAGTTACGCTAGAAGGAGACGAATCTGAACTTGTCGTCGCTGGTGTGGTGGTCGAAGACGATATTGGTGAATGAGTTATACTGTTGAGTGAATTTTGAATATTGGCTGTGACGGGCAAGGCTGGAGCTGAACGAGAAGGACCCGGCTGACAATTTGTAGATATTTTCATCAGTAATTTTGCGGCGCTATTCATTTCAACAAAAGAAATAGGAAATATGCCAATTCGTTCAGTGAGTCTTCCTTCAGCCCAGTTTTCATCAACTCGACGTATGACAGTCACTACAGCCCCTTTGTTGAAAGTTAGACAATCCTTTTCGTCTTCGGCACTCATTTTGAAATCGTACAAGGCAACACATTGGGGTACAGTTGCATTGGGCAAAGGAGTTAAGACTTGTACGTAAGAAGCAGGAAAGAAACCTTGGCTTGTATTCTTCTCTCCGTGGTACCAGTTGGCATCAACTCTTTTTTTCAGAATAATTATGTCACCTTTCTTGAAACCCAGGTCACCAGGTTCTTGGGGCACATAATCATACAGTGCTTTGGCACATGGCTGATGGAGTGTCACTGGGTTCTTTGGTGTGGATTCTATCTTCCCATGAACATCTGGATGAATCTTGGGGTGTTGCTGTTGTTGTTGAGGAAGGACACAGGCAACTGGTATGTTCGTGTTATGAGAAATTTCTTGTGTCTGAGGCTGAACTGTTGTTTGAGTATCTCCAGCTAGTTTTGTTCTAGGAACATTCTTCATCCCCTCCAAAATCCTCATGAGTAGAACATTGGGTGGTAGGTCTTCCAGCTTTGTTGAAACCAGAACTCTGCATTCTGGACATCTTAATTCCTTTTGAGTAGTTATGATTTCTTCTAAACATTTCTTGCAAAATGTGTGTTGGCAAGGTAGAACTCTGCTGGAAATGTCTAGCCGTTCTAGGCATACAGAGCACTCCAGAAGATCATTCAGCATCCATTCTTCCATGGTTGTAACAAACTTTAAAGAAGAAATATCTTCAGCAAAACTTTTGATTACCAGATCATTTTTGGCTCAACCCCGGCTCAAGGGCTAGAAAAAGCTCGAGAGCATTTACTACCGAGATAAATATAGCTGCCCAGCCCTGAAGAAGAAAGCAACTTTCATAATAAATACTCCATCTCAAAAATCGATTCTTGTGCGTTAACAAACCCACGACGTCACTCAATATACAACACTAATTTCATTAGATAACAGATACACTTGCAACACGGTTGATTTCAAGACGCTAAAACAAAGGTAAGAACCGAATGACGGTTTATTTCACGTATTTCTCTTCCTCCACCGGAAGTCTCCTTTTTTAACCAGCATTCAAGCCATCTAGTGGCAAACGCGCCAACCTTGGATATCCGGAATTGACTTTTTCCCAATCCCCCACACAGTCCACACACACACAATCATCCAACAAAACCCTCAGGCTCTAATTTAATGAGCTATTTTCTCTTGGAATGTTGGAAGTATACTTACCGGTTTTTGATGGGACGGACGGAGGATGGACTGCTCGATTGGTAGGATACGTAATCGGAGAAAACTTTTTTTCGACTGAAACATTTTTTTCCTCGTATCTAGAGGTAACTTGGGAATTTATACCGTAAAAACATCCTGGTTCGTGATAACAGCAGATGTCTAGACTATACGAACAATAACGTATTTAAGCGGGTAACGTATTTTAAGTAGATGGATTATCGGATCGCAAATTGTTTTATTACTGTACTGAATTATGAACTTTAATAATACTTTTTATCACCTATACTAGATGAACCTAGGTTACCTTAATCTTTGTACAGCCGCACGCACATGGGAAACCCATCATAGTCATGATAAGACCTTAGTAATGCGCCGAGTGAAATCATTTAACACGTCAAGGATAATAATAGAGAAAAGACGAATACCAAATTAGAAAACGTACATCTGTTTCATAGAATAAAGTCTAGGTGAAGAACTGATTGCACATCATAACTGAAACAAATGAAAGAATTAACAGACCAGAATGGATACAAAAACAAGCCCCAAATCAAACAATTCTTGGCTCCTTTGTTGACTCAACATCACACACATCCTTAATTAAGATTTCCCTTTTTCAAACATTACACAGCAGGTGGTTTTCTGGCAGGAGGTTTGAATTTTTGGCGAACCAGTGGTGAATGGACACATCCGTTCCAAGGTGACAAGGCCGGGGGATTTGGGTATTTTTCTAGAAGACGCGCCCGATTAATCGCAACATTTGATGACGTAGGCGTTTCATTCTTTTTCTCATCACCAGAGTGGACAACACCAGTAGGAGTAAACATTCCGCCTCTCCTACTAGTAATTTCAGTTCCATATTTTGCAGGGGCCGACTGGGGAGTGGCGCTTCCCAAAAGTGTATCCACCTGCCCTTCGGCTTCAGCAACGAGACAGGCTGGATCTTTGACCAATTGCTTGAGATCACGAAGAGCGGCATCCAAATGTTTAAGCGCCGGTCTAAAACAGAAAATCCAATGTCAAACCTGGAAAACCATTTCTTATCTAATCGTGAACGGACCTAGAGCTGACCAAAGTGCCTTCATGAATGAAAGCGAACCGTATTTTGGATCCGGCCTTACAATCCATGGCTCTCCATTGTAAATTTGAAAAGGCCAAGAAAGCTCCAACAACTACAACATCAGCTAAAGCGTATTCCTCTAGACTAGCCCAGCATTTGACACCAAAAAAAGTGTTTCCTTTAAAAAAAAGAGACTAAGATAATCTATGAAATCAAAATAATAAATCCATAAACAAAAAGTTACCGTCTGATAATATAGTTGTCTGAAACGAGCTTTTTTTTTGTTGGTGCTGTCCAACGAAAACAACTAAGCCAACTATATCCAATTCATTGAACATAGGCTTGAATCCAGGTTGGTTTGCCGTAGACAGGGATGTTACAGTTCGATCGAAGCCCTAAAATAGTTTAAAAGAAAAATACGAAAAATACGACAAGTCTAAATTGTCATAGATATTTACCGGGGTTGGATTTGATTGTTTCGCTTCCTTCCACACAGTGTTCTTCATGGCATTAAGTTGCAATTCCCCATTTCGTAATCCAGCAGCAGCATTAACGTTATACAAATGATATGCTCGTCCTTCTTTTAAGTGATGCTGCAATTCTTCGTTGGGTCTCCAAATTGAAACAATTGCAGAATTCAAAGTAGTAGCACGGCAATCAACTACACGTAATTTGAGCATTGGTACCCCCTCAATCTGGGAATGAATCAATACAATATCAGAGAAATTGCTCGTGTCTAAGATAACATGAGAAACCGTACCGATTTCATATTTGTTTGCATACGCTTTTGAGCTTCGGCAAGAATCCGGGATCGCTTTTCTTCATCTGTTAGGTTGATTTCTCTATTATGATAACGGTTTCCATCGACTCGTATTCTTTTTCTCTCTTGCTCGTCTTCTTCTCGTTCAATGTCTTCAACGATCTTTTCCATCATACGCTCAAATCGCATAGCTGCACTTTCTGTAATCCTTCTATACTGACGTTCACCACGAAAAACCGTTTTTCCTATAATAACGTAGGACATTACGTTTGATAACACATCCAAGGATTAAATTAAAAGAATGTTTGAAAATAATTACCATCTGCCGCCTTTTCCATATACATCATGGGGTACACTCTGATGACATTAACCTGAACATGAGATACGACACCTCCGTCTGGCAGAACGGAAGCTAACGAGATTAGAAAAGGCAAGGGTTTCGAATAGAACCCTAACTTGGAGTCCCAACGTGCGCGCCGAGTAGAGTTTGTGGATATCTATATTAAAGATTATAACTAACATGAATAAAAAATCTTGCTCATGAGTAATTTGCACTGACGAATATTTTACCTTAAGATAGGTATCAGAACCCTTTTCCAGCGGGGCTGATGGGCCCGGTGACACAAGCTCAGCACACGAGATGACTAGTTTAACACCGACGAATATTTTGTTTCTTTCTATCAGTTGCTGCATGGCTTTGTCGCAGTGGGCATCGATACTGTACCAACCGTCCGTCAGCTCCAAAATGACAGAACCAGAGGATCGGATTTCGGCAACACATAAAATCATAGTTTTAGCTGCAGTGTCATCCTATGAAAAACTTGAATTTGTTCACACAATATAAACAAGAAAAATAATTCTAATTTTAAAAGTAACCTGTTCGATAATGCGCCTTAGTGCAGATCGTTCACAGTAGTCAATTTCCTTGTCATAGCGATATTTAAGTTGCTCCAGTACGTTCTTCAGCGTTAGGCACGTACGCGCAAAAAGGAAAGGCATTCGCAGCTCCATTGAAGCTAGTTTCCAAACGATCCAGCGATAATGGTTGCGTATCCAATCATAACTGATAAGATTTGGATCGACGTTTTCAGAAGCGAGTAGACTAGCTCCAATTTCTTCGCAGCCAATTGTATTTTCGTCACTAAAGATAACCAAAAACTCCCCTATAATGAAAATGATTATAATAAATCAAGATTAAAAAATTAAGCCATCAAAATAAATTTGTGTTTTATCTTGACTTACCAAGTTGGACGCCCTGGGAGTTTTGTAGACAATCTTCAATAGGGAAATGATCCCATGCACAGAAATTGAAAGACGAAGAGTTCGAAGCTTCAACTAAACACACTGAAGTAAGCATCTTCTCTATCAACTCATTCGGGGATAATATCTCGGGTAATGAGGAATTGCCAATCAACTGTTTCAATGTTTTTTTTGAAGTTCCGTTTTTCTTTAGTTGATACAGATATCCGGCTTTAGGTTGAGGTTTTCTGCCTTTTGATTGCTTGCATTGGATGATTGACTTTTGCTCTTGACGTGCATTCCTTCTCAAAGCCGTTATTTTGGCAGACACAGCGGAAGATTCAAATGCTGAGGGTGTTCCTGGGGCCATCGTTTGGGTTAGTTGCGATCGAGGACTGTCATCGGTAATATTTTTCCGCCTTTTCGCTTTTTTTGTCTTGCCAATTGTCGGCGAAGATACCCAGCGATCCTCATTGTCTTCCTCTTCCAGTTTTCTTTTCTTATCCGTATTCACATCTTTCTCTGGAACAAGAGGAGGGTTGCTATCATGATTGACTTTAACTGCCTCCACATTACCGACAATTACGGGGATGTCTTCGATCACAGGAAATTCTTCGAAATTTTTCCGAGCCAGAGACAAAGCCGAATCGGAGATTTTTACTTCTCTTCCGCCAGCCAAATTGAATCCATCAATGAGGCGGGGGACAGGAACGGTGTTACAATCGGTAGTTTGAAATCCGCAGGAAACTGGTTCTGGTGCAGGCGTTACTCTTCTAGGAGCCTTAAAAGAAGATTTGGCACGAAACCCGCAATCTCCTGGCCTAGTTAAAGTTTTTTTCGGGACGGCGACATACTTCTCATTTGCCTTTGGAATTCCAACGTCTTCTAATAGAGCTTGACCTTTAGAAATGGTTTCTTTTGATACAGAAACTTTTATGTCGTTAGCCCTGCTAAGACAAGCTATTCTTGGAACTCCAGTCGAATCTGTATTAACGTCATCAAATTCCGCGAGAAAAGATTTGGCTTTTGCTATAGCCTTTTCAGAGATGGCAACTTTTTTACCACCAGCCGTGCTGAATCCTACCGTTTTTGGATACGAGGAGGTACTTGATGATGGATGTAATAAGGGAGTTTCATTGACGTCGGCAAACATGGCTTGTCCTTTAGTCATTGCTTCTTCAGAAACATGGATGGGTTTTCCTTTGGCAGAGCTAAAGCCTACTGTCTTTGGGATGTCGGAATCACGAGACAACACTTTGTTATGGGTCCAATCATTTGCTGGCATTCGTTTCTCTTGTGGATAGTTGGGTTTTTGAGGTTTCATAAAGTCTTCTTTATCGATATCTTCGAGTTTAGCTCTTGCGCGAACCATAGCTTCTTCGGAAATGATTAATTTCTTACCACCGGCAGTACTAAACCCAACTGTTTCGTGATGTTCGAGTACGTCAGATGATGGAGCTCCATTGACTTCAGCAAACATGGCTCGTCCTCTAGTCTTAGCTTCGTCAGAAACATGAACGGGCTTCCCTCTAGCAGTGTTGAAGCTGATTGTTTTCAGGTCGTCAAAGCTATGCCGTACTTTGTCACAATTCCAAGGTTTTTCTGGAATGCGTTTTTCAATTACATTGTTGAACTTTGATGGAATGGATGGATTGTTTTTGGAAACGAAGTCTACTTCATCAATTTCTTCAAGTCTAGCTCGTGCTTGAATCATGGCTTTTTCGGAAATGATTAACTTCTTGCCACCGGCAGTACTAAAACCCACACTTTCAAATACAGGTGGGAAGGCCATAGTTTCACAGTATTTTTGATCGTCATTAGAAGATGTTAAAGATTGAGCATCACCTCTATTTTCTGAAGAGGTGAATTTTTCAGTCACATCAGGTTTTGAACTAAATTGCTTCTGAAATTCGCCGTCAGTAGAGAGTTTGGTAGAGAGAGTAGGGCCACATGGAGAAATAATTTCCAATTTTGTTAAATTGGATTTATCATTACCGTGAACTTCTATTTGTTGAAAAGCGATATCCTGTAAAATCTGACTTGAAGGATCAAGGAGGTCGTCAACCACCAATTTCTTCGAAAAATCAAGACCTTTTTGAATCTCCTTTAAGTTACCGCCATCTTTAATCTGCAGGCTTTTATGCGGTACATCTCGACAAATGACTGGCCGACGATTCTCTGATTTGCTCCCATGTTTTTGTTGGTTCAAGTGGTCCGTTGAATATGTTGATTGAGTCTTGCCATTAATATTTATGTAAATTGGTGCAGGATAAATAAACTTTTTAGCAGGTCTTTTCAAAAGCTTCAATAAATCTTCTGTTTTTGAGTTGTGTGTTGGTTGTTCACACTTTAGGTAAGATGCCTTGCCAGAAGGAAGTATTTCTTTCACCAAGTTATTGTTTTGATTTGTCATTTGCTCATTGTGAAATAAGTGGCGTGGCTGCAAGGGCTGAAAATGAAAAAAATTGCTTATAACAAATGAATTACAAAAAATAAATTTCTTGCTGCAAATTAAAACCTTGATTTTATTATCAGGACTTTTCTGTTCATCCAGCCTTGTGATTCCGGGAAGAGACATTTGAGTTTGAGTAGGAGTTTCCATGTTTGCTGACCAAGAAACATTTAGTTCTGGATTGATACCCAAACTTCGTATAAGAGCAGGAGTGCCTTCACTTTCAAAATCTGGAGCATTTAAATCTGGAGTGACTGCATGAAGAATAGGACTCCATAGACAAGGTTTTGGATTTACAGGTGTACGAAACACGTTATTTACAACGACACGATCAGGTGTAGCCTCGTGAGTGTTTGAATGCATGTTCATACAGATCTTTATCCCACAAGCAGTGAATGAAATTAAGTATTCTACATCAAATTAAATATTCATCCACATACCATGTAGACGTAATATTTTTCACTTCATATTTTATAATAACACGAAAACGAACTCAGAAATGTAAAAAGAAAGAAACAATTTCAAACTCGTCTGGAGAAGAAGGGTGTTGTTGTTTTTTGTTTGCCAGATCATCAATTAGAACATGTTAATTAATATTTCATTTCATAAATATCATGATTATTAAAGATTTTAATACTTGACATAATTTAAATTGACGAATTAAAATAGTTAATTGAAATTGCCTTAAGTTGCATCGAAAATAACATTTTTTTATTATTTATTTTGCCATAAAAATCATAAAGAGAAACATTTCTAAAAATTCCCGCTTGGAGGTCGTTGTTTATTGTGGAATTGTGGCGTAATCCGTAATCACGTAAAAATTAACGGAAAACACACGTGTTGAAAATTTGTCTGAAGTCTAAATTTAATTCCTTTAGACTTCCCAATATTTTCCTACCTATCCAAAGGTTTTTTTTTTATCAACTACGTTTTAGTTCATGAGATTTCATGCAGTACAACGGCTCAACGAGTTCCGTCAGGTTGGTGGACGGTATTAAGTTTTCAGCTTCCATTGATTCTGATCTCCTTCTGGGTTTTCAGTTTATCTCTTGTTTATTATTTTCCAATTAGATTTTCAAGAATCAATTTGAGTCTTTTCCTTAAGTTGATCTATAATAAAATATTTTCAATAAATGTAAAAATATTCTTGTAGGAATGTCCAACACACAACTCTAATCTCTGAAGACAATATTTGGATTGCACAGTCACGTAGCCTGACCAGCGCTGGAATTACTAAACATTCAGAAATGTCATTATCCAATGAACACAAGCTTGAGCTTGAAACTCATCATTCAAGTACCATATTTTGTGACATGATGTCACCAGATGAGTGGAAAAGTTCCCTTCCAATGGTTTTCCAACAAAATGATCTTACTTCAATTGCAAACTCACCAACATCTCCATCAAATTCAATTGAAAATCTTGTTTTGGAACTTGAAAATAGCAGCCAGGATATTGACATGGGAAGTCCCTTTAACACCCAATGCTCTGGTAACTTATACTAGATATTCTAAAGAAAATATTATTTCTGTGTATTTTTAAGTTTGTTTTTACAATTTTGAAATAGCATTTTTCTTATTATTGTTTTTTTTTTTCAAATTCAGATACTCTACTGCTCAAAGTGCCTTTTTCTGACAAATATGAAGAAGAACTTGTTTGTAATATGGATACTGAGGATGTTGATAACATGCTTTTTGGAATGTTGGGTACTGAAAAAGAGATTGGTAAGCAATGCAACTTAAATTTTACATTGTAGTATTTTTTATTTCATTAGAAGTTTCTATTTCCATAGACTCTGATACATTGAAGTTATCACCTCCAACAGAGAAGCAAAGCTCAGATTTTATAAATGATGCGAAACACACAAATGTAGTAATCGAAAATCGGTTGAAGACTTCCGTTGGGCCGTTGACCACCGAAACACTAACTGATGTAAAACTTGCCCAACCGAAAGAAGTGTCCATTACCGAATCTGATTGCGCGCAGCCCGCCATTACTTCCCCTGAAGCAATAGAAGAAGCACCAATACCCCAAAAGGATAAGAAAGAGTCTCTTCAGTGTTTGACTAGTCTGTTAGCGGAAGTCGTCCACTGTAAAAAACGAGACGATGTCAGCATATTGCAAAAAGTAATGCATTCCATTGGATTTATCTTCCCGGATAACTTAAGTTTATTTTCATTGCTCGTTTTATTTTTAAGGCTACTTCAACGATATCAACACTACGTCAACAGGCATGCGATTTGATGTCAACTTATTCTCAGCTAAAGTTTCAGAATGATGAACTTATTCAACAGCAAAATCTGTTGCATTCCGGTATGCGTTATTCATTGATCAAGATCGTAGGATTGTTTTGTTTGTACCGAATATATTTTATCCAGAACAATTTGTGTGCGACTCAGATGAAACTTCGAACCGGGGATGTCCTATGACCATAGAAGTTTTGATCCCTTCTGGTGGTGCAAAAAGAGCCTTTGATTCAGCACCCCTTTACCACCATATTCCTATAGAAGACGGTCAAATACCAACCATATTTGAAGAAGACGATCCGACACAAGAAATCGTCATGGATGAGCCTTATGAAGAACAATATGGTACATAATATATTATGATGTATTTATAATGTTGCTAGACAATATTGTTACATTCTAAATTTATTCCAGATGTTCCAATGGTTATTAAGCCTATTTCCGAGACAAATCCCTGCAAGACTAAGAACCTTTCTTGTGAATTGGGTTGCATCTGTTCCAGTTTGCAGAATGCCGGAAAGCTTCCAGTGGAACATTGCAAAAATCTTGATTGTATGTTGGAACCTAGCTGCACTCGATCTGGAGATCTATCACATACCCCCAATACCGTCTTCTCTATACAAAACGATTCAAAAGTCATACCCGACTTTGAAGAGAAAAGATTCGAATCTATTTCAAACGTGGAAGAAGTTTCACTAAAATGTAGCTCCAAAACCACTAGAATGTCAGTTTCTCGTGCCACTAAATCGGTGATCAAAAAGAAGTCAACGCAAGTGAAAAAACCACGTCGCACAGCTAAAAAGCCAATAGAGAACGAAGTGGTTCTAATTAAAGATCCGAAAATTGATTCAAAAGATCCTAAACTCTTGGGAGACTGTAATGTGCGCTTGACAAGAATAGATCCGATGACTCTCCATCGAATGGAAAACGGCGCATTTGATGTTAAGCTTCACAGTAAATGTTTTGTCCAAATTAAGAGGCTTCAGGCGAAGAAAAAGTCAGTTTACTGCATGGTCCACAGATTATACTGTTGCACTTGCCTCGGATCCACCAATGATTGATGATTTTTATCAACACCTGTTTTTCACTTTAAAGAGTTTTTTTTTTGGCACCATGTTCAACTCAGTTTTTCCCTTGTTCCCCCCCCCCTCCCCAAAAAAAGAAAAAAAAAAGGAAATCGTGTTTCCCCGTTTAAATGTTATAAAAAATGAAGGCTAAGGTTGAGTTTTCCCCCATTTAAAATCCGACGTCTCATGTAAAAGCTCATGTGGCGTCATTACATAAATATTTTACGTATTTTATATGCCGTTTGAGCTGGCTAAAAAAGGCCTAACATAGTGGACGTCATTCATTTACTTCCCATTCTCGATAATCCAGTTGCTTTCCCGCGGGTATTTAAGATGTTTAATGCCGTTCGGTAAATACAAATTTTGGAAATGCATAGAACTATTCCATTTTGTATTGTCTTATCTGTAAGCCGCCATAATGGCGGCAAAATTGGAAATTCTGACAATTTCAAATCGTCTGCGTAATTATCTCCAAAGATAAATTTATAGAACAAAATTTTTTTTCGATGAGCAAAAACTTATGAAATTCCGTAAGGCCGTAAAAATTATTGTTTTGTTTTTTTAAATATATTATAAATTTATAAGTAAAGAATAACTGAATAAGATTGAAAATACTAAAAATGGCAACCTCAATTCAAATCAATGAAAACTCAAAAATCACTTCTCTTCTTGGTCTGCTCTGAAATACTGTAAACGTTGCACGTGGATCTTGAATCAAAGGTAATTCGTGTGCTTTATTTCGGTTAATTTTGTCAACCAATCGAATTTATCATTCGTAATCAGACAGATATATTTTACCAATTATATTTCCAAGCTTGATTCAAATATAAGAATTTTATTTATTTCGTCGATCATACATGACTCACCTACGGAATACTGAATACATTTAAAGATTGAATAAAGAATCAAAGAAGTGTTTGGACACAATATGTCTGAACAAGGAAGTGTTGGGAGAGGAAGAGCTGGAGGTCGTGGAGCCCAGATCTTGGCAGCACTGGAAGCCAGTCGAAGGTATGCAGGAATGAATACTCACTGATTGGACTATTCCTAAAATTTCTTTTGTTTTTTAGGGCGCTGCCTCCAGTCCAAAATCCAACGCTGCCACCAGCAGCAACAGGAGTTTCTGATGATACAGCTCCAAAACCTCCAATTGGGAGAGGATCATCGCTTATAAAACTCTTAGCAAAAAAGTAGGCTTATCTATCTTTTCATACATGTATTCTGATGACATTATTTATTCAAAACTTTTCTAGGCGTGTTATGGGTTCTACAACATCCTCCCCTGAAGCTAGTCTTTCGGCGGTGCCTATTACATCCCCCACTTCATCTTGTGTTTCAACCTCTCCATCAGTCATTTCACAGATTTCTGCTGAATCTGCTACTCAAGTAACCACCATAGTGGGAAATCTCCATCCAGTTGGTAGAGGAATGGTTGCTAAAATGAGAAGTTTAGAAGTGAGTTCTGCAACTGTAAAAGAGGTTATAAAACCTGTGGCACAAGAAAAACCTAAGGTTCAGCCCAAATCAGAAGACTTGTATCCCAAACCTATTTTAGCGCATCAGGAAAATGCGCCGATTATTAGGAAAGGAGAAATGGGTACCAAGTAAGTTTTTGCCTTAAAATATCCGTCTGGCCTTTTGAATTTCTATTGACAATTTTATTATTCAGGCTTGATGTCGTTGCTAATTATGTTCGGGTGAACATAGATCCTGGCAAGGGAATTTATGAATATGACGTTTCATTTTTCCCAACCTTTGATTCGAAAGAAATACGTTTTCAGTTGTTGAATCAGCACAGAGCAGTCTTGGGCCCCGCCAAAACATTTGATGGTGTTACTTTGTACCTGCCATACCAATTTGAGAATACTGTGAGAGGAAAAAGTTGATTTAAAAAAAAATTGAAATCCTTTGTTTAAAAATTAATTTATGTGATAGGTTACAGCATTTCAAAGTTTGCACCCTGCAACTAATGAACCCGTGACGGTTAATGTTGCGTTACGACAGAAAAGGCGTGCTGCGGACAGCATTCATTTCTATAACGTTCTTTTTCGTAAGATCGCTCGTATATTGGGCATGGTTCAGATGAACCGAAATTATTTTAACCCGAATTCGCCAATTTTTTTGCCTGTTGAAAAGTAAGTTACGCTGGTACCTAATCAAAGAGTGTTTGTATTGACGTTTTTAATTGATAGGCTGGAGGTTTGGCCTGGATATGTAACTGCCATCAACGAATTTGAAGACGGATTAATGCTGTGTTGTGATGTGTCATTTCGTGTGCTGCGCACTACCACGGTTCTCGATGAGCTGTAAGAATAGCTTTACTACTTGTTTCGCAATTTTTTCATGTCTTTATTTTTCAGAGTTGAAATGAGCAAGAAAGGCGGATATTTTCATCAGACGGCACAAGATGTTCTCATTGGACAATCGGTACTGACGCGATACAACAACAAAATGTACCGCATCGATGAGATTCTCTTCGACAAAAATCCTCAGTCAATATTTGACTGTCAGGGTGAGCCAAGGTCTTATGTGGATTACTACAAGAGGCAGTATAACATTGAGATAAAAGACAAGGGACAACCGATGCTGTTAAACAGGTTTGTTTCATAATTGATATTTGGTCCCTTTTAGCGCGTGTTATATTTTAAATACATTTAAGATTAAAGAAAAAGATGCAAGGTAAAGAAGATGAAACTGTTCTTGTATGTTTGGTGCCTGAACTTTGCTATTTAACTGGAATTGACGACCGTCTAAGAAATAACTTTACGATTATGAGATCTCTTGCGACTCACACGAAAGTCGCGCCTATGGCCAGAGTAAAGGCTTTAACTGATTACATCAAATCTGTTAACGGTTAGTTGTTAAGTTTTTACCAATTTTTTTTCTCTGTTTCGTAACTGAGTTTTGATAACAGATAATGAAAAAACAGCAAATGTTCTCTCGGAATGGGGTAATGTTATTTTGCATTTTACTGATGAAAAGCAATGACTTATGAAGAAATGGTTTTACAGGTCTTTCCTTAGCTCCCATGCCGTTATCCCTTGAGGGCCGAGTTCTCGAGCCTGAAAAAATTTTTCTGAGCAGATCCAATTTCTCTACTAACCCTCAATGTGACTGGTCTAGAAATTTGGGTACCGACATATTGACAGCAGTTAAAATTGAAACATGGATCTTGGTGTACACGGAAAGAAATCTAAACAATGCAAATGATTTCAGCAAGACTCTTATGGAAGTTGGATCGAAAATGGGTATCCGTATTAAACCACCGAAAATGGTGGGTCTGCCCAATGATCGTACAGATACATACGTTAATCGTATCAGGGATGAAATCAATTCGTCGGTAATATAATAGCATTTATTATCACTTGTAAAGAATGATACCTTCATTTTCTTTTCCAGCTTCAATTGGTGGTTGCCATTTTCCCTACCTCGCGTGATGATCGTTACGCCGCAGTCAAAACTTTATGTACTGCACAATACGCCATACCATCGCAGATGATGAATAGTAAAACGATCTCCAATCCGAGCAAACTTCGTTCGGTTGTTCAGAAAATCGCTCTCCAGATCAATTGTAAAATGGGCGGCGAACTTTGGGCTGTCAGCATTCCTACTAAGACATTGATGGTTTGTGGAGTGGACGTATACCATGATCCAACTAAACGTGGACAATCTGTTGTTGGTTTCGTTGCTTCGGTGAACCCCGGCTTGACACGGTGGTTCAGTCGTGCCAAATATCAAGGACCAGGAGTGGAGTTGGTTGACACGTTGAAGATGTGTTTCATCGAGTCGTTGAAAAAGTATTATGAGGTACGTTATACATTAGTGTGTCCCATCGATACTTGGTTTCTAGTAATTAATCCAAAAATTTTTCTTTCATTTAGCTCAATCAAGACTATCCAAAACAAATTGTTTTGTTCCGTGATGGAGTTGGAGATGGACAGTTGCAATTTGCTGCTGCCCATGAAGCGGCACAGTTTTTGTCGGCATTCCAATCGATAGGTCCTTCGTTTGAACCAAAGTTTACTATGGTGGTGGTTCAAAAGAGAATCAATACTCGCTTGTTTCAAAATGTGGTGAGTTTATTTTTCTTGATTATTTCTTTGCTGTTGTTGTGTTTTTTTTTGCTCAAGTAAAGTACTTCACATTTTCATGTGAATGTTTGGGGGTTTTTTTTCTCATATAGAGAGGTGCAATAAACAATCCTCCGCCAGGAACTGTGGTCGACCATACCGTCACTCGTCGTGATTGGTGGGATTTTTTCCTTGTTTCGCAGTTTGTCACTCAGGGCACAGTTTCGCCCACTCATTTTATTGTGGTGCACGACGGCGGAATGAAACCGGATAATTTGCAAAAGCTGGCGTACAAAATGACTCACATGTATTACAATTGGCCGGGAACCATCCGCGTTCCAGCTCCATGTCAGGTAATTTTCACATTGCTCTGTTATTTGATAATTAATTAGAACCTCTTTTCATTATGTTGTTGTAGTATGCTCACAAATTGGCTTATTTGGTTGGCGAGAGTATTCGCAAGGAACCACAACAAGAACTGTCCAATCGCCTTTACTTTCTGTAAACAGCGAATGTCTTCTATTTTTTGGATCTGCCGAAATACTTTTTTTTTTATTTTAGAAGAATTGAAACACCGTCAGCGGTGCTGGTTGGTTTTCAACCCAGAACTACTTATTTCTTATGTTGCCATTTTTTCTCATTTTACCTTTTATTCCCACTCGTGATAATCTCGTATAACGCAGAGGTGTTCATTCCATCTCGAGTGATATCGTTTTCCGCGTATTTAATTACCGTTGTACAATTAATCAAGTAAAATACACTTATCTTTGTCATTCGCGTATTTTTACAATTAATTCTACATCAAGTTTTACGGACTGGAAAAGTTATTTTGGATTTTATTTGCTGTTGTTAGTGTAGCAGTTAATATTTTTAATGCTGCCCGTTGTCCTAGTTCACATGTTCATTATTTTTTACTGATTTTATATTACGTCAGGTAAAATGTAAATAGACAAAGACATCACATTACATCACCTTACTCCTCTGACAGGTGGCCTAAACATTGCTTTCGGGATGGGTATGAAAACCCCCTAAGGACTCCATTGTTTTTTAAAACGGTTTTCGTACCAAACCTCTCTTTTAGCTGAATTTCAGTCCGAGTTGCTTTCTCCACGTGTCGAGTTGTATTTTTCAAGTGTTGTGTGCTTTGTTATATTCATCTCATCCCGACTGTTGAACAAATATTGCCTTGTGTGTTGTTAAACCATTGTGAAATCAGCTGATAAGTTATCTGTACTAATTAAGATAATAATCAACCACCCCTCATTCTAGCTGCTTATCTTTCGTGTGTGAAGGAACGATTGCATATGCAGCGAAACATTAAGGACCACGACGTTTTGGGATACGACTGGAAGACAACGCAATAATGGCTACAACCAAGGACAAAACCTCGAGAGTTAAGGTATAAATGTTTTCTATTAAAGTCTATTTTTTACTTGGTAGTCTCTTTATTATGAATTGTTATATTATTTATTTAAAAAAATAGGTCAGTAGACGATTGAACGAGCAAGAGCAAGAGCACATTCGTCACACATTTCTGTCAGGTGGAGCTGCTCCACGTGCAGAATCTCAGACTGCTGTGTCGTTGGCAGCCACGCAGAAGAACCCCAAATTGACACCTATCCACAACGAATGTTTCTATAATCACGGTGACAATTTAGTTGAATCGCTCACATCTCTTCTGAATGGTTTATCGGATCCAACTGAAATTAATTGGCAAGATTCAATTGGCCTTAGTGCGCTGCACTTACTTTGTGGATTTAATGGATCGGCTCATTTTATCAAAGCTCTCGAACTGCTGCTAGAAAGTAAAGCCAATTACAAAGCCATGGATTTAAGAGGATACACTCCGTTTCACTACATGTGCTTCAACGCCATGATTCCTACAGAAGTACAACAGCAAGGATTTACCTTGTTGCTTCGTTACGGAGCCGACATCAACGCCAAAGAGTATCGTGTTCGAGCATCTCCACTCCACCTGCTTTGCAATTACAACACGACAAAGAAATTGGATTCCATTCTGTCTCTATTCGTTCTTCATCGGGCCAGTCTTCACGCACGCACGATTGAAAATCGTACTGCTTTGCATTGTTTGTGTCGGACTCATCATGACGAGCATCTTCTCGGAGCTATTACGATTTTGGTCCGTCACGGAGCGGATGCCAACGTTCGTGATGAAAAAA
Source organism: Daphnia galeata (assembly GCA_030770115.1). NCBI lineage: Eukaryota > Metazoa > Arthropoda > Branchiopoda > Diplostraca > Daphniidae > Daphnia > Daphnia galeata. The sequence continues at coordinate 12,124,539 of CM061118.1, forward strand.
ATCTTACGGCACTTCATGAAGTTTGCCTTTTTTACCAACGCTCCGATTTGGGTAGCGTGATTGATCAATTGCTGAGCGCCAAAGCCACCTGTATCAACTATGGAGCTATGCATAAAAGGACAGCTCTTCATTTGATTGCCATTCATTATCATGACGACAATTTACCTGAATTAATCGACTCCATGATTGGAAGACACGGTATCATTTCTTTTTTTTTTTATTCATTCTTTATTGTTTTTCTCTTAATCATCGTTGCGTATGTTCGTTACAGGTGCCGATCCAAATCAAAGTGACGAGAAATATCGAACACCTTTCCATTATTTCCTGCAATACAGCCGCTCCAGCCGCTGGACTGAAGTCGTCGAAATGTTGATCCGCCACGGTGCAGATGTAGAGAGTCGTGATATCAAATTTGGTCGCACAGCTCTTTTACACGCGTGTTTGAACTTTTATCAAGTGGCCAACCTGCCAAAGATCATCGATTTACTGGTAAAACACAAAGCCGATGTCAACGTACTGGACAAACACAATCGAAGCGTGTTACACTATTTAACTTCCGCCTCGGCGGTCGATTTGGACGTGGGTCGATGCGTTGAATTGATCCTGCCAAATGTCAAACAACAAACGGTCGATTCAGTTTCATCACAAGGCACAACAGCTTTGACGCAAGCCGCCAGAATGGGATGTCACGCCACACTTCGCCAATTGATCCCATTGGCCAACAAGAACGTCACAGATTCATTCGGTAAAAAACATTTTCGAATATTTGAAAGAACTTGGCGAAAGAAAAGTTCGAGCGATTTGTTCCTGCTGTCAATCTGTTGCTGGGTCACTGGAATTGGCGCCCACTTTAGTCAAACGTCTAATGAGTAAAGAAAGAATTCGTTTACGTCAGCCGGAAGAGTTTGTTCTGGCCGAGTTAGGGCGATACTTGCTGGATATATCGCCTTACGTCACCTTTCTCTACGAAGATCAACTTTACAAGTCAGCCACGCCCAAATGGATGGAGTTTCTAGACTTTTGGAACAATTCGCAGTATTTGAGTTTGAATGATATCGTTCGTGTCCAACGATTCATTCGCGATATGACTCATCCATGCAAATTGCCTCCTCTAATTCCTGCACGACGCAACAAGTGCGGATGGTGTGACGCCATGGGCACCGTCCACAACTACGTCGTTCTTCTGACAGAGAAGGCCGGCCAGATGGATCGTCGTTTCAGCCCATCATCCGTCATATCTTACGGTTCAATTGCCGAAGGCTCCAAACTATTCGCACCGGTAATAACTACAAATAAATCGCTAATCAAAATTTTGAAACCAACTTTTTCCTCAACATTTTTGGATTTGTTTGTTTTGTTTTTCAGGATTCTTTTCATTTTGCTGTTGTCATGGCCGATTGGTATGAAGATCCTTCCCATCCGCAGACAATCCGTCACAGCGGTGGCGATGTCCTCGTCGATCAATTCATGTCGAAAAAGAAACTCACCAAAATTTCTTCATGCAAAATCAGTCAGTACTACCATGGATTGTTGGAGACGGCCGCCAGCTGGATTCAGCGCTTCGAAATCCTTGAACACTGGACGTCGAGCTTTGACGAAATCAATACCACTCTTTATTTAGTCCATCGGCCTAAAAACAACCAACCACCTCTGCGTTTAGCCGTTACACTTTCTTTGGTTATTGAACGCGCTCCCGGTTTGGCACTGGTGCGCAGTAAATTGCCTCCGTGGTGTCGAGTGGCCGAGAGAAACGAGAAAATGGAATACTTGGCTGCTAAACCCGATGCGGACGGTTGGAGATCTATTTATCCGGCCTTGGAACGAGATAGCATCAGGCATTCCGGTTCAACTGTTTTGCAAGTCTTCCAGTTGATCAAACTCCTTGTAGCGGCCACAAACAGCACGAAAGATGGCCAAGTGCTCAAGCAGGATCCCACCTCTTTTGCACTTAAAAATTGCCTATTGCTCTACATGGAATTGAATCCACCTCCGTGGAACACTATCGATATCATCGTCCACAGTCAGGGCGTCATCGACGTTCTCTTGGACAAACACGATTTTTCCATGAGTTTTTTCGACGGCAAAGACAAGATCACGGTCGATCAAATGCCTCTTTTCACGCCCATACCTTACGATGTCAAGAAACGGGTCATGTTGATCAAACTGCAGCTGACGTGGCTACTTAATGCCAGACATCATTCGTTCACTATCTAATAATTTAGAGAATTCAAGATATCAAAATATTCAATTTTTTTTTTTTTCAGGTCCCATGTATTATTTGGATTGACCATGAAATACACAAATTAAGTTTTTCTTTCAAAAATTACTTAAATGGCTTATTCATTCACTTCTAATATAGGTATTCCAAAACTCCGTGACTTATCATTCAACGTGAATTTGAACTTTGATCTCGACGAGAGGTGTCAATTCTATTTTACAAATAATTTCTAACGAATGACGTCTGTCTGTCGAGTCAGAATGACGGACGCGGTAAGTATACATCGTCATTCGCTATCTCTGATCTGATAAAATAGAAGCCAACCTCGTTGACATATGATGATAGCGCATTTATTTAAGTAGCAAAGATATATATTCATCTCAAATTTGTGTACCGAGTTTATTCAGTTTTCTTGTAGAATGCCGATCGATTTGTACTACATTTCTCTGAGTCCTCCTTGTAGGTCCGTCATGATGACGGCCTATATGGCCGGTGTGGATGTCAATTTGAAATTGCTCAACCTGATGAACGGCGACCAGTTGAAACCGGAATTCCTGAAAATCAATCCGCAGCACAACGTTCCGACCATTGTCGACGACGACGGATTCTGTTTGAACGAGAGCCAGGCCATTTGTGCTTATCTAATTAACCGACACGGTGGCCAGAAAGGACAGCATCTCTATCCAGAAGATGCCCAGCAACGAGCAGTCATCGACCAGCTTCTCAATTTCGATTCATCCGTCTTATTCGCCAATACCAGAGACTTATACGTACGTAATAATAGAGTGTGTGATATGCGGGCGCGGCTCGTGACTTCATATAAAAATCAGTCAATAACTTCCCCCCCCCTCCCTTATTATATCCAAAATGGGAACGTCCACATCACATTGATGTCATGAGCAATGGTTATATATGCAGATTCCTGTGGTGATGGGTGGAGCTAAGCAGCTGGATCCGGCAGCTATGAAGAAATTTCACGACGGAATTGGATTTCTTGACACTCTGATAGCCGATCGAGCTTACGCAGCTGGCCAGCATTTGACGATTGCGGATATCGCTCTTGTGGCCTCTATTTCGTCCATCGACGTGAGTTGTTGTTGTCTCTGTCTGGTTTTGCGTAGTAGTTGACTCAGAATAGACTAAGAATATTTATATAAATGTCGTGTTTGTTGACAGGCCATCGACAGCCGCCTCTTGGACAAATATCCGCACATCCAGAAATGGTTCAAACGATGCCAAAATGAGATCGCCCACTACGAGGAACTCAACGGAAGCGGAGCGAAATTGTATGGCCAATTCATACAGAATGCCCTCAAAAAGATGGAGAACTAAAACTTGAAAACTATATAAATGTCAAATACCGCTCGCCGAGAAATTAATAAATGGACACAAAATATGATGACGATCTATTTCGTCCGAAGGCCTTATTTGTGCAACGGTAATTTTAGACTATAAGGCAACTGATATGCTATCTAGAACGTATATACAGTAGCGTCGTTTAAATTACAATTTGAAAAAAAAAAAAAATAAAATACCAAACGAATGACGTCATTCGTTTTTCGATTCGTATTGATCAAGAGAGATAAGAGCAAGGCCCACCTAATAGATTGAACAACTGAAAAAAAAAGATTCATTCAAATAACTGATGGATTTAAATTTTAGACGAGAAACAACAATCGATTCCAGCGAATGGCTCACAAATGGATTCACGTTTGAATGGATGTCGATCGATTTGTCGATACTTTCGTGCTGCGCGACGACATGTTATTGACGATATCTCAAGATAACGAAATACCAAACTCGTCCGTCATTTGTTTTGACCTGCTTTTTTTTTTCTAAATCAAACAAAAACAAAACAGGCAGACTAGAAAGTTAGACTAACAATCATGCTGTAGTTGACAGAGTGACAGAATGTGTCACACGGCGAATATGTCCCATCTAAATTGTAAATTATAAATTCAAATTTATATATTCCCAGCAGTCTGATTATTACATGTTTGGTTTTGAATGCTGCTGTCTACACATCAAACGCGTGCAACAATGATGACTGACCATATACAAGTCGTTAAGGGGCCCCCTCCAAATGTCTGACGAAACACTTCCAATTATGGCCGGTGGAATGGAATATATTAAATAGGGATCGAATTCATAGCCCTAGTTGGAGAGCAGATGGACTGACAGCAGCATTCGAAATTGGCTCAACAACAACAACAACGAACCCAAAGTCTCCATAATCTATTCAACTAACGTACTGCGTATAAAATATATAAAGTGAGTTCCATCAGCAGATAGAATTGGATGTAAAATATATACAACTTTTATTCGAGATGATGGACGCCCAATCCAAAAACAATATCCTTTTCATTGTTGCTGAGAAAACCGGATCGTGAAACGAATATCACATATGATGAGATTGATGACTTGGCGGTTGAGTGCGATGTTAGTGAATTTTGGTTCGCGTTGGCTACGTGCTGATGCTGAGAGGAGGGCCCAAACTACAAATAAAGGCACAATTGACAGGTCAATGGGCGTAAACGTAAAAGGACGTATAAATCAAGAAATGTTCTATTCACGAAAATAGATATCTGCATGGCGGACGAGACAAAAGTTTCGCAAAGAAAGTTAGCCATGTATAGTGAAGAGGATTGTGGATAAAAGGTCGGTTGAAAAATGTCCTCATTTGAATAATAATATGTAAAAATCATAAATCATTCGCGCTTAAAGATGTGTTGTTCTCATCGGCGTCTACCGTGAATAATATTTACTCTGATAACCAAAAACCTGCCAGAAGATGGCACAGATTTCAAAACGACTATCTGTAAAAAGCGATAAAACATAAACAGGCTCCGAGAGCAGAGTAGACAACGCAACACAATAGCGACAGCACAACAAAAAAGAGATGGCCACCACCAATAGAATATAGACTGAATAGAAGAAGAAGAAGAAGAAGAAGAATAGATGTGAGCCCTGTGAATTGTCGGCCATAGCAAATATAACCGCCCCCAGAAATGGTCGAGAGGCATCTAAGGTATTGTGATGTACGACCGTGAGTATCTGTACATCATATTTTTCTGCTGGCCATGTTTACTATTCAGATTTCTATCCTGTCGTCCGCAATAACTGCACCACAAAGTGTTGACCTTATGTATCACTATATACGGTAGCTCATAAATATCAGATGTTCAGTTGTATCGATTCTCGATGACATGTCGCTCTCTCTCTCTCTATAACAAAATTGCTTTCATCGAATAAATATCAGCAGCAGCCGCCCCGTTATTTCTCTTTTGTGTCAATGCCAGTTTTCTGGCGACAAAACGACGCAACATTTCAAAAAAATAAAACTTTTAGAGTTGCCATCAGTTGCCTCGAGGCACAGTTTCAATCAATATTATTCAAGTCCTTGACGACGATATATATTTTATAAGCTGCTACCTGATATGACACGACCTGGAAAGTCAAACGGACGTTTAAAATTGATGGCAACGTGAAACAGCATCTCAAGGGGACATTTTCGTCATTTCATCTGCTATTTAAATTGATATATATTCAACAGGATTTATTTTCTTGAATTTCAATCACATCAACGAGCATCGACATAGGCCTAATAACTTAACTGCGCGGTAAGTTGTAATACATTTTCCTTATTTGGGTCTTTGTATGGTCATCTCGTATAGTTGATTGGTGTCGTTCACTTTTGTTTGCCACTCAATATTTTGCGTGAATTGTTTGGATATACGGATCCTCCCACATTTTTAAGATTTTTCTTGATTGTGGTGGCCGTTCTTGTTGTATTGAGTCGCCCTTAATGTCCCATGAGAAATCCACATTTTGATTTTCTCTTGGCCGGCACCTGTCCGATCGAATTGCGGATTACATTCTCTCTTTTCACACACACACAGTCGGCAGTCCTTCTGCTGATTTTTCGATCTTATCCCTGGCAATCGCTCAATTTTGAAATCAATTGTTCGAATGATTTCTCGAGTATTTATCAGACCTTATAAACCAATTCAAGGGAAATAAGGAGGCTTTCAACTATATAATATGTAATACTTTACATAATAACGAATAGAAGAATTTAAAAAAAATCATGTCAATATAGATATGGTCTCCCAGGAAATTCCTCAACCAACAATTGAAAAAAAAATGAGGGTAAACTCGTTAAAAGAAATCACTTTCCATCTTTGGGTGTCCCTACGAGCCTACGAGTTCACGAATGATTTACGGCAGCCGTGAAAAGACATTTTGGTCGATTCATCATTTGCTGTCCCATGCAAAGATATCCCTCCTCTATATACGTTTGATATAATGCGTGAAAGCTTTTTACTATTCGCAAACGATTGGTTTTCGCATCGACACCCAATAGACACACGCGAAAACTTGGTTTTTTTGTTTATTTGCGCTATTGTTGTAAATGCTGTGGTTATTGCTGGTCTTTCACATGCCGTGTGATGGCTGATGTACAATATATATATTTTTGTTTGCTCAAGTTGTTGGCTTTTGAGCTATCAGCTCAACCCAAAAGAGAAACACTTTGTCTCTGTCAAAAGCAAACTGCGTTTCAGTATCCATTTTCTGCGTTGCGTGATGCGGGAATCACGAAACTTTTTTTTTTTTCCTAGAACTGTTTCAAGGATTACTTGACTGAATGTCATGTGGGAGTCGTTCACACTATATAACCGTCGGGACTTTTCTGTATATTTAGTTGATATACAGAACATAATCCGACGTTTGTTGGTAGATGCAGCAAGTTCTTCGTCTTTTGCCACAGTATATCGACCACAATCTCAGCAATGAAATGCTAATGCTGTAATATGTACAATATTATACTATGGAACAGTTAGCTAACTCTCTATCCATTTGAACTTTGCTGTTAGAAAAATTGATGTACGCTCTTTGATAGTAGTGTATGTCGCTACTGCTGTGCTGCTGGATAAAATTCCTATTTTTTTTTCGTCTTGCCAGCAAAATATAACTGAAATAATCATTTTCCAGCCGTTGATCCGCACAGAAGCCGATCACGTCATGTTACGACTGTATTATATAGAGAAAGAGAGAGAGAGAACCACGACGCCAGTCATCTGCCGTCGTCTCTCTATGATAAATGAACCGCATCTATTCGATATAAAGAATAAGAGAAATTCATTGCTGCAGTTGGCCAATAATTGACGAGTATTCTTATTATTATTATTACTGTTGTGGAAATTCCCGTTTGATTTTATATTTTCCTTGTATATATATATAGACTAAAGATAGTATTATATATAAGTTTTCAATTATTCATCGTTTCTTCTTTTTTTACAGTCTGTTTGTCGGGTTCCCATCCTCCTCCCCATATAGGTTCTTTTCTTTTTTCTTATATAACTTTTGATTTCATGTCTTGTCGTCATCGTCTGACTGGATGGCTGCATGACTGGATTTCTCTTCTTCTCGATATTATATTGAGCCTTTGTGAAGCGCCAGCCCATTCCACCGTGATGATTTCATATGACATTATACAGCAGTTGCTACAAAACATTTTGGCTCGAGTTCAGATTTTATTCAAAAGAAAGAAAACAAATAATAATAATAAAAAAAAAAACAAGTTGCTGCGTGGGTGATGGACGTCGCCTGAGTCCTTTTTTTTCTTTTGAGTTTTTTTTTTTTATCATTTCCAATATCGTGATGAGGAAGTTTGCCGAAATGACAGCGATACACAGCTACGTCGTTCTACATATTACAACATCAACAACTTATTACGTCTCTATTTCAGATGGAGAAAGAAACTGAAAACGCGATTCGGCGAGAGATCACTTTCCGGAGCGAGGATTTTACACTTCCGTTTAACTCTCGTTCCTTATTCTTGAACGCGATTTGTTCGTCCTATTCTTGCCGGGAGTATATTTAGCAGTCTCAGCACTCAACAAGTCGTGTAAATGAAGACAAAGTGGTCGTAGTGTTAAGTGTATAGAGACTAGGGCAGTCAAATGGAAATGGCTCATTGCTTATATATATTTATCACTTTATATATTCTTGTCTGTCTGTCTGGCTGGCTGGTAGAGAGTCTTTTGTGTTTTAACCAGTTCATCTGCCAATGGAAAAATCCATTGGCTGCCGGCCAGCAACTGATGACAATATTACCACTTCAATATGGAAGAAGAAGAAGAAAAGTCTTGTTTTATTCATTCAGGGCAAGATAATTTAACAGTTGAAATGCATCAGCTATGATATCAGAATCGTATATAGCGTTTTGGATCTCTGAGATTCGGACCGTATTTTCCGTATTACAAATGGGCGAAAATGTGATGAAACGGCCGCCTGATGCTGCGTTCAATCTTTCACTCGTGTTTGCCGTTTGTCCCGAATCTAATGGATTCATTAGAGCTAATTGATGAGCTCCTGTCGCCGACATCCTTTTCGCCATTTCTATTGCTGATGATGCTATCAAATCTAATTGATTCTGATTCTCCCTCCAGACGTGTGACCATATAATCATTACAGTGAGCAAATAACGTAGTATAACAACTTGAATTAGTCGTGAAACAGACTATAGTTATATATTGTATATTTATATATTTCATCATAATATTGAATCTCATTTCATCGTGTTTTTAAATTTTAATTGTTTGTTTTGTTTCATTTTGTTAATATATACTTGAATTCTTTTAAATAAATTTGTTTGTTTAGATTGATTTAAGGGGGGGGGGGGGCGCAATGTGGCAGGATTGTGTTACCGCCTCAACATTCGTCTATTACATAATAATAATAATAATAATATTGATCGTGCTGAGTGTGTGAAGTTGGTGCGCGCACGCTGTGAATAGAATAATTATTATTTTAGATGTGTGTTACGTTATATATAGTAAATGCCTATATAGCTGCTGCTGTGTGTAGAGACGTACAGCATATGCCAATGGTTCCATTTTCAAAAGGGGACAGTAAAAGATCATATGGTAGATATTTTTGTACACACGCCATGTAGCAAAGAAAAATAGAAGAAAATGGACCGTTGTGTTTTTCGGTTAGAATTTTTTTCTTTTTTTTGTTTAATATCAAGGGAGGGGGGTGGTCAGCAACGACTATAGCCACGTGAAATGATGTCGAGTAATAGAAAAGGAACTCGCGGCGGATGTCTTGCTATTAGAACAAACATCAGAGGATATAATCTGAATGGCCTGCGGCTCATGTTGCCCTTCATTAAACATAACAGCATATAATAATTTATACATATATCATATATCATATATATAGGCAGTAATAGTATATAGTAAATAGTATAAAGAAACATTGACACATATAATACATTGCACGAAAAAAATATGTTTGTTTGTTTTTTTGTTGAGACACCAATATAATTGGCTGCCATCATAAACGTACGTATCCAGAATATCATGTGTGTAATCATTACATATTGGGGGGGGGGGGGGTATGGGTGGGTGGGTGCTATTTGGCTATATATCCAAATAGGCAGCAGGGATATAGGTCTATAGTGATGTTGCTGGTAATTTCATTCGAATCGTGACTTGTGTGTCAAAAATTTGTGCTGGATATAGCCATCGTCACATTCATTCATGGGGAGTTAATATAGGAACACGCGTGTAATTGATCCTTTTTTTTTTCATTCATCCATTTAAAAATCGAAATGAACTTTGAATAAAATATAGATCATCAGAGCGTGATGAGTGCCAGTCGTAATAATAATAATGAGATGATGAAAATGATTATTATAATCGAATGACGGAGAACCCTGTAATAAGGAGAACTTGTATGTATCTTCCTCATCATCATCATCCGCGAAGTCATATTTTCTATATTCTAATCATAATATAACGACAAAATGATCAAAGATTCATTTATGCCTTATTTTTTTTAATTTTTTTTTACAACATTGGGTTGATTTGATGTGATGACGAGGCCACGAACTGGATGATGATGATGATGATGATGTGAATTATATTATCAAACCCATTGACTGTTGCGGGCCGGAATTGGTTCGTCAACGATCGTCGTCGTCGACCGAGGAACGGCGGCGACAACTTGCGTCACATCGTTCGATGATGAGAGCCGTTTGTTATTTGTTGATGATGTGTGATGTTGACGGCGGCTGTTGCTGTTGCTCGAGTCTTTGACGATATGCGATCCAGCACTTCCGACATCATGTGACGTCGTCGTTGTTAACGTACTGGTCGTTCCCGTTGAGCTGCTGTTGTTTGCCAAACGATGGAAATGGCCGCCGTTACCAGCACCGCGGAATTGATTTAGCTGCTGCGTCGTTTGGCGACTGTTGCGATGATGAGTCCGTCCAGCAGTTGCAGTTCCGCCTCTAGACGTCGTCCGGTTCTGCAATGACGGATGATCCACCGAATTGGAACCGTCGGGAGCGCAACAATTCCATTCGGGACACAATCCCATGGAATGGACGGCAAATTCCAGTTTCACGGCCAACCATTCTAGTGCCGGGATCTTTCTAGTTTCAACAACAGGGTGAGAGGTGGGGGGGGGGGGGGGGGAGGAGAGAAAAAAAATAGAAACCCCAAATAAAAGAAGACGAAAGAGAGAGAGAAAGAAACGATTCACGCGAAAAAAAAGAAAATATATATTAAATCAAAATTATATCCTCGTCTCCGAATCCTATATTATACAAATCAAAAAAAATTGGAAAAACGTTTTGGCTACTCTATACAGGGACGACATTTATACATCCAAAAAAGAGTCAATAATTCGTTGAAATCGACAATCAATACAGTTAACTTGCCTACATATCTACGTATAACTTTTGCTCTTTTGCTGAAAAAAGATAGGGCCGTTTGATCGTCGGTATCAAAATTTTGGTCGGGTCTCTATAGCCGCGTCTTTATTATCGATTCGACTATAGCGGCAGCAGTGCGGGGCAGTCTATTCTAATATGCAGCGATTTAGTATCGTTCTCACGGACGTCTTGCGTCGTCGTGATGCCCAAGATCAAAGGCCATTTATTCATCCCCTACATCATCATCTCTTGGGTGTGTGTGTGTCGGAATATATTTTTTTTTTTTGGGGGGGGGGGGGGGGGTTTCATGTCTGATGTGTTATTTCTTGTCATAATTTCTTGTTATTCATTTCAACTTGACATCACAACAAAGTGTTTACCTGAGATTGCGACAGAGATGTGTAGAAAATAGGCAATAGATGAGCGGATTGGCAGCCGAATTAAGTGGCGCCAAACTTTGAATGAACGTCGCCACGGCGATCATCGTCTTCGATTTGGGGATGTGGCCGTAGACTTGAAGAAGATCGAAAACGATGTACGGAGCCCAGCACAAGATAAACACTTTTGAAAATAATAATATAAAAAAAGAAGATGAAATTATTTTTTGACAGAAAGTGATTTTTGATTTTTTCAAAATACAAATAATAACATGATATGAATACAGCTGCGCTTGTTTTTCTCTCGCACACGGCACTGGGGAATCATGTGAATTTCGCTCCTTTTTTTGGGTTGTCATAGTTTCCCTTAGATCCTCGTAAACAAACAAACGAGCAGATGTTGGCATTTTTATGGATCCTGACAGCTGAAATAGCTCCCGAAAGAGAGAGGAAAAGAAAAAAGGAGCTTGAGCTGTATCTATCGTCTATATACTTGGGTATCGCTGAAATGGCTCATATCTTGACAATCTTCTATTGTGTATATATCGTAACCATTTTGACGGAGGGAGACAAGTTCACCATAGACGACACAAACAACAAAAAACGGACGGCAGCATCTTATATGTGACATATAAACTTTTTCCGCCGTTTTGCTCCGGCAACAATCCCCCCCATCGCAAAAAAAAAGATCCTGGTTGATTAGAGCGATCCTCTTTTTTTCTGTTATTTTAGATTCTATTTTTCTGTGTGTTGTGACGATTAAAGCCAAGATGGTTTCCATCATTCGAATTGTTTTCTTACGATTTTCACTACATATAGTACAACAGAGAATAAGACCAGGACTCTTATCATAATAATATTTCATTTCTCAAAGTTGTAGTATACTGTACTACTATTTCTTTCGAACTATTTGAATCATAACAACAAACAAACAAAAAAAGATATATAAACCATTTGATAGTGTACGTCTCAGTTATTTTTTATTTTTTTTGGCAGCCAAGTTTGACGAACACAACTGGTTTGGAAAAAAATAAAAAGTCGTCCTCCCAAACGAAATATTTACATATTATGACTTGGAAGTATATATACAGTGGGACGGTCTAATATAATCCGATTACTACTGCGGACCGCTCATCCGCATTTTTGGAATTGTCGGGAATTAATGAGAGAAACAAAATTCACTGCTGGATGTATATACATCACGAATGTTTTTCACGATTATTCCTATCCGCTCTTTGATATGATTCGAGTGAGTGATTGTTTTTTTTCTTCTTTTACATATATACTTTGCCAACATGCATAACAAAATGATATACTAGTCAAAACTGGTTTTCTTTTGTTTGGATTTGTTAACCGACAAATGAATTTTTTGAAAAAGTTTAGAAATAAAAAAACTTACCAAAGACGATGACAAATGTCATTTTAACGGTTTTGATTTTGGCGCGTGGGATGATGCCACGGGAACTTGCCCTCCGGCTCTCCTGATCCTCGTCTAACATGGCCGTTCCAGCGCTTCCAGCCGCTCGATTAATACCTAGACAACATAATTCCACGGTTCAACTATAAATATAGTAATACATCGTGAAAGACAGAGAGATCATCATCCGTGATGGAGAAATCCTAAAGAAGTACAGCCCGTGATGAGCTCAGAGTATAGCTCAACTTTTGTCACTCGTCTACACTTTCTCATCAGCTGGTCTTCTTCTTCTATTATTATTATTATTATGAAGTACATATTACATAACAGAGAGAGAGAGAGAGACTTGCGTGGGAGACATTTATAGAATTGTCCCGAGACGAGCCGCTTCATGGGGCACTTTGACGGTTCAAAAACAAACAAACAGAAAAGGCCGAGGATTTGGTTCTATTTCTTCTGAACAAACACACACACGCTCATCTCTCTGTATAAACTTACTAGGGGTTTTAATAGCCACCACCAAACAAAAGAAGAGTTCCCTCTCTCTCTCCATATCCACTTATTCGCATAAGTATAAAAGAAAAAGCTCAAAAGCTTTGCTTTTTCTTCTTTTTCTTTTCTAATAGTATTTTGTTGTTTGTGACTGTCTAGTATAGTTAGAGTCTCTCTCTCTCACTCTACAACTTTATATTCCTCTTCCGCGACTATCTGCTACTGGGCACTATATATAAGACGTTGAGTATGTATATACGGTCCGACTGCGTTTCATTGCCGGACCATTTCAATTGCAGTTTTTGGGTAATACAGCTCAAACATTTTTTCCTTTTTATTTTTTATATTTTTACATTTTCTTATGTTTTTAGAAAAAGAGAAAAATCGATATTATTACCGGCCGTGTTGTTGTTGTTTCGATTGGCTGACGGGATGGATGAGGTCAGGGCTGCCGACTGGACCCAGATGGTCCTCACGATGACAATATAACAAGCAAAGATGAGAAGAGCGGGCAGAACGAGTAATGAAACGGCCACGAGCGTCAGGTAGAGTTGCCATTGCCATGGAGCTTTGAAGTCGATCCAACATTGGACCTGCCCTTGGACCAGACCTTCTTCGTAAAGGACCAACATGGGTGACGAGAAGATGGCGCTCAAAATCCAAGCCACAGCCACTAAAATCCTGGCTCTTCTCCCTTATAGAATTTTATAGGGGCGACAATGACGCTTCCGGACATGCGGATTGAAACAAACAAACAAACAAACAAACAAAAGGAAAAACTTACATCCTCTGCTGAAATTCATTGGATGGCAGATGGCGTCGTATCGGTCGATGCTGAGCGCCACCAGGACGTACGTCGACGAATACGTGACCAGAACCTTATTTAAAAAAAAAGAATAAAAATTTATGGCCGCCAAAATGAACGATCGTCTTCAGCAGACAATTGGACTCTCTCTATACTGTTTTGAACTGTGCAACGAATTTATCGATCGAGTCCTCACCTGCGAGAAGCGGATGACTTTGCAGGCGATGTTACCCGCGTGCCAAGCGACCGTGATTTTCCACACAATATCCGTCAAAACGCTAATCACGCCGACGCTTAAATCTTTAAAAGAATGTACAACATTTTTGGTTTTTTCAAATGTTGTTCTCTCTATATTGAATTGTAGGTAGGTAGATACTAGATAGATATATTACCGGCAATGGCGAGGTGTTTGATGAAATAATTCATGCGTGACTTGCGCGCGCTGGACATGCTCAAGGCAACCAAGACGGCCATGTTGCCAACAACAATGAGGATCAGAAGAATCCATAAAAAGGCCAACTGCTCCGTCTATAATAATAAGTGGCCAAAGAAGAAAAAGAGACACAAAAAGTCAACTAATAATAATAGCAAACGAAAATTCAACAACCACAACAGAAAAACAAAAACAGAGTGGCTGCTGTTGCTGCTGCGGCCAGATATCATCTCGATTGTTCTGTGTCCATTCCGTACAAGAGCTGCTGCTGCTGGTCGAGAAACTTTCTCTCTTGTTTTGTGTGTGTGTGTGTTGTATAATCTCCGATCCTCCAACTCGTTGGAGAATCTATAAAACAAAAAACTTTCTATGCTGTGTGTGTTTGTGTGTGTGTGTGTATATGGACTGACGTCGTCCCATTTTCAGCCAAGGACTCGAGTGTGGTTAGATCGACCTTGTCGGATTGAACGAATTGTCGGGAACTGTGGCCAGCAAGTCACGAGAGAATCGGCTGGCAAGGATCGAAGGCGCAAAGCTATGCGTGTACATATATACACAGAGAGCAAATGTGTGGACAGTATAGTACAGCCAGAAAGAAAAGAAAAAAAAAAGACTATATCGATCCATAATCGATCGGACGGGCAAACAAATAAACAAACAGCAAGCGCCACAATAAGATTGGAATTCATCCGGACGAGCTCTGGCATTATTCTTGGAATTATATATAATATTGACTCGTGATTTATTTTTCAGCACTGCTCAGTGTGATGCTGTTATTATTAAAAATCTCACAATAAATTGGATTCATCCATCCGCATTCTTATTATTATTATTATTATATATATGAAAATGTAATTGATCCCTTCCAAGGAATTTCTAAATATCCGCCTATATGCATTTTTTCTAGTATTTATTTATATTATATTAAAAAAAAAGAATAAGAATCCAAATCCAATTACCGATGAGTTATTTGTGATGATGAAAGCGCAACGATAATAATAAACGTCTTGACAAACAAGTTGATGATTTCTCCCTTTTTTTTTTGTTGTACAACGTCAACAAGTTTGTTGTCGATAACGTGACGGGATTCGCTCCTGTCTAAGAGAAGGAGAACGTCAAAAGATCCAATTCACTCATCAAACGCTCGGCTAAGCGCGTGCCCTTCCGCTTCATTTCCGTCCGTGATTTTTCGTGGATATCTCTCTCTCACGTTGCGTTTAGATTGTTGACGTTGTTCAACACAACAAAACAAAGTTCAACAATTCTTTCTCTTTCTTTTTAATAGAAAGAAACAACAAGGTACTAAAACAACATAAATATAAAAGGTGTTTTTTTTTTTCTTTAGGTTCTCGTATATATATATACAGGACGAGGATTTAGATTCGGATTGAGACGGATGGGCAACACCAGCACACGCACAGGATCGAACGTTTGAATTTATAACCCTCCCCTGCCGCACTGTCTCCTATAAATAGAAGGTGTGGCTATAGTATTCTAGTTGTATAGACTAATCCTTTCATCTTCTTTTTAAAGAAGAATAGCCCCCCCACAAAAAAACTCCTTGCAGATTATCCAATCATTTCTGATTTGTATCGAGCTATATAGATTGCCCTCTTCCAGCATGATCCTATACGCCACACAGTTGTTGTTGTTGTTGTTGCCCTTCCAACAAGTTTAGTGTGTAGAGAGAGTCTGGTAGCATAAAAGCGAGTTGCTAGCGGCTCTAGCTCAATCAAGTACGCGGTTCTCCACCAATGGGCCCTCGAGGATCAAAAACCTCTCGAGGATCACCAAAGGATATGAGTGAACCCAGCCATCCTCCGCGTATTGTGTATATATATAACTGCTAGCAGCCAGCGTCTATTGGGTTTTTTTTTTATGTTTCGCCAATGGCACACTATTTGTGTTGCGGCTTGTGAACAAACTTTTGTTTTTATATTCATCCCGATGAACTTTTGTTTTCTGTTTTTTTTTTTTTTTTCAAATTGCGATTTCGTGAACTTGTTTATTATCCAAGTCCAATCAACGACTCGTATTACACTCATCAAGTTGAATGAATTATTTTATTTAAAAAGAAAGAAAGAAAGAAAAAGAAGAATAATAATAATTACCTGATAGAAATAAAATGTGTTGAAATCATCTTCGGTGGAATTGCTGGTGCTGGGACACAAGTTGAGTTCACCGGACAATTGGTCGCTGTTGAACCAAGTCCTTTCCAGACAAACGTCATCGCTGACATTTGTTGTTGTTGTTGTTGTTGTTATCTCTTGAGCGTCTTGATTCGTCGTCAAGTTGATGATGCCCCGTGTTGTCGACGTCAGTAGACTGTCCATGCCACCTTTTTATTTTAATTCTCTATATGATCAACAGATTTTTATAAATTTGTCTTTTCTTTTCTTTTTTTGAATGATGGACGGTGGTGAAGAGCGCGGATGGAGACAAAAGAGATGGATGATCCTTAAACACTGATGATTCCCCACTTAGTTTTGTATCATCTTCTCAATCTAAAGGAAATATCAAAATACCAGGATCAGATTTGTTGACAGAATATCCAACAGCGCAAACGAACATTATTTGATCGGCTTGGCGGTGATTGACGGATTGTTAATAAAAACAAAAGAGAGTAATGGCCAAAGCACAGCACACAAGACTCACTCTTTCTATATAAATAAACGCAGCGTGATATACTGTTCTTTGTCCTACTAACCAATAGGGTCACAAAACAAAAAAAAATCACGAAAAGAAAGTGAGGAAAAGAAGTTATCAAAGGTTGATTGTTGTGTTTCTCTCTGGTCGTATTGTTAGCGCAGATGTTACACACACACACACACACACAATATATCGCTGCTGCTGCAGTAGCAGTAGTAGTATTATATTATATAGAGTCTAACGGACTACCAACTTGATTATAGTCGTATCGTGAGTAGGAAGTCAATCAGACGGAATATATAACAATGAAGGAAGTGACCGAAACGAAACAGCTGCAGTTCGTGCTACTCCACGACACAACACAAAAACACAGCAGAGAAGAGAAAAAAAACAAATTCTATATAGATGATATAAGATTATTTTCAGTTTGACAAAAAATGTATCGATTGCGGTGTGTGTGGACGTCGAGTGTCGATGACAAACTTTTTTTTTTGTCTCCCGCAGTTGCAGTGAATATATGGAATCGATTGATTGGTTGTACTATATTATTGAATACCAGCAGCAGAAGAAAAACGGATCGATACGCATCCGCTCTCATCATCTTCGTTATTGAGGCTCTAACGGCGCAGGCCACTAGAAGAAAAAAAGTTGCTCGTTCCAGTTATATTCCATGCTGGTGTAATTCATTTGATGAATCGATGGGTCTAATACCATATTGTTCTTGAATAATATCGACGATGCTGGAACGGCGACTGTAGACGTAATCTCAACTATTACACACAGTTTTATGACGTCAATATAAGAGCCGCATGCAAGCTGTGTGACCTAATTGGAGACTGGTCATTTCATTAGCTTTTCTTCGTCTCGTCCTCTCTGCATGCGTCGCCCAGTCTTTCCCTTCTATATATCTGACCATATAGGAGAGCTCTCTCTCTAGCTTGTACACGATTGCTTTTCATTCTATTCTATTTGGCGTCGACTGCAGCATATCCTACAGCGCACATACAAATCGAGTCAGGCTCAATTCATTTTGTTCCATTCTTCTTCTTCTTCTTCTTCTAATATTCTCTCTAGCTCCCTTTTTCCCTTCCATAGACGTTAGAGAGAGACGAAATGGTGATGGGAGGAGCCCGGACAGAGTTTTTTGTTTCGTTCATTCCGGGCACGTCCATCGGCTTCCTTAAAACTCACGCGGCACACCACAGCACAGCACATTTCTCGCGTGTTTCACGACCGAGACTATATAATACCATATTCTGCTCCTGTTTCCTGATTAGTATTGGCTCGAAACAAATAGATAATAAATAAATAAATAAAAATAATGGCGTGCTGATTCCCTCGTGTCCCAACTTATATGTATATATACTGCGGGTTCAATCAAACCATTTTGCCAATATAGTACAGTATAGATGGTTTGATCGGACCCAGCAAACATCGTCGCATCGTCTAATAATATTATAGATGAAAAAGAAAGAACAAGTTTACTAATCATATTGACAATATCGAAATCAATTGAGCGTGTTTAATGTCAAGCTGAGATTCAATCAAATATATAGGAAAACGAAGACATATTAGATTATTCGATTGTTTTTTTTTCGCTGAGTGAACGAGCCAACATTACATAACAACTATAGGAAAACAGTTGATAGTCTCTGTTGATTTTGGCACAAGAAAATCAAAAGTAAACAGGACAAGGAAAAAAAAAAAATAAAAAGAGATTTTGCACCATCATTAGCTTAATGATGAAAATAGTCCTACATGAGCGAGAGAGACAATGTCCTTGTTTAAGGTTATTTGTCTCTAATAGACTAGACTGCAGACGAGACGAATAACTTGATAGATGATGGAACAAAACGCTTGCAGACGGGCCGGACCGGCTATTATTCCGGGTGGTATACTTCATATATATAGCTTAGTGAGGAACAAGAAAGAGTTAAGTGTTATCTTTGGCACCTGGCCGGTCTCTGTCGGCAGCAAAAAGAAACACGGCGCTGTGCATAAAAACAAAACAAACATTTTGAGCGGAAAAAAAAAATTGAAGACTCTCTCTACATGTTGACATGGAATAGGTCCAGCATGGATCTCTAGATAGAGGAGGAGGGCGGTAATATACAGCAGGGTCGGTGTGTCTGGGCGTGTATATAAATATGACAACCCAAAGGGACGTCTCGTCTTTCCTACAGTATATCTATACACTGCACTCTGCTGCTGCTGCTGCTGCAGTCTCTTAGACAAAATGTAGGCCATCGTCACATGTATATAGACACAAGAGCTAATACAGTAACTCTATATATACAGTCTAAGTAGACGATGATTCCCGCGGGATTACTACAAAAGCGTAGACGAGCTGGATTTCCTTATATATATTTTTCATACAAGTTATTTCACATCATTTATGAATCCATCGATCTGCTCAACTGTTTCAAACTCATAACACGCGTGCGGATTATAATCTATATCTATAGATTTAAAGATATATACGTAGTCTCCTCGTCTCTCTCGTCTCTCTGTCGGTTATATATTCTGTGAATTTTGAACGGATGGACGTTGAAAACAGATGTTTGCCGAGTTGAACATCCTAAATCAACTATATAGCTACTCGACTCTCTATGCGCTGCGTCCAGTAAGCAGAAATTCCCGTATATGTGAGACTTGGATTTGACCGATAGTCAAATATTTGATGCTCCGGACGACGACGATGACCTGATGCTACGGTTTTGTTTTGTTTTCTATAGTGAAAATTATTCGCGTGTCCTTTTTGTGCATGAAATGAATTCCATCACCGGACTCCGGATAATCTGATTTGATGTGATTTAGTGATTTTCCTACCAGCAAGTTTCCATCGGAATATGTCGAACCATTTAGAAATAATTGCAGATTGAAATGTGTTTTTTTAAATTCATTTTTCATTCATTTCTTTTTTAAATATAGAAATCGATGAAATTCTGTCCGGATGCTTTCATCGTTCATCAGGGTGTTGAAACGGGACGAGCTCCAAAGGCCATGGCTATAAATGTTTAGTTTTGATAATGAGCGACATTTTCGTTCTTGTGTGTCTTATGTGAATGAAGATACGACACTATACAACAACTGAAAAAAATAGCGACAACATGTGTATCGTCATTTGTGGCTTTTCATCATCGCAAGTGTTGAGAGCTGCTGGCCGAACACAGGATTCCCGTTTGGGGAATTCCGCGCATCCTCCCGCTCGTTGCATCCGGCACAGCACAGAGACCTTGGGCTATTGCATCCACACTATACACACAACGTGCAGTGAACATTTCGCCAGGCCTGATAAGATTAAAGACATCACGGCTGGGCACGGCCAACAGCAACAATTCAGCAAACGAATAAAGACGACGCCAATTTTTCTTCATTTCAGTCAGGAATTTTTCGAAATTAAAAACAACTCGCTTATTTATTTTCAAGGAAATAAAAAGAAAAAAAAATATTTCAATCCCCAACCCTCAGAAACACTTGACACTCCTCCTTATTTCAAGTTAATTGTAAACTTCCTGATTAACTGATGTGCTGGCCATCCTCGCCTCTAAATTCACGACACATCAGAAAAATGGATAGAAATTCCAGTTGACTCTCTATTAAGTGTCAAATACAGAAAGACATGACAATGTTTATATACAACAGGTTGACGCGGAAGAAACGGCCGCTGGCGACACGAGACGCAACTTTTTTTTTTCTTTATTTGACGGGGGCAAAGTCTGTAGACTTTGATGGAAGATTGAATTGATATTAGACGTCAAGAAAATGGAATTCAGGCAGAGCTTTTCACAATCGGATTGGTCCGTCAATTCCCAAAAGTGAAAAAAGTCGTCCAACTTTGAGTCGGAGGTTTTTATGACCACGACCCGAGCTGAACAATAGAAATCTGACAAAAAGTTGTTTTTTTTTTTTTCGTTTTTCCTGTTATACTACAGTCTCTGTCGGCGGCTCTATATAGTTAATGGCGTGTTTTACGCTCTGAAAACAGTTGAAAAAAAAAGTAGAAGAAGAAGCGGGAAATTTGAACTCTTTTACGATCTTGACTATGAAAGGCAGACTGACACTATATGGGCATTAGCCTGAAAGTGAATAACATGTTATTATACTATGTAAATAAACATCTCAAAATCATCATTTGTTTTTTTTTTCTTCTTATTTTTCATTATATATATTATAGAGTCTGCGTCAGAAAATGAGTCAACATGACCGCAAACTTCACACCTGCACACACGAACTGACATTTTTCCGTCGATCTCTTTTCAGAGGTCTGTTCTTTTCACATTCTCTTTAAAAAACAGATTTTTAACTACCGTCCCCCCCCCCCCCCCCCGTAATGGAAAATGTCGGCCACAAAAAATTGCACAACAATTCCGACGGATAATTTCGATTCAAACGCGGAAATGCGTGTCACTTCATACAGTCGCATATGGTCGACATCCGTGTTGTAATTTTATATGCGTCTGTCTGTCTCTAGATCTTTATTTTTGTTGACGTCTAAACAACTGAGCAGTTTGGTATAGAAAAAAGGAAGAAGAAATAACCCAAAAAACAATATTTTTAGGACTCACCTGCCAAATTGAATTTGTGAGTCGGTTCGTCGTCTGCAGATGAAACTCCCGCTAACGTGTTGTGAACAGCTTGCGTCGAATGTTTAACAGCCGTGACCGGCATGATCATCCGCTTGATTGGACGACGTTACGTTCCGCCGAGATGAAAAAACAAAAATCTTTTTTTCTTCCTTTCTTTGCAAAAAAATGAATACAAATTTCTTTTTTTTTTGGTTTTTCTCTTCTCTTCTCTGTCAACTTGACGATCAATCAGAAGAAAAACAAACTGCTGAACGTTATTTTCCCCCTTTTTTTTTGCCAGCACTTTTTTGCGATAATATGTGTGTCTTTTGAACTCACTCGAATTTGTTTGAACCAAAAATAAGACAGACAGACAGAAAGATGAAAACAAATTTTGGTTTGGTTTTGGTCTTGACTGCGACGAGTGTTTCAATGAGATAAAATAGAAAAATATAAAAAAGAGAATAATAGAAACAGAGAGAGAGACAGAGAGAGGAAAAGAGAGAGAGTTTGAATCCGACCGGAGAGCTAAGGAGCTGAGGATCGACTGAATAAGACGCTGCCCGCTTTTTGGCCTCTACCATCACACACACACATTCAATACGACCTCCCCTTTTTCGTTGGCCACCACCTTCATAGTAGACTACTCGAGTACGCCACCGCAGTCTCAGCTACATATAATATTATCTACTACATGTGACGTTGTATATGATGTGAAAGATAGGCACATCATATTGATGTTCTCTTAATTTAATATAATAATGGCTGATGGTCTAATTTACTACAAGTGATGAGAATTATACGGTATATATCGATCTGAGATAAATTGATTTGATTTTCTACGACGACAATGAATGGCGTAGACACTGCACGCATCTAGAAAGATAAATTGTGATGATGAAGAAGAAACAACTAGCCGGAGATTAGGGACACACACACACACAGTCACACACAGAGAGAGCAGAATATAACGAGTAAATGTTATGTATTAAAACAACTTAGACTAGTCTACAGTAGAGATGAGGAGAAAAAAGGGCCAACACAATAAGAGAGTTGCTGCCCTGGTTTTGATGCTGTGCGGATGCGATGTGGAGCTGCTGGAGGGTGGACTGAGCCTGTGGGTTGATGGATGATCCGACGCTTCGATGGACATTGATGAATTGGCTCGGACCGGAAGGTTTTCTTCGCTCTTTTTGTTGTTGTTTTTGTTTGTGTCTCTTGGCTTTTTTTTTCTGTCTCAACCCACATATTCCATTGCTTTGTCTTATTTCGTCGAGGAGGGCGCAAACAATATAATATAACAACAAACAATCTTTTCTAACGGGACTATTTATTTCTTTTTTTTTTTCTCTCTTTTAGATTATTTTCAAAACAGTTGATATTTTTGAATCGATAAATATCGTTATTATTATTATTTATTTTATTATTATTTTTTTCCTTTTAGATTTAATTGTTTTATTTTAATTGATTTGGCTAAATGTTTTCGCAGCAGTTGCCAATTGGGTGTAAATACTTTTGTTTTCATGTGAGGTTGGTTGAGTAATTAGATAATTAGATCTGGCAAGCGAGCGGCGCGCGCCATGGTCTATTGTCTCTGTGAGCAATAATGATGTGCATGTAAAGACACTTGAGAATGCCAACAATGTCGTCCTTTGCTGCTGGTAAAAGAGATACTAGAAGAACAAAAACCAAAAACAAAAAAATGTTGTTGGAGAATGAATTTTTTCCTTTGACTGGCGAAAGATTACGTCAAATGTGGAAATCTAAATGTGTGTGTGTGTCTGTGTGTGTGGTGTAGAGATTAGATATTTTCTATTCACGTTCCAGTTCGGGTAATTCACCACGTGCTGATTGAAGACTCGACGTGGAAAATGGTGGCACATCCGCATCGGTCCCACAGCAACGACGACAAACTTCACAGTTTTCTTTTCTTCTTCTACAAATCGGCCAGTTGCACACAGGTCAGAGAGAGGAGCAACAACAACAACTTTTTCTTCTTCTTCACAAATGTAAATATAAACCCTGTTGTTGTTGTTGCACACACACACACACACTACATGTTAAGATATATAGAACGAAAACCCGGAGCTTTCAGCTATATCCATCCATTCATCGAATGGTAGAAAAAAGCATCTTCTCCCTATATATGCCAAGTTTTTCTTTTGTCTTAAAGTTGAGTCACTAAACACAACATGAAACATTTTTTCTTTTTTTTCTCTTTTTTTCGTTTAGCCTCTCGTGTTTGTTTTCATCTTGACGGGGTGCGAGACTTTTTCACCGGTTTTGAAACAGTTTTTCTCCTCCTCAGACTCAGTCTGGTCTTTATTTTGAATATTTTTAACGATATGTGTGTGTGTGTGTCTCATGGGTTTTATTTGTTGGTGTTGAGTCTATCGGCGATGCATAAAACAAGCGAAGCGGGCGCTATACTATATATGACGCAATAATCAAATCTGTACACACGACGCCCCTAAAGCAGATGCTCATCAAAGACCATTTTATTTTTGTGTTTGTTGATTGTTTTACTTTCATCTTTTCTTTCCATTTTTTTCCGCTTAAAATAGGCAAAATCATTTTTCACGTTTTTTTTTTAAATTTTAAACCATCGCACATCGCCATTTGATTCGATTCTAATCGGCTTAACCCTAAAAAAATAATCGTGTTGGCCCTTAGGGATGGTATATACTGCACCGGCATGGATGATGTGATTATTTGTTTTCTATTATTATATCGTCACGAAATTTAAAATAACGTCATTTTTTTTTTAGGGTGGGGGGGGGGGGGCTTCAACTTATTGCGTGAGCCCGGGAGCCAGTCACGCATTTCATTTCCTTCTTTTTGAAAAAAAAAAAACAAAAAAAAAATGTCTTCATTTTTTTTTGTCAGTGCAATTTTTATTTCTTTATTTTATTGTCGAAAATGTTGAAGAAGCACAAAAAAATTGGTTGTAGATCTCGCGTGTCACGCCGTTTTTTTTTTCGTGAGGATTTGAAAACGTGTGCGCCCCATATAGGATCTGGTTGATTTTCACCTAACGAGTGCGTGACAAATATTGGCGTGACCTTGTTAACCTTTGGTTCGTTTGATTTGATTGGTCGGAATTTGACAGGAGGTGAAAACGTTATCGAGTCGAAAACAATTTGGAAAAAAAGAGCTTTTTTAGCCCAGGCTCTCTTTTGGCTGCCAAGTTTCTTTTTTTCTCTTTTTAAGGTGAAAATTCTTGACATTTTTTTAATTGTTTTCCTCCTTTTTTTTTCTCTTAAGGGTTTTTTGGTTGTTGCCTTCATAATTTGTGAGTTCCCCCCCTGCCATTTTCTTCGACTCCCCGTGGCGTCTCGCGTCAGTTGACAAACAACTGACGTCATGTTACTTCCCCCCGCGCTTTTGTTTATCTTTTCTTGGGTAGATTTCGTTTTTCATTTTCTTTCTGCCTCGTTTTCCAACCGATTTTCTAAAGATGGACGGCCTGTCACGGGACCACCGTTTCGGCACAGTTGGCGATGAAACTCGTCGCACAGGCCGTTTGAAATTGCCGAGCCCTTTATTCTCTTTCCAACAGGCAAACGACTTTTTTTGTTTTGTTTTTTTTCTTTTCTTTTTCGGTTGCTGGACTGGTGGGGCGCTGTTGCTTCTCCGGGGGCTGCACTGCTCAGCGCTAATGGTCCTCGACGGTCCCTCGGTCTCGGAGACACAACATTTGACCTACTGCCTTTTTTTTTATTTGAAAAAAAGAATCTCTCTCTCCTTTTTAAAACTCTCACAAAAATATTTTTTAAGTTTTTCTCTATTTGACACTTTCTTTCTTTTCTTTCTATAAAATGTCGTCTAGTTTTATTATCTATTTTTTTTTGTTGTCCTGCTCTGCGTGTTTGTTTAAGTTTTAAATAAATCAGGAAAATAAAAACAATGGCCGAGAGACGAGTTTGAGGTCGTCGTCGACGTCATTGATGCATGAAAATTGGATCCGTCTGGCTCTTGCCATGTATACAGTCAAGCCCATAGTTGTTTAGCAGCCTCACCAAACTGTCTATGTATAACTAAAGCAGATTACATCTCGTCTGCCCATCAGTCTGATTAAAACCTGATTAAAGTGCTATAGCTGTCTCTCTGTCTCTCTGTCTGTCCAATAACGGACTACTACTACTACTACTACTATTTTCGTTGTGCGGCAAAGTGATTCGATCTTATCCAATTTTTTTTTCGCAATATTCTATAAAACCTCGGAGAGAAATAGAAATTGATACAAATGTGTTACGGCGAGGGGGGGGGGGAGAGAGAGAATTCATTACAACAACAACAAAAAAAGGAAAAAAGAAAAATAAATATAGATAGGCAAGATATTGATATTGGCAATCTATTGAGAGAGAGAGAGAGGACGAGAAGAAGAAAAATGGAACGATAGACTAGACTAAAAGATATCCATCTTGTTATTTCCCTCCGTCGCTCACCCATAGAAAAATAAAAAAAAGGCGACTGTAACTTTTACAGATTTATTTTGACAAATATATTTTTTTCGTCGAAAAACGTCACATTGTATAGGGACGCTCTGGGGACAAAAGAACAAGAACTAACATTGAAACTCGTCTCTAGTCGCTATATAGAGAGAAAAAAGAGTCTACGAGAGTATATACCAGTATAGATTCTTTATATATATATATATAGGAGTTGGGACAAACTCACGACCCGTTCACGCGCTATTCATCACCAGGCAGCCAAACTCCCGTAATGAATAATAGGTTGTTATACACTGCAGGAAAGAGCTAGGCAATGATAGATAGAAGACTATACCTATTTTTTTTGGGGGGAGGTTAGCAAAGTGTATTGAAGGCTGCAAGTTATATCATAGGACATTTTAAGCCAATTTTAATAATATTGTATCGAACGAATTTCTATTATACACTCTAGCCATTATTTCTTCTCTTTTTTGGGGGTTAAAAATAATTGTCTGGGAGACATCAACCAAAAAGAAGAAAAAAGTAAAGTTTCTCGACAAATCAGGTGAACTTCCTTTGTGATTTCATCGTGTCCCGACAGCAACAGATCTCACAGTTGTGTGAAATTGTATTTTTTTCTTCACAAGTTCTTCTTTTTCTTTCTTAAATTTGCAAATCTCTTTTGTACATGATTATTATCGTGAATGTTTTCGACGTACGACTTTGAAATGTGTCTGCGCATTGTACACTGTTGGCTGTTTTGTCGGCCAATCGTTCATCATTCGGGTTGAGTTTCTTTTTGGACGAAAAGCGGGACGGTGGTGGTTTGTTTTTTGTCCCGCTGCATAATATATACGACCGTGATGTTTCATTCTCGAGATTCTCCTTCCGTTTTTGGACTGTAGCGTGACCATGTCGACTCGAGCAGCAGCAGACACGAGGTTGCCCTTTTCGTTTTGTTTTGCGTTTTGCGTTTTCTCTTTTTGAAATTTCTTGAATTTTCCTAGAAAGAAGAAGATTTTCTTTGTGAAATGTCTTTTGGCCATTTTCAAATTCCCCGCCATTTGGTATGACTATATTATTGTTATTATTACGCGCGTCTTTTGCATATCCTGTGACGCAGTCTCAGCATGTGAACGACGAGAATATTCTAACAAAAATCAAGAAAAAGGCAGTCTCACGAACGAACGAACGAACGAACCCAACGATGACTTTTTCCTCCTCGGCTAACAAATGGACGAAATAAAATACCGAAACGTTTTTCTGCACGAAAAAAAAAAGAAAATATCAATTAGAATTTTTGTTGGGGGGGTTTTTCGGTGAGTTTGTTTTACGATGATTGCATTTAGTCAAAGAAGAAGAAGAAGACAGGAGTTTACCCACACATGGCGAAAATGGCCAACGATCACGAAACTCTTTTTTGTTTTCTTTTTCTTTCTTTTTTGCTGTTGTTATTTATGTGTAAGAAGATTATCGAACGAGTAAAAGGGACTTGTTGTTTTGTTTGTCTTTACATTTTCTCGTTTATTTGTCGTGTTGTTGTCTATTGACTCTTGCTGGTACTGTGTAGCCGCCGGGGGGGGGGGCATCATATACACAACTCGTCTAAGGTTTTCCCTTTTTCCCTTTTTTTTTCACGGCCCGGCTATAACTCGCCGCGTGAAACTGACGTATCAACAAGCGAAACGGAAATGGATGAAGGACCTCTTCTTATTTCTCCCGTTTCTTTCTTTATTTTTGGATATAGATTTTTTTGCTTTTTCTCTGTTCCGTGTTGTTTGTTCGCACGTAATAACAAGAGTTTCCGTTTTTGTTCCCATTGGATTCCTGACTTGTTTTGTTTATTTTCTTATTCTTTATCCTGCCAAGATGTCGTTTGCTGGGCAACACGCTTCCTTGAATAGACGCCGCCTGTCGAGATCGACATCTTATTTGTCCGTTTATCGCTCGCAAGTTTTGTCATTTTCACTCGAGCCGAACGCCAACAAAACAAAACAAACAAAACAAACCGGTTTCGTTTTGTTTGAGAAATGAGGCTACGTGGACAATCTGTTGGACATCATATACAACAAGCAGAAAATGGCCGGCCGTTTATTATTTCTCTTTCTGCGTTGATAAATGAACACTAGAAAAAGGCAAATAACGACCGTATGTGCTGCTGCTGCTGCCTTGCGCCACTGTCGTCCTGTCAAAACTAATCGATTTTTCACCATCGGACATTTGTTTTAACTTTGTCCCAGTTTTTTTTATTTTTTTTTTTCGAACGACATAACGTCGTGCAGAAATGAGGACGATCATCATCAACTGGTTAACCGACACATCACAGCCTTTTTTCTCACGGCCCACGATCTTTTTGTATTCGTATAGAGTGTCTTTTGGTCGATCATCAGTTGTCAGACTATGGGACGCCTATATAGCAAGAGGATTTTGATGTTGAATGGCTCCCGATCACGCCGACTACATTTTCCCTTATATGCGTGTGTTCAATATCGTTTGCCTTGTCGTTCAATCACAACGTCTAGTCCCCTTTTTATTTTTCTATTCTTTCCCTCTCTCTTGTTGCGCAATACACATGAACGGCCCTGTGTAACAAAACAAATAAAACACTCGCAAAAACAAAAAACGCCATTTGATTAGAGATCCAGGTCGTCCTCGTCGGTGCTGCACACACATAAATAAAACGCCAAAAGGAAAAAAAAGTTTATTGGGTTAAAAATCTATTTAAAAAAAAAAACTTCTCTTTCCATTTGCACTACACAGTTCCCTGTATGATGTGAAACATTCGAGTTGTCAAATTTACTATCGCGAGTGCAGTCGGTTGAATTTTTTCCCTTTTTTTTATTTTCGTGAAGGTATAAAAGCGGTGGATTTTCTGTGTCTGCGTGTGTCATCGCTTGGGTTTAAATTTGTTTGATATTCCGCGTTGTTGTTTCTTTTTTTTTCACGCTGAGGCTAAAAATATGGCGAATAGTAGAAAAACGGGAAAGTCATTCATCAACTGGTGTGACGGCAGAAGAAGAAACCGCTCCATGCATTTTTATTCTTTTGTTTTTCCTCGCAAAACTCATTCGTTACCTATGCAGCAGCAGCAGCAAACTGAAGAATATCAGAAGAAAGCTTCTTTTTCTTCTTTTTGTGTCTCTCTTATTTTCAATGGTAAATCTTTGAATAGGAGCTCTCTCCAGCATCAAACCTCAAAACCCTTCATCATCTTCTGATTCCTTTTTTCTTGTTTCTATTTTTATTACATTTCCCTATATATACGAGAAATGGTATTTTTGTTTGTTTTTCAGTTTCATCTCTCACCTTAAGAGGAATAAAGGTTCTGCGCATTCTAAATCTATTCTTTGTCGGATTGTTATTGTTATGTCTGGTCGATACCGTGTTTTTGTCTTCCTTGTAGACGACACGACACGTTAACCCCGTGGGGTATATGTGTATGTGTTCTTCTTCTTCTTCTTCTTCTTCTTTCTTTTTGAAGCTCATCATCAGTTTCAAATTCGGCTGATGGATCGAATGCAAATGATGATGAAGGATCGTCCCAGAAAACACTCACCTCGGTGGCCTTTTATATTTTATAAAATTCTTTCTTTCTATTCTTTTCATTCTCTTTTTGTTTTGTTTTTTGGGGCTTTTTGAGTGTTGGGTGTGTTGGCGGGCATGGATCACGATTGCGCCACCACCACCACGTCACCCACATCTCAGCCAAACCGAATAGAGGGTAACGGTGGGTGGGAAAACAGATGAGCTTTTAATTGAAAAAAACAAAACAAAAAAAATAATTCACCTGTACTGGAGTGCTGTGGAGCGCATTAGATTTCGGTCAAGAAAAGGTTGAAGAAATCCAATGCCATCTGCTTGTGAAGCTTCATTACAATTGTCGATTTCACCGAGAGTCGAGGGAAGGAAAAACATTTTCTTATATTCTTTTTTATTATTATCCGTGCCACCATCATTTTGTTCACACTACCTACCATGTTCGGTTTCGTCAGGTTTCGTATTCTCAACCACATATATTGAAAATTCAAATTGCCGTTCTTGTTGTTGTTGTATAGCTATTTCGCGTGATCCGGGATTTTACAAAAATAGCAAACGGCTATTCAAAAATGTTTCGCTCGGCGAAATGATTAATAACCAGCAGCAGCAGCAGCAGCCACGTCTAGTCTTTTTATTTTTTTAAAAGAGAGTCTTCCCATTTTCATCTGCGTTATCTTTACGTCGAGTTTCTCTCTCTCTCTGTGTGTGTGATGGTCATTATAAATAAATAACATTGTTGTAGTCGAGTAAATAATAGGAAAATATCCCAACTGGGTCCAGAATATGTTGAGCGTTTTTTTTTGTGCTCGTTGGTCGGGGTGGGCAGCAGCAGCAACAGCTCGTTAGCACCGCAAATAATGGCACTTGATTATATACATGTATACGTTACGTGGACGCTATTTAGAAGAAGAAGCGGCACACGCCAAAAAGCCGACACAAGAGAGAGAGAGAGAGAGAGAGAGAGAGGCAAGTCACATAGAAATAAGGTATTTTGTATGTGCAATCATCGGCGATGATACGCCAGACCTATAAGAGAGAGAATCATAAATATTCAAACGTCTCATGACGTCCAACATTCTTTCATCACCTCCATCTCTTTTTTTTTTTTGTTATTTATTTTAAAAGATTTTTTTGGGGGGTTTTTTTAAAAATTATTTTATAGGATATAGCGAATAGATCACGAATTTCAGTCATAATTCAGCAAGTTGAAAAAAAAGAAGAAAACAGTGTAGAGGAATGGAGTGTTTTTATTTTTATTTATTGACCGTATAGCTTCTCTTTTTTCAAGCTCCTTTTTTCTCTTTTTGTTTTTCTTCTTTATTTTACATCTCACAGTGGTGGTCGCTGCGGATGGTTTGGTGCTTTGATTATATGCCTAGCTCTCTCTCTGTCGGCAATAGCTCGGCTATATATTGCCCGTTGTAGAATGTTTTTTTCTCTTCTCTCTTTTCTTTTCTTTATTCTTTTTTCCCGTTTGGGGTGCGAAAGCCAAATCGACGGCGACGGTCGGTCCAAAAGGCGCTATAAAAAGAAGAAGAAGACGGGAGGGAAGAGCCAAAGAAGAAGAACTTTCTGCGAGCTCTCTGTAGTAAGAGTAGAGAGAGAATGGGAAAAACTAAAGAAGAAGAAGAAGAAGAAGAAGAAGAACTGGAAAAGATTGATAGTCAGATCGATCGTCTTGAACGGCGGCCTCCTCTTTTCGTCTGATTGTTGGGAGGGAAAGAGCCAACAGATTCACAGTGAGAAGAAGAGTCTATTGAAGACATGAGAATGAATAGAAAGAGCTCACGATCACGCAGCAGCAGCAGCAGCAGCACTCTCAGTCTTGAAACTGTATTTTTCTCTCTTTCTTTTTAGTATATATAGACTTTTATAAATATATATATCTATACTGGCTGTACAACTGACTAGTACGTTTTTCGGGGTTCCCTACAAGCTGCACTGCATCTCTCTATATACTACACACAGTGTGTGTGTGTGTGTGTGTGTGTTAGTGTGGTAACAGAAGTAGAGAGGAGAGAGAGAGAGAGAACGGCACGAGACTGTTGGACATTGCCAGAGATGAATAGCTTCTCGTTCCGCCCGCCCACGTTCAAACGTAGCCTATCGAGAAGCCAAGAATTAAAATGATGCGAACAGGAGCTCATCAGTCTACAGCATCTCATTTCAAAGCTGTACATCTCTGCTGTGCCAGTTACTCTTATTGACAAACACTTGATGACGATGTATATCCTTTTCTCTTGATTCACTTTTGAAATTGATTTGGAAAAAACAAATCGATTCCCATTTCAATATTATCTAATCACATTCGGACGATGGGTTTTGATTCCATTGCGCCAGCAAACTGCTTCGTGATATGTCAATCCTGTTGTTATTGTCGTTATAGTTTGGTCACTTTGGCCGAAATCAATCGTCAAACAACAACAAAAGAGAGACTATTATTTCGGGGCGTTTCATGGATGTTCCGGCACGACTAGTATCCCGAGTGAAATCGCAAATTGTTGTCTTTTTTTGTTATTGTCGGCCATGTGAAAATGATCAAACATCTATCGATCGTCTGCTGATATTTCTTTTGTATTTGATCAGACCATGTTGTCGCATACGAGACTTGACGGACCTAATCTTGTGCGAGAATCGGATTATATAATGGCGGAATCTCTAATCAACTATAAAAGCAAGAAATCTCACTGAATAATATCATTGGGGTCTGTTTTTATTAGTTGCGTTTGGCGGGGACCGGTCTCTCTGATGTAATCGGATTTAACGGCTTTTCTTTATATATATATATCAGATTCCGCATCATCTGATAGGACATCAAATTATTTTACCCCCTTTTCTACTTTTTGGAATGGGAATTGGAAATCAAATGAAATCCGTCGATATTTGTTGATATGAACAAGTTTTTTTCCGTCTGGCATTGAATGTGGTCCTCCATCGTAAGTAGATTTACTGTTGGAATACAGTGGAATGTTTGTCATGTGTGACAAAGCTGCCACCCCAGCCGACCGAGAAAGCAACAAAACAATCGACACATTTTTTATAGTTATGTTTCCGTCGTCTGTATTCTCGCTGGAATTGTTGTTATATCATTATATTATATACGACTCTATACTGGCGCGCTCTTTCTCTCTCTCTCTCTCTATGAGATGGGCATATTCTAATGACCCGCCCGCCACACACACTGTATCGTAAAATAGTTTTGGTAAAAAAAATATTACAAAAGAAAAAGAATATTTTTTCCCAAGAAATAAACGTAGAGAAGAAGACATGAAAACATTATTTTGAAAAGAAAAGAAAAGAAAAAAGAAAAAAAAAATTTGCTGCTCATTCTGGTTAGTTGTTTGAAGATTTATTCGCTGACTGGGTGTGAAGACGGAACTGCCGTTGTAAAATTGATATAAAAAAAAAAGAGAAATAATAAAAACCGCCCGAGTCATTGCCCATTAGCTTTATGGCCCTACTGTCTGATGTGGGTGGCAAATCTAAAAAGAAGATGAAGAAGAAGAAGAAGACGATATTTTTGCGCCTATAGTTGACTGGGTTGTTGTTGTTGTTGTTGTCGATCTTTTATCCTTCAGGATGTTCTCTCCTTGTATGGGCCTTTGTATATAGCCATCAGCAGGGCCTTTCATGCATCACGCGTTGCTTTATTCTTCATTCGGCCGTAACGGGCCGCATGTCTCTCACGTCTTTATATTCATTCATCCTCATCTCTTTTTTTTTTCTCCTCCATATTTATTTCGTTTTTTTTTTTAAAAAAAGACCTTACAGTCACGTCGAATCAAAAGTGAGAGCCATCCATCTCTTCCATACTCTTTTTATAGAGAACACACATTGAACTCTGCGCATGCGAGACTTGTATCATCATCATCATCATCTGGTCAGCAGCTCACGGTCCGAGTTATCTCTCTCTCTTTCATATATTGCCTACATGGCCACCTCACGCGTTTATCCCGTTCGGTGGCTCGCGTCTAACTCACGTGGGACGGCTCTTTCAACGGGTCAATCTTATCCACCAACCAGGAATGCAATGCAATGTACTATGGATAGGCACCGTTTTTCTTTTTATTTGTTTTTTGTTTTTCATCATTGCAAATCGTTTGCTGTTGCCCTGAATGTGCGTCGTCATCATATCGTCTCGCATTGTCCTATTCGTCGTTTTTCTTTTTTATATTTATATCTCTACAGATTCGGTTGTCGTTGTTGTTTGTCTAATAGGGAGAGGGATTTATTATGTTCTATATACTCCCGCGTGTGTCTAGATCGTTCGTCTAGACGATCGTTTCATCTGCAAGCGGAGACTATAATACCCGACAACAAGGCACATGTGTGTAAGGAGAAGGATCATGTTCGATCTATATTTATTGGCGCGATCCTTGTGATGATGGAAAGTTTCGATCATTTTTGTTAACTTTTTGAAACACTCGAAATGGTTGACGACAGAGCGCTAACTTGATTTACCTGGCCAAATTGTGGCCAAATTGTGTTTTCTTATTTGAATAATAAATAAAAAAAGAGTGGGACTCTGGAATTATTAGCATAATTGCATAATTCATGGAACAACTACATTCAGGGAGAAATACAAAAAAAAAAAAAAAAAAAAAACAAAAAATAGGATTGGCTTTTTTTTTTAAATTGGAACGAGAGCAATCAGTTTGAAGGACTCTCGATTGGTGTTCACGAGAGAGAAACAACTTCGTGTGGTGGTGGTGGTACCACGTACACACCTCGAGTAATAACAGGTACTTGACAGTGAAGGATGACGATACGTATAGAGAAAAAAAAAAAGCTCGAGGAACAACAACAACAACAGCACACACACACAAAAAAGACACACCCGCCTCCGGTCTTCTATACTATAAATATATAATAGAAGACTATGGATGCAACTCGCGCAAGTTCATCGGCCATTTCTTGTTACTACACTATATTTATGATGATGATGATGATCGCTGCCGACGAGCATCTTATGTATAAGAAAGAAAGGAAACCAACTCGGGGCTGTGTGACCCGGATTCGAAATTCTTATGTAACTTTTGATTTTTTTTTCAGGTGAAATTGCAGTTGGAGGCGAGTCGAACCGCAATCTTCTTTTCTCTCGTCGTCCATTCGATTGTTTGCTGCTACTCCGATCCTGCAAAGGATAAACTTTATGTAATAGCAGCAGCCAAATGAGATGAAAAAAAAAAAAAAGATTCAGGTCATCATCTTAATGACCACCTTCGATAAATACAGACGACGGCACGGTAGTAGCTTAGTATACTTAAGTAGTATAGGCTGTCCCGCCAAAATCTTGACCGACGATCCATTGTTGTTGGTTGTTTTTGAACTTGTTTTTTTTTTTAAAAAAAAAAAAGGGGAAAACGGGACTCTTTGTTATTGGAATAATTTATTTTGAAAAAATAAGAGCAGATGTGTGTTTATTTCATTTTCCATCTTCTTACTTGCGTGTAATGAGTACGTAGTAAATAGCGGACGGGGTAATTGGAAGGCGAGAGTGCGCAGATGCCAGAAATGTCTGATGGCAGATTTCAATCGAAAAAAATTGCGCGACGAACGAACGAAAACCAAAAAAAAAAACAAACTCAAACGCGCAGATGTTGTGTGAGATGCTTGTGCTATATAGTGATGATGGCTCTGTGGATGAAGGAATAATTTCCGCCGCCGGGATCAATCTGTTTGAACATGTATGGAAACACTATGCATTCAAGATACATAACAAGAGAGAGAGAGAGAGAGACCCGCTGAGCGTGCACACTCAGATTCGACTTCTTTTTGACTTGCTGGTATCTACGGCCGAAATTAATATTCAATTCATTTTATATCTTTTTGCGTCTTTCCTCGCTCCCATCCGCCAGTTTTGTGATTGAATGAGACCGAAAGAAAAGAAAAAAGATGATTCAAGAGTTACGTCGTCTATTATTCATTTTTTTCTCCCTTTTTTCTCATTTCACGATAGAAAATTCAATTGAATGTTTTGTCCCGCTCGGTCGGAATTGGGAATATGAAGACGGCGGAAGAAGGCGGATCCCCTCCTCTTTCTCGTTTCTTTTAAAATGTCGAAATGGATGTAGTGAATATACATTCTGTTGTTAATATGTAACCGCAAAGTAGCGATGAAAGCGAATCATCATCATCATCATCATCATAATCTGAGGGAAAGATGATATGACGATTTTAAAATCCCATTTCACGATTCTCGGTGGCCGCTAACTTCTATATCATTAGAGTCGCGTTTTGGTCCTGTATAGTGTATTATATATATGTGAGTGAGCTGCTTTGCTTCAATAACCACTTGGGGACTATAATTATTCATTGGCACAATGTATAATTACGTGTGTGTGTGTGTGATGTCTGACGTAAGGACGTCTGTATATGTACGACCAGACCAGAGAGAGAGATGAGGAAAGCCTTTCCAAACATTTTCACTACACACGTGAAAGGTAATCAAGTCTAATTACACACACACACGTCCCTCCTACTTAAGTAACTGCCGCTATTTCTTTTTCCCGCAGCAGCAGCAGCAACTTGCGATCAGGATCAGGACTCGACTTTCTTTGCCATCGTCGTCGTTTTCTTTTTCCCTTTGGAAAATAATAATTGACGAGTAACTACGCCACTACTACTACCTGTGAGTGTTTAGGGAGGTACAGAATGTGTTTGATGATGTGATGCGGATCACGACACGCAGAGTTTGCATCCATTTTAATACCTCCTATTTTGTTTTTGTTGTTTTTGTTTTTCGAAATGAAAATGAAGGAGGATATGGCCCTGAAGGAGATTTCTTTGATCACGCAACTCTTCGTTTTTCATCATTTTCTCATGTTGTTGGTAAACATAAAAAGGTGATGGGGGAAATTTGACCGACTTTATTTATTTTTTGAATATTTTCATTCGAGAAACCAGCAAATTTTTAGATGGAGGTCTTGGTTGCGCATGATTCGTTTAAATAAAAGTGACGAATGTTGCGCACTTGGGTCATTTCCCCCCCCCCCTCCTGCCCAGCTGTATATAGTGCGCGTTATAGTACTCTCAAATTAAAATAGAAAATGGTGCGGTTATTTAGACGAACGACGATTTGACCTTTTAGACGAGTGTGTGTGTTTTGGGCAGATGTCATCGAGTTTGTTTGTTGCGGTTACCACGTCATGCCAACGGCAGTTTGCACGAGCTGCTGAACGCACCAAATAGTAGTAGCGCAGCCTAGTTAGTTTATAGTT
This sequence comes from Daphnia galeata, assembly GCA_030770115.1. Classification (NCBI taxonomy): domain Eukaryota; kingdom Metazoa; phylum Arthropoda; class Branchiopoda; order Diplostraca; family Daphniidae; genus Daphnia; species Daphnia galeata. The sequence continues at coordinate 12,161,413 of CM061118.1, forward strand.
TAGTTAGTTAGTCAGTTAGTTAGTTAGTGTTGGGTAATAATCATTTTTTTTGCGCTTGCCTTTTCGAGTTGGTGGTGGTGGTGGTGGGGAGACTATTAGCGTCAGAAATGATGTCCGATTCGGATGTCACGAGCCATGTGCAGTAGACGTGAGTTGTGACCTAATAAGGCGTCGTGAAAAGACGAAGAAGAAAGAAGTCGCCTTGACGGACTTGTCCCGCCGGTAATTCTATTCAACGACGGAGATTCTTTTTTAAAAAAAAAGAACCAAAAAAAAATGCCAATTCCTTAGCCACAGCGACGTCGTCATATAAAAAGATTTGATATGTAGTACTTAACTATTATTATATACCACTGTCTAATAATAATAATAATAATAATAATAATAATAAAATATTAAAAGACTCGACGCTGCTTGCTGCGTGCCGGTTGGCGCGTGCGGTCGTTAACTTAAAAACTGTAGCCACAGCAGCAGGAGGAGGAGAGACCGAATATGACGTCATGTCCAAACTTTCTCTCTCCCAGTGTCGCTGATGTTGTTGCCGTTTCGTATTTTTGCGCATCAAACTTTTGATTCAAGTTTCTCTCTGATGAGAAGTCGACTCGAAAGAAATTGGATAACAGTTACAAGTATACAAAGTGCTCCGTTTTTTTATTTATTTATTCCAAATGTCAAGACGTTGTCTGAATGAAAACAAGTGAGGGCCGGTAAGATTCTGTTTGGCATTTGTGTGTGCTGTGTGAATCATTTCCTTTTAGCCATCAATTCATCATTGATCGCTTTAAGATTCTTCTTCTTTCTTTCTTTCTTTCTTGCTGGTAGCGAACGACGACACGCTGCCATCATCCAGTTGGTTTGTGAAAGAGAGAAAAGGAAATAAGAGAAGAGGTCGTATCGAGATGCTCGTTTTTCATTGTGTTTATGACATCTGGCAAACCGCTTTTTCTTCTTTTGTTTTTGTGTGGCTCGTATAGAGAAGTCTCTTCACTTAGTCGTTTTTACTTTTTCCGGGTTAGAATTTTTCAATGCTGGATAGTTTTCACATTCAAGATTTTAAGGGTTTTATTTATTTATTATTATGTGTGCGTGTGTGTATATAAATCAGGACGCCGTTTGTCTCTATGCTGTAATCGAAGGTTTTCACGGGTCCCGATGACGTCTCGAACGGTCTCTTCATTATTTTCACGCGATCCTTTTTTTTTTTGAAATTCTCTTTTTCATTTTGTAGGCAGCAAAGAGAATCGTTTCCAAGGCGCCGTCTCCATCTTCCGCAATGGCGCAAAAAAACAAAACAAAACCAACCGATTGTCGAGTTTCCGCCGCTGCGCAACGATAGACAGTTAAAGACAAGTTCTACATGTGAATATCTAAGAAATGTTGCCATAGGGCCGCGGCTCCAGCTATCCAAACACTGCAGTGGAGAATGTCGGCTCATCGCTGCTCATTCATATTCAGACATTTTGTGCGGGACTTTGACGGTTCAAAGGCAAACGGAAGAAAAAAACATAATCCAGACACTTATATACTACAGCAGTTGGGTTCGTTTATTTTCGGCAACGAAAAACGGGATGGAAAACTTTATTTTTTTATTTTTTTAAAAAAGAAAAACAAAATGTTGGCTCATTTATTCTGGGGACACCTCATCGCAACATATACGTTGTACGTCTATTCCTATATATAGTATAGTACAGGCAAAATGATCCTGCCTTGTTATATTAGGCTGGAGGGACATTTCGATCGTCGGGCGCGTAATTTTTAAACGTTCTATTTCACTATACGCAATCGAGCTCAAGAAATGTTCAACATTTCACTCGTTTTCTGGTGTGCTGGATATGCAACCGAGATCATGTGAATGAAGGGAAAAAAGAGGATATCGCGTGCGTATCGTGAATGATGTTGAAGTCACGCTAAAAGAAAAATGGTCGCGGCTTTGTACGGAAATAGTACCGTAGGAAAAAATAAATAAATAAATAATCGATTTAGTGTAATGAAAAAAGAAAACTAAAAAAATGGCAGCCGGAAGTTGTCGGTTGAATTCTATCGACGATAACATGGTTTTGAAAAAAACCTTTTTTTCAATTTCTGTTTTTTTTTCTATCTTCTTTCTTTTGATTGATTGATTTGATTTATTTAAAAATATAAAATCTATCTCCGGTTGTGTATGTAATACACTTAAGATATTTTGGCCGAGCATCAGAAACTGGTACTCTTCAACTGTTTTTTGTTCCTCTCCTCCGTGTGGGGGTGTCCGCAAATGTCAAGAAAAAAAATTAAAACAAGAACTAGAAAAATAGGAAAAGCAAGTCCGTGACTGCAAAGGAAAGAGAATAGACTCTCTGAACCGGAAGGGTAATAAAATCTCTCTCTCTCTCTCCCTTAAAAAAGTGCAAAAATGTCACCTCACCGTCCGCAGTTCATCATTTCAGTTGAGCGAGTTTGTCTCTGTCATTGCAATATACTGCGGGTTCTATATATTTATAGGAGTGGTTTTAGTCACGAACGCGATTTTTAAGACAAAAAAGAAAAAAAAAAGAAAAGAAAGAAAAAGAAAAACAAGGTTTTTCAAACTTGTTTTTTGTAAATATGGCAGACGTGTGCAAAGTATAATAGACTCTCTCTCTCTCTCTCTTTTTGGCTCTCTGGCTCTCTGTGTCTATCCCACGGTATTTATGTGATGGGACGCATCAGTTTGCGGGTCTTTATAGGTAGATTGGACCCCAACCTATTCGGAGAGATGATGGATTGCCAGTCGTTGGAGATTGGATGTATAAATATATACAAATCCTAAATAGACGAGCTTATAGTAGAGAAAGTTATTATTCCTCCGGTCACGATACGGATATAGCGTTTTATATGCGCACAATAACGCCTGGCGCTCGTTTGTCTCCGCAGGGATGATATCTATTGAATGGACGCGGCCAAAATGAAACCGGGAGTAAAACTCCTTTGTTTATTTTTTTTTTAATTTTTTTTTTTTTTTTAGAGAGGCGAAGGGATCTAATATATCCACTGTATGAGAGGGTCACGTATACTAATAGACTGACATCGTTCAACTGATGGAATCGACAGATTTCATGTGAGTTATCTATTCTGGCTGAATTGGCGTCTCTTGCTGGACGTAATCTTTGATCAATTCAGCACACAAATCACATAGTTTGAGTTGGTTTTTTCGTATCATTTTTTGTCCTTTTTTTCGAATACAACGCCATCTAGGGGTAGCGGTTATAACGTTTCAACTGCGCAGTTTTGTAAAGTCGTCTGCTGCGATTGGTCATTTGCACGTGTGAAAACACATCAGATCTATATCATGGTTAGTAATGCAATCCAAATACTTTTCTACCGTAAATGTATGTTTAATACATATCATTATTTCTTTAGCCGAAAGTCAAGACAAAGTTTGGTCAAGAGAACAAATTGATTCATCCCAAAAGTAGGAAAGCTGATCAGATTTCAAGGGAATGGCATCGTGATGTGCGAGTCAAACACAACAAGAAAGCAATGGCTCAGAAGATGACGGCTTTGGGAGAAAAAATCGCATGGTTTCGCGACCAACTCGATCCAGAAGTGAAAGTCTACACACCCGAGTTGACTGCAGATCTGGTTGAGCAATACCTGGGTAGGTTCGATGAAGAACTTGAACAGATCAACTTGAAAAATCAAATTGGACAGAGAAGTTCAAGACAGCACGCCAGCAGGGAAGATGCTATTGAACACTCGCAAAAGTTGGAGAAAGATGAATATGAAGGATGTGGAATTGGTAAGTCAAAAACCGAATCACATTTCTAGACCCATCTTAAAATGACTGATACCATTTTAGAAATACCTGATCTGTCTTGCCCTAAAAATGTGGAGTATTTACGATCTTGGACTGGTGTGCTACGTTTCATTCCAAACATCACCATCAAAAGATTCAGGAAACCAGATCAGAATTCTGCTGAGCCTCTTCACGAAAGTGGGGATGAAATGCAAGCAAATGAATCAGATGATGCAAATGTGAAAGATATGGAATGATTTCAATACAATCAGTAAGACATAATGTAAAGTAATATCAATTTCAGCTATTGAAATCATTACAGTAAGTCTTAACCCGTAATCGATGAAAACCACAGCAATGCGATTTGAAACACCTGACCCGAATAGTAATAGAGTTTCGCTCGATCTTCTGGGGCGTGAATGCCACTGGGCCGTTGTTGAACGTGTCTTAGAAGCGTTAGAAGCGACTCTCAATGAACCAAAAGAACATACGTGATTTTTGGCTGCCCAGGTACCAGGTTACTCAAGTTCTTTTTGTACGTAGATAAGTGTCGGCGAAATAGTGCATTGGAAAACATGCCGACAAGTGATTTTCTTCCACCACAAAGTGGTCGATAACGCAAGGTCAAGAATGCTGAAAAGCGCAACCGGGATTTACTTCCTGTTATCGATTATAATGTACTTAAATGGTCGTATCGGTTAGTTTTCCAATTTTCTGCCATTGATAACATTGGTAGCGGGTGGTAGCCTCGTGTTGTAAGGAGGTACGTTCTGAGAATTTGTCTTGCTATTTAATCAGTAATTAACGTATGTAATTAGTTTGAGCACTTTCCATTTTTCGCAGTTTTTCAATGAATCTGAAGTTTTAGTTGAATGTTGAACGAGAAGCGAATGTTAATGGTGAACTCTCCCTCAAAAGGAAAAAGGGGTGAGCTCGGTGTTGGGAGAATTGCGCATCAGTCACGTAACTTGGGTTGTAATCTACCGATGAATGTGCACTAATGGATTCTATACCGAGAAGTTTGGCGTGTATATAACCTCGAGTACTTGGTGGTGGCTTAGCCAAAAACCTTTTTGTCGTTGCTTCGAAGATCACGTCTAGATTCACGGTTCTGAATCTGTGAATTGCTCAAGTTTTATTAGTTGGAACATCGTAGCCCTGGGATGAGTGTGATTCGGCAAGTAAACTGGTAACCCGAGATCTATTTGAGTAGAACTTATGCGACTAATAGTTTTCCTCCGAACCCACGCAGGTCGTCTTCTTTTGCTTTGCCTTATCTTGGATCACCCTAGTGAAATCTCGTCCTCAACTTCGGCCTTGTAAGTTTCTCGTTTGTGTCCTGAATTTATTTATTTTTTTTTTTTTTTGCCAATTTGAAGACTTTAGCCATTTTCGATATGCAGTTGAATTTCAAAGTAGAACTCCTGATGGTGGTGCCAATAATCAACCGTTTGCTACATTTGAAGCACGGTCGTTTACTGCAAATAGCAGCAGTCTGTCGGTCGAAGAGACAGCCGTTTCCATCCTTTTGAAATTAAAGTTTTTCCCTTTTCGTAAAACGAGTAGTGATAATTCCGTAGTTGAGGCTCGATTGGGAGGCGAGTCCAAAGACAACGGTGTCTGGGGAGCAGGCATCGATTTCGGCCTTCCAGATGGATCTGGATTCGGTTACGGCGAAGACGCAAATTTCAAAACCTTTTCATTTAGTTCGATTTCCTACATTTTTCAATGAAATTATATTTTGAACAATCTTCTTAATTTAATAAATTATCTCAATTAATTCTTCAAGTTTTCAGCTATTTGATTGAAATGATTTGAATTTACTGTGATTGGAGTGAGAGTATCTCCCCCTTAATTGCTCAGTATGCAATCAACTAAGCTTGGTGATGCAACAGTTCAAGTCAAATGTTTACATAGATATTCAAAGTAAACTAACTGTTTGCGTTCCAAACATCAAACTAGTTTCATCAGATAACCTTATTAGACCCGACTTTTGCGCCGATCCTCGTTGCTTCCAAAGACATGTCAGACGTCCTTCGGTTCAATTCATCAGATCCTCACTCGTAAGTTTATGGTCTCAGTGTTGAAAATTAACTTGAATGACAGAAATGTTCTTAAATACTAAGTATTTCATCGATAGCATTAACACTGTATGCCTTTTGAAAGTTTTAAGTAGCCTTTCATAGCAGACTATCGTAATTTCATCAACTGACGGTGGGCGATCCAACCCCCCTCCGCGACTGGTTCGATAACTCTTTGGTTTTTTCCGTAGTGTCGGGTTCAGAAATCTTTTGCTGATTGGAAAAAAAAGCTACTCGAGTAAACTCTTGTGTATCAAATTTCCGCGATAGGCGCCAAGAAAACCGAATGAATCTGACGACAGTCGCTCTTACGGTACGGTAGTAGCTGAATCGCAGATAGCCTTAATCTTAAGTGCTTCCAGCTTCCCTTTGAACTCGAAGTGCGTTGTTGGTTTTGAAACTAGTGAAAACACTCAAACCACACGTACATTGACCCAGCACCGCCCCTTTTTTCTGTCTTCTCTCGTAACGCTTAAAACATGCTAGTTTTGACTGAATTACGATTCATCACTTATCATACTGTCGTCAGAGCCAGCAGCGTAGAGAATAGTCTCGTGGTATTTGTATTCAGTCATTTTAAGGTATAAAAAAAATCGACAACATCTGGATTCTAGAATGAAGGTGATTAATTTTTAACTATTGTGAGTTTTAGTTGAACGACACTTTTACTGATTATTTCAAAATTTTAGGTCTGTTTCTTTTTTCTGGTTATCTTCCTGGGGATCTTCACCATTCTAGCCGCTGTTCCTTTACCTCAGCAACAACAAGGTTTGAAACGAAATTTTACTTTTTCCTAATGTGATCTTAAATTTCTTGTCGTTCAATTTTAGGAAACGATCCTTTTGACAGTATCTCTGGAACTTTTAACCAAATGGCTGCTAATACATTCAATTCAGCCGCCTCTCAACAAGCATCTAACCAGCAAGCATCTAACCAGCAAGCTCATCAACAATCCTCGTGGCTATGGCCAGGAGCTGGAAGCGCTGCTGGTGCGACAGGTTCATCCGGTCGCGGCCATCGAGGTTCATCTGTCCGCACTACTGGAACAGGATGGCAACATGCCTCAACCTCGACTTCTGGGTCGGGATCTGTTTCGGCATCAGCTTCGGCCCATTCTTCGTCCCACGATAATCAACAAAGGCACAGAAATGCTGGAATAACAACTAACCGGCCAACAAGACGGACAACAAGGCAACCAAGAACTCGCAACAACAATAGAAACTAAATTTTGAAAGATGCATTGATAAATGAAATAGTTGCATTAGAAATAAGTAATATTACGTATCGGGGGGATGCAACGCAATCAATCTTACTTGAAGTTTTTGCGTCTTTTGTGTTTAATCGAAAAGTCGTGTGTATCTTAAGTGTGTAAATTGGTATTCACCAATCAAAGACTAAAAATGATTTGCCTCCAGTAAACCAGCACTGTTTTATTAATCCCAATAAATTGTGTGAAGAGAAATTGAAAAATTAAAAAAAAATTAATTGGTGTCGAATCCTGAACTTGGGATGCGATTTATTTTCCAGTACTACTTCCACTCCCAGTCCCAGCTGCTGCAGCCTCTCCAGTGACAGCGTTCAATGCTGCGGCACCTGTTCCCGTACCAGATGCGGATCCGCCGTCTTGTGCGCTCGAGATACCAACCTAAATCAAGGATTTTAATAGTCATGTTTGGTGTATTATAATAATTTGATGATTGGGTTTCTTACTCCTGAAGCAGAAACTCCTCCTGGTCCAGCTGCAGCCGTTCCTGCCCCAGCTCCAGAACCGCTGCCTACTTTATGATTGTAAGTATGAAATATTAGTAAAAGGTTTAAGGAAGTTTCAGAAAATCGAAGATGTATTACGATTGAATCCAGGGAAAGCTAATTGTCCTCCGAGGGGTTGCCCAGCAAAAGGGAGAGCAGCTCCACCTAGAAGAGGAGTAGCTCCATTTCCAGCAAATAGAGCGGTGGCACCACTTCCAAATCCCGCACCATTTCCACTTGCTGCAATTAAGAAAAGAAGGTGAACTCAATTTTTATTGTATTCTAAAATCAGTATATATTTAATATAACTTATTAAATTCATTATTATAAAGTAAAAGGGAGGACGATGTTGAATTGTTTTACCTTGAAACGTTTGAGGGCGAGCAGCGGCCACAGCGAGGACAGCGCAAAATGTGAAGGTAGTTAGCTAGGAGTTCAAATGAATGAATGTTTAGGAGTTACATGGAAAATCGAAAAATATTAACTGATGAACTTACTTTGTTCATTTTGAAATTGCTTGGCGATGAGGTTGTTGTCAGTGGCAAATTTCTTGCTGAAATGTGGTGTCGAATCAAAAGACGAAGATTGATTTTATACCCAACACATTGTTTACCTGAAAACCGAACTGGAAGACTTGTCTAGCGCCTAGGGCTCCTAGGTTTTCCCTTAAAAAACAAAACAATGCGTGTTTATGTTTGCACAGGTTTTCTTTATTCGGTACGTGCATTATGTCGGCGATTAACTGGTTTGATACATCTCTTTGTCACGAGCGCTGGGATTTTCCTATGAACCTAATGTCGCAATACTAGCCATATCGGCATATTGATTTCGTAATTCGAAAGTTACACTAGTGTATTTTTTGGAGGTTATGGTAATTTTAAGTATATTTCCAGATTTTTTTTGAAAGAAAAAATAAAAAACAGGTTGTGTGTATGATCGTATCTAGCTATTTTCTTGATCACTAGATGGTGTTTTCTGCTCTTCAAGTCGAACGAATATCAGCCGGAAAATGTCGCCTTTGGTTGTGATCCTCGCGGAATGGGAATCAGGTTAGTTTCCATTTGCTATTTCTGCGAAAGTTAATTATGTACCGAGGCCATCATGATACGTTTTATCCAAAGATACCATGAAATTTCCGCATCATTCATTGTCAGATTCGATGCTAGTAGAAATGATTAGAAATGATCGTTTCACAAAATGAAACTGGTTTTTTCAAATGTTCTCAAATTTCACTATTGCGTAATGCGTTCATTGACTTGTAAAAGTTAAGCGTAAGACAAGCGACACTTTCAACTTTATTCCAGCAAAGTACAAACAATTCGTCATATAGAAAAACCCAACTTTCCCAATGAGGAAGATGTTTGTTTTGGTTAATGAAGGACTGAGAATACGTTGTCTGAATTCGAATGTCCAATGCGTGCGGATTTGCTCATACTACACGTTACAGTATAGGGACTGATAGAAATCAGATGTAATCTTGCCGCCTCCGATGTTCATTCCAAAAGAAGGTTCGTTGCCTTGCAATTTTTTAGAAAACAGGCATTGGAACTTTTTTTTAAATCAGGTGATGGTTATCCCGTTGTGAAAAGGCTCTCTCAAGGCGAAACTGGTTATTTCAACTATAAAGATTCATTAATGCGTCTTATTCTTTCGTTATTGGTCATCCAAGGTTGCTATGACCGCTGTTGATGTTACTGATCCTCTTCGTCTAGAAAAAAAGAATTATGTAAATTGCGTTTCGGTTGAAAAAGTAGCACAAACAACCTTGAGTTGCCCTTCCGTTTGTATCTTGGCCTGCACCGGTGTAGGGCGGTTAAGCCACCTCCTCCCATCATCTCTCCGGGACTTGGGGGCTCTTACAAATACGGTCCGGGACAACCGAAAGACAGACCAGTTAAGCATTTGCAATCCAACCTATCAACAGTCCACTTTGCTTCAGCTCGTTTCACAAAGACAATCATGAAGGTACAAAACGCATTTTGAACTGTCTTTTTTCGTCTTTCTTAAGTTTAAGTTAGAACTTTTGCATTTTGCAACTAGGTATTCGCGTTCGTCTTCCTCGTACTCGCCGTCTCTATGGTCTCGGCCAAACCAGCTCCTCAAGACAGTGAGTGAATTCATTTGGCAAAATAACAGCGTTTCGTTGCATCAAATGAAATTTTTTCTTTTTTCAAATTAGTTCACTCGTCCATTCTTGCTGTCATCAATTCTGCTGTGCCCAACGTTCAGCCTGGTAGCTTTAACAGGCCACCTCCAGGTGGAATTTCCTCTTTTGCTACCGCCCAGCAAAACACTGGTTCGTCCGGCCAGACTTTTTTCGCCGCTCAGACTGGAGTGGCTCAAGGAAGCTCAAGACCATAAAAGTAGATCCAAAAACAATCATCCAGAATCCAAGAACACACTTAATCAAGACCACACTTTATATGTGTTTGCTTCAGATGACAATGAATAGCTCAAACGATTGCGAAAATGCAATTTGTAAAAAATTTGAAAAACAAAACAAAAACATAAATTTACAGGGCCTTTGAATGCGAACACTTTGTTTACCTGTTTGTCTCCTTTAATAATTACAATAAACTGTTCGCTCGATACAATCTACAGGTTACTCAATCGTGAATTTCTGATTTTATTGTTAGATTCCGTTTACTGTCCGAATTTACGCTGGATAAAATTCTATGAAATCGTGGACATCAGTAAGATTTTTTTCCTTCGATGATAAATTTTAGCTTTAAAAGCTGTAATGCGCAAACTCGAACGAAATTCTTGGAAGTTGAAATCTTTCTCCAACACAGAGAGACTGTTGAGGTGAAAGACACTTGGAACTCGATGAACTTTACGATTGTATCCGTGATTGGCTCACTTTCTATGTTTTGCATAATTTTAAATCAATTTGAAACTATCGTCCTACATCCATATTTTGTATTTTTCGTTATTTGCAACGAGAACACATGGTATGATTCTCAAATAATCGTCAGTACCTGTCTGTCCATTCTACGATTTTTGTCGTATATTTTCATACCAAAATAATGTACCGGTCATTAGTAATCGAAACTAAACAAGAAAAAGTGTAATCAACCCCCCAAAAAAACCCACTGAACTGTGGGATAAGTCTCAAAAGCAGTTGCAATCAATAACTACGAAATCAAATGGTAGCTCTTAAATCACAACATAAGTTAATGAGATTCTAACAAAGAATGTAAATAAGTTCTACATCCCAGTTTACTTGCCTCAATTTTTCTCATTACAATCTTTAATTGAATAAAACTTAAGGCCGGATTATTTCAAGATGGCTTTAACAAATTTTATTTTTGTTTGTGATGGAAGACATCTTAGAGGCTAACGACGCTTTTCTCTGTTAATCCATATTTGGACAAATGTTGCATTCAGTATGTAAAGTGACTTCCAAAACTTTGTCCGAGAACGAGCCAAAGAAAGCTATACTAGCATAGCAACGTGAATTTTTTCTGGAGCTGTTTTTATTTCTTAGTGAATATTGAGCTAGAAACACATTTTACGCTATTGAAGAATCCACAAAGATTTTCCCATCACAGTTCATTCCTTCGTAACTCTGTTTTATCCAATGGATTAAATCTAATTCTTAACATTATGTTACAGTTAGAATCTTAGAAAATAACTCCATAATACAAATACTTTTTTCAGTTTTTTATTGAGGATCAAAGGTGCGAACAAAAAAAATAACAGGGAGAAAATAATATCGATGTGGGGTGGTAGATCAACAGTGATTGTTATAAGGTGACTTTTGAGGTGGTCAATGTTTATTTTTTGCCGACACTGCTTCCGCTTCCTTGGCCGGTAGCTCCAGCCTGACCAGTGAAGAGATTTAGCTGGGCAGCTCCTGTGCCTGTGCCTGTACCAATTCCGCCGTTCTGAGCGCTTGAGATGCCGACCTACAATATGTTAGTTATAGTACAAATTATCATTCAATAATATACATTAGGCAATTTCAAAAATCCTTACGCCTGATGCAGAAACTCCTCCTGGACCGGCATTTCCAGTACCTGCCCCGGCGCCACTGCCAGTACCTTTTTAAAAACTCTGTCATGATTGTGTTTGTTCTAATAAATGATAAATAGATAAAGCAACTTACCACCGAATCCAGGGAATCCACCGAAACCTGGCTGTTGGAAGCCACCAAACTGATTTCCGAACTGATTTCCAAATTGAGGTCGTGCCAAGGCAACAGCCACGAGCAGAGCGAAAATCAAAGTAACCTGAATTTAAATATAATAGGAAAGAGAAAATAATGTTAAGATTGGTTTTTAAGACAAATAAGTGTGTGAAATTTTCTCTACCTTGTACATTTTCAAAGTCTTTGTAGCTTTTACTAAGTCTGTAGCTTACAATTATAGGTTCAGCTGTCGTCTGACTTGCATCTTCTTGCCGAGCTGCTTTTATACGCTGAACGGGGATGGTGTTAGTTAAAAAAAGCTGGAAGGCAAATCAACCTCCAATTCATGGTCATTTTCTCTGTTTCTGATTGCGTTACAATATCTTCGACGACTCCTGTTCCCTATATGCAGTTCGCCAATAAGGGGCGAGGATATTCTCATTTTCTCAATGACCTAACCGTTTTTAGCGTGTAGTATGGGAAAACCCGACCTCCTTTGCTAAATTCATATAAAACGACACAGCCTTCAAAGTAATGTAAATTATCAAGGTGGCACCGTGCCAGAAGCCTTAATACTGAAATTTCTTGGCCAGTTACGACGTTTTTTTCTGTTTGATCGTTCTCAGTTAATCGATTTGATTTAATTTTTTCATCATAAATAAGGACTCATAAAAGATTCCTCTCGTGAAACTTCGTGTCCGTGAATAGGCCATTTTTCGTCGTGTATTATTGGATACTAAAGGACTAATAAGATTTGTGTTGCATTTGTATTGTTTTTTAAATTTGTTCAGTTACAGTGATTCAGTTACAGTCAGTTTGATTAGATTGAGCGTCTTCATAAGGCTTTATTACGTTTGTGGATTTTTGTTTGAACTTGAACAAAAAAAAATAATCTGCTAATTGTTAAAACTTTTTATCGAGGGGTTCGCAACTCAAAAGAATCTCGTACACTTGCCCGAGAATCGATTCTGGAATCCCAAATCAGAATCAAGAATCATTGAAAATGACGCCAGAATTCCAAAAATGATTCAGGAATCAGAATCTTCCAAGTCAAAATAAGTATTTTCCAAATGTCGATAAAATACAGATTAAGTTCATGAAATTTTTAAAATAGAATTAAAATGTTGAAAATAGACGCCAGAATCTTTAAAATTGACGCCAGAATCTTTGATATTGACGCCAGAATCAGAATCAAATTCTGGCGTCTCGTACACCTGGCGGCCGAGTTGCGAACCCCTCGCTTTTTATTTATTGATTTGACGAGTAAAAACATTGTCAAAAAAATTGATTTTTAGTTGAAAATTGAATCATTAAATATTAGTAACTTTATTGTGGATGGTAAAATGGGCAGTTATCCCAATTTTTAGAGCATTCTTGTTTGCTATACTCTATGCTTCAATATAAGAATAAATACAGTAAGCGTACATGTTGGCTTCAGGTTTAATGTTACTTTTTAATTTCAAAATGATACAACTATAACCATTGATGTCTCATATAGTGTGGTGTGATCAAGAGATGACTTTAATAAACATGAAATAATTTATTTTCCAGAGCTGCTTCCACTACCGGTACCAGCTGCGGATGCTTCTCCGGTGAATGCGTTCAATGCTGCAGCACCTGTTCCAGTACCAGTTGAGGATCCGCCGTTCTGAGCGCTCGCGATGCCAACCTAGTAATTATTTTTCATTAGAAATTCGATGAGTCGCATTAAAAATTACTCCATAACAAGTTATCTCTTACTCCTGAAGCGGAAACTCCTCCTGGACCAGCTGCACCAGTTCCTGCCCCAGCTCCAGAACCGCTACCAACTATATAGGATTGAAAATATCAATCCATAACTGGTAATCTAAAATTCAGATCCGTTTAAAAGTGTATTGTGATGATGTATTACGATTGAATCCAGGGAAAGCCAATTGTCCTCCGGGTTGTTGCCCAGCAAAAGGGAGAGCAGCTCCACCTAGAAGAGGAGTAGCTCCATTTCCAGCAAATAGAGGGGCGGCACCACTTCCAAATCCCGTTCCAGTTCCAGTTGCTGCAAGTAAGAAAACGGAGATTAATTAAAATTAACTAGTCCAGCTAGCTATATACGAACTGTTAAAAAAATAGAGCATGATTTGAGATTATAAAGCGTTACCTTGGAAAGTTTGAGGACGAGCATTAGCTAAAGCGAGGACAGCACACAGTGTGAGTGTAATCATCTGTAAAAACGAATATAGATAAAGGGGAAACATTAGGCTTATTTTAACAACTCAATAACAATATTAATACGTTCAAATTAGGGATACCTTGTTCATTGTTTAAAGGGGTTGCGGGTTTTTTTTTGTGGCCGAGGTTGTTGTCTTTCAAGACTCTGGTGTCTGATGAGAAGAGGAAGATTCGGTTTTATACCCCACGCTTGTTTCACAGAGATACGTCTCTACCTGGCCTTGCGGTTTTCCCTCCAGCAACATGTGTGTGTGCTGTGTATACAAACACTTTTTGGGTACCTCGCACGCTCGAGCCAGTTGTTACTGGTTTGAAATGACACTGAAAACACGTGCACTGGGATTCCCTTTGTGAAACTGATGCTGCAATAAATGTAATTAATTTTTCACGACAGGTTGGGTTTGCCATGCATACGCTGATGGATTGTTTAAGAATAATTTAGCTGCGACTTCCGGCATCTCTTCCGGCATCATTTCACTCGTCGTGAAAAAAACGGGAAACCCAAACTGGCCAAATAATACGGACACGCGATCTGGTTACAAACCAGATTTGTTAGTTTAGAAATGTTGCTTAGAGTCTATTGAACTTTCTTAATCAAAACTCGTTAAGGCAATGACATCGTCGAGAACTAAAAAATATTCACACTTTTTTTAAACTATAGAGAAGAAACGCTTGGCTGATTTTTATTTTGGTTAGACTTGTATAAACGATTGTTTCTATTCTTTTGAATCACAAAAGGGTCAGTTCAATGTCATGACATCAATAAGAACAAAAGTCGATTCTCTTGTTGCCATGAGGAGTTCATCGCCACAGATATAGAAGAAACTTGGCCAGAGAGCGTTATTTCGTGGAAAAAGTTTAATTTGTATAATGTAATCATTAAAGGCACAGGATGAAATTGAGGGATTTTTCTTTATTAAGTTCAAACTCGTTTTTCGTGTATTTTTGTGTTTGTTTTGTTGCTATATTTGCATTAAAACAAACAATCCTTGACCAGCTCTTCCTCACGTTGCTTATTTTGGGTTTTTCCAAGAGCTGGTTTCGGCCAAATGTCAGTGCGAGACATCGACAGACTAAAAGACATGGACGTCCATCCAGTTACAAGCGGATAGCAAGTCATTCTCCTTATATTGCATTAAAATAAAAAAAAACATTTCTCACCTTGACAAAATAGGCTAACCTTGAACATGGCAACAAACAAACACGCAACTTTCTTGGAATCATCCATCCTATCCCTGCCGTGAAAATATCGTGTGGTTCTACAACCTATTACTTTATACGCAGTAACGCATAATAAATGAGCTGGAGGAAAAACTATGTTGAATATATTTATACAAGCGCAGCACGGGAATAGAAATTAATCATGTTTACTATCAAAGGGGTGGGCCTTTTAAAGTGACTTTTCGTGTTGAATAATCTCCGATGCCAAAGCTCGAAGGCCAAAAATCGTGATCGCCTCAAGGAAAACGTGACAACGTTTGATAAGTGAAATCAATCGAACACAGGGAACGAAAAAGGTCGACTACCTGGACTCGACAAAACAGTTGAAGTCGCCAATGTTATGAACTAGAGATCTAATGATATTCAAATATCATGTATCGCTTAAAAATGTAAGATGCTGGTGATTTTCAGCTACTGTTAAGTCTAAATGGCGGAATAATTAAAGTTTTCATTCGAGTTGTATGTCTTTTATTATATCTTTTGTAATTCAATGATTATGTACTACTAATTTATTAAATTGAATTACTTTGGCAGACCAAAATTTGTTATTATTCGTAATTCCATTAAGTAATTTTAAATAGTAAATTTTAATTAATAGTAATTTTATTATTCGGTCGCAATTTACCGTAACATTTTCAGTGTTCTCTTGCAATTGTCATGCAAGTTGATCTTGTCAGGTCTTTTTGTACCAACGGCTCATATGTTTTAGTGAAATTTGTTACGCACGGAACTTGCCTTTTATAGCAAATGTATTTGGTAGTAAAGTTAACACAGGTAAACCAAAGTTTTGATCATTAACATTGTCACGAGATAAAGAAAACAAACAGTCAGTCAGTCAATCATTCAGGCTTATTTTTTGCCAACACTGCTTCCGCTTCCTTGGCCGGTAGCTCCAGCCTGTCCAGTGAAGAGATTGAGATTGGCTGTTCCTGTGCCGCTGCCTGTACCAATTCCGCCGTTCTGAGCGCTTGAGATGCCGACCTACAATATGTTAGTTATAGTACAAATTATCATTCAATAATATACATTAGGCAATTTCAAAAATCCTTACGCCTGATGCAGAAACTCCTCCTGGCCCGGCATTTCCAGTACCTGCCCCGGCACCACTGCCAGTACCTTGGGGGACTCCAAAAGCGAAAGGACGGTTTCCACCAAAAGGACGGTTTCCACCAAATTGAGGCCTAGCAACAGCAACGGCCAAGAGAAGAGCGAGAGCCAAGGTAACCTGAGAAAGAAAATCAAAACAAAGAAGTGTGTTATGTTTGAGTGACACACTTTGCATCAGAAAATGCATGCAGAAAAATGTATTACCTTGTACATCTTGAAGTGTTAGTTGCTGTGCTGGGTGTATAGCTAAGAATGAGGTTCAGCTATCGTCTGACTGGCCGGTTGGTGTCGGGCTGCTTTTTATACGTCGAATGGATCAACGGGAGCTAGCGTGAGCGTTCGCAAAACGCTTCGGGGTAAATTGACCTTGAATTCATGGCCGGTAATTTTTTCACACAGCATCCTTGTTTTGTTTTAAATTTATTTTGTTTTGTTTTGTTTTCAATTCGCCAGTAAACAATAGAATCTAGGCAACATAACTTTAATTTGACAATAAGTTTCTATAATAATGATTCGCAAATTGATGTTGCTTAAAAAAGAATGAAATCTCGTCGTGTTTCATCAGGATAAATTTCATGTGTATTATATGATTATAAAAGCGAGTTTATTGCGATAACAGAACGTGGATCAGAATATTAAATAAGACTCTTGATTATTTCCCAAAGCTGACTCCGTCACCAGTTCCAGTGGCTCCAGCTTCACCTGTAAAGGTATTTAAGCTGGCTGTTCCAGTTCCTGTTCCTGTGCTGACTCCGCCGTTCTGAGCGCTTGAAATGCCGACCTGTTACAAATATTGTCATCGAATCATTCGACTTGTGTAAAACAAATCAGATAAATGTGTAGTCGTGTAACTTACGCCAGATGCTGATACTCCTCCTGGACCGGCACTGCCAGTACCTGCTCCAGAACCTGTTCCAGAACCACCTGATAATACGACAACAATAACATTGAGTGTTCGGTAATTCACAGTGGAGCTTATATTAAATTAAATCAGTTTTAATTACCGAAGCCAGGAAAACCTCCAAATCCTGGTTGAACGATCCCTCCTTGTTGGAGACCTGCTGGTTGGACAATTCCTCCGGGTTGAGCAAATCCACCCTGCTGTAAACCTGCCGGCCTACCGAATGCTCCGTGCTGGAGTCCTGGCTGACCGAACCCTCCTTGTGGGAAACCGAATCCTCCTAAACCTTGGGGTAATCCACCGCTGCTTCCGTCACCAGTACCAGTAGCTCCAGCTTCACCTGTAAGCGTGTTGAGATTAGCTGTTCCGGTGCCGGAAGCAGTACCAAATCCACCGTCCTGAGCACTCGAGATACCGACCTATCACGAAATGTAATTGTTATAACTTTACAGTTTTTTTTTTCATGATTTATTTTCTTACGCCTGATGCTGACACTCCCCCTGGGCCAGCACTTCCAGTACCAGCGCCTGCACCGCTTCCAGAACCACCTATTTGACAATATTGCACCGTTACACAAACATTATAATGATAAGTCCACATAAAGTGCATTTTACTGAAAATTTGGCAAATAATAACAGTGATTATTTACTTAAAGCAGCGGGTCCCAAGAAACCAGTTTGCTGGAAACCTGGCTGTCCAAATCCACCTTGATAGAATCCAGGCTGGCCGAAGCCTCCCTGCTGAAAGCCAGGTTGACCGAAGCCACCTTGTGGTCGACCAAAGCCGCCACCGAATGGACGGTATCGTTGCGGCATAGCCATGGCAACAGCCATCAGAGCCAGAGTGATAGTAACCTGCCGACCAAATTAAAAAAGGTTATTTGAATAAGTTATTTTGAAATTTATATCACTAGTCTAGCCAATATAGTGTTTTTGCAGTTATTGATTTGATTTACCTTCAACATTTCAAGTGAATATCCGCTTTGATTCTATTGTATCGTTACTATCTATAGATATGACGCTGTTCGATCGTCATATGACTAGCCGTTTGAGCCAACCTTATGCTTTTATACGCTCGTTCATTCTGTCTGTTGACCAGAAAAAATGGCTTGAGGCCTGCAAATTAACCTTGATATCACGATCGAGAATTTTTCGCTCATCACGACATCACGTTTTCCCAGCCCTTTTCTTTTTCTTTATTCAAATCGCCTTCTATCGACACGGAAGCGCAATTTTCGATTCACCACTCTAGATCTGCCGGATAAGATTACAAAATGATGAATCACTAAATATTGTTATTACGTTTGAGTTTTTTTAAAGAGTTTGCTGGATTTTAAAGTTTTCTTCTCTTCTGCATTAAATGTCAATTAGACAACGAAGGTAAAATCATATCTGGCATTGACTTTTATTGTCTATAAAAGTTTATTTCTAACTTTCTGTCTTTCTTTGTGCAGCCCGTAACTAAACAAGTGCGTGAAAGAAGTTCTTTATTGTTAGGCGGATACGGAAATTTATCTGACTTTTGAAGGGCACCTACACCGCACTTATAACCCGTAGGGGATCGTAAAGAAAACTGTTTCATATTATTGGGTTTTCCCAAAAGTATTTCGAACCCAACACGTTTTCATTTACATTTATGAGCCCAGTATAAGGAAGGAGAAAATTTTTGTCGCATAAGTAAATGAATGCGTCGGGCTACGTTTGGATTGAGTAACGTGGGGTCTGAATTTGCATATGGGAACAATCAGGTCAACTGTCTGTCTGTATTAAGACACGCGCAAACAGTCATTGACATTTTGAGTTTTAGTGTCGTAAATTCTGATCACGTTTCTATCAACTAGACATTCGTTTTATAATTGTCAATATTATGTAGAGCATAATATAGAATTATAGAGTTAGTGCATAAACATTTTTTGGATACGAAATATAGAAATAGTTAGTTGAGAGTCAAGGCCTCAATTTATCCTTCTCATAACCGTGAATAATAGCCGCATGCTACTGTGATCATAGATGCCCCCTTTCAGAAACCCCATTCCCTGAAATGGGTGAGTACTTGCATCATGCAGGCGTTGGCATTCAATCCATGGACGTAGGAAATGCATCTAATGATTTGTTTTTTTCCAATTCTTCCAATTCTTTTCTGTCAGTCCATTTTTCTTCTATATCCGCAATTTAGAAATGATTGAAATTGTAAAACACGCATATCCGGAGCAAAGCAAAACTATTGTATTTTAAAAACAAATCAACTCTTTAAAACAGAATCAAAAATCTAAATGATGCACATATCTTTTTTCAAGAACAAACTAAACCGAACGAGAGATAGCTATAAGCTTAGGAGTAACTTATTTTCCAAAGCTGCTTCCGGTACCCTGTCCCGATGCACCAGCTTGTCCGAAGCCGAGGAATGCGTTTCCACTGCCGGAACCCGTACCAAAACCGCCATTTTGGGCACTCGAGATACCGACCTAAAATGAAATGATTACAACCTATTAGTTCACGTTTGAGGATAGAATCAAAATAATTTAATTTCTTTCTCACTCCCGATGCAGATACTCCTCCGGGCCCGGCGTTTCCAGTACCTGCTCCCGCGCCGCTTCCAGAACCACCTGTTAAAAATTCGTAATGTCGGGATAAATTGAAATCTGGGACTAAAGACTCTTAAAACGATATCATACCGAAATTATTGAATCCTCCACCGAAACCTGGCCGTTGGAAGCCAACGGGACGAGGACGGAAAGGTCGTTGAGGCAAAGCCACTGCTACAGCCACAATAAGAGCGAGGATAAATGTTACCTGTTGGACAACGAAGGAACGCAGGTTAGAAGTTGCCTTATTTAAAAGGTGCCGAATTTTGGGTTTACCTTATGCATTGTTAATCTGTCGCGTTATGTGGTGTTATGAATACGATTTAGATATCGTCTGACTTACTCAATACACCACCGATGCTTTTATATGCGACTGTTTGGAGGTTGGCTTAGACCAAGGAAATGCTTAAAGGCAAACAGGCCTTCAAGGCTTCATCGCCTCCATGTTACTTTGGAAATTTTCATTTATCAGATGTTGCAATCTTTTCAAAAATCCCAGACTTTCTATTCGTAGGAAAGCAACAAATTATTGTTGATTATATATATTTTTTCATGTCTAAAAAGAAAGAATTTGTATGTGTTAAATATTGTGCGCAGTCATGTGTCATTGTTAGGTTAAAGACGTTAACCGTAAAAAAACCGAATGACAAAAAAAACCTTTTTTTATGTTGGTTTAACCGGATTTAACACAATAATTATCCTCAACGATTGCAAGTTGTAGTTTAAAAATTGCAAGAATTTTTTTAAAACCGCTTCTCTTATCGTCTCTTGCATTTCAAATGATTTGATATTGACGACTCTGATCGAAGAGTGTACCTATCGTTGTGACGTTTCATAAACTTATACACTTTCTGTTACAATTATTTATACCAAGATCATGTGATGAATCTCACGGTACTACATTGAGGAGAGAAGATAGAGTCTTCGATAGCTGGCGAATAAAAAGTTGCAATAGTTAAGAGCACAGACTAAGAGGGTAAAGACTACGATCGGGCATAGGGCTGATAGGAATGGTCAAAGCTATGCGCGTCGCTGCCGTATGGTGGCGCGCGCTACGTTAGTTCTAAAATGAACTAATTTTCCCCTCGTCCCTACCAATCCCAGTCTTCACACACCGTATTTTCCCACTAAACTATGTAACATGAATTCTTTATCTTACTTTCTAAATTAAGATTTAAAATTCCTGATCTCGAATTAATTATTTCAGATTTTTAAATGCTTTCTATCCGTCATTGCAAAAATGTTTCAATTCCAGACGTTTCCCATGCTATTTCCCATTCTTAGGCACAGTTTACTCAATCGTTCAACGCTGCATGGCTTATATTTTCAAAGGGAAAAACTGGAAAACGAAGTATTTTTGGAATGACGGATAGAATGCATTTAAAAATCTGAAATAATTCGTTCAAGTAGAGGAATTTTTTATCTTAATTTACAAATCAAGATAAAGAATATATGTTACGTCGTTTAGTGGGAAAATGCGGTGTGTGAAGACTGGGATTAGTAGGGACAAGGGGAAAATTAATTCATTTTAGAACTAACGTAGCGCGCGCCACCATACGGTAGCGACGCGCATCGCTTCAAGGGATCTATGGCCGTTCGTGGTCTTTACCCTCTTAGTCTGTGGTTAAGAGTTAAGATTTAAGAATGATCAATAAAGTCAGCTAATAGAAATATTTCACAAAAACATTAACATTACCAATCATACGACCAGGATGAAAGTTTGATTAAATACTTCTAAATTTTGGTTTTGTAATAACCTGTAAAAACATTTAAAAAATAACGTGATGCCATGAAGTACAGCCACCTAGTGGTGGAAATTTGTACTGCTTTGCCCTGTCGTCATTCATCGGAGATCGGCTGCTTCATTTCCGTGTGCAGTGTGGTGGTTGTCGTATGTCGTATACCTTTGTCTCGCTGAAATATGCTTAGAAGTATCTTTTTCAGAATCATATATCAAAGTTATTTTGTTTAAAGTTAAAACAAATTCTATTAAAATACTTCATCAATGACTGTACGAAATTTCCATTCAACTAGCTGGGTAAAAACATGTCTTAAACATAGCATGTAGTTCTTTGACATTTCGACCAACGCTTATGTTTTCCATTGACAAAATCTACTATTTCTCTACATACTGTAATATTATATTTGTAATGTTTTGGACATAGTTATATCAAATTTTGGTTATTGGAAGTTTTTCTTTGAGTAATTTAATACTTAAGTTGATTCAAAACATTCATTGTCGAGATTTAGTCACTCACATTTGGACA
Organism: Daphnia galeata; assembly: GCA_030770115.1. Classification (NCBI taxonomy): domain Eukaryota; kingdom Metazoa; phylum Arthropoda; class Branchiopoda; order Diplostraca; family Daphniidae; genus Daphnia; species Daphnia galeata. Next base: position 12,183,411 of record CM061118.1, read on the forward strand.
GTTTCAAGTGAATTGAGTTTAGTTTATAAGGGTTATGTAGTCTATAGTGAAAGTGAGCGTGATGACTTCAGAATAAGTCAAGTTTTGAGTTGTCTCAATTTCATCTAGTCCATTCACAGCAGAAAGGCTGACATGAAACTGCAATGTACAAGTAAGCTTTCTCAAATGGGTTTCTGCATGCATTTTCCATTGTTCATTTATGCACTAGTAAATTATTCAGCTTCATTTATCAATATGGAATTAAATCAATTTTTAAGAAGTAAGATAAAGACAATATTTACATTTTTTTTTATTGACATTGCTTCGACAAGACAAGATTTAGTAAACAAATTTTCAGGAAGATAGTTAATTTCCCTCTGATTTTTGGATTTTAGATTAACAATGCTTAATGTTAATCCATGTTTCATTTATCTAGCAACTGTTTAATTGATATTTTTCTCATTTAGTTCTTGAAGAACCAGGCTGTTTTGTCATCCTCACAATGCCAATGCTGTACCAAAGATGGTAGAGTTCATCTGTAATGAGCAAGTAAGCCAAATGTTTGATGGCTTTTCTTGATTTTTTACTTACTATGCTTTTGGAATTCTATCCCTGATCTGTAATGTGATCTTTAATGGACACCAACATTGCATCAAGAGTACTCGACCAGACCAAAGCTGTTGTGAGTGATGCAGCTGTGGCTGGATTCCTTTCTTTGTGGTCTTGCCTCATAAAGTTGGGGATACAAGTTGGATTCAAGTTGGGGTAAATTGAATTTATTTTTTAAAGTGATTGTGAAAATTTTGTAACTTTTTCTTTTTGTTGTCATTGTTAGGCAACTTTGATGCGTAACCTATCTTGGGAACTTGAGTTACAAGGGTCCAGCAGCTTCTTCCCGCATTCCAGCTATGTCAAACGCCGAAGAAGAAAAGAGAAGCAGATGTCGACAAAAAAGTTAAAGTGCATGCTCCCGTTTCCCTAACCCCGTTTTCCCTCTAAATGTCCATATCCCTCATCATGTCCTCATCCATACACATGTATGATGAGGACACACTTTCGGCAGCACATGTACGGCTACACGGAGGCCGTCACTTTTCTAGCGGCTTCTGCTGGTTATTACATCCTCGTGTCTGGATGGAGGGATCGAACGGCCATCGTCTGGGACTTGTCTCGGTTTGCTTTCATCCGCCAATTGACGGGACACAATGCGCCTCTTGCGGCCATCGACATTAACGACCTGACGGGCGACATCGCCACTTGTTCCGGCACTTGGCTTCACCTTTGGTCCATCAACGGCGATCCTTTGGCCAGCGTCAACACGTTGGTGGGTCAAATTGGTCGCTCGCAGCACATCCTCTGCGTCTGTTTCTCGCAGTTTAATGAATGGGATCCAATGAATGTGATCCTTACCGGATCAACTGACGGTGTCATTCGAATATGGTCTCTTGACTTCGTCCAGGTACCAAAACTTTTTCAAATATTTTGTCTTTTGATTTTGAATTTGTTGTTTGAATTTTGCAGGTTCCTGATGAGGAAACACCCGCACAAGTGAGGATCGAAGAAACTCCCGAAGCTCTAAAACTCGTTGAGGAATCGGTAGATGATTCTCCTGATGATGCTGAACTACCTGAAGAAATTCTGGAGAGACAGACATCCATCGGCAGTTTGCCCAGTTGCGGGGACAGCAGCGAACACGAAGGACCCGACAGCAGTAAAATGATTCAAAGTTCATTTTATTTTGACAATTTAATTAATTGAATTTCTTTTCGCAGCTTCTTTGCCCGTCCCGAAAGAGGAGAATCCACTGAAACAACAACAACCGACCGAGCCGTTGCAAACGAGTCGGAGTGATTCGAGTTCCAACGGGACGTATGGAAATTGCTTTAGGATATCGGAATCATCGTTTTCATCATTTTATAAAAGAACATGGTAATTATTAATTGGTTCTTAATTAAGTCAACACGTCTGGTTTGTTGTCTGAAAGTTAAAAAAGAAACGCAATTTTTGAATAGAGCTCTTCATCAACGACATCTGGTAGAGAAACTCTGAACTACATCATGTATTATTTCTTCGTCTTTTTGTCTGCTTCATTATCGCGTGGTTTTCGTTGAAGATGGTCGTTTTTCTGGAACGTTGGTTTCTGAATTTATTTCTTAAGTATCTTTTTTTATTACCTTTCTCCTTTACTCTTGTTTAAGAAATGATGAAAGTTGCCTTTCTGCTCAAAATTACCTGAAAGATAAAACTACTTTCTTCAAACATTAGTAGACTTAGTTATCTATGCATTCTCATTTCTCAGTATCATCTAGTTTCATTGTGTTATGTGATGAGATTTTCCTCTTTATGCTTTTAATATTCATGTTTTGTTTTACTTAATTTAGTATTCCTGACTGGAGGATGATGGAGAAATCCTGGCCACATATTGTGTCGTGCTGTAGACCTTGAAATACTAGAAGAGGAAATAATGAACTGCAGCCATTTCTAACTTATATTTTGTTGCTGATTTAATTGACTTTCAGCGCTTTGAATCTAGGTGAAATAAGATAGTTGAATGTAATCTATTGGAATGTTTTTTGTTATAAGTCGTGTCGAATCACTAGCAAAAAAAAAGAATTACTGAAAAAAGGTAGTGTCAGTAGTGTCCAGGAAATTATATTGTGTTAAGTTCGTTTTTATTATACCAAGTGTGAAGTATATCATGTATAAAATTATATAAAACAATATACAGATTAGAAGAATTGTGATTTATTAGTCCCACCTCCACCCACAATTCCTCCACTATTTTACAAACATAAAAGCATTACAATTATACATAACATACATACACAAATAATTTACCCGTTGGCTGCCACGCCATGCAACTCATAAGTTGCTCTTCTACTTTCTACTCGCCGTGTCCAAAGGATCCAGCGGCCAAGGTGGGACTTGTCATTGCTGACAAGTCCGGGCTGACACGATGATGGGAGTAGTAAATAGCGTGCACGCATCTACGACCCATCACCGCATCGACAAGGGGGAAGTCCCTATGGTGCACACTAAGACACGCCTTTCGGCGGAACAAGCTAACATGGGGGAAACAAAGGCGTGGCAGCCAACGGATAAACTAACATAAACATAGATACCACAGCAATACAAGATGAACAGATGATGATGATGATCCACGTTGACAACTTGAAGAAGGGAAGGGTTCTTTCAATGTTCCTTTAGGCTGCATCCTCCCGGTTATTACCGAAATAGCTAAATAAAAAAAAGGGGTTAACTACAATTCTATTTAGTTTAGAGATGTGAAAAGCAGACTTACACATGGTAATACCAGTAAGGTTTTCTTGGCTGATCCAGAAGATGGGATGATGATGAGTGATACCATGGGATGACAATTCAAGTAAGATGATGACTGTAGCTTTTTTCCCCAAGACGAAGAACCGCAGAACATCCATGTTGATGATTGTGAGGGGCCGACGCTTTTATGATGTCCATGAAGTGAAGGCTGCAGGGTTATTACCGAAATGACTAAATAAAAAATAGAGAGTTAATAAACAGTCTTTAGAATTATGAATATTTATAGCATTCCAACTTACTTGGGTAATAACAATGAGGTTTTTTAGGCTGATCCTAGAAGGGCTGATATTCATGACGTTCATGTAGGCTGCATCCTTTTGGTTATTACCAGAAGCACTAAAGAAAAAGGAGTTGACAAACAGATTCTTCCAAATAGAGATAGATCAATCATACTTACAGACAGTAATACCAATCAGGTTTTCTTGGGTGACACATACATTGCTCCAGACTTCCTTTGTTCGTGGTTTTGAAGCTCCTGCCACAGATAATAATGAACCTGGCAAATAAGTGACAATTACGAATTGGTTATTAAACTTGTAATCATATCGGGCACTTTTGAAATTCAAAAAATATGCTCACCAATGTTGTACACATAATCCTACAACTGTTGGGTATGAAGTTGTATTTTTGCAGCAGAAGGGGGAAATTGAAACAGAAACATTGAGCCACTAGTTGTTTAAGTAGCCGATATACTTTGCCAGACCTGAAAGAGACAACATTTAGGGGTATTCAATACACACATTTTCTTCAATTTTAAGTAGAATTTAGGCATTTTATAAACTTAAGTTTTACAGTAATTCTCTAGGTTAACTTACTTACGAATTTATCAATTAACTAATCCAAAATATTCCAAACAAAATAAAGCACACAAGAAAACGGCCATTTTCCCAAGACGAAGACAACAATAGTCAGAGTCATCTAGTGTCAGTCTTTAGACACACTTCCCACAGACTGGATTCCCAATCAGGCAGTTCTTTAGACACTCACAGATTTAAAAATACACCTTCTTTTTTACTTAAAATATGCTTAAATTGATAGAAACTGTCTGGAGAACAAAGCTCACTTTTCATTTTTAGGTAATTACAAAACTCAAATTTGACCGGAAGTACACCGGAAATAGACCGATAGCTCCTCAACTATTGAGCTGAGGTCAAAATACCTCGCAGATTCGTGATCTCCATCAAATTTCAGATAGGATTGATGTATTTTAAACGAAATCCATGACATGGCCCAAAAAAAATTTCTCTGAACAATAGTACGTCGATTTTTGCGATTTTCGACGATTTTCGAGTATTTTGGATGGAAACGTGAGCTGTACCACATTTTTCACGAGGATCACGAAAATCAGGTTCTTTTTTGCGTCAGCTCAATGGTTACTTAGCTAAGAGCACATTTAGAAACCGGAAGTACAGAACAGCGCTGATTTTTTCAAATCTGCATAATGAGCTTTGTTCACCAACTAATAAGCATAAATAATTATATAAAACTTACTTGAAAATATTAGCCTGAAGTTATCCTGGAAGTGATTTAGAGTATTTGGTTCACTTTTGTGCATTCTACACTACAAATCGAGTCGCGTACGTGAATGCAAAACACGAAATCGTTGTTAAGAAATCATATCACTAATTTTCCAATAAAAAAACTGTCAAATTGAGTGACGAACGACGTTTAAATCACATAATTCACAACACCAGCAACTGACACATTTGGTTGCCATAACAACCAGAGCAGACGAATGCTTACTACACTTGTAGTCTGCTGTAGCTAGATTGAGAATCTGAGATCTCCATTTCTCCTTCTGTCATAGGACCATAGGTAAACCCTAGCTCCTAAATTTTACTATTAATATGTTAAGAGAAATAATCAAAATTCACCAAAATTTCGGAGCAGGGCAACGATGACGTCCATCTCATACCAATCAGCGTGGTAATGTGAATGTATACAATATTGCCAAAATCGTCCACTAGGTGTCGTAGGAAATATTTTGTTTATTGGGCATGAGATGTCACTGATGTCAGTTGGTTCGAAATTTGAAAACTGAAAAAAGCCAACAATTTTTGCACTATTTGACATAGATAAACAGGCGATCGTTGATTAAAACAGGTAGACTCACTATGCAGATTTCATAAAATATTTGCCATTTCTTGAAACCATCGATTAACAACTAATGAAGAACCCGACAAATTACGATAAACAAATAAAGATTTTACCTGAATTTTATGAGGGTTGTTCCGAAAAAAAAAATGTGTTTCAACTTTCAATTCACGTTCCAGTGAATGCAAAAAATTAATGTTCTTGGCCGTCACAACTTCGTATTTCTTGAAAAAGAAAATTTTAGTAAAACTAAAGAAAAACACATTTCGATAATGAACGATAAAAATGAAATTTAAAGAAAAATCGAATGTATATTTCTTTTCACAAGTAAAGTAACACAAGTTTTTCAAGACGTTAAGACTTTGATTGTTTAAACTAACATTACAATGTTCCACCGTTTTTTTTTTTTTTTTAAAGTCCAAACATTTACCAAATAATGAGAAAACAAGAGAAATAAACAAAAGAAACAATCGAGGTACTGAAAAACGTGAAATTCTTAGTTAAATGTTTTAAAAATCCTTGTACCGAAATGAGGTGAAATAACAATTGAAATTCTGAATACATTGACATTTAAGAATCAAATGAAAAACCCAAAAACACAAAAGGAAAAGAAATGATGTGATGATCGTCTTCTATCTGGTGGTTGCATCTTTTTCTGAACTGTAAGAAACGTACGATTGGTTGGTGCTGCATCCATCGCTGGAATCGAGCGATGCCGTTGGACTGACGGCGCTGACGACCATCTTGTTGTTGTTACTCAGTCCTGTTTTGCTGCGCTGACTCCTTAACGATCCGTCGTCCATTTTGGAATGCCTCCGTACATGTTTACTACATTTGTTGTTTAATTAATGGATTCGGTTGTAAATATTTCATCGATATTCATCTGTAAAGACGAAAACTACCTGAGATGATCGGATCGTGTGAATTTCTTTTGGCAAACGGAGCAGGTGAATCGTTTCTCTCCCGTGTGTGTTCTGATATGACGAGCCAATTCATCCGACCTGGCGAATTTCTTATCACATTCCGGCCAAGTGCATCCAAATGGGCGTTCACCTTAAAAAAAAATAACAAAACAAATGAATAACGTCATCGTATGAATGCGTGTACAAGACATACCGGTGTGTGTTCTCATGTGTGCCTTGAGATGAGAACTCTTTCCATAAGTTCTTTCACACTTTGGATACGTACAATGGTGTAATTTACTTCCACTTGTTTGTCCAGCATCTAAATAAAAGAAGAAAAAAAAAAGAACGAGATTATGTATAAACAGATGTATAGGGGGGAGAGTTTAAATATCATAAGGGCGCGTCTACAAATAGAGACAACCCTGATGATCATGGGAATGTGGTGGTGTTTACTTTGATTTCGCTGGTCGGACGTTGGTTGTTTTAAAGGCTCAACGCTGAAAAGATTTTGACGCACGCGGGTGAGATCAGTCAAAATGCGGGCGATCATGAACGGAGACTTTTGTTGTTGTTGTCTATCAGGAGCATCAGACGAATTCCTGTTTGGACTTGTTTGAGCAGCTGCTGAAAGAACTGCACTGAAAGTGGTGCTGGTAGTGCTGCTGCTGTTGTTGGTTGTTGGCTGCTGTTCCATCAATGTCTGATGGCCTAAAGCTGCGCTCAAGGCTGACGAGTCACCACCTTTGCAGTCGAGTCGATGCTGATGACTGCTGCTGCTGCTGCTGCTGTTATTTTTACCTCTTGACATGGCGAGCAAACAATAAGCCGCTTCGTTGGCTTCGTCCTCATCCATCACCGTGAGCCCCAACCAACGACTCGTGCAAATTCACTAGAGATGATGATTTTATATTGACACCTTCTTCTTATTCGTCGAGTAGAGAGAATAATCACAATCCAAAATATGTGTGAGGAAAACGACGTTTGTCCAATCTGCACTCGAAAACACCTGGGACGATTCAACAAGTCAACAATTTTTCAGAAATGATTTCAGTAGAAAGTAGAAGAAGCACTTGAATAATAATAACAACAACAACACGAGCGAATGGAACGTGATGAAAAATGCGACTAGAACAACTTGGCCACTCCTGGTCGACTGGACTGGACTCTGAGAGCATTGAAAACCTCTCAGCAAAGACGACGAGCTGCTCAACTGCCTCTCACTTGACCACTGAGCCGGAACCCTCAAACGAGAAAAATCTTTTTCAATTGGGCGGGGGGTGGAGAATGAAAAGAGGAGGAGGGGGGTGGGGGGAGTTCTTAAAAAGTTTTTTCTAAAAACATAATCCGGTACTCATTGGATACACAATTCGGTTGTTTGTTTTGTTCCTTTGGGGAATACGCCCAATTTTTTCTCGAAATATCTTACCAAAAAAAAAAAAGGGGGGTTGAGTGACTAAACGAAAATCGTTTTTTCTTCCCTTAACAACAGTCGACGACGCACGAAATTGGCTTGAAAGAAAACAAAAACAGAAAGAAAAGAAAAGCGGAGAACCGGTGAAACAAAAGACGACAACAAGTTGTTGATGTTGTATTGTGCTGTCACCTGTTGAGTGTCTTGACTATTAAAACAATAGTCATTCACTAGATGGCTCTGTTGATGGGAAAAAGGGGGTCAAGATAGGGAAACTCATTAACGTGTGTGTGTGTGTGTAATCCCCACACGAAATCTCGCCGTCTAACGTCTCAGGTATTTATTCTAGTGCAAACAAAGTGACCAATTTGTGTTTTGAGATACTCGAGGGGATTTGATGATGCGGTGGGGAAGAAAAAAAGGAAATTCCCCTATTTCTCAATTAATGTTCCAAAAAAAGATTTCAAGCGAAGAATTGGCGACTTGTGCATGGGATTGGGGAAATGGGAGAGACAATGGGAACGTCAATTGGATGATTTACTTGTATCGTTTTGATTCTTTTCTTCTTATTTTTCCAAGAGAAAATGGAAGGAAATGTGGTCAAATAGAAAAGAAAAGGAACAAAAGGAAGAAAGAAAGAAGAAGAAACGAGTAAATAAAAGGGAAAAATCTTCTTTGCATCTCGGCAGCTTGTCAACCGATACGGATCGTGGAAGAATGTCCGGTCGTTGGTTGGTTGGATGCTTTTGCTCCTGCTCGACGATGGACGAGAGAGAAGAGGCAAAGAAGACGAAAAACAAAAGAAAATAAAATATATAAAAAAAAAATAAATAAATGGTGACTGTTGTTGTTGTTACTAGTCGCCAGCTCAGATTTGTCTCTTCTTTTTAAAAAGAAAAAAAAGTAATTATTTTAAAATAATAATAATAACAATTTTCCAACCTCCCCGGAAGTGTTTTTTAGTTTGAAAAAAAAAAAAATGTTGTCGCACGACCAAAAACAAGTATTGTCTCACCTGTGTAACTCCACTATAACAACACCATATTCCTATTGTTACATGTGGAAAAGATAAAGACAACCCCCCCCCCTCATAAAAAAAAATAAAAATAAAATAAAATAAGGGGGAAATGACAGTCTGAAAAGAGCGCGTCGAAAATCATTATTTTCTCCCTTTTTTTTTTGTTTTCGTTGTTAAAAGTTCCAATTTGTGTGCGGCTGTAGAAGAAGAAAAAGTGGCGCTTTTTGGTCAAGGTCCGACGCGAGCAACTGGCCCGTCCGTCACAGCAGCTCACCGAAAGATCAAACGGTCAGATAAAACCAGGGCATTTCCCCAACTATTTAAAATGATAATAAACCACTCCTACCGTCCATCTACTACTACTATTCTTCTTCTCCCCTTTTTCTCTACTTCTTCTTAACAACAAAAAAAATATTTCAGGTAAAAAAAAAAAGAGAAGAGGAGGAAAATATAATTATTATAAAATAATCATAAAATTAAGAGACGCTAGTTGACCAAAAAAAAAAATTCTATGGAAATTCTCTCTCTTCCCCCCATTAACAAAAGTCATTTTTGCCCATCGTCTATGGAACCACCGTTACCAGGCCACTTCAGTGGACAAAAAAAAAAAAAAACTACTCCATCCACTCCAAATTTTATTTCTCATTTTTCAACGGATCATTTCCGGTGTGGGTGACAATATGATAATAACCGACAGTCACACACTACATTTATAGTCAGAGAGAACGACGACACAGAAGAGGAAACTGTTTGGGAGACATTTTTTGTTTCAAAATAGTTGCAGCCAATGGACGTGTTCACCTGCTCACAGTCCACACCTGCGAAAAGCGACGAGAATTTAATGATCAAAAATGTCCACTTGACTACTGAAAAAATGTGACACCCCGTTTTACTATTTTCATGGTAATAAATGAATTAAAAGTTTGAAAAAATATTTTCTTACTTTTTTATTTTACAATTTAGTCCAATTGAATGCAAATGTTTTTTTTTTGTTAAGAGAAAGTATTTTAATAATACACCCAACTGTTTTGGGGATTTTTTAAATGTTATTCCAAGCTGACGGTAGGGGCGGCGAAATGACCCGAAATCGCATTCGAATCGATTGGCCTATTATTCAAATTTGTTTTGTTCATTTTTTCGAATTCAAATGAAAGCACAAAAAATTGAAATCATTTCCCATTCGAGATTTTTTTAAAAAAAAAAGAAAAAATGAAAAAAAATCATGTGACTACCATCAACTATTCCATTTCCTGCACGAAGTGAACAAGGAAAAATCACATCAAAATCCCAACAGGTCATCCGCCGGTAAATCCAAATAAAAATTGGTGTGTGGTCTCGACCCAACGCCGATCATTTCGATAGAGCGACAACAACAATTTTGACGTGGAATTTTCTCTACCCAGATGATAAAAAACGCTCAATATTATTATTACACCTACTATAGACGAAGAATCTCTCCCCCCCCCCCCAATTTCATCATCCACACCTTCCATTGGAATAATAATAAAATAAAAATGAAAAAAAAAAATAAAATATATATTGTTTTTCCTCGTTTTGGTAAATAATTATTAGCTGGCGGGTGTGGACCACCTGTGTGTTGTGCAGGTGAGAAATCATAAGAGAGAGAGAATGGGAGGCGGATCTCACCTACCACCACCATCGAAAAAAAAAACCAAAAAACAAAAGAGAGACGTTACTAGTATAGAAATTTATATTGCATCGATATCCATCTCCTTTGTATATATTTTCCCTATTGTTTTTTTTTTTTTTTTTTTTTTTACTTTTCGGGTCCTTTTTATTTATTTGTGTCTTGGCCATCGCAGACGCATTGTAAAATCATTTTTCATTTCTCTACTGAAAAAAAAAAAAGAGAAAAGAAATTCTTATTTTTTTTCCTCCTCCCCCCGGTGGTTGTGTGTGTGTGTCGGGACTCACGCGAAAGGTCACGCGAGAAAACAACAACAAAAAACAAAAACAAAAAAAACCATGTCTCTTATTATTACCCGAAAAAAAGGGGAGAGATCTGGTCGATAGAGAAATTTTTCCTACTTGAATTTTGGTTTCTCTAAGAAAAAAAAAAAAGACGTGAGAGGACGAAATGTCGAGTTAGAAAGACGAGGAGGATGTTGGCATTTTTGTGTTGACGTTTTTATAATGGCCAATTTGGTTGTTTTCGGTTGTTTTTCTTGATATTCAAATTGGGGGGGATGGCGGTGGCGTTTGTCTTTTAAAGCCAAAATAGTGTTGTCCCAAAAAGTTTTAAAAAAGTAGTAGCCAAATCGTATTGATCGTTTTATATTTAGACATTTGCACAGTCAGGTGGGCGCCATAGTTGATGAAGGGGTTTCTTCTTTTATTTTTATTATTTTATGGTTTTACACTTAGCGCTAGCCAATATTCTTCTGGCTGCAAAAATACATTTCCCTGTCAAAAATTAAAAAAATAAAATAAAATTTGTCATTTCTACTATATCCAAGATGTTCCGGCGATGGATGCCGCGTCCTGAGAAAGAATGAAAAACTCGGTGAAATTCCTTTTCGCTTAAATGTTCAAAAAGTATTTAGCCCAAACGCAAATTGGGTGGGATGCTACTGTGCGCTGCTGTTGCTATTTGACCGAATCGTTTTTTATAGTTGGTGGTGGTGGTGGTACCTTTTAGACGACGACATTCCAACTGCATTTCGGACTTTGGAATTGTCCATGGTCAATGGCCTATTGACCATCGACTACCCAAACTCGAGCGATAAAAACAAAAATGGACATTTTCTTCTAAAGTTCCTTTAAATTTTTTTTAAAAAAGAAAAAAGAGGACAAATGTGATCCTTTCGGTGAAAAAGGGGGAAACTATTTGTCCTGTTTTCCTTCTATTATGAAATTTCCTGTTCGACATAATCACGGACGACGGTAATAGTTGATATCATCATTTTATGACGAAAATGAAAATAGTTGTCAGATAAGCGCAACATTCCAAAATCTCAACTTTTCTTTCTCTTTTTTTTGTATAAAAATAAAATAAAAAGTAGCGCAGTACAGACTCGGCAAATTTCCCTTATCGTTCAATTGAATTAAAAAAAAAAAAAAAAAATTTCAAAAGTAAATCCTACCAATATCGAAAAAGAAGAAGAAGAAGAAAATTGAATAAATTCCAATCAGTGACATCATCATCGGAAAACAACAACAACAACAAGAGAATCTGTTCTTGTATAGAGAGAAGAGAGAGAGGAGGATGTATCAGGTGCTGTGTTATTTATTTTCGTGTGTCTTTTGTTTTCACATTGGAACGACGAGTGTGTGTGTGTGTGTGGCTGTGTGTGCGGGACTGGTGAATGCGATGCCATCGTAAATTTTCGGTTAGAGAAGATCCTTCTTCTTCTTCTTCTTCTTCTTCTTTTTCTTTTGACTCGGTGAGAGACGTCCAATGAAATAGTTGCGCGATTAAGAGATTACACCATCAGGGGGCATTTTTATGGGCACGATCTTCATTTTTTTTTTTCTTTCTACCTTTCTCTCTCCCCTCTGTTTTAACTTTGAATAGAAAAAAAAAATAAAATAAAAAGAAAATGTCTGCCCGTTTCTCTGTACCTTTGCCGGCCACACACACAACTGGCATTTTCGGCACCTCCAGAGGGCAGCACCGAAACGTACCCACCCACTTTTGCCTAGTCAAACGGAGAAACGGAACTTTTTTTTCCTATTTTTCAAAATGTTTTTCATTTTAGAGAAGAAGAAAAAAAAAAAAGGTGAGCAGAGTGCCACACATAGAGAGAGAGAGAGAGAGAGAGAGAGAGGTGGTGGTGGTGGTGATGTTGCCACCCGTCGTCGGTCAGTTGCAGTGTGGACCGTTCGAGCGTTCAGACCTGCGCTTGGCCATTCGCGTCGTTCCCATTTTTCGTCTGTCGACTGACGACGATTGAAAGGAGAAAATCCCCCCCAAAAAAGAAGAAGAAGAAGAGACTGCGACGAACGTATCGATAATGAACAACAATCGGCATCACATCAAGAGATGACGCAAGTCTCTTGTTCTTCTCGTCATTTGTTTTCTTCTTCTTCTGATTTGTTGTTTTTGTTATTCAACTGGCACAGAGTGCCCAGTGAAAAAGTGATCGACATCGACATTATTTTGGATTTCTAAAACGAAAAAAATAAATCAAAATAAATAAAATTCGGTTTCCGTGTGCACAATCGAGTGGATTTTTGTTTGGCTGCAAAAAAAATTCATCGAAATTCGTCGACGTCATGATGAGACACGAGACAAGATCGCCGCATCAAAATGCTCAAAACAAGTAAATTTCAAATTCATTTGATTTTCCAATTATTGCGCTGACTTTTTTTTATTTGATTTTGTGTATCTGTTCTATTTTTAAGGGTAAAAAAAAAATTTCTTTTATTTAAAAAAGGAAGCAAAGTTATAGGGAATGAGCAGAGCAAATAACAAGTCACTCGAAACATCGGTGGATGTTATGTGTGTCATGCGGCGCGCGTTACCGATCAGCCCGCGCGTCCCTTCAGCAGCCACATGATCCACCATGCCCCACCATTTTTATATATTTATATTTACACATAGACACACAGCAGCAGCAGCAGCAGAGAGAGAGAGATAGGGGTTGTTGTATATAAAAATATTGCGTAAGAAAACGAGTCATCCGTTTAATATTTGGGAAAAGAAGAAGCAGACGAAAACTGTTAGTCCTAAAACTCGTCTAAACATTTTGTTTCTTCTTCTTCTTCTTCTTCTTCCTTTTTTCTTTTTTTCAAATAGCGCGCGCGCTCATTTTCGATTTTTAAAAGAAAAAAGAAAAAGACACAAAAATGTACGGTGATGACGAAAGATGGGAAACACGCGCTCTATTAAAAAAAAGACAAATAAACTGAAATAAATAAACTCTTTTTTAAAAAGGGGGTAGTGTTACTTTCACTGGCGCATTAAAATTTTCATGAAAGTTCGATCATCAAATAAACAATCCGTAAAAGAATGATTCCATTTATAATCAAAACGTGTTACTGTAACAAATCAGCAATTTGTTTTGATTTGTGGTCGGCATTTTTTTCAATCATCTTCTGGTTTAAAGATAATCCCCCCCCAAAAAAAGTTGGAGTCTGTTCTGTTGAATGAGTTGAGTAGTTTTAGGCCGTCAGCTCGTTCCTTTTTAGGGGGTGAGGTGATTCTATTCACGTCTCGGCAGTCAATGGACGAAACAGAAAGTATCCCCCACCCCCCCCCCACCACCACCGGCCTGCTGTTATTTTCTCGTGTTGCTAATCCTGTACGGATGAGACATCCATCCATCCGTCCATCCATCGTGATGGTGGAGCCAAAAGTGAAAATAGACGCCGACGTCGTCGTCAGCACTACTAAAAAAGAAGGACGCCGAAACTTAGGAAAAACAAATATCTGATGAATGGAGGGTAGAGAGCATCAAAGAATTTCATTGTCTTCTTCTTTTCTTCTTCTTTTTATAAATTCGGAACCGGATCTGACGATTCATCCAGTCACTCATTCCAAACGTGGGCGTGTGCGCAAAGAAAATGCCGGGCAAGTTCCCGAAAAAGATTTCGTGAAAAAAAAAAAAAAAAATATAAAAGTTTTGTTCTTTTTTGTTGTCTTTTGTTATTGACGTCAATGTCGGTTTTTCCTTTTTTTTCAATTTTGCCGCGTCAAAATGTGACGTCATTTGTGGTGCACTGGCGACCTGATTTGTTCACCGTCTGTAGAGTCAACCCGGATCTCATCTAATCAAAAGAAAACGCCGACGTCGTCAACTCTCATTTTCAATATAAACAAAATTGGTAGAGAAATTCAAATCAAAATATCCCGTGACTACGCGCGAGTCGGACATTGTGTCGCATGGCAAAGTGCAAAACATCAAAGAAAATGAAAATGTACACGGCCAATAAAAAGATTCGACGACGTTTGAGGTCACGTCGTTTTTCAGGTGTTTGTTGTTGTCCTGAAAAGTGTCAATTGCATCAAAAGAGACGCGCACACACAAAAAAAAAAATAGAAAAAAATAAATAAATATATACAATCGGAGAAAATCATTTCATCAGGATTCTTTTATTCCTTTTTTTCTTTCACTCGACCCATTTCAAATAACAACGTCGCCACCCTCTTCTCCTTCCTCCCCCTCCTTCCTTTTTTGTACATTTGGAATTCCTACCCGACCGGATATATAAAAGAAATCAAAGAAACTACAATCGGTGACAGTTGTGCACAGTCAACGATCCAAGGAGCGTATCCGACACGATATTTTCATAATAATAACAAAATGTATCACTAAATAGGTGAGCCTGGGAGGATTAACGTTCGCTTAATCCGTTTGATTCCGCAACACATTATTTATTTGTTGATACACTTGAATGATTTTCAATTGAATTTTTAAAATACAATTTTACTTTGATTTTGACAGGTTACAAACGCGGTGGTAACGGTTAAAAAGAAGAAGAAGAAGAAGAAAATTTATTTATTTTTTTTTTGTGTTTGTGGGTGAAATTGTTCGGGGAAGAGGAGGAGGGCCATAACGGCCGACCGGAACTTGACTCTTTTATTTAAAAATATATAACGGACGCAACATCTACCAACCCACAAGAACAAAAAAAAACGGACAAAGTGCGAATCGAGTGCGAGATAAAACAAACAAACAAACAAACAAACTTCAAATTGTTGTTTTCCACCCCCATCGTTGAAGATTTGACAATCAATTGAACCTGCTGGCCCTCATTCGTTCTGGGACGACGGACCATGAGGCTGGCCATCATCTGCTTGATTGCGGTAAGTTTTATTCCTACGTATTTCACAAAATACATTTAGACAAAATAAATTTAGAAAAAAAAAAAACGGTAAAAGAAATGTGCGTTTTGTTTGTTTTCCAATCGTTGGCCATTATTCACCGGGCCCCTTCACCGGGTAGTTTGGAAATTGAAACAAAAAAAGAAAAAGAAAACAAGACACAAAAATGTTGTCGTCTTTTAAGAAAGAAGAAGAGAAAAAAAAAGGTCGATCGAATCGTTGTCGAATCTGTTTTTTTCTTCTTCTTCTTCTTTTACTTTCAATTCCTTAGTAGGAATTTGGCTAAAAAAGAAAATAAATAAAAAATAAATCCAAGAGAATATTCTATAGAAAGAAACGACGGTGTCGTATAGGTCCAGTCGACTAGCAGATCCTTTTCAATTCATTGTTGTGTGGGAGAAATCACGAAATAAGGTGGCCAGTCCGCCGCCCAGGCATAGAGAGTTGAATCGAAAAGAGAAAAAACAAACAAAATGGGCAACGTCTGTGAAATGTGATCGAGTCGAGTTGACTGGCAACAAATGGTCACGACACCTTGTAAATAATTACGCCAGTCTTCTCTTATGAATTGTGTTTGTCTTTTCTTCTTCATCTACACACAACAGAAGAAAAAGAAGACGAGAACAAACAATAAATATATATAAAGTTAGAGAGAGAGAGACTTTCCCCGAAATAAATAAATAAATAAATAAATAAATAAATAATATTCTTTCTGTCGTTCCTGTGAACGGTGAGACTGCGTGAAGGACGCGTACCAGCCAAACACATTTCGGGATAGAGGGGACACCCGAACAACTTGTTGTACAACAACAACAACACACTTTTTTTTTTCTCTCTTTTCTCTTCTTCATCGTTTTTTTTCTTTTCGTTTGTTGTTGACTCGTCGAGTGCAGTCAGAAATGTTTTGACTGCTGTTGCATTCCAACTTGGTCATCGTTGCCACTTGTTTCAACAACTTTTTTCTTCTTTTCTTTTCTTTCTTTTTTAAATAATTCAGTGTCGCGCGTGTGCGAAATTATGGACACCATTTTTTTTGTTCTTGTCCCCATACGACACACACGACGACGTGGATAACAAACAAAAGAATCAAAGAATCAAAAAGGCAAAAATATATAAAAAAAAAAAAAACCCACACACCTGCGAAATCGTTTCTTTTTTTTTTGTTTAAATAAATTCTCTAAATTTAGCTCTCGAATTTGGAATTCACGTCGTCGTCTCGACTTGGATGACATTTGTGTTATCTCAAGAATTTCAGATTTTTTTTCTTCTTTCTATGGGGGTCGTTCAGTCCAGTCGATGAACGCCACCGTTTTTTTTTTTGAAATGTGTGTCGTTCACACACAGACAGACAGACAGACACACCACATGAGGTACGTCCAGTAGCTTATGCGGTCCTTCCTCTTTTATAGACCCTCATTTCAACACATCATCGCCTCGATGACTTGACAATCATCTGCCCCACAGAAAATGAACAAAATGACGAGACTCCTTCAATATTCTTTTTTCGACGTGTATACACACACAGGGGTCCCTCCTTTCTGTTACGTGTTTACCATCCAGAAATAGACACACATTTACGTTCGTTTTCTTGTTGTTGTTGTATACAAACTGACGAAAGGAGCGGAGGAGGGTCGAAAATATCATCCGCATCGAATTTTCGATGGAACGAATTTTCAAAAAAGTGACTGAAACGAATGATTTCATTTGCCTATTAATCAAATCGATTTGATAGGCAATCATGCTCGTCACTGCGGCCGTTGCTCGATCTTCTTCTAGTCACAAAGAGGGGAGACGTCATCATCCGCAACAGCCAAAGTCTCAAAAGGCCACGACGACGACCAACAGTCCAACTTGATGAACAGGCAAATGGATCAACGCAGCTGGAACAACATCACAACGTGAGTTTTTTTTCATCATTTTCCATTATTATTATTTCTACTTTTTCCATCATAGGTTAAAATCAGAGACAAAGAAAGACGAAAAAAAAAAAAAAAAAGATATTTGTCATTTGTGGCACACACACAGAGAGAGAGTTATGTAGTCGGTTGAAACATACACAGACGCTGCTGGTCCTGGGTAGGATATCTCTGTCCATCTTGGGCTTATAAGAGAATTTTTGAAGAAAAAAAGAATATAAAGTAACGTTTTTCTTCTTCTCTCGACAAGTGGGAAGAAGAAAAGAATGTCTACACACACACACACACACACAGTAGAAAAAACCTTTGGCATTGCCCCTCTTTCTCTTTTTTTTTTTTTTGTGTCGATGGTGAATGTGTTTGGGTTGTTGTGTGTCGTCCTCGGCAATGCGCAGGACGATGCGAGTCCAGGTGATAATTGACCGGCTGGTGGTAGCGCCTTTGAAAGAATGGGGATAAAAAAAAGGCAGAAGGGACCCGTTTTCTTCTTGACTAAATGGGGTGGTTCAGGACAGAGTCACAAGAGGACAGGCGCGGACTATACAGAGACGTCACTAACACGGGCGGCATAATTGACAGACAGGACCTTTCGCCGACGTTACAGACGGACGGGACACACAAGTGTCGCCGACATTTCCTGGCTTGGTTTTTTTTTCCCTCATTGAAAAATCAAAAACAAAAAAAAAAATCGGTAGAGAGAAAAAAATAACTTTTTTCTTTTAAATTCTTGTTTTGGATGATTTATTTATTCAATCCAAGTGTGCCATCTATCGAGATGAATCGCAACTGATTAAAATTAAATAATTATTTATTATTTTTTTGTTTTTAAAAATAGATTTCCGATGATGGACGAAGAGGAAATGACGCAGAGTCTGACATCATCATCATCTCAATCGGAAACGAGAAACGGAGCGAAAAGAAAGAAATCGTCGTCAGGCGGCAAAAACAAACAACAGCAAGAATTGGGGAAAGAAACACAAACGAAAGATGGCGTCACTGCTCACATTAGCCGAACAAGATCGAAAACTTTCAATGATGCACCTGCCACGATTGCCGGCCGCCACGTCAACGTCCGCCCGTTTTGCGGCCGAAAAAAGTCAATCGACAGGATTGGAATGTTGTCCCACCGTCGTCGAAATGGTCCAACCCAGCGGCGGCACAAATATGGAAGGACACGTCGTCGAACTTTACCGTCACGGCGATCTCGATCAGAGAATCTACGAACATTCGTGCAGGCCGGACGTTCTCAATCAGCCGTGCCGTTTCGTCGAGAAACTTTTACGTCCACTTTCACGCTGCGTCCAGCAGTTTTCGTTCACCTACGCCGTCGTCGCTGATCATCCGGCCGGTGACGAATGGCGACTCGACTACATTCGCATCCGCAATGGATGTTCTTGTGAAATTCAACCGCCGTAGAACCAAAAAACAACAAAATGAAAAAGAAAACGGAGCGAAATTTTCAATATCAAACCCGACAAATTTGCTGCGAGCAATGACATGGGCTCCTCCTCCTAATTTGAGTGTTTGTTTTTGATTCCATCGTAATAACAGAGGAGATATAGAATTTTTAAATGATGTCATTCATTACCTCGTCTCTGGTGATTCAAGTCGAGAGCAAAAAAAAAGACTTGCACTACACACTATAACAAGAAAAGAAATTGGATTCTTTTGATTTGTTTTTTCTTAGGAGGGAAAATGTGGATAAGATATAAATTCCAAAATGATTTGTCAAAAAAAAAAAGATGCCTGCTGCACAGCCATCATATATACTGTGCACTCTTTTATATCCAATGTAAACACAATTTTTCCTTAAAAAAACAACAAAACAAAAAAAATCAACATTCTCTACATATACATGATAATTTCAGTCTATTCCAGACTTCTCAGTGTCTCGATGGTATTGTACATACATCTTTATATCCTCTCCCTTTTTGTTTTTAAGAAAAATTTACAAATGATATTCCTTCCTCTGACTTTAAACCAAACACACTCTGATTGCCATCAACAAAGCCAGTTCAGACGCTGTAGCCATCAACATTTCAATTTTTCTATCCCTCTGTCTTTTCTCGATAAAAAGAACATCATTTGATTGTATGTACAACTAATAATAATTTTCATCTCTACTGACAAAAGACATCAGTTCTCCTCATAAATGTGGATATTACACATCCTGTTAAAAGTAAAAGTGGCCTAGTTTCGTCAAAGATTCACTACACCAGCAGACTTTGATTTGTGACTGCTCTGACCGTACAAAGATTTAGAAAAAAACATCATGGGAGTTCACAGAGGCCTATCGAGCACATTGAGTTCATGGACAAAACCAAGAAAGGAAATAATCAAAGAAAAATGTCCTACCTCAGCTTTTATATTCCAGGATATGAAAGCAGTCAGCAGCAGCATGGGGGGGGGGGAAACACACAAAGTAGCTAAACTCACTCAATCTCTCTACCAGTTTTCTCCAGACAATAGCACGTGCATGTGTCGTTTTTTCCACTTGGTGAAATCTCACATTGATTCAAGTTGCTGAACTGTCATGTTTTGTTTTTCTCTTTTGTTAAGAAAAAACGAATGTACTCAGTCAAACGAAAGATTAAGTGGACACCCACACAGCAGCAGGTGTTTTCAAAGGAATAAAATAAACATCTCTGGCTTGTTCGTGAAAGCGATAACGTAATCAGGACAAGGGCGATATCGTCGTGCAGCAGCAGGTTATTCAACGACGAGACATGTGCCAGCAGCCAAAAGGGGAGGTTATTTCCCGCCAGTTTAGCAGACATTTACAGCTGGAGATTCCTCGTTGCAATGTTGCTTTTTCACAGTTGCCAGTTGTTCAAATAATTCAAATAATAAATAAATAAATGAAATAAACATTTTTGTCGTGCAGCAATTGAGAAAATATTAAATGACTCGCTGTTTTCTTTTTCTGAACGGCGTATAATTCATTTTGCGCTTTACAAACTCAAGAAGACTAAATGATCACATTCGCTGGCTGGTTGGATGTCAACGTGAAATATTTTCACGATCCAAATCATCTGTGTAGATCAATGGGCTAAATTCTCGACAAGCCGAACGAATGTCGGGATATTTATACACAAAACCCGATTCTAACGTTCGTTTGGGCATAACTTTTTGACCTTGAGTCAACATTCGAGCTCGTTCGGGACCTAGAAGGATGTTGCAAACAAACTCGGGTAAAGGAATGAGTGCCGGTCGCCAAAGGCTCGAACCGAAGGCTCTGGCAAACTCTTTTGACGTAGTCGGATTGGGAGAAACTCCGTTGAGGACACCCTCGACTTGTTGATTTTCTATGGCATGAAGGAAGAGTCGGGCGATATCGTGGAGGTGAATCCAAGGTAAATATTGCTGGCCAGAGCCGACAGGTCCTCCCATTCCAAAGAAAAACGGAAAATATAACTGCGCAATCATTCCTCCACGTCTTCCAAGTACCACCCCTATTTTTTAAAAAGAAAATACACTATTAATTATGATTATTATTATTGTTTGTTTTGTTTTTTACGAATTCTGTACCTGAACGGATGGTCACTTGGCGAACACCGACTTCAGCTGGCAATTTCGCCGACTGTTCCCAATCGGTACACAATTCAGCAAAGTAGTCATCTTTGCCTCCTGCAGAATACTCTGTATACTCTTTAATCGGGTCAGGTGGGTAATATCCTGTAGGACAAACATCATTTTTAGATAAATTCTTTCTTAAAAGAATAATGCTAGAAATATTACCAACTCCTGATATGGAAACAAAAACACTTGGTTTGATCTCTGCTTCCTCAATAGCCCTTGCAAGGCTGCTGGTGGTGTTTATCCTGCTGGCTCGTACAGTTTGCTGGAAACCAGAGTTCCATTTGCGTTTGAAATCCAGGATGTTTTGACCTGCAAGACTGACAACAGCAGTCGTATTCTTGGGTAAACCATTGTGTTCAAGATCACTCCATGTTGTGTTGAATGCACCAGGAACCCTGGATACAACTACAACATCATATCCACAATGTCGTAAAAGGTTTGATAAAGCTGTGCCAATAAAACCGCTACCCCCTCCTGTAAATAGAATTAAAATAGACCGGTTTCAGTGAATCGTCTATATTTCACTATAACCTCAGCTTACGTAACGAACATATCGAGAATTGAGAACCATAAGTTAGAGAAACCCATAGTGATTAGAGGCGAAATAAAAGAAAACATGCTTGTTCTACAATCTTCCTAAGAGTCGAAAGGAAGAAAAAAATTGTTGAAAATGTGATTTGAAATAAAAATTTACCGATAACAACAGTTTTTCCTGCCATATTTATGTGTATCAGTGTATGTCTGCTTCTGTCGGTTTGTCATTGGACGGAGCTGCCACCTAGCGATGGATAAGTTTAATTTTTGGATTAATCGACTTGTCAAATTCATGCGCGTCGCTTCAAGTCGTAAAATCGAGTCCATCCAAAAATTTTCGCTCCATTTCGAATGTATGTTTAGATATTCCTAAACATGTCAAAAATGGCTAAAGTTGACAGAAAGAGGTTCGAGTGCAATGCCTTGCCCAAAGGTTGGACTCGAGAAGAAGTGGTAAGGAAAACGGGTCTCTCTGCTGGAACGAAAGACATCTTTTACTACAGGTATGTACCTCTTATACGAATCGTGACAATACAAGTGCACTAACATGTTCATTTCTCCACACAGCCCGAATGGCAAGAAATTTAGAAGCAAACCACAGTTGGTGCGATATTTGGGCGATACTGTTGATTTGACCACATTTGACTACAAGACTGGGAAAATCAATGCCATACTCTTGAGGAAGAATCGCAAAAAGGCACAACCAGACTTGGCTAGAGGATTCCGTAATGACCTCTCTGTCATCCCACCAATCAGACAAACGGCTTCAATATTCAAACAGCCAGTCACCATTGTGAAATCGCAAGAGTGCAAAGTGCGCCATGAGTTGAAGCATGGCAGGCAAGAGAAACCCAGACAGGTATATTCTATACACATAGCTGACGAAATCAAAACAATAACTAGTCCTTTGCTTGTGTCTGCAGCTTTTCTGGGAGAAACGGCTGGAGAACCTCAAATTTCTGAATTCTGAAACTGAAGAGAACAGTCGTCTTCCCCCCTCCATCAAACCGGTTGGTCCTTATGTCACCTCTGACACAGCACTTCAAGTAATTTTATTGTTTTGGTTTGAACATGAGATGCAGTGCAACCATTTAAATGTCTTAATGTTGTTTACACAGTCACTAGTTTCGTCTTTGCACACGGTCATCCAAGGAGTGTCGATAACTGGACAGACCGGATCCAAATCGGCCTTGGAAAAGAACGCCGGAGTGTTTCTCAACCCTGATCAGCCTCTTGTTCAGGTTTGTAGATCCTATTACAATTTTTGTGTTGCTTAATATGTACACATTTTGCAAACGTCAGCTGCAGATGTAATCGTTTCTTTTTTCTGTTCAGGGTCTCGTGATATCGGAGAGCGACATTCGCAAGCAAGAAGAACGAGTCCTTTCTGCCCGCGTGAAACTGCAAGAAGCTTTGCGTTCGTTGTGATTTGCCCTTTTTTTTTATAGGCGAATGGATGAAACCACCATCAAAGTTTAATCCGTGATTCTTCTTCTTATCTCCTCCCGAAAGTCTCAAAACTTAACTTTAAAAATGACGATACAGTTAATATGTGTGTAATTTGTCCTCTCAACGTTCGTGTGTGTGTTATTTTGTATTATCCAACAACAACACGACTCGTTACGTTCATAAGTGACTCAAATACAAACAACAACCAACCCACCAAAATGTGACGTATTATTATTTATTGAACGACTTTTCTTGGCCGATTGTTCACGTCAAAGAACGATCAAGGAAATAGAATTCGTGAAAACAAAAAACAAGCCGCTTCTTTTGACAAAAATAAGAAGCTCGACAACGTGATGTAGACATAAAACAATTTCTCTTTCTCCTTCTCACGCGCATTGATGCACACACTCACCGTATAGAGGGGAGATTATTTCGTGAGACTTTACCAGCAAGAAGCCCTGGTGCCGATGACTGGAAATAGAATGAGACCCTTGGCGGTCGAAGAAGAAGATATTTAGAAGCTGATATGATGACGGCGTGTACTATATACTACAACATGTTTCTGTATTATTACATTATCAAGTCGGCATTTAGTCATGCAAAATAGTAGCATTATACAATGCAGTGGAGAAAAAAAAATGGGCAGCAGCAGCAGCTGATAAGTCTCGTTCTTTTTTACGAGTGTGTGTGGACTGTGTGACACAGACAGCGTGCGACTTGGATAAAAGGCAATCACTGAATCAACACACACACAGTTGTATAGAGAACGAAAATAATTTATATTTGAAAAATTAAAGTTTTTATTTATTAGATTTATTTATTCTTTTTGGAAACGTGAAAAAGTTGGTGTGGCTCGGGATATCGACCCGCTTATATGACACACACACTCTGCTCTGCTCTCTCGTCTACTGTATTAATAAAAAGGATATGACAACAAAAAAAGGGAGGAGGAGTTGCTGGGTGGATTCTTCTTTTTCTTTCTTTTTTACGATTCGACGCATTCATCGCTCGACATTTTTCTCATTTGGCTGATCCTACATTCGTGTCGCATCCAAGTCAACTTTTATAGTGAGACAGCCAGCCTCTATATACACACACACTACGTGTTTATATAGTACACACACAGACACAGACACAATATCTATATCGTTATTATTCTTATTATTTTTATTCTTATTATTATGATATTTTTTTTTCTGTCTTGGAAGAAGAAACGCTGGCTGTCTGTGTTTCTATGTGTGTTCTTTGCGCATTGGCTGTCTGACTATACAGTAGTCTGAGGGAATATGTTATATAGAGTAGCCGGGGGGGGGATCAATACTTTTCGGCCGGCGCCGTTGGAGAGCGCAGCAGCTCAGCGTCGTTTATTTAAATTATTATTCCATCACTCTATTGATAATTGTTGTCTATTTATATTAGACTCTGAAGAGTAGTAAGGAGAGGTTCAAACATTTTCAATTGATGATGGAATTAATGTTAGTGAAATCTCTGTTATGGATTTTTTGGAGGGAAATTGGGTAAAAAAAAAAGGGACCGGGACCAACAGCAACGACGACGGTTGTGTGTATGTGTGCTCTAAGTTATTTCTGGAAGAGCCTTAAGAAAAAGAAGAACTCGACATAGCAGCAGCAGCCAACAATTTTCTTCTTTTTATACAGAAGAAGTAAAAGTTGTGTATGTAGGGCAATCGAGTCAATCGTTGTTCTTCTTCTCGCCGCCGCAAAATGATTGACAAAATAATCATTAAAAATGATATTCTATATAGATACTAGATAGATAGATAGATAGATACGTCGATGACACAGTTGGAAAATAACAACATCGTTTGCTCCATCAGCAGCGAGTTCGTGTTCACGAAAAGAGTGGAGAGGTTTAATACAGCGATTCGATTCAACACAAGTCGTCATGACAACGGAGCAGCGCGTGTGTTGAATTCTGGCCAATGAGTCACGAGGCCTCGACGAAGACGGACCAACGGACGGGACCATATTGTATGCATGTGGTGTCCTGTTCAGTTGGTACGAGAGAAAACGCCATGCGATAACGAGATTCCCGCAAAGTGATGCCCAGTCTGTCCAGCAGCGTGTTTTTCTCTTCTTATGTACCCAACAACTTTGACTGTCACACAGAGGACGACGTTATGACGTTTTCAAACAAAAGACACATAAAACTTTTCGGTTTCAAATGAGGTTGAATTCGCATGTGATGATGATGATGACGGAACTCTTGTTGATTAGATTTGACAAAATGTTTGACTTTCCGGGGTCCTCCAGAAAAGTGTCGCAGATTTCCCCAACGAAAAACACGCGGGACCTAAAATGGTGACGCTGTTTAAATATAGATATGTACGGCCCACTCTACAACAACTTTACTATACACTACGAACTGTGTGTGTGTGTGTGTGTGTATACAGTTCTGCGTAAAAGTCGTCGTCGTGTACTTCTCCCGTTGGAGAATCTCGACCGGGGTGAAAAATAAGGATTTTTCCATCATCGCTATAAACGAGATTAAAGGACACTCAACTCTATAGACATTCAAGTTGGATGGAAAAGTTTTTGATTTTTACCACCCCAGAAAAAAAAAGGGCCGTGATTTTTCTTTCAATTTGATTGAAATCGTTACAAACATTTTGCCGACAAAATCTAAAATCAGTTTGGATTGTCAAACAAAAAAATAAAGTAGAAGAAATGAATGCAACTAAAGAAAAAAAAGAAAAAGTTATTCAGCCAACCCCTAACTCATCTCCCTTGACAACGCGGATATATATGCGCTAGATCCGGGCTTCCGCTTTTGCTGCAGTGGAAGTCTGGCCCCCTTCTCTTTCCCGCTCGATAAATCAATATAGAGAAGAGAAGGGAGGCTCCCCTCCCCTTTGGCTGCAGTCGACGGATCAATACCGTCCGACCGGTTGTTCCGTTCTCTTTTTTAGTCAGCCAAAGAAAGTTTCCGGCAGTCCTCGATCCTGGAACACAAAATATCCAAAGTCCAAACAACAACAATAATATTGAAAGATAAGAATAATAATTAAGTCGTGGCTAAGTACTCTGTATTGGCCAAGTTACATGAAAAATACATTAAGCGAGCGAGAAATTAAAAAAAAATACCGAAAAAATAGTATAGAAAACTAGAACTTCACAAAAAAACTCTGATATTTTTATGTATTTTTTACGAGAAAAAAAAAATAATGAAAAATGTGGTGCTTCCTCTGGGGGTTACCCGATTTCGATTCGCTGTCTTGTCCGTCTTTTAATTTTTTTTTTTGTGTAAAGATTTTTTAATAAATGTGTGTGAAGCTTTTGTCCAACAAATAAAACTTTTTTTTTCGTTTCATCGAACACGTTTTCATCAATCCGCGGGACAAGAGCTAAATCAAAACAAAGCATCCCAGAGAAATCAATTATTATTATTTTTCTGATATAGTACTGTATGTAATAGTAATATAGTATTATTATTATTATTATTATTATATGTATATAGTAGTACACACACATCGAGGAATACTAAGTGAATTGGAATATCGCTCTCGACGAGGGGGGAGATTTTTTTGTTATATGTCACACATCGAGACACGCGGCAAAAATACAGAAACGATTAATAATAATGATAGCAAAAGAGAGAGAGAGAGAGAGATAGATTGATTTCAAAAAAGGTGTTTTTGAGAGAATGGAGAGAGCCTATAATTTTTTTCTTTTCGTTGATTTCAATTTCACACACACAATTATCAGAGTAGAAATATTGTTTTTTTAAGGGGCTCTTATATAATAAGTAGGGGCACAAATACTGCAAAGACGAAATGAACTCTTAAAAAAAATAAACAGCCAATTAAAAAATGTGGGGGAAGGGATTAAAGAGAGGAAGACGGACCACAAGTGTTTTTTTGTGCGCTACCAGTTAAAAATGGCGACAAAATTTCTTATTTAAAAAGAAAAAAAAAAACAAAAAAAAAACGAATTCAAAATATATAAGTATTATTATTTAAAAAAAAAGAAGAGATTGGAAGTATCAAAAAAAACGCTGCTGTGTCTCACTTTGTTCTTAATCTTTGTTTATTGCCAACGACTTTCAAATAGGTGTGACTTGATTCTGCTGTCTTTTTTAAAAAAAAAAGGCCTATATCTCGGGAGGAAATGATTCATTGTTGACAAGTCGCATCACCAAACTACCTGACCAGAGCAGCTCTTTTTATTTGAAAAATGGTCATCATCAAAATATCTTTAAAAAATTCGGGAGGACAAACGAAAAAAATTAGAAAGAAAAAAAATGCAATTTATTGAATTTCTCTTGTTTAAATCAACTGTAAATCGACGGACACAGACAGCTTCATTATAAATAACTATGTGTGATAAGCAGCATTGAATTTAGTTTACTATTTATTACTATGTTGGTAAAGGTTTGCGAAAGAAATTTTCCTCTTTTTGATATTTATCCACTGAGAATATCGTCTAGAAAAAATTCGAAAAAGACACAAAAAAGACAAAAACACACACACACACACACAAAAAGGTACGGAATTATTTAATGTTATTATTATATCGGGGGAGTGGAGGAGAAGAAAAAATTAAAAAATAAAGAACTGTCCGAATACTGTAACGGCACCAAGTTTTGTGTAACGCCAAAACCTATTTTAACTTTTTGTTTTCTTTTTTTATTTTTAAATTGGTTAAATTGAGCAGCACTTTTTTGTTGTTAAATCGACGTGAAGAAGAAAGTGAGGCAAAAATGATAAATGATAAATCGATGTCGAGAGAGAGACAAGTGGCTTTCGGTATCACAGCTAACTCAATCGTAATTTTTCGACATTTTATAAAGGGGGTGGGTCTTTAAGGACAAAAAAAGAAAGAAAATTACTTGTTTTTTTTTTAAAGACTGCTGTGTTAGTGCCCCAGTCACTTGTTATTTACGCCGGAAAAATAATTATTGCCCTTGGATTTTTAAATGTTGCGCGTGTTGTTCGTTCTTTTGTCCTAAACAAACTATTTTTTTTTGCCAAATATACACATAATAATGAAAATTGAAAAAAAAAAAATTTAACTTAAATCCTATTGCTCTTTTTTACGCACGTTTAAATATCGATTATCAAAAAGGAAGTGATTTCTGGGAGGGGGTAAGAAAAAATAAGGAAATCTTTTTTCGGCGGCTTTGCGGCAAAACCCAAGTGGAGACATTTAAATATCGATTTGACATCGTATAGTTTTACACACACGACACACAAAATGATAGCAATTTTTTTTATAATTTCTCATTCAACTGCGTGATAAGCTTGATTTGTATATAAAGATTTTTTTTATAAACGTGGGATTAAAAACAACTCTTGGATTTTCTTTCAGATCGACTGCACTTACAAAAAAGGGTGTGTTGTGTACGTTAAGGGACGCAATCATCCGAAAAAATTCTGACGTTAACTTTCGAAAAAAAAAAAAAAATATGGGTAGTAGTACGGGAGGAAAGAAAATTGGTGTGTGTGCACCTCCGCATAACAAAACGCGCAAATTTTTTTCAAAAAACCTGATGACAAAGAACAGAAAGGAAAAAAAATATTCTTGTTTACTACCCACCAATCGAGTGATAATAATAATAATAAGATAGCTCGCGAGACAGTGAGAGATATAGATATAGAGAGAGAAAGTGGTTTACGGGGTTGTCAAGGGTAAATTTCTTACGAATTTATATGGGGTTGAACATCCGCTGGTTGCTTCGTTGTTTCTTTTGCTAATCTCTCGCCGTCCTCTTCGTAAAAGATAGAAAAAACAATAAACAAAGAAATCCACTTGAAATTTTTACGAGAAGATCCTGATGGCTTGAGTGACGGACTGATGACAGACTGGACACTCTCCCCCGGTTGACGGTACATCAGATTCAGCAGACGACTCTTTGGGCACCAAACTCTGGGCGCAATCCATGCAGAATAGCTTGTGACCACATGGAACGAGAGCAGCCACCATCTCACCTTCGCAACACATGATGCATTCACGCTTGAGCGATCCTCTTGTACTGGAATTGCTGCTGGAACCGACGGGTGAACAGGCAGCTGGAGATGCCGAACCGGAAGCCGATGCTGAAGAATCACGAACACCAGAATCAGAATCCGAACGAATCTGGAAGGCTGCAGACAAAGAATTGAGTGTCGATCCAATGGCTGTCAACGGATCAGAGCTGATGCGACGAGCTGGTGGATGATCAGAATCTGAAGTTGGAAATCCAAAGCTATTGCTCCTCTTGGCTCCAGTGTTGCCGTTGTTTGCTGTTGCACTGCTGGTGCTGTTTGTATTGATGGAGCTCGTACTGCCACCTCCGACCAATCCAGTGCCGAAATCCGTCGACCAGATGTTGGGTTGAATCAATGAATGGCTTAAAGTGGGTGAATCCGATCCTCCCAGTCCGATACCTTCATCCGAATCGTACAAGCTATTGAGCAATCCGCTGCCGAGTGTTTGTAATTCAGAATCCATTTTTCCAGCAGCTGCAGATGGAGCATTCGAGTAAGAGTTATGGGATCGTAGACCGAATGCGTTGTCACCGAGCAAATTTGACAGACCAGATGAAGCCACTCCGTAAACATCGTTGTTGAGGTTGTGATGATGTCCAGAAAAGGCAGAGCGAAGTGCCGACGATGACGTCTTGTATAATGATCCCATCAAATCTGTTGCTCCATTATCCAATGCGCCACCAAGACTCGATCCAAGCATTCCCAAACCCAATCCATTGAGTCCTGCAGCCAAATCGTGTATCATATCCGGAGACAATTCATTACCGGAACCATCCACATTCACCAATCCAGTGCGTAGAGCGATGTGAGCTTCAATCTCCCTTTTGGCTTGTTCAACATTATCAGGCATACCCGTCACTTCAAAAATGGGTTCCTTTTCCCTGGACGGTGTGACTATGTAGGTGCTCGTTTGTTGTTGAATTCGCTTAATGGTGGCTCCTTTAGGACCGACGACAAGACCAACTACTCGATACGGCACACGAACCTAATTTTTTGTTTTTGTTTTTTAGACATAACGTAATAAAATACACAAAGTTAGAATTATATACATATATAAAAAAAAGCCTTGGACTGGTTAAAAAAAAGTGAGAAAGGAGTACATACCTGGATTGTGACTTGGCCAGGGACTGGTGGAGGAGGTACGAGTCCAGTAGTGCCGACAATGCCGCATTGGCCTACTAGTCCTGAACGTCTGGAGGCTCTGATTTGTGAAAAATGTTCAGCCGCTGAGAGAATTTCTCTTTTAGCAGCAGCGACATCTTCTTTGCGACCAGTGACGACAAAAACGGGCTCTTCTCCACGTACCGGTGTCTTGATGTAAGTGTTGGTTTTAGCTCTCAAAGCCTTGATTTTACACCCTAAATAATAGTAAAAAAAAATGAAAAATATAAACATTTGAGTGAATGAAACGGGTCAACAAAGAGTGGCTGGCTTCTAGATCTACAAGGTTGTTGAGCATTCAGTCACATAACACAAACAGCATCGCCATGGCCTCAATCGTACGCTCGAAAACCACGCAACAGCAGTAGCATTAAGTGACTCCAATAGCCTTGTCTGAGCTATACTAGTCGAATCGTGTCAAGCCAACCGAAGAAAGTTGTTTCGCTTCAGCAGAACGGGCAGCATTTCAAGGTTTTTGCGGCCAGAAACAAGAAAATTTTTATTTCGAGAAGAGACAAGTCGATCGACACTAGATATTTATAAATAGACCCCCCCCCCTTCAGATACCCAACAATGAGCTCAATTTTTTATTTAATAAATGAACTAGTTCAAGGTCGGTCGACTGACATCAACAGTGACACAACGACGTTCGACGCAGAAATTAAAGAAAAATAAAAAAATATTTACAAAAAAGACAATGACGGAGCGTCAGGTCTCTTCAAGGTTACCGTGCTGTTCACCCGGATTTCAAAACTGCTGCACGATTCACTGCCCACTCCTCCCGTGTGCGCGAAACCACCCACTCAATTACACGCCGAAGAAGTCGAAAAAAACACAATATTCAAGGAATGCGGCCATTAAACCCCGGCAAAACGACTCAAGGCCGATATACAGACTTTGCTAACTTAATGAAAAAAATTTTTAACAAATTTGGATGGGATTTTTTCTATGAATGCGCAAAAAATGAAATCATTTTCACTACTTTTCGTGTCCACTAGCTGCCAATGTCAGGCCAAGGTTATCGACTAACAAAAAGAGAAAGCAGCAGCACACCGGTTTACATCTTGAGCTCAATAACTAGAAAAAAACCCAAACAACTTATTCTCTACTGGCCTACTGATCTTGAAAATATTATAAAAAAAAAAAGATTCTTTAAAATGAATTAATTGCAAGTTGGATAAATAAATATGTTTCAACGCATTTTGGCTGACACCACGTGGTGGATGTATGCTGCCCGTACAGTATAAAGGGGGGCTATAGCTTTTTCTTTGTGTTAGGGGGCCGCCATCTTGGAACGCGACGGAAGTGGGAGAGGATGGGGGCCCTCCCCACCGAAAGGAAATTGCGGCCGAGGGGGAAAAGAGAGAGACGGGTGGGAAAGAAGGAGGGGGGGGGCATTGATAACCTTCAACGGTTTTGGCCGTGAAGAAAAGACACGAAAGAAATAAAGAAAAAAAAAGTAAAATGGAAAAAAACTTTGGGAGAGGTTGTTGTGGCGGCACAGAAAGGGCGGGAAAAAAACCAAGGCCGAAATAGCTCAGAGACGCCATTTCCAAAGAATTTAGCCCGAATAGATAATCGATTACGAAATAACTGGCACACTGAGGAAACGATAACGAAATAACGAGAGATAATTACCTTGTCTTCCAACGATTTCAGCAACGTGTTCCGAACTGGGGACTGGGACACACTCGGTCATATTTTGACTCTTTTTGGCCAGGAATCTCATCTCGTCAGCGTAGTGAAGTGAGTTGATGTGATCCATGGTGTTGTAGTGGTGATGATTAGGCGATGTCGAATGATGATCAATTTGATGATGATCCATATTGTTGCCGAAACTGAGCAGGGATAATTCCATCGCCACTTGCAGGGCTCGTTGATCTTCCAGCGAATTGTGGCGCGTCAACTCGATCGACTCGCCGTACGATGCACTGGCCGGCATTTTCGTGTTGGTTAAGGATGCTCTTCAATTCTCTCTCAAAAAATGATTTCGTTGTCTGTTCTTGGTCGTACAGCTTTTTTTTCAGGGTTAAAAAAGACTGACAAAATTTTGAAACTAAAAGTACAAAAAAGAAAAAAAAATTTGTTTTCAACAGCTCGATGGTAAATAAAGGGTATTGGCTATTTTCGTCTTTTTCGCCACTCACTTTCACTCACACCCGTCCTACTGAGCTGTTCTCGACCGACTGAAAACGAGAGAGTGTCCCCCTTTACACACACAGAAAAGACCGCGTGCATGAACTAGTCCGCTAGAGGCGCTTCGAAACGCGCGCCCGCCGTTTCAAATAAAAAGATTCGGTGGAGAGGGAAGAGAGAGAAAAAAAAAGAGAGGGAGATGGGAAAAAAAAATCCTCCCTCCCCCCCTTCGCTGAGCGTATTGGAGCACTCTGATTGGTTCATATTTTTCCACCCCTCTGGAGATTCAGTATATATCTCACCCCACCTCTACCACTGTGTGTCTGGTCTCATTTTTACCCTACCCCAATTCTTGAAGGGTTCCTTTTCTTTTGTGTGACGCTCTCAATTCCACCACGTGGTGTGTTCTCTCAACTCAAGGGGAAAAGAACTAAATACCTTTACATCTTGCCATCAACTTTAATTGACCGCTTCCGATTGCAATTTCCATGAAATCCATGGCCGAAAATCCCACCAAGTTGCCTTGAGAGAATAAAAAAATATGCTATTCCCCAGTGGTAATTGAATCCCATTTCTTTTAAAACAAAGATTTGAATATTCATCTTTTTTCATTGGAAAAAAAAACAAGTTTAGACGAAGAAGAAAGAACCCCCATCATATTTTTCATACACTACAAACCACCAGGTGGCTCCTATAGAATTTCATTTCGACAAAAAAATGTTGTTTGTTAATTGTAATTGTAATTGAAATTAATTTCTATTTCATGGATGACGCAAAATCGTTGACTTGCCAATCTCATCGGGAGCTTCTTCGGCCTCGTGGTGGCAAAAGTGCGAGAGCCATCTAACGACAATAAAATACATTTTATGCTTTCAACTGACCACGAGGTCGGTCATAAAATAAAATGGGAAAAAAGTGATGAAAGACCTTGGTGCATTTCTTGTGATTACACAAAATTTCATCTTCTTTTGTTTGTCAAATAATTCGTTTTATCTTACAAATGGAAATGATTTCGTAACATTTGTAATCGTCGTTACAGAAATAGGAGATCGCGTAAGCAAAAGAGATCCAAGTTCATATTTTGTTTACTATGACGAAACGTTTTCCCCTTCTGCGACGTCTAAATGAAATCGTCGAATTAAAACAACAAAGCACGCGGCCTGATTTCTCAGGCATCACGCGATGACAGTATCCGGCCTAGGGCGGGATCGGAAGCTGATGTGGTGTCTTATCAAACAAAAACCAACCTCGACTTTTTCTTTCTTTGTTTAAATATATCAACAACATCATATTTATAAAATATAAAAAAGGGACGAGTGTTTTTTTTAAACAATCCAATCATCAAATGGAGAAAAGGACTAGAGAGATAAGAGGCATTGCACACCTGCCGTGTTGTTGTATATGTCCGCGGGATATGTGCTTCACAGCTGCCTCACTTCTTCTAGTAGTATATACCATCACTGTGTGGAAAATTCGAAAGAAAAACAAAAATATGACGGTCCTCTCAAATGAAAAAATGATAATGTAATTGAGGCAGAGATTCCTCCTGCTACCTTTGTGATCTCTTTAGCATCAAGAGATCCATCAACTCGTCGCCGCCAACATGTCAAAGGTCAACTTTGTTTTTTTAAATCTATTTTTCCTAGAAAAAAAAGTACCACCCATTAAAATTTTCGTTGAATGAAAAAGAAACTCATAAATGACCTGTTTTGACCTCTTTTCAAGCAGGTCAAATATACATTTTCAAAAAAAAGAAACATCTTTATTCCCTCGAGAATCTGGAAGAAAATCATGTAACAGAAGCCCGTTTTGTCGTATCTTTACATTGGACGAGAATGTTAAATACCTTCTTCGTCTCACTACACAAGAGAAAAAATAAACTCTATAAAGATGGCCTCGTTTAAAATCTCGTTAAATTTGTTGTTGATTTCGGCCTTTTTTTTTTCGGTTGAGAGGGGCTCAGAAAAACATCTTTCTTCTTCTTCTTCTTCTTTTGGTAATCCAAGAAGAAGAGGGGAAACTTTTCTTTCTTCTTGTGTTGAAACTCTAGTGGAGTGTATAGTGACCACCTGGCGCCCCCCTCTCTCCCCTCCCCCCTATGTCCTTCTCTGCCCTCTATTCTTTTCTCTGTACTGCTTGCTCCCCCTCCAAAAGAAGAAGAAGGTTTTTGTTGGAGGATTTCCTGCGCCATGACTATTACAAAGTGGGGCCCCCATGATAACCGAAAAACATTCCAAGAAAAAAAAATTTCATTCGATATTATTTAAGTTTTATATTAAACTAAATCAAATTTATGTGTGTGACAATGAAATCGAGTCACGTTTTTTGTTTAAACAATGCCATCTAGAGGATTGGATTACAGACGTGAGCGTGTGAATGTATATCACCACGTGACTGGTTTTGTCTTCGCCAAGTGGAACGCATTTTGACGTAATTGGATAAATGAACGTTGTCTGGTTTCAGACACACAACAACAAGGATTTTGATAAATTTATTTATTTTATATTCCTCCTTTGTTATTAAACATTTTTACTCTGCGTTTTTTTTTATGACGGCTACTAACAAAAAGAGTGTGACTGATCGGTAAGGGAATTGGTGTGCCGCCCCGACCAAGGTCGAAACAGGTCGCTGATTTTTTCGTTGTTTTATTATTTCAAATTCTAACAAGTCATCCTATCCGACGGGGGGTTTTCATTTGCGTTTCCCAAATGAGACCAGCAGGCCGAATCGCCATCTTTAATACAGTAAAAAGAAAATCAAGGTTTTCAAGGCCCGATATAGACCAAGACCTTCTTCTTCGTTCAATTAGACACTCGTCGACTAATAATCCTCGATGGTTTCATTCTCAGACACGAAAATTTAGGTTCAATGTCAAACCGCGAATTTTTTTTACCACACGAACGCCGCGTTTTAAGTGAAGCTGACTGGTTGCGAACCAGCTCCATGTCCTTGATTTTTTTGAATCGTAATTTTTCTTTCTTTTCAAATAGTTTTTTTTTTGTCATTGTTTAGCAGCTGCGCACTTCTTCTGCCAGTTTTTTCCCCTTGAGCTGTTGTTACGTGTATAATACACCTTTCTTCCCGCAGGGTTTCAAGGCAGGTGAGCTTAACCAACAACGTCAACTACTGCCGGATGTGTGCGTCTTTCTCTCTTCTTTGTTACAGATTTTTAGTTATTTCTAATTTAAAAAAAAAAAAAGTGACGTCACTGAAATTATTCTTCAGCTTAAAAATTTGGCCGCTAGGTGGAAGCATAATTTGACGATCTATTCGTAGTCGCCATTTTCAGATACGTTGATTTTGTTCTACCGAAAGCTACACACGTACACCAATTTCAAGTAAGATTTCACTACTTTTTTATAAGTGTTCCTCTATTCAATTCAATGTTGAATCCATTTTCACATCATGGACAGATCTTATTTTTGTTTTATTGATCGATTAAACTATACTTAATATGACTTTTTATAAAGGATGTCGGCGAAGGCTGTTGCAACTCTCGCTAAACCCAACATGAGGGGTCTTTTAACCGACCAAATCAAGAAAAATTTGATTATTTCTACCGTATTGTCATTTGGAGCTATGTTTGCCTACAAGTTTTTGGTTGCAGACAAGAGGAAGTTGGCATATGCTGAATTCTACAGGTAACGTTTAGAAAGTTAAATCTGACTCGCAGGATTTGTAATTACATTCTTGTAACACAGGACATATGACATTGAGAAGGAGTACAACAGGATGAAACAAGCTGGAATCTTCACTGCAGCACGACCAGCATAGAAATGTTGAGTGAATCAGGAAGATGTTAGACTCTTGCTATAATGTGAATATAGATGTCAATAAAAATGAGAAAAGTAGTGATCTTGTTTGCTAGATCTCAAGTTACTCTAGTTTATTGATGTTTTAGCTATAAATTATTATATCTTTCTGTTTGGCTTTATTACCAAGTTAATCAAATTTTTGTGAATAGTGAGATCTCGATGGAATTTAAAAGACTTATAGTTTAGATTTTGAACAATGTTATTACTTTGAGATGTAACCTGTCCACCATGAAACTGTAATGCTATAATAATTGTTGAAAAACTAAGGAATTAAGAATAGCGAAAGGCTTTGACAACTAAGGTAAGTAGGATATTTCTTTGGTTCCCTGTTGAGTGTTGACTCATCAGGTGATGTTTAAAATTAATTTTGACACAAAAATCTATTATAAATTTGAATCTATCTAAATTTTTAATGCATGTTTTCATGAGAACCCGGTTCCAAAAACAAAGATTTTTAAAAATATGGGTATTGTCGATAATTGTATGCCACCACGGAGTATACCGTCTTTTCACTTATGACTTCCGAATGAGGGACAATTTGTATCGTGAAAATGTCAATTCAAAAGCTCTAAATCTAAGTTTTCGCATTGATTAAAATAATTTTTGGACGTAATTTAGGACTAGACAAAGACGCTGCGTTGATTCACTGCAGTGAAATTCCCCTGTGATAAAGGTAAACTCACGCGGAGCAAACGGCGTAAAAAAATTGGGAACAAGCGCCTCCCGCGGGTGTGTTGCAATCGTTGCAATCCGTGCTACGTTTGATATATTACGATACGTTTGATAGACTAGGTGGCTCTTTATTCCCGCGAAATCAAAAAGCCCCGCCCTATAAACATCTATTTTTTGTAATATATGCATTGCACGATGGTCTTGCAAGAATTGCCATAGTAGAACTATAAGGCGATACATAAGATTTTGGATTATCGATATCTTTAGCACCAGAGTAAAATCTGAACTCAAAAAGCCTGA
Organism: Daphnia galeata; assembly: GCA_030770115.1. Taxonomy (NCBI): domain Eukaryota; kingdom Metazoa; phylum Arthropoda; class Branchiopoda; order Diplostraca; family Daphniidae; genus Daphnia; species Daphnia galeata. The sequence continues at coordinate 12,220,492 of CM061118.1, forward strand.
GAGGAGTTACGATTCATCTTGTAAAGTTGACAGAATGTCTTCAGCGCCACCTATAGAGTAGGGAATAGTTGTAAAGCAAAAATTATGAATGTCATTTTAAATTTAGAAATAGGAAAATTTGCCAAAAAAATTGTATCTAAAAAATAATGACAACAATACCAACGGAAATGAAACAGTAATAAATAAACATAAGAACAATGTAGTGGCCTTTTAAATAAAGTTCCAGTCTCTGTTGGTGGTGGCGCTGCCGTCCATTTTTTAGCTGAAGCACCACCTATCGCCAAACGTCAGTTTTATAAGCTCCAGGCTTTGTGTGTCAAGAAAGCTATGTGAAATAATATGTTGGCTAGGCCAAGATGGCGGATATAGTGTGTTTTCATCCTTTTTGTCGATGGAGTATATCAGACCATTAAGATTATGCCGGATTGTTTTAACCCCCCAGGTGAGTGATTGTTGTCTTCAAATAGAGCAACGTGTACCGTGTCATCGTGATGAAATATGTCAAGTTAGTGACCTCCAGTATCCACACTCCCGAGTGCCCTACGCTACCCAACACTCAAACACTAAAGAAGTTCGGAATTTCTCTTGGATTGCCGTGTGTTTCTCTCTCTGTGTGTGTGAATCGTGTGTTTATACCTCCTGGATTCGTCGTTTCTCATTAGTTTCAGTCGAAAAATTCATTTTTTACGGATGTATCAGTTGAGGTTGTGCATTTTATGAATCGTCGATGGACCCAAATGTTGTCAAAGTGGGGTGGAAAGAGAGAGTCGGCTCGCATGTTTTTGCTTTTGGCTGCTTGACTCGCGTCAGGGCTTCTATAGAGCAGCAGCAGCGCCACCACCACCACACCTTTGCGTTTCATTCGCATTTTCACAACACAATTTTCAAATGAAATCAATTCAGTTTTTTCTCGAATCATCGCATTTTCGACAAATTTCATCCTCCTCTCTTGTCGTGTACTTGCATAAAGACGCCAAACTTTAGAGAATCTGTTTTAATCAGCATAAAGAAATGGGTCGTTCGCCTGAACAAAAGAGATCCCCAGTCCAATCTCAACTACGGCTTGGCCATTTTCTCTCAGCGTCTTTCTCGTAATAATAATATTCACCCTGAATGGATCGTACTCAATGAAGAAAAGCGCGCGTAAAAAAAAATATTTCTGAAGACGATCATCCAAGCGAATCAATTGTTAACGTAGTGGTCAGTGATTGCGCCTGTAGTTATTATTTTTTTTTGGCGGGTTAGTCACAGGTGTCGTACACACAAACTGGACCAGACGAAAGTGCTCTCGGGTGTTCTTCTCCAATAACAAAGGGAGACCATGAGAACGAAACACACGGTCTTCCCTCTACAAAAAAAAACAAACTCGTTCTCGATTTTGTTTCAACGTTTTAAATTTTGGCACATTAGATCATCGAATAAGTAGTAGTACCAGTGAACAATTATGCAACAAAGGATCACTATGACTGGCCGGTTAATCGGTGCGATTGCTCGTTAGCGATTCTACACCATTAACGATATGTTATTGGATGAGTTTGTTGATCATTGATGATTGATAAGATGCTAAAGTCCAGTTTTATTGGTGTCTGGTGTATTTCAGAGTGTGAAGAGAACCGCCAGCTGCGGGTCCAGCGCCGAGTGGAGCCGTGGAACTCCTCGGTGCGGGTTACCTTCACCTTGCCCAGGGAGGCGGCCGTCCGGCTCCGCCAGCTGGCTCAGGTGGGCGATGCGGCGCTCAGAGAATTAGGAATATTAGCCGTGCAGCTGGATGGCGATCAGGTATGCAAAATCGACATTTCAATCCAATGTAAATCCATTTATTTGTTATAATGAAATTCAAATTTGGTTTAGGTCATTTCCTTGACGATCGCCGGTCGATATGAAACGCAAGAGATTGTTTTCCGAACGGAGCCAGCAGCAGCAGCAGCAACCACAAATGCGTCATCTGCTACAGCTGCAGTCAACGGAGCAGGAGGAGGAGGAGGAAATAGTGTATCGCCTTTAACCGGGCAACCAGTGGTGTCAACGACAACATCTTCCCCAACGAGTGTAACAGAATTATTGGCGCAAGTCGCCTCTACCGGAGCCGGTGTCTCTAACGGCCTAGTGACTCCTTCTCAGGGTAGTGCTACCTGTGCCAGTGTTGTTCCATTGCCGACTGACGTGAATGTCGGCAATCAAAACAGCAACTTCCAGCAGCCAGTGGCCGCTGCGATTGTGTCCTCCTCGAACTCGTCAACAGGAGCGTTCCGCAGTCCCAATGTAGTTGCGCCAGGCAGTCAGCCGATCCCTTATTTGCAACAACATCAGAGACCTGTTATAGGAGGAGGACCTAATGCCGTCGTGCAATCCAATGCCGGACAACTCAACATCAATCCAAATGCGGCCATCGGTCATCACCCGAGCAGTGGAATCGCAAGTGGTGGTGGCGTTGTTGTAGCGGCCCGTGCCCAGCCAGTCTATGCGGGTCCCTACCCATTCGCTAGTATGACCCATGCCGCTCAATCTATGCTCGGTCAAACCGGCCAGCCGTCCTCCTCCTTCTCTTCTTCTTCTTCTACGTCATCATCAACTTCTACATTTTCTTCTTCTACTTCTTCTACTTCTTCTTCTTCTTCTTCTTGTGCTCCTTGCCATCACTACCATGTCTCAAACAATACCCAGAACGGGACGGCCACCTACGACAATGACGTCGGCCAATAATACAATCAACCATCCGGCTGTAACTTCTGGCCCGCCTCCTTCAACAGCCTCGTCTTCTTCATCGTCGTCACCTTCTCCGCTACAAGTTATGTCAAGTGCCTTGCACCCCGTCACTATCAAGTCCGCCGAACCCTTTGCCGCTGCTGCTGCTGTTGTTTTCTCTTCGCCCACTACTATGCAAGTCGGAGGAATCAATGCACTTCATTCGTCTGCCCAGCACTTCCAGTCGAATCCACAACAACAACAACAGCCGTTCCCTAACAGCAGCAGCAGCAACAACAGCACGTCCTCACCTACACATAATCCGACCGTTGTTAGGACAACAACGGTGGCAGTGAACCAACAAATGCCATCGTCCGTTCCTTCTGGCTCGTCAAATGTCAATTTTCAATCGGTTCCCATCACTACGGTATCGAGTCCGCTTTTAGTCAATCTTTTGCAGCAACAACAACAACAACAATTGCAGCAGCAGCAACAACAACAACAGCCCAGGAACAATATGTCCAATCGAAGTGGGTCTCCCGGTACTGTAGGAATAGCCAACACCTCGGTGACTTCAAGTGATTCGGTGATGGAATCCAATCCAGTAGATGCATTGGAAAAGGTCAGACAACAAAAGCAACTCCAGCAGGTGACAGGAGGAGGTGGTCGTCCGGTAAGCCGCACGCACAACTCGCCACTATCGTCTTCTCCAGCGGCCTCACCTTACCATGTTTCATCTCCTAATTCTCCGGCCGGAGCGACGACGGTGGTGGTGACGGCCAACTCTACCGCCGTCAACGCCTCCGCTTCAGTTGAAACAAATCTGACTTTGGCCGCCTCAGTCACGGTGCTTAATGTTCGGACAGGTGCACCACTCAACGCCCATACAGCTCTCAGCAGCTTGACCCCGACGATTGCTCCTCCAACAAATCCTTCAGCAGTCGTTGCTCCTGTTGTTGTCCCAGTTTCTCTACCGTCGTCGTCGTCTCCACTGGAAACCGGAGAAGCCCTCCAGGTTTGTTTATCTCTTTTGGGTTTTTTCATTCCTTCATCTCTTTTAAGTTGCAATATTTTAGAAACTTAATCTTGTTAAATTTCTTTTGATCTGCCAACATTTAACGGTTGTGTTTGTTTTTTTACTACAGACGGACAGATTAAACCAGCCAATCGTCGTCCAGCACCAACAACAACATCAACAACAGCCGATGGTGGTCCGTCCGTCTGGACCTGCTCCTACAGTTACAGGAGTTCGAATGCCCATAATGACTCGAGCTCCTGGGCCTGGATCTCTTGGCGTTAATCGCCATTTGGCACCATCGACGACATTGGCCACCACAACAACGGCAACAGCAATACCTCCAACATCCACAACATCACCTGGCATTGTTGCTGGCTGTGCTACCAATTCTGTTTCTGCCTCCTCCTCCTCCTCCTCCTCTTTGTCCTCTTCAATCCGGTCGCTGCCTCCATCCGCTGTCCCTCCGCCACCTTACCCTGGCCTCAGGCCCAATCTTCACCATGTTGTCAATCACAACAATCGACTGCCAGTCATTCCTGGTGGAGCCACCGTCACTGCTGTACCTGCTACCGTTGCCGGTAAGATTTACGACCTATGGAAATTTGATGACAATGTCTTAATTGTTATGTTTGTTTATTTGTCTCATTCAGCGTCCATTTCCTCATCGTCCGTGACTTCGTCTAATGTGAGTGCCAACCTGCTCGATGGAATGGTGTGTGTCAACGACACATATATGTTGCCTGGAAGGAACAATCTGTCTATCACTGTCGTCAGCGATCCCCAAAGGAACGCCTCTACCACCATTCAGCGTGTTGCCGGAACAACTCCGACTCCACCGCAAACAGGCACTCCCTGCGCATCGACAGTCACAACCAACAACTCCAATCCGACAGCCATCACCATTTCGAGGACAGCCACCGAAATGGAGAAGCAAAAGCAATTGTTAATCAATCCACTCACGGGTAAGTTGAATTGATTCTTAAAGAGTTTGGAAAACATTTCATTTTGTATGTGATTTATTCTATTTCAGGCCATTTAGAGCCGAGTCCTAGCGAAAGCTCCGACAGTGACGTGGAAGGAACCAAAGATTTGGAAATGTCTTTGGAAAATTCTTTGCTGATGCAGTCGTTATTGGATCCCACATCCCCCACCTTCCTCGATCGGCCTCTACCTGATTGCCTTTTCAGTGACGAAGACACGGAGAAATTGTCGATGGCCAACGACAAAACGGAGCCGTGCGAAATGTCGTCCAAACCCAATCGTACAACAACAATAACCAACCAGCCTATCGTGGCCGCCGCTGTCTGCAAGGAACAACCCTTGTCGGGAACCAAAGAAACGGGCGAAGGCATCAAATTGAGGCTCAAGTTAGAAAAAAGCGAGTCCAATTATGTTGCCTTTGTCAATTTGCCGGGACCGAAATCCTCGTTGAGTTTGGATCCTGCAGCCATCGCACCAACTTCCAACAGCGGTGGCAACAGTCCAGCCACTGAGCCAAAGGTTCCCGCCTCTTCACATTTCTCTCAAAGGTCGTAATTTGGCCGTTTTGAACAGTCCCAAGAAGGACGTCAAACGGAAAAAGTCGAGGAGTCGACATGAATCGGCCGAAGAAGACGAATTATTCCACAGAGGTAAACCAAAACAACATTAAAAAAAAAAATTCTCGTGTCCATTTTTTATTAACCAAACTTTTTGGTGTCAATTTAGGCGAAAAGAAGAGCGTCAAGCGAAAGCGATCCCAACAACTAACGACCAGTTACGCTGATGGAAGCGACGAGAGAGGAGAAGACCAGCAGGAAGATCCTCGTTCCGTTGAAGATATCGAATGCGATTCCAAGCCTAAAGTGAAAACGAAAATGGAAGTGGATTCTGAATCCATTCCGACCATCGTCTGTGAACCTGCGCCGCCACCGACGACGACCGATTTGTTGAGCCTGGACAAAATGATGGACCCCAAGTTTTTGATAAATAACCACAAAGTGTTACTGGAGGAGGACGATGAATCTTTCACCACGACGGAGAGTGTTGCTGCCGGGCCATCAATGAAATCCGAGGATGATCAAGTCAAATCGGATGAGGTGACTGTGGCCGTTGAATCGGATTCTATGGAAACATGTAGGGAAGGAGTAACTCTCAGTGCAATAGTGAATCACGTAACAACAGATGGTGATGTAGTGGTCATGTCAGACAACTTGCGGACCGAACAGAAAGTGTGTCCGGATGATTTGGACGTTGAAATGACGCCAACGGACGAGGATGTGACTATGAAACCAGTGCCATCATCACCTGTCGTTCCCGAACTCATCTTCAGTTCGACTTCTTCCACTCATATCCATAGTTCAATTAGTCTAACCGTCCATCAAGTGACCGATCCCAGTTCGCCATTGTCTCCATCTCTCGAATTACCTGCGGCCAGTCCGACCGTCCACCAATCCCACCAACCAGAGCTGCAACAAGAGTTGACTAACCCTCTACTAGCTGAGAATAACGACGAACCCGTTGTGTCCATCATTCCGGTTAGCGAAGAAAAGACGCAGCGAACAGAACAGGCGCTGATTTCGTCCATAGTCAAACCCAAGTGCGAAGTGGAGGATGCAATTAACGACGTCAAACGGGATGACTTTTTTACAGGTAATGATTTAGATTGAACAATAGAATTTATTTAAATGAAATTCATTTTTATGTGTGTCTATTTATAGAACCAGTGGATCAAGAGGGTTTGAGTGCTCGGTTGATTAAGAACGAATTAGAGGCGAACGATTTTACGGACGAAAATCGGCTCCAACGATCTGCACAAGCTGAGCTTATTGAACAACGTCCACAGGAAGAGCAATGCAATGATCCCATCAGAACAACAACAACCGGTGCTCATTGTCAACATGAGTACAACTACGACGACTATCAAAACTGAAGTGGCCCTAGTTGAAGGAGTTGCATCTTCTGACATGCACGTGACAACAACCCCCGTAGGATCAATGGAAAAGACGAAAAGTGAAATCAATTCCAGTGAAGTCATCGTCGACTGTCAAACGGCCAAAAATGAAATCGTCGCCATGGTGGTGGCTACATCTGAAAACCGGAATAACGGAGGAGGTGAAGATACTGGTAACACTCAAGGAGAGGATTCTGGTATCGAGTCGCTGGATGCCTTGTCCGAAAAGAGTCCCAATCAAGGGGAGAGTCCACCGCGGAGAGAAGACAAAGATTATTCCAATTCAACTGAGCAACGGCAAGTTCGCCAGCCTTCACCTTTGGCGTCCATTCAGGCCAAACCAGCTTCACCACTACCTCCTCCTCCTTCATCTGCGGTGGAGTCGACTAAAGCAATCAGTCCGCTTCCGTCTACCATATCACCTCAGATAAATCTAATCTCAGAAGCAAGTGATACACCGACGACGTTTGCCGATTCGATGGAGGTGGAACAACAACAAGACGAACTTGCCGTCCAATCTCCTCATCCTGTGGACTCCATTTCGGTCCACTTATCTCCCTCGACGGAAGTCTCCACCGCACCAAAATCTCCGCAACTGTCATCTTGTCAAGTGGATACTTTAGAAGAGCCGACAGCGAATATCGTTTCCTTCTCTTCCTTGTTCTTCACGTCTCGTCGATGTCGAGGATTCTTGTTTACGAGCCTTGACTTCATCGCCAGTACCACCTTTCATCCGATTCTAGCGTAACTGTTTCGACTGTAGTTCCAGTCGGCGATAAACTTCCATCGGATCCAGTCATTGCAACCCTCACATCACCTCCTCAAGTTCCTACGACGAATGTCTGTTTTAGTTCTCCGTCATTCTCCTGTTTCTACACGAACGGCATCTCCAACATCACTCGCAATTCCGGCTGAAGATCATTCCGATTACATTTTTGGAGGAATCTACTCCAACGCACATTCCGGTTGAATGTTTAAAGGAAGAAATGCCCAGCTGTCCGCCGAACATTTCGTCTCCGTTACCCACTCTGCCATCGAGTGGAATGACCGAGAGCGACTTACCATCTACTTCGATTCTCTCCAATAAGACGGAAGAGGTGCTGCCCGTCCCAGTAACGGACGACAGCAGTGAAAAAATGAAATCGGTAACAGTGGATGATGCTATCGTAGAAGACAAAGAAGAATTGGTAGCCACTATCAGTCCAGTCAAAAAACCAGAACCAGTGAAAACGGACGAGACGGAAGTATTTGAGGAGGAGCTACCTGTCCAGACAATGGATGATGATAAACGATTGAATCCCAGTGAAGCCGTGGCGGTGGAATTGGCGAAAACCAATAGCCCACCACAAGCTGAAGAAAAAATCTCTTTGGATTCGGCTTCGATACCATCACCTGAACAACTAAAGGTTTCGTCGCCCTCCAAAGAAATCCATTTACCAACCATCGTTGAGAAATTAGAAGACAATTGTTCTAATTCTTCGCCATCGCCGGAATCTCTGAGCAATTCGTGTTCTTCGTCCGCCAGTAGTCCTGTCAGCGTCGAGGCCAAAACGACATCCATGGTTATCTCTAAAGAGGAGGAATCAACATCTACCGTCGAGGCGAGCACCTCGGGATCTCAACAACCAAAAATTGGCATCATCGCCAATTGTCATGCCCAGAAACGAACGACGACAGAACATCATCAACCAGCCGAATCGTCAAAAGCTTCTGCTCCTCCGACTCCGACGAGCTATGTGCTGTTTTCATCCAACAGCGCTACAGGCGGAGTAGGAACAAACTCGATCGCTTTGTCGTCCAAGTCGATGGTGACGATCGCTTCGTCTGGCACTGGCGGAACAACTCGAATCAGTTCAGCCTCAGGTCTTTTTGCAATGACGTCCGGGTCTAAAATGGTCCCCATCCGGTTGGTGACGATACCTAAAGGAATGGATCTGTCATCGGCTACGTCACGATCTGGTCCAGGCCAGGGTGGTCCTGTCAAAATTCTCGTCTCAAAAGTGTCGCCTGGCAAAGTTCATGGAACGCCCGTGTCAGCGATGATGATGAAATCTATTACCGTTCCAGCGTCTCCTTCAATCGCTTTATCTACCTCTTCCTCGTCTGTTTCATTAACTGGAGGAATCACAACAATAACAACTCTTCCGGCAACAGCAGGAGCATTCGCAACAACAGTCTCATCCATTCCAGTTTCTTCGACAACTCCACCTGCACGTACTTTGTCTCTGACAACGTCTACTCCTCTGACTCCATCTCAACTGGTCACAGCAGTGGCTGTGGAATTGGTGAAGAAAGAAACCAAAGAACCTTCTCCTCCATCCCGTGTGCCATCAGTAGCAATACCAGCACCCTTACCAGCAGTAGAAACAGCCGAAGCAGGAACAATGCCAATAAAAGATCAAGAAGAAGAGAAAACGCCTACCAACCGAAACGAGAGAGAGACGACAACAAACAACAGTGTCAGCAGTAGAGATCAGATGGACTCTGTCGCGCCTGCAGATGAAGAGGAACGTGGCCAATCTCAACCGCAGTCCCCATTCCATGGCTTCCCGTCATTGAATGCCACTCCAGAAGAGTTGATGAACGATAGCGCCAGCAGCAGCTTGGGCTCAGAGTCTGGCCGATCGGACTCGAGAACGTCACATCATTCTGAACTCAAAAATGAGGAGGATGTGGAGGAGGAGGACGATGACGACAGATCGGAAGGATCGATTTCTGCCAGTCCAGCACCCGCCCTTCAACCCGTTCCTTTTCATGAACATCCAGTTACGGATGCGTTGACGATTGAAATTCCACCAAACGCTCCTGAAACGATGACGAGGAGTACACGTTCGGGAACGAGAATCATAAGTCCGGAGATTAGACGCAGCAGTCCGCGACAACAGAGTCCGGCTGAAGACAACAAGCAGTCGGCCACATCAACAACTGCGGCAGTCGTGTCTCGTAAAAGCTCACGACGGAAGCGAAACGATTCGGGTTCTAGTGGCACTTCTGATCCGCCGAGCAGTGGCGACAGGCAAACACCGACGACAATGGATCAAACCGATGGATCGTCTAATCTTTCAACAAGACCTAATAAACGGAAATGTTCAGAGAATGCCAGCGAAATGATTAAAGTGTGCATGGGCCTTGAAGACACTCCGCGTAAGGTGGTGAGCAGCAACAACGACAGCAGCGCCACGGCTCATAATAGCGGCCCTTTGACGGCCAGGAAACAACAAAGACAAGGTAGCATCGATGATCCCGCGTCTATTGTCTTGAAAAGACGTAAGTTTTCTTATTTTAATTACTCTGTATTTCACGTAAAAATTCAATTTCAATTGTTTGTTTTTTAGATGAAAACTCGGACGATGACACATTGGCAGACCTTCCAAATAAAATACCTCGAACCAATAGGTTAAACGAAATTTGTCATTCACGTTCATTCGCTCTTTTTCTTAACTCATTTTGGTTGGATTTTGTTTAAAGGGTTGCCATCCGCAATTCAAAGAAGAATTCCGTCAAAGTCATGTTGAAAGAGACGACATCTACCATCACAAACAATTTTCCTGTCTCGACAACACCTCCGCCTGCACCACTGTCGACGACGACTAGACGATCCGGACGTCACGTCGGTGGTGTTCTGCTTCGAGGATCGGCCATTGAAAACAACGGCACTGTCCGAAGAAAAACGAGAAGTAGCGCGGCATTAGGTTTGTGCACTTGAGATCCAATCAGTGACAAAACCAAATGACACTAACCTTTTTTATTACTTTTACAGCTGCGCCTGAATCTGACGTCGAAATGGACGGTCCATTGATATCGATGGATCAACAGACGACAACAATGACGACGACTACAACTACTGGAACGGGAACAACAAATACAATATTGGCTCCTGATCTTCCGGCTTCTGAATCCGCAGTTGCAGCTGCTACAGCGGCAGCCATTTTAGCTCCTCAGCCTGGTCCAGCCGCCGTCCTGAGTGGACCGTGCAGTGCCACAACTACCGGACCGTTGACTACGGTCAACAACAAACGGCGTAGAGTGTCACGAGATAGCCGGTGATGAATCCACAAGGTGGGCAGGAGGGGGAGAGACATAGACAACATTTCGTGTACGCGTGTGGATGTGCCTGCCTACCTGCCCACCCGCTTTTGTATATTTCATTGTACATAATGAAGTTACTTCACAGACCAGAAATCAAGTTGCGGAATAGAAAACCTCTCCCCAACAGCACCCCCCTCCCCTCTCGCCCGCCAATCCTCCTGTAATAACGGAATGATCCACTTAAAATTATTATTAAAAAAAAAACCTACAAAAAAATGTATCGGAACGGTTATAATGATGAAGCTGATGAATTGTTGAAAATTTGAAAGAAAATTGTTCTCTCACTTTTTATGTTGAACTCCACCTGCCGTTGCCTTTTTTACAATTTTTTTTTTTTTTTAAATAATAATTGATCTTTTTTTTTAAAACAAAAATTCAAATAGAAGCCACAACCCAGGGGGGAGGGGGATGTCTGAACAATTCGTGCAAACTTAGTCAAACGACGAGAGCATATGTTTTGTTTAGCGGGAAAAAAAGAAAAAAAATCGCAAAAACTGTTGCGCTATTGTCCCGACCCCCATTTATGCAGAGGGAAGTGTGTTAATGTGTGTGTTTGTCTATATTATATAACTAAATACCGTCATCTCAGCCATTTGTGTGTGTGTATGCTTCTGCGCGTTTCAATGGATCAAGTTCAAAAAGTGTGCGTCGTTGTTGACATTTTGGTGGATCGTGCAATTCTATTGGACAAAAGTGAAATCAAGTGAACATTTTTTAAAGAAATCCTCTTCGAACCAGCCGTTTCGTCGTTTATCTCCCCACCCCCTGTCGATTTTTACACACACACGATCCTTTTTCCATCTTTTTAAAAAGAAAAGAAAAATTGTCTTAAACTTAATTCTTTTTTGATTTCTTATCTGTTCCCTTCCCTCCTCCGTCACACATTGTTTTGGTGAATAGAAATCGTTGAAAAATTTGCGTGCGGAATCCATAATCACACACATGAAAAAAAAAAATTCAATTCAAAACTACCTACACTTTGTTTGTTGTGACATACTCTCTTAACTCTCTCTTCTACGGTAAAATTTCTCAGTAAAAAGAAGAAAAATGACCTTATTTCGTTGATAATTCGTTTCTTTGTTTTTTACTGACTATTGTGGCTATTATTTTTCACCTGATTTTTTATTTCTTCTTTCCCCCTTTAACTGTTCATCGTGTTGTATATAGTGTGTGTAGAATGAAAATTTGTCAGCCCCTTTATTTTTTACGACAATTTTTTTGTTTTGTTTCCTGTTTTGTTAGGCTCCTTTTCCGTTTGATTCTCCTGATCGTGTAAGCGTATGCGTGTGTGAGCGAGCGATTCCATCTGCCCCCCCCCCACCACTCCCTTCATTGACTGTTATACCACAGCTTTTTTTTTTAAATTGGGAAATTCCGAAATGATGATAAAATTATGCAGTCTTGTTGCCACTAAAAGAAATCACTGGTATCTCTTTCCATTATTTTGTCTTTTGATGATGAAATCCAGGCGTCCAAGACATAAAACATCTGGCGACTTATCTAACAAAATGCGGGTGCGAAATGCAGGAGTTGCACAATTCAACATAAACTATAGAAAGATAGGTTACATGTATAAGATGATGTACTCGTTCTGGGTTGAAGCCGAACATGTTTCGCTTGATTTGTTTTGTTTTGTTTTTTAATAACAAAAAATGGATTCCTACACTAGAAACTTTACACACACAGAAAAATGGGGATATTTCGGAGTTAGGCAGAACACACAATTTATGAAGTCGAGTTTCATTGGATGGCGTAGACAACACAAAGTGTGCGGGAGTGCTGGTGCAGGAAAAAAGAGCAGGACATGACTATTTGTTAAACAGAGAAAAAGGAAATTAAAGACGGTGGGATCGTGATGACCGGGACCGCGCTCATAAACACAAACTATGCCATTGAATTAAATTATTTCAATTGATGTGTCCGAGGGACAGCACTTGCTGGATAGAATAACCATCTGCTCAAAAAGAACCCAATCTACCCCCATAGCAATCTATGTATCAATATCTATAAAAGGATATTTGACCAGAGAAAAGGAAAAAAAAAAAAAACAAATTTAAACTCTTTCCTATTTCTCCCTGGCAGTCAACTAATTGCACCGATGATAAACAAAATCAATTAGAACCCAGTAAAACACATAGATTTTTCTTCTCTCTCTTATTTCGCGAATTGCAGCACAACCTAAAAAAGCAGGCAGGTGTTTTTGTCTTCTATATCAAACGTCATTTGTTTTCTCATACCGCGTAGAGTGGGCCACATAGAAGCAGAGACTAGCAAGCACTGTCGGCTAAAAGTCAGTCTTTTCTTTGCTTCAATCGGAAGCACCAAATGTTAAGATGTCTGCACATTTGGCGTACCTGAAATCAATTTGAAAAGATAAACAATTAGTTTGACAAGGATCAAACTCGCTAATATTCAAAATTAACTTACGAGGCAGACACCAGTAGTGCACGTGAGCAAGGAAAGTGAAGGCGGTCAAAAAGTAAAGAAGAGGAAGTTCAAGATTTAAAGAACTGGGTATCATCAGGGCAGCAGCGACGACAACGCCCACAGGAACCAATAACCAGTTGAAGATTTCACAACGGGTATTACTCATCTGCGCGACGATTAACTGGCAGCAAATGTTTGAAAACACGATGCCGACCATAAAGGTAAAGCAGCGTGGATCAGTTTCCAGGATATTGGTGGGCGAAACCAAAACCCATAAGGTAGTCAACGAGAAAAAAATGAAGGGAGCCACAAGCGGACGCATACCTTCCCACAAGGTGCGATTCTTGCCCGTTCCATCACGATGAGCTCTAGAGATACCAAAAACAGCGCGTTAATTTACGGAATAAAAGGTGAAATTTTACAATTGATTTTTACCTGTACATGTTGTAAAAAGTAACCGGTAGACTAGTTAGCAGCGATCCGCTCCACATCATCAATTCGAAAACATGCTCCCGCAGTGATGCCACCTGGCAATGTGAATTTCCAAAACTCGTAACCAGCAGTAAATGTAACCAAATAAATGATCAACGTGCACTGGGGTTGGTCAAATCATACACTGGGTTAATAATCAATCGTTTTCACCAAACGAGATTAAGGAATGTGGTATGCTAATTTACCAGTTGGGATACATCATAACCCCACGGAAGGAATAAGACTGCCAGTATTGTACTTTTCCCAGTGAGATGATAAGAAAGTGAAGAGCACATTGATTAGGCAAAAGTAAAGCCTAAGAATTGATATGGAGTGCTCCACTCTTCCAAATACAGAATACAATACAGCAGGTATAAAGAAGGAAGTCCAAGAATCCTGGAAACAATTTAAATATTATATATAGTGCTTCTACATACTAATATAATTTAGGATATTTCTAACCAATCCATGGTCAAATAATTCTCCTAATGGTGTGCTGCTCTGTGTTTTCCTGGCTTGTTTACCATCAATTCCATCTTGAGAGAAACAGAGATAAGATAACCAAAATGCTATTAATAGACACGTGTGTGTGATGTTTACTTACCTAGGGTATGTGCAAGAAAGTGGTTGATGGCACAAACTAACCAAACCCAATTGGGTATGTGAGAGTGACCTTCTGATGAGGCATAATAATAATAGTCATAATAACCAAGCATTACCCAATTGCCAGCTGTGAATAAAAAGCCAACAAATGTCAAGAGGTTCGGCGCTACCCATTCTGGGCAAATCTAGAGACACAATATTGAAACTTCGTAAGCAAAAGATAAATGGTGATGAATGTGAATACTTTCACGACTGCATTCCAAAATGGGTGCATAACCCATCTGCTGAGGGGACTGTTATCTACTGCACTATACTGTAATAAGATAGGAATCCAAATTTAGAATAACGATTCATGATTAGACGAATCCAATAAAATTGACCTTGTAATTGTCGAATCCAGTCGAGTTGCTCTTTTCTGAGGTAATTTCTTTCAAAAAAAAAACATTTTGCGTGTTTATGTGTGTCCGGTATAAGTTTAAAAATCACGGTCGAAACAACATGTAGAAAAATGAGGAAAAACACAAGTTAGAAAGAGAAAAGAGATAAATTGCGTGAATTTGTGTACGCCCCTCCACAGTGCGCACAAGCAAGCTAGCAGAAGCCAGTAGACGTAGAAGAGACTATACTAGCAGACGATTGATTAAAGTAGATTGATTCCCCGATTCCCGCGTGGCTCAACGAACGAAATACCCTCTATTGGTAAAATTATGTACCATGAAAACTTGATATTCTTTTATGATGATCGTGTTTAACACACCGCAAACACCTCTGACAAAAACACCACTTGTTTTGGTCGGAAAAAAATTATGATCATATTATTAAGCCAACCGCTTTTAATAGTCCAACTACTATTAAACCAAAAATTCCCACCATTTTTTTACCACTGAATATTCAATTAATTAGTGCACAATCAATGAATTTGATGACCACGACTTTTATTAATGGAAATTACTGTTTACAAACATGTACAAACATTCTTTGATTTTTATTCAGGAGACGAAGAAGCAAGTACGTATAGGAAGTAGAAGTTGAAAAGCGACAGACAAATAAGGAACTTGTTTTCTGGATTCAGACCGATGAATCGAGGAAGTAACAATTGGCATAATTCAAACGAAAAGAAAAGCGAATAATATTTTTTTTTTTTTTTTGGTTTTAAATTTGCACATTTTCCGATGAAACATAAAGTACGTACACATACATATATAATAATTTCTATATTATAAATTTAATATAAAGCCAAGTAGAATCCACACAAAAACACTTTGTTTTTAGAGCGTTGAATGCTGTTGATGCAGCAATTGTTCGAGTTCATCGGCTGATCGAAGTAAAAATGCGGCTGATTCCCTGTAACCTGTTACCAATTGGCGAACGGCTAAAATTTCTGCCGCGTTCAATTTATGGGGTTGTAACGGTGAAGATCTGCTGGATAATCCATTCATTGGTGGGGCCAAGATGGCGGGAGTTGGCCGGGATTTCGTGCTCAAGTCAGTCGGTCCTAATTATTATAAATATAAAATTTTTTGAATTAGTTTTTATTTTTCTATTCAATATACTTTTAAACTTATCATTTGTTTATATTTTAAAAAGATTTTATTATTTAATAACTAATTTTGGCAAACGATCAAATTTTAGTATTGGCAACGTTGCACGATAAAAAAACACCGGCAAAACAATTTGCATATTTTTCACGAAAATTTTTATTCTTTTGAACATTTGTGTAGTTCTTCTAGAGGAATTGAGCATGCCCTACAGCACAAATTTTGGTTATCAAATAATATTCGCAAACTCTTTAACACGTGAATCGAATCACGACACGTTTTCAAATGATTGATGAGATTCTATGTGAAATTTTTGTGAGAAACCACCACGTTTACGAGTTGGGCCTTATGGTAAGACTTTCAAACGTAACTACGCCATTACAATAATCTCTGTTTCTATTATTTCTGTTGGGTACAGATTAACTATCATGTGAAATGCCCTAAATTGAGTTTCTTGACCCCATAATGTCCATTCTTGGCCCATAATGTAGTAGATTTGTAAATATTACCTTGATTAACTTGAACTGGTAGTTGTGGAAATGTGTTGCTGTTGGATCTTTGATAAGGTCCAAATGCTGGTCGAAATAAATTGGTAATTTGACCAGGAGATGCAGTTGTTGTAGTCGAAGTTGGCATTGTGGCTGTGTTGGATTGATTGCTATTGTAAACTGCCTCCGTTGGTTGTGAGTTGAATGCTGTTGGGCTGTTTGCCATTCCTTCAGCAGTGGGTGGTGGTAATGGTTGGCTAATTGGATCCAATCCTTGACGTAATCGTTTTGCATTTTGGTTTTCGTTTTCACAGGCCTGGGCCAGAATTTGTTCGGCGACGACTGACGTCAAATGTGAAGGCATGGGTCGATTTGGAGACAGGAGTCCAGTGCTACCAGGAAGTTGAAGGATCTTCTCGAGTTCGCTTATGACGTCTGCACGATTTCAAATAGGTACGAATACGTTTGCGCGCTCTTTCACCAAACTCTGGAAACTGACGCAAACACGAATCTGAGAAACAAACAAAACATTTAGACTAAATTATGGTGAAAAAATGGTTTCTTTTAAATTGCTGCATTACCGATAATTGCTTGAATTTTCTCTCTCGGCTGCCGTGAAATGGGCACCATCCGATCCAGATTTTCATCGACGAATAATCGAACAAACATCTTTTTTTAAAAAACGAATAGAAAATCGAGTGTTTAAGTAAAAGAAAATATTATCGGTATAGGTGATTTTCAGTTGTATACATTGAAAGCTTTGAGTCGTTCGGGATCTTGAGGTGTCGATCCTGTCATCGACATCGTCGTCGTCTTCGTCATCCTCGTCTTTGACAGTTCCGGGGGAGTGATCTCCGGCGTCACACATGGTGACGTCCAAAGTCTTTGAAGACAAGTCCAAGGTGATGGGATCGGTGGCATTAGTGATGGATGTCATCATTCGATTCGGCGTAGAAGAAGTTGAGGAAGAAGAAGAAGAAGTAGATGGAGAATTTTGTTTGATCTCTTGATGATCCATTTGGTATCCAGCTGTCATGCCTTGGGACTGGTGGTAGATGATGTTGACTAGGCGTCCCAGCCGAGCTAAAAGACGACTTCCTTTAAAACACAAAAATTGAAATTTTGAATAATGAAATGCTTTCATTTAAAAAGAGAACCGTTTTTTTTTTGTGTGTGTGTAGAGACAGAAACTCCTACCGGGAAAAGTTCCAAGTTTTTGTTTGTTTTTTTTTGTTTTTTTACTTTTCTTTTCCTTATGGCGCTGTATAACACAACATCTCACGAATCGATAGACTTTATTTTCCTCGGGACAACGAAAGAAACAAACAAAAAATAAAAAGGGAAAAGAATCCCGGAGATCTTTTCATCCTCTCTCGTTTCAGTCCGCCATCGCCCACTCCCATCGCTTTCTCAAATTTTTGTTTTAAAATGAGATGGGCTCTTTTTTCGCAGAAGAAACTCAAACGCTTGATGATGATTGCGATATAATCAAATCTCTCTCTCGAAATATGTTTTACTTTCGTGCCCCCTATTATTTTGGTTATAAGGAGATTTTCGTCCCGTAACGCGCAAGCGCTGCCAGATCGTTAAATTTTGTTGTTATTTTACCGTTTTTTTGTTGTTTGTTGTTTTTTTTTTGTAGTTAAACCGCGCCCTTTTTTTAAAAAAAATGAAACGAGAATGGGCGGCTATTTCTTAAGTAACACTCCTTGTAAGGAGACAGGAGCTACTTTGACATCATCAAATGTCTCAAAGTAGAGAAAACGGTGTCGAAAGGAAATTAAATCGAAAATAATAAACTTACGGCGCGATCCAGTCCAAGGAGTTGCTGATGGGAAACACCGGCCAATGTTGCGCGTTTGAGGAGCGTGCTGGTCAACGGCAGACTCAGGTCGATGTTGTTTGTCGTCACTGCCAAACCCATAAGGAGCGAACTAGGAGTAGGAGGGATGGGTGAGGCTTGGCCCAGCCCCAAGTATCTGAGCTGCTGCTGGGACCAACTAAAGAAGAAGAAGAACTCGTCGTTGTAACAGCAGCAGCAAGTCGGCTGGACTGCGGCGGCGTCGGAGGGAGGTGATGGTGAGATTTGGTGGTGGTGGTGGCAGGAGCAACGGTGGCCGTCACGTTGGCTGGAGTGTGTGGAGATGCCGGAGGAGTTGGTGAGCCGGGTGAAACTCCTTGATTGGAAGAAAGGAGGCCGTTAGGAGCTGATGTCCGTCGAGCCTACGGTCATGGACGATGAAGGAGGAGAAGGATTGAGAACGACGGCGGACGAGGCGCCGTTGCCGCGCCGTTGGCAATCTGCGCATTGCATCAGGAAACGTGTCACAGCCTCGCGCGGAAGGAAAGCGTAAATTTCTGTAATCTTTTTTTTTTTGAATAGAGAAAAACAACAACAACAAGGAAAAGATTAGGCGCGCCTCTTTTTTCGGCTAAAATTGTGTGAGGAAGAGAATCAACTTACGGCTCGATAGGTCCGTTTCTGTCCGGCGTGTTTTCCTGTTGGCGGACGTCCGCCGCTGTTGCTCATAAATTCGACATGTTCTCGATAAATAATGTCGAAAAAGTCTTCGACGACGGCCACTTTTTTGTAGACGGGCCGATCTTCACCTCCCAATTCATCCTGATAGTTAAAAGAAACAAAGTGAGTTGTGTGATTTGTCGAGTGTAGATGGCGTTGACGAACGTGTTGTGACCGGAGCACACACACAAAGGAGCCTAGACTCTTCTCTCCTTATCCACGTATTCGTATAGGTTGTTTGTGTGTGTATAGAGAGGGGGGGGGAGAGAGAGAGACAAGAGAAGAAAGAGAAACCAGTTTGGGATGGATTGGGACGAGGTGGGTGGGTAAGCCTGGAGAGTATATATATAAGAAGTAGAAAAAAAGAAAGAAACAGGAGGTAGGGGGGAGAGTTCTATTGGATTGGTGTGTGTAGTCATGGCGACGGGAATCTGTGTGCTGGTGAACGAGCGAGTAGGAGCCGGGCAAGGGCAAAAACAAACACGTCAAAGAGGAAAAAAAGAAAAAGCTGCACGTCCCACGTTTGGAGGCCCCTCCGACCAACGAGCGAGCCGACCCCAAAAAGGGAAGTAGATACTCGATCCCGCCCTGAATCTTGTTTGCTTCTTTCTTTATATCAACAGAGAAAGAGAAGAAGAAACCCCGAAAAAAAGAGAAGGAGGAAAAAGGAAAAAAGGGAGAGAGATATTATCGTCTGCCATAGAAGAAGAAGAAGAAGAAGAAGAGTCAGTGAGTGGAGGGATCCATGAAGAGTAAAAAAGAAAATATATAAAAAAAAGAAAGAAAGAAACTGCCGGAATCGTCTGTCGTCTGCTTTTTAGACTCTCCGACCGTTAACGACCCGCCGCTCGTTAGGAGACTCGACAAGGAGCTTCCCTCCTTTATTTATTTTTTTTTCTGGGCTGTTCTTTTGTCTTTTCTTTTTAGAGAAGATTGGAGGATGGATGTACCGTTTGATTCTTCTCACCTTAATTTCTCTTTTGAGAAGAAGAAGAAGAGAACGGAAGGGTAAATCAAAATACGACGACGATAACATTCGGGGGGTAGAATGCGGAAAGAAATGCCGTGGCATGAACAACTTCCTGTCATTGTGTTTGTTTTTGTTGTTGGTGGTGGTGCTGGTAGGAGAGTTGAGTGTGCCGCGAATGATCAAAACGGGTTGAGAGAGAAAGAGGGTGGTAGTATTGGGGAGAGCACCTTATACACATCGTCGTCGTCGTCGTTCGTTCGGGATATAATACACGACGACGACGACGACAAAAGAAAGAAAGAAAGAAAGAAAGAAATAGAGAAAGAGGGAAGAAGCGGATGGCGTAGAGGGGCACAGAGGCATGGAAAAGGGGAAGAGGAGGGGGGAACGTTCCATCCGGCGGACGATGGCGAACGCGGGCGTCCCCTATTTGGCGCCACCACAGACAGTGGACATGGGGGAAACAGAAGAGAGTGGGATGAAAAGGGAGGTAGGAGGATATATAACAAAACAGCGTCGACCGTGACAGCAGCCAGAGGGGGGAGAGAGAGAGAGAAACCGACCCCCACCACCTATTTTTATTTTTTTTTATTTTTTTTTTTCTAGTCGTTTCTTTTCTTTTCACCCGAAAGGACCTCCACCGGCCCCCACCATCGATCCACTCTATTCTACAACTACTCCGGCCTCTCCCCTGTCTGTCTGTCTCTCTCTCTCTCCGGTTAGGGAGGGCTGCTGCTGCTGGCTGTTACTTGCATTTGCTCTGATGGAGTGTCTTGTCTCTTCTTCGGTCGTCATTGGGCTCCTCCCTTCTTCTATTCCGCACCGGAGCAACGACTCTCTCTTCCCCTCTTCTTCTTCTTCTTCTTACTCGGTCGTCAAAGAAGAAGAAGTAAGTCTATATACACACACACACACAAAAGCATCAACCCACAGTACTACCACCCACTCGGCGTCAAGACGCGCTCTCTCCCCACCATTTCTTTTTTTTTTTTTGTTTCTTTCTTGTTTTCCTCGTTAACTTTCCACGTGCGTCCCGTATGGAAAGCGGACGGTGGTGGTGGCGACGACGGCGCCTTTTTTTTTTCTTTTCTCCCTCCCATTTGAAAGTTATTCCAAATGCGCATCGATGTAAAGAGAAAGAAAGAAAATGGGGAGGATTTTTACGTGATTCGTTATTATTTTGCAGAGGTGCAATTGTCTGGGAGAAAGAAAGAAAAGAAGAGTTTTTTTTGTTTTACCTTTGCGGTGCTGGTGACGACGTAGAGTTCGTCGTGAGACGGGTCGTTGGTTCCAGGAAAAGGCAAAGTTTGTGGCTCTGCTGACACGAGGTCCGATGAAATGGATGAGGAAGGAGAAGACGACGACGAGGAGGAGTCTGTTGTTGGATTGCCAGCAGTTCCACCGAGACGGAAACCTTTGGCTCGAACCCAGAAACGAAATTTAGACGAGTCGGCCCCGTTCGATCGGTCCTCGCCCCTCAAAATCCTGGCGATTCGCTCCGATTTGCGCCGTGAAATTGTTTTCGTCTTGGCCGCATCCCCGTACGTCTAGAAAGAAAGAAAAACAACAACAACATTTAGATGATGACGGGACCCTTTTTTTTTTCTCTGTTTATTTTTTTGTGGGTCATTCGTGAATTCGTGTGCAGCGACGGAAACAAAAACAAAAAAAAAAGGAGAATTAAGGGAACACGGACCTGCATCACCCAAGGCTGGAAAGCTTCTTTCATTTGTTGTCGGCGAATGGACGCGGCGGCTGATGTTACCGCAACCATCACGGCCGCCGCCGCCGCCGCTTCATCGCCGTTGTTGTTATCCCGTCTGCTGTTTGACGATGAAGAAGAAAGAAAAGAAGAAGGAAGGAGGAGCTTCTTTGACTGGTCGGTTGATGACGGCCGGTTTCTGTTCCGGCTTGCTGTTGGCTCTGCTGTTGTTCTTGCTGTTGTTGTTGAGGCGTTGCTGAAAGGGTCCGGCAATAGAAGAAGGAGGATTTTGTGGGCTGCAGTTGTTATCGACGGCAGGTGGAAACACGGTCACCGGAAAGCCATTAGCGACCTGCTGCTGTAGCAGCAGCAGCGACTGTTTTCTGTTTTTGGATGGCGTCACTGTCGGTTGTTGTTGATGTTGTTGGTCCTGCTCTGTTGATCCGGTTCGATCTGACAAGGAAGGAGGGCCGATGACCGTCGTCGTTGTCGACAAGAGATTGAGACCATTTTTCATTTTGTTTTCTTTTTTGATCATCATCATTTTCTTTTTCTTTTTAAATGAAATGATTTCTTCTTCTTCTTGCTCTTGTTCCGATTCCATTGAATCTTTTGTATTGTTTTGGTCTTGTTCTTCTTCGGCCCGTCGTAACATTTTCATTAATTCGTCGTCCATTTGATCGTCATCTCCTTCCACTTTGATATCGTCGACAGGAGCGGTGACTAGCGAATGCCGTGGACGTTGTCCCGTTTTGAGACGAGTCGATCGAACGTTTGAAACGATTCCGCCCGTTGTCGATTCTCGTCCTCGTTTCCGGCTGTTTGTCGCCGTTTGACTCCGCATTTTCCTCCTTCAGAAATCAGTTGACAAACACACACACACACACACACAACCAAATGTCGTCAAATGTCAATCGATAATCAAAAATAAACCAAACACACAGAGACACGCAGCACTGGACAAAACATCAACAAGTTCCCTCAACTGGGCACATCTAGTCACACATAGAGAGACACGGATGTTGTTCAATTTTATGAATTTCGTCGTTGTATATTTTGATTTCAAAAGGATCACCGTTGCAAAGTCTTTTTTTTTTTCCCTATCGACACACAAAGAGACACACACACAGAGAGAGAAAGAGAGTGAGTGAGAGCCGCTGCCGTGTGAGAGAGAGAGAGACAGAGGGGAGTGAGTGAGTCAAGTCCGGCTTGTTGTTGAGAAGTGGCCGATAGTGGAACTGGTGGAACCGTGTATATAGCATCAGAAGCAGGAACAGCAGCAGCCAAAGGAGGGGGGGTTTTTCACCACCCACTACCGCCTTCTTCCCCTCTACTCGACAGTCGGAGAGAGAGAAGAGATAGACGACGACGGCGGCCCACACACACACATCCAGCCAGTCCCTCTCTCCCACCCTCCTTCTTTTTCGCTCAAAGTGGGAGGCAACGCCGCGCCACACTATATCCTCTCTCTTAGAACTCGTACTGCAACTAGACTCTCTTCACAACAGCAGCCGCAGCAGCTCCTAGTTCTTTTTTTTTTCTCCTTATATATTTTCTATATGGCAGCAGCAGCAGCAGTAGCAGTAGCAGATCCTGTATACCCCTGCCCCTCTTTATAGTTGAGAGACACAATCCGCCAAAAGAGAGAGAGAGAGACGCCGTCCAGCAGCAGCAGCTCTCTCAACTCCGTGGCCGCCGGACGTGATAAAACCTCTCTCTACACACACACAAAGAGCGTGGCCCCTTCTCTCTTTACTTTTTTCTCTTTTCTTTTTATGTATTTATACGAGAAAGGCAGCCCCCAAAGGAAACGGATTCCCGAATGGGACAGAGTTTCCTATAAGACTGTGGAAGAGTTCTACGAGGCAGCGGCGGCGGTCTGCAACCCACACGAACGAACGAACGAATGGGGGGGGGGGGGGAGAAAAACTCCCACTTTGTTGTGTGTGTGCGTCTTTCAAAGTCGGTGGCGTCGTCGTTGCGGGAGGGTAGGTGGGTGGAAAAAAGAGGGGAGACTCTCGTTTCATTTCCGTCGAACGAAAAAATAAATAAAAATAAAATAAAAAAAAAGGAGAGAGAGAGAGAGAGAAAAACCCCTCCTACGCCGTTCGTTCGGTCTGGCACATGAAAAAGAGATGAAGAAGAAGAAGATATGAACTAAACTTACCTTCTGTTCTCTCTTTTTATTTTTTTTTCCTCTTTTTTAGTCTCGTGTGTGTGCCAGTTGAGTGAGAGGAGCCCCTATTCTTGATCCTCCCCTATTCCACCTACCGCCACTCTATACGCTCTCTCTCTCTTTTATATATATTTTTCTTTTTTTCTTTCTTTCTTTCTTTCCCCCATCACCAGCAGAGCGATGGGGGAGATGGAGGCAGTTTTTTTCTCTTCTTTTTCACATAGAAGAAGAAGAGAGACGTGAACATTCGGGTCTCTCATCAACTGCCGAGCGCTTCGGTCCGCTCGTTCCTACGTCGGTCGGTTCTTCTTTTCTTTTCTTTTCTTTTTTGTTGTGTATGTCCTCCTCCATTTTCTTTTTTCTTTCAACGTCAAGGGGGTTGGGACCACGATAGAAGAAAAACTTGGACAGGCCGGCCGAATTGCTTTTCTACAACAACCAAAAATATTCCAAACTTGAATGAAATTCTATTCAGGGCCATAAGGATATCACATTTTATGATTTCAGTTTTTTTTTTTTTTTGTAATTCTTGTCGTTGACTTTTTGATTCACGTACGAATCAACGGGGTCATGGAGGCTAAGAGACGGACACAGAACGTCAGACATGTCCAGTCTTTTTTTTTTCTTCTTCTTCTTCTTTCTTTGTTGAAAACCGCCGCCATCCCATTTTTGTTTTGATTTTCCTCATTTTCCGTTCAGACACAAGAAGAAAAAGACAAAAGTCCTGGTCCAATCTAACGGGCCGACCCGTGACAAGAGGCACCACCTACTCCCCTGCGGCGACAGCGGGTGATACATTTCCAGTGGGGCGCGTCGATCGGTCCGTCCGTTCGTCTTTTCTCTTTACAAAAAAATGATGACGACCCACCCACCCACCAACACAAAAAACAACTGCCCCGCCCGCCCACGGCTCTCTCTGTCTGTGCGTCTTGTTTGCTATAAAGGGAATTTTCACGATTTTTACAAAGAAAAACCAAAAACGACGACATTTTTTGTCTCTGTACATCGCCAAAATGCATTTTGTGTTTTACAAAACAAAAGGAAAATGGAAACAATTGATGTGTACACCACCCACTCACCTTGTCACGATCCTCTTGCGCACAACCGTCTGCTCTAAACTTTTTAAATAATAATAAACAAAAAATTAAAAAAAAAGTCTGAAGGAGGGTGAGCTATTATTAGACTGTCGCACACGATACCGAAACTTTCGTCAACATCATTTTAATCATTTGAGAGAGAGAAAAAGTGTTTTTTCTTCTTCTTCTTTCAATCGTTTTTTTTTTTTTGTTGTTTTGTAAGAAAAAAGTAGCCGTGACGCCATTGCGGCAGTTATAGGACGTCAAATTTCATTTTCATGCCTCTTTTCCCGTGGTTTTTTTTTCTTCAACAGCAGTAGTAGTTCTAACTAGCTAGCCAACCAACTGAAGAGAGTAGCTGCAACTACAACATGTCGTGCATGGCTGGTCTGATGGTATGCAAATGCTATGCAGACGAGCAAAAATTAAGGCCAACTTGTTGATATGGGCGGCTGTTTCCCCGGTGTTGGGTTTGATGCGGGTTTCCCATTCTCTCTTTTATCTATTTACTTTTTTTTTTGTTTTTTGAAAAGTCACCACCAGGTACTTAGAACTCTCTCATATCTATTGGGTCCCACAGCAGAAAAGGCCGCCATTAGATTCGTCGTCGTGGGTCCCGCTCTCTTCTTTTTCTTTTCCATTCGTCGTCCAATTCTTTTTTCTCCTCCACACAGCTGACAGCAGAAAAGAGAGAAAAAGAAACAACATGGTCGTCTTCCGTCATATGCGGTCACTGTTTTCCCCCTGAAGCGCCGCTCATTCGTCCAATCTCTTCTTTCCTACCTTTACCTTTGGTTCTTTCTTTTTCTTTCAACTTGACGGACACACAATGTTCTCTCGTCCTCTCTCTCTATGTGTACATACACTGGGTTGAGTGTGTACACACATAGTTTGATTATGGGCCAAGACTCTACACACACACACACATACAATATCCAATGATGTTGTTGTTGTTGCTTTTGTTTTGATTGACCGGCTTGCTGCTGACTTGTTGTTCGTGTACGGGCCAGCGCAGCGCACGAAACCCAGCGGTTGTCGTGCGGTTTTCACATGCAACACAAAAAGAAAAGAAAACAAGACGCACAAATAATCATCATGATAATAATAATAATAATAATGGAGAGAGAGAGAGAGGGGCTATGGTCCACGTTCTCCTTATTTTTTTTTTTTATTTTGGGTCCTTTTGGTCTTGTTTCTTTCTTTGATGATCAAATTCAGTGGCTGCAAGGGAATAGGAGAGAAAATTGTTATCATCAAGTCACAAGGTAAAGAAAAAAGAAAGAAAGAAAGAAGAGATTGAGAGAGAGCAGCAGCAGCAGCAGCAGCAGTGTGATGGCCCCCACAGCCGCAATAACAAGGAAAAGGCTCAGCCGACATCTGGTCCGTCTCTCTCTTTCCCATTTTCTTTTTGCTTTCTTTCTCTCTCCTGCCACTCTGTGGGTGGGCCCTCGGACAGACAAACAGAAAGGAGGAGAGAGAGTGTGGCAGTTTGTGTTGTTGTGTGGAATAAGGAGACGAGAGAGAGAGAGAGAAAAAAAACAAGAAAGAAAAAGGTTTTGTTGTTGGTTTGGTAGACGGGACCGTGTTGGCGTCCCCCCACACACACACACCCAGCAGAAGAAGAAAAAGAATCGAAAATTGTTGTTTTGTTGTACCGTTGGATCGAGTTGACACCATGGCTATTGGGTCGTCCGTCGATTCTTGTTTTCATTTGGCTTCAGTTGTTTTTCGTTTTTCCCGATGGCCGCCGCCGCCGCCGCGTTCAACGAACTTTGTCCAAAAAGTTTTCTCCTCTTTTTTTTTCTTTGTTGTTTCTTTGTTGTTTGTTCTTATTTTCTCTCCTGTCTCAATTCATTGGCCAACAAGCCAAAAACAAAAAATGAAGAGTCTCATTTTTTAAATATATTTTCATCTGTGACCGCATGAAATGGACACGGAGGTCTCCCCCCTCTCGACGGGAAAAAAGGGGAAAGAAAGAAAAGAAGACGGGGGCGATTTAAACTTCTTTTCGTCTCTCTCTCTCTACTTGTCTGCTGTTTAATATTTGAAGTGTCTTGTTTCTATAGAGAAAAAGAATGAGGAGTAGGCAAAAGATAGGGACCAAGACACGAGTTGGAGGTCGTTTTGATATTTGAGCAGAAACTGAAGAAGAAAGAAATTTCCTTCTTTTTTTCAACCCTTTTTCTCTATCCCAGTAAAGTATCTTTTATATTTATGTAGAGCTGTTCTTGTATATATGTTGAAGGATATGTATAGGCAGAAGCAGGAGCAGCTCTTTCCCATCTTGCCGCATAGAGTTAGACGACCGACCGACCAACCGACTAGGCTATTATATGTTGTACCCTCATGTGTACTGTGTGTGTCCCTGTGTACAGTACAGCAAAAGAGCCGAGACACTACTACCACTACTACTGTGTGTCTGTGTGTTTGCTATTGGCTGTCAGAGCTCCGGCACGTACGTTCTCACGCACACAAAGAGATAAAAAAAAAAAATGGGAAAATCTCCCCAGAGCGGAACGGTGTACACACCCACACCCATCTCCCAATATATACACACACACAACAACATCAGGCGGCGGAGCACAGGGGGGGGGGGGGGAGTTAAGGGACCAAGTCACATCAGCTCAAAACGGTTTCCTTCTTCTTCTATGTCGTCGTACGTAGAAGAAAAAGAAAAAGCACGTTTCCCTTCCTTCTCTCTCTTTGCGGAACACGCTCCGGTTGTGAGGGGAAACCGACCGACAGGAGAAGAAGAAGAGGCCGTTTCTTCTCTTGTCGCAATAACCCAATCCCCCCCCCCCCCTCGTTCATTTCTTTTTTTCTTTCTTTATGCGATAGCACACAGAGAGAGGGGAGGGTAGTCCTGGTGATGGTTTCCTTGGTGGTGGGTGGGTGGTTGTATTTTAGAAAACGGGACGACGACGGGCTTTTTCTCTTTCGACGACGGTGCCTTCACAACTTGACGAGAGCACACACAAAAAAAAGGAAAATGGAAGAAGAACTTTAGACGGGCAAATAGAGAGAGGGGACAACGACGACGGGCAACAAGAGTCACGAGGAGGGGTAGGAAGAGGATTTGAGAGTTACTGGGGTATCCAAACACGATCTGTTTCGTTCGTTTTTTTTTTTCTTTTTAAAAAAAAGAAAGAGAATTTCGGTACGGGACGACGTCAATGTCACGATCCTCCTTTTTATGTTGTTGTTGTTGTTTTTGTTCCCACACAAAGTTCATTTGTTTTTGTTTTTTTTGTTTGTTTTCTTCTTGTTGTCCTTTTTGGGCAAAGTTGTTTTTCTGGCCGCGCTCTGTCCCGTTTCTCTCTCCTTTTTGTTGTTGTTCCTTTGTCTTGTCCGGTCAGACCAACAACAAAAGAGATGGACCATAACTTTGTCTCCTTTTCTCTATTTGTGTCGGGTTGCCCAGTCGAATGGATGGGTGAGGAGGAAACCGGACAAAACACACACACACACACAAAAAAGAGAAAGACTCTCCCAAACGGGCAAACATACAGAAAATGTAGCGGCGGGCGACGGATGCGGGCGGGGGCGTTTGGGTTGGCGCTCCTCCTTCTCTACCTCCTACTCTCTCTCTTCATGACGGCCCGGCCCGTGTCGTTCCGCCGGTTGCCATAACACCAACACACTTGACTGGTTCTTCTTCTTCTTCGCTTCCATTTCATTCCTCCAAACTTGGACTTTTAACGTGACGCCACTTCTTCTTTCATCCACCCATCCATCCATCCATCCTACACTTTTTTTCTTCTTCTTCTTCTTATCCAGTCAAATCAAATCAATCAAAGTCTTTTCAGCCGCAATTTTTTTCCCTTTTTTTTTCGATTTGTTATTTCAGAAAAAAAAAACTTTTCTGTCGGCGTTTTTTTTTTTTTTTTCTTCGCTAAATGGTTTCCGCTCCTTTCTTCGTTTCATTGAGAGGCGCCACGTCTTTTTCCCGTTTATGGATAGAAAACGGCGGATCGTTTCTTATCCGCGTTCCGCCGTCACCGGAGGGGGTTCTTCTTGCCTCGCTAGTCAAAAGAAAAACGGAATGAAATAAAAATATTCCGAAACTGACCAAATGGGACGCCTGGAAAAAAAACAAAAAAATTGGTCAAAAGAGAAAGAAAATAAAATTGTCTGGCTGGCCGGCCGGCCGGCCAGTCTTTTGCGTACTATCCAGTCCACACATATACCGCCCAGCACTTCACAATGAAACAAAGAAAGAAAGAAGAAAGAAAGAAAGAAAAATACATAAATAAAAACGAAAAGAAATAAATAAATAAAAAAAAAACACCTACTCCTTCGGGGAAGATGGTGGGGTTCGGGTTGATTGGGTGTAACGGGCCATTGTAAAAATAATATTTTGCCTTTTTTATTTTTATTTTTTAGAACAAAGAGGAGGAAATCCTTTTCGTCGATGGTTGAACTTTCCCTCAGCTAGTCTACACTGGGCGACATCTAGCGCTAGCATGTTTAACATGATTGGACGGACGGATATGGATTGGTCGCAATGGGCGAATAGCCAAGATCCTGCGCGGCACAAAGACGAGTCAACGCACACACTGTGTAATAGGGTTCCGTTCCTTTTGCAGTTGTTGTTCTCCTGCGACTAGACGGATCAGTCACTGCCCTCCTCACTACGTCAGAGTCCGCAAAGGCAACAGCACAATAGGCAAGTCGAATTTTGTTTCAAACTAAAATAGAATTTTATTTTTAAATATAATTTTTATAAAGTTGGCTCGGATGGTGGTGATAGGCTGACTATTTATAGACTGGCGTAATAATTCACATAGCTGATCGATGTGATGACTTGATGGTTTATTTACGTTCCTTTTTTGTTTTTTCAAAACAGACAGAGAAGGACCAAGATGGCAGGATCACCGGATAAATCAGAAGAAGGTAACACCATTTTCTTACTCTGATTCAAAAGCAAATTTTTGAAATGTCTATTTTTTGAATGTAGGAAATGTGGGCAACGTTGCACAGGTCGTCGTTGTCTTGGTTACAGGCGGATGCGGATACGTTGGCACTCACACGGTTCTCCAACTCCTGGAACAAAACGTCCACGTCGTTGTGGTCGATAATCTGGCCGGAGTCACTCGCGGTATTTATTTAAAATTTAATTTTTAATTTTGCAATTAAAAAAGGTGAAACAATCCAATTGTGGAGAGATTCTTCATTTCCCTCGACGTGTATGAATCATCCCCGCCGGACGCATTGAATTTCGAGACGTCCGGGGAATGTATCGAATCATGTGAACGTGATTGGAAATTTGATAACGCACATTTGAGCGAGTGTCGACGATGCAAATGTTGATGATGGATGTTTGATTTCTTATTCTCATTTGTGTGTTGTATGCGAAAAACAGGAAGCGATGAGAAGAAACCGACGAGTTTGGAACGAGTGGAAGAATTGTCGGGCAAGACGGTCGATTTCCACAATGTCGACATTAACGACGCCGAATCTCTTGACAAGATTTTCAAATTGGTGACTAACATTTGATCTTCTTTTTTTTCCTCCTTTGGCTTTGAAGTTGATAAAAATAATTGTTTCATTCATCTTTTGTCCGTTAGTATCGATTCGACTGCGTCATTCATTTGGCCGCTTTGAAATCAGTCGGTGATTCGTGCAGGTTGCCACTTGACTATTACCGGAATAACGTGGCCGGCACTGTCACTCTATTGGAAGTACTACACCCATCAAAATGATATGTAACTGATTTTATTTAAATGTATTCCCTTCTCTGTAGATAATGAAAAAGAATCAAGTGGTGAAATTGGTTTTTCTCATCGTCGGCCACGGTTTACGGCGAACCGCAATATTTGCCCATCGACGAACAGCACGTGACTGGGCAGCGTGTCACCAATCCTTACGGCCGCAGCAAATACTTTATCGAAGAAATATTGCGCGATCTTTGCACTTCTGACCCGGTGTGTGATTTTTAAAAATATCATTTTCAATTCATCAATTCAATTAAAAAATTGAATTCATTTTTGGGGTTTTGAACTGACGGACAGAAATGGAGTGTCATCTGTTTGAGATATTTCAATCCAGTTGGAGCTCATCCATCGGGAAGAATAGGAGAAGATCCTGCCGGTGTTCCTTGCAATTTGATGCCTTACGTGGCTCAAGTGGCCGTTGGACGACTCGAGAAATTGGCCGTTTACGGCAATGACTATTCAACGCCAGATGGCACTGGTATATAACATAAGCCACCCTTCTCTCTGTGCTCTCTCCTCTTTATTGATTTGCATCCGGCCGAGAGCTGACAAATTTCAGTTTAAAAATGTAATGATAATAAAATTGTTTGTTGAAAATTCTAAGGTGTCCGGGATTATATCCACATTATGGATTTGGCTGAAGGACATTGGGCCGCCACCAAGAAAATCCTGAAAGAAAAAGGAGCCAAAGGTCAGCACTGGGACGCCATTTTGTATTGATTTTCATGATGTGATATGTTGATTTTTCGATTGCGTGACATTGATTAACTGTCTTCTAAAAAGTATTGACCCAGCACCGAACCACGCCCTCGATTCCACTCCGTCGAATTGCTACTACTCGAGACAGAGAGTTTCGTTCTGTTTAATGGATGGATGGATCGATTGAATTCCTAATGATAATTGAACTTCTTTTTTCACATGATTAGCAGGAGAAGAAAGAGCAGGAGCAGGGGGTTCATGGCTGGCCTACAATTTAGGTCTGGGTCGTGGCTACTCGGTTCTGGACGTGGTGAAATGTTTCGAATCGGTCAGTGGACGTCCGATCGCCGTGGATTTCGTCCAACGAAGAGAAGGTGACGTGGCTTCGAGTTACTCGGATTGCAGCCTGGCCGTCAGACAGCTGGAATGGAAGGCCAGCCGCACTTTGACCGACATGTGTAAGTACTGTGCTCTCTGGTGCACCTTTGAATCTCTTCATTTATTGTGAAATTGGGTTTTTGTTTTAGTTTTATCACATTTTTGGTAGTCCTAGTCGTTTATGCTTTTCATAAGCCCAGCAGTTAGATTCGCTGGGTGGAAAATAAAAAATCAATAATCAGACGAGACCATCGATCAAGCAAACTTGTCCAGCCTCTTTCCCCCTCCCTGTCCAATAATAATACGTAGTAGAGAGGAAAAGGTCCCACACCGCACACATTCATTTTACAAGAAGAACATGTGTATTATTATTAAGGACATGCTCTTCTTATTGTAAAGTGCTGTTGGCCACTGTGTTATTAGACTTTATAGAGAGACGGCGCTCAAATTCAATCATTTCCGGCGATTCAATTCACTTGGTGGCTACTGGTCGTCAGAGTGAACTATTTTTCACATTGAGTGACTTTGTTTTGTTTTGTTTGTTTTTTTAAATTTTGAGTCATTCAAATGACAGGAGAAGCGAATCAAATTTTATTTGATTTTTGTTGTGTGTGTGTGTGTGTCGTCACAATCTGTTTCTGTCGTCGACACGTAACTCTTTAGCTATTCCGTGTGTGTGAGTGGAAACCCTTGAAATTCCGGGCTTCTTCTGCACGGTCCCACTGAGCAATGGGACAATGTGGACTACTGGGATTTCCCTCGACATGTTCGCCCTTTGGCGTTCCCGCCATGTTCCCTTTTTGCGTACACATGGAAAACACTGGAGGCTATTGCTTCAAGTGATTTCTATTTAGACTGTCTGCCCGATGTTGAGGGATTGAATCGACGACACGATCTTTCGATTATTATTCACTGCCGCCGCCCCACAGGGACGATTCCACCCCTTTTTTTTGCATGGCGGATTCCTTTCATGTTCGTCTCTGTGTTAGTATTTTGGGGTTTGGTTATTGTGGAAGATGTTGCTGCAGGCTGGAAAGTTTCTTGTCAAGTTTCTTACTCCTTCCAGCGACATTTGACTTTATAAAATTTTTCCTTACAAAAAAAAAAACGACTGGGACTATAGTACAAGACCGTGTAGTAGTTGAATTCAATTTTTCTTATTTTCTATACAAAAGAAATGCGTATTGTGTATGTATAGCACTCGATACTACATGTGTTTTCTCTGCTATCTTTGTGTGTGTGTGTGTTGTCAAATACAGGCCGGGACATGTGGAAATGGCAGTCGATCAATCCCAATGGATACCAATCCAATTGACATGAAGAACTGGATTCTTTTTTTAACAAAAATAAAAAAAGAGGAAAGGACAATCCATTGAACTCGCCAGCTCAACGAAACTTTCTTCCGTTTTTTTCTTTTTCCTTTCATTTATTGACTCGTCGTATATGGATAAGATTCAAATAAGATGATGTCTTTATATTTTGATACGATAATTACTTCCTCCCTTTTTATTTTTAGTTTTTACAAATAAGAATGCAAAAACAGAATGAAGAATTTTGTATTGTTATTTTTGGATGGCCAACTTAAGTTTTTTTTTCCGGTGGTGATCGTGAACTATATTCGTTGCTTTGATTTGAGGTGATCATGGCAATTTCAATGGAATGTTATTGGCTTCCGTGTTTGCGGGATGGCCTGCTCGTTGGTCTAGAGCCGTAGGGTTGACAAAAATAAAGTCAATCAATAATAAAAAGAGAAAAGAATGGGGCGGGCAACTGGCCTTTGGCGTATGTATAATATTATGGATTGATTCAATCAATGCGGTTTTCCCTCCTCATCATCGATATGCTCTAGTGTAGTATATGTCTTTTTATAGTTAAATATATATTTATTGAGTTTGCTTCTGTCATCGGTCACCATCCGTCACTTCCTTTCTCTTAATACGAGAATGTGTGCACATTATTTATAAGAAGAAAATAGGAAAGGATCTGCAAAAATCCTACCTCGGACGACTTTCTTTTTTTTAAATCTTTAGTCAGAAGGAAAAGAAAAAAACCCAACCCAAATTGTGTGTCACGGCGAGTGCAGCAACAGCAAATCAGTTTGTTTTCGTTCGCATGATGGGACCTGATTGGAGCAAACGACTTTTTGGCATCGACTCAACGTCGTCGTCGTCGTAAATTTTTTCGTTCTTCTTCTTCTTTCATGTCATCACGGTCGGGTTGTATACAGGATGACTAGTAAATAATGTATACACATGATGTACATATCCATCTTCGACTGGCTGTATATAATCTTCTTCCTCTGCTCCCTTTAAAAAGAGAAAGGATTTCATTGATCATTCAGTCATTGATCCGCATTCCTCGTTCTTTTTTTTTCCGTTGTCATTCGGCCCGACAATATCACCCGTCACGAAATCCATTCCCTTTTCTTCACTGCTGATGCGTTTTTTTTTTTTTTCTTTTCTTTTCTTCTATTTCGTTGCACCGGGTAAATAGTCAGGAAAAAGACTATGACGGCAATCAAGTTCGTTGAACGGCGGCATCACTCGTCTCGTCTTATATTATATCATTTGGTTTTTGATTTGAGTTTCATTTCATTTGACGTTGCTCCTGGTGGTGCACTTACATCACCGTCAAGAGTAGAAAGTTTTTCATGAGACTGTGACCTTTTGGAAACTTTTTATTTTGGAAGGTTTCAATATCCAAGGGGTACAACTAGGAGCAATGAAAAACGAGGATCGATATTTTCTAGTTTTTGTAGCAGCAGCAAGTAGTTGGATTCGATGGAAAAAAGTTCTTTAGACATTCATCCCAAGAGTAATAGAAGATGGATAATAATGTTCTACCGATGGTAAACACTTTAGCAAGAGTGATGCAGCTGGATAGTATATAGCATATCTGTATATTAGAGAGAGAGCTCGTACCTACTCCACTTGTGATGGCTCTAATGGAGAGCAATGTTGTCTAGATCTCTATATGTTTTACGTCTCTAACTGCAACAGCAAAAAGAAGAAGAAAATATATCTTTTTGGAGACTATATTCCTCCTCCTCGTTGTGTTGGGTAGTCGCTAGTCTTTCTTGATTAATATCTAATTGGATTGACTCTGTAGCTACGGATGTGTGCAGCCAAATCTCTAACGAAAGCGTAGAAAAAGGAATAAAATGGCCGAAGCCAACACAATAGTTTTAATGAATGTGTGGTGAATTACGTTAGTCATCATTCTATTTATTTTTTCGACTCTGCGACTTTGGTGTATTCAATCCACTACTATTACTACTACTACTGTACATATCGCGTGTGATCCAGTTCTTTTCATTTAGTATAGGAAGTTAGTAGGAACTTTTCTTGGTGGGTGGGCCACTCAACTTTGTTTCTCTCTCATATCTTTTCATTAAAGAAATGGAAACTCTAGAGAAAAGAAAGATGTTCTCCTGCTGCTGCATCATTGAGAGAATGAGCTATGTGTGTGTTATAGTTCCTGTTATCGATCCACGCCCAAACAACTAGCTGGGTCCATTACACAGTGCAATAAAACAATAGAATGCGATTCAAAGAACATTCATCAAAATGGATGAGCCCCCCCCCCCCCAAAAAAAAAAGTGGCAAACACAATAAGCTTTGTAACTTAAAAACAATCCGTCTAGACCATAAAAACCAGTCTATCCTTGGTTTACTTTTATCCAAGCTGATGATGAGTTATTATTATTCAAAAGAATATATATATTTTCCCTAGTGTGTGTGTTTGTTATTCCTAGTTGTTTTGCGTGTATTCTTTTGAAGGATAATGATCGACGACGTCATCGATCCTAATCTTTTATATTTTCTTTCTCTCTTTAAAAGAATAAAAGAAAAAGAGAATGATCGTTTTTGGTTTTTCATATAATATTGCTGTGCTGTGTGTGTGTCTCTCTATAATAACGTGACGTTGTTGTGCCGTGTGTGTGGCTTCGCTCTGCGTCATCCTCATCGCTTTTCAAACACACACGAAACATTAAAGGCAAACAAAATGGATCGACGTTTCAAATTTGACATGTAAAAACAAAAGACACGATGGCGGCGGCGGCGGCGGCCTAATATCTTTATAAACCCCACGACGACGACGACGATGATGCCGTTATTCATCATGGATAGAATCTTCATCATTCAGAGGGCGTGTCTGTGTCTATTGCAAATAGGAGCGATCCATGTTTGTGTATGTAGACGTCATCTCTCTGAAAGACTCTGAAATATCAGAAAATAAAAGGATAAGGGAGTTCCGAGCCGGAAGGCTCAGCTGTCTTTATAATATAGATCGAAACGATCTTTCTTTTTTTTTTTTCAAATGATGTTGTTGTTGTTGAGAGATAAAAGAAAATAGGGAAACTACCGGGTCCGTTTCGGATCCTCATCTGAAATTGGGATGTCGAAAGGTCGAGAGCTTCTTCTTTTTTTTGCACCGCAGTAAACACACGAGAGAGAGAGAGAGACAACAGCTCAGCACAACGCGTCGGGAATGTACAAAATGACGTTTGTTTCGGCTGGACCTTTTTCTTTTTATTTACTATAACAAAAATACGAACCGACGACGAGGTTTTTTTCTTTCTTTCTTTCGTCTTGTGATTCGCGTTGTCGTTGAGAAAAATACGAATAAAGGAGGAAAAATCATGGCCGTCATCACAAAACCGGCGACAAGGAGAGAGAGAGCCTCTCTCTCTTTTTTGGGGTTCCGGCGGAAGAAAAAAACAAGAATCGTAAGTCTCAGATCTTATTTGATGTTGTGCAAAAGTCATCAACGCCAAAGTGTCGTCCTCTTTGACGAGCCATCCAGCCATCCTGGGTAAAGGGGGTTCCTCTCCCAATTTTGTTTCTCTCTTTTAATTCTCTTTCATTGTGTTCCATATATGTGAGAGACGGACAGATAGATCATATTTCATCGGTTTCCCAAATGTGTAGTAGACAATTACAATGAAAGAGGTTGAGGCGATATGACGAGTTTTTTGTCCATCACCTGCTTTTCATTTCGTGGGTTAGAGTGGGGATTTACGTAATTCGCCTTCTTATAATAAGAAGAAAAACAGACAGACAGGTGAAGGAAAGTGCGTCCAAGTGGAACCGAAAAGGGAAAACAACTCCCCAATTGCCCCCCCCCTCGATGAATTTTTGGTTTAAAAAAACGATTTCAACGGCTTATCTAATACGAGATAATTAGAGAATCGTGATAGTTTCACAATATACAATAAAAGTTATTGTCTTCTTTTTATGTTTGTAAAACAAAGTGATTGTCATCATCAATCGAAGAGTAGCGTGTTTATATAAAAAAAAGTTACTTTTCCGTTCGATATTTTTCTTATATCCAATCACAAAATGAATACCTTTGTTATTAGAGTGGTGGTAGGGGGTTGGTTTCAACTGTAACAGCTGATTCTGCTGCTACTGCTAACTATACAACGTTTTACCCTTTTAGAGAAAAACCCGGCGACGA
This sequence comes from Daphnia galeata, assembly GCA_030770115.1. NCBI lineage: Eukaryota > Metazoa > Arthropoda > Branchiopoda > Diplostraca > Daphniidae > Daphnia > Daphnia galeata. Next base: position 12,257,439 of record CM061118.1, read on the forward strand.
ACCCAAACATCGGAAAAGGGAAAATGCGGCTCCATTATTATTATTATTATCAAACCATACCGACTTGAGTCTCCCCCTTTTTCATCTCATTTTCTGCGTCTGTTGCTGTTGGAAATTCTCCGGGGGTGTCTGTTCTCCCCCTCCTGTAGAGTTTTTCCTGCTTATTAGTTTGGTTGGTTGAATACTGTTATTGTGTAAATGCATTTATCGAAAGGGTTTATATTCGGAGCACGGCTTAGTATGTTTCATTTTTGGTCGAAGAGCACTTGTACGGTGCGGTTTATACAATAAATCGATGACGCCATTTAACAAAACAGAAGAAACGATCGTTTAAAATATGTAAATGAGTCAAATTTAGTAGAAGATAACGAAATCAAATTGACGGAAAAATAGAAAGGTAAACGAATAGTTTTGACGCTTCCATTGGTGGATATACAGCACAGCAGAAAGAATGGGGAAATATAAAATTTTTTTTTCTCGAGTACACAGGAAAGAGAAAGAACGACAATGTTGTTGTTGTTGTTGTTTTTAGGTTTCCACCGCATCGCGCCGCACGGCCATCATGGCAGCAGTGAGCGCAATCGATCGATCGGTTGCCGGTCCCCATCTAGAACCAAGGACCTGCTCTATAGACGACGTGACCGACTATACATAAGACATCAGACATAAACAGAGAGAGGCGTGTACACACAAACGTTCTTATGCATTGGGAATTCCCACGGTTTCTGATTGTTCTATTCGTTGACTGCTGGCCGGCCAGCCAGCAGCTCTTGTCAAGCTTCTTCTCCTGCCCGCCGAATATAGCTGTGACCCCCCCAGTGTCTGCGAGAAAACAAATAAATAAATAAATAGAAAGGACTAGACGTTCTCTATTATTGTTCTTTTGTTATAGTTAGTGAGAGAGAGAGATGGAGCTCGATCGATTGAGATTGCTGCTGTCTCTCTCTCTCTCTCAGCAGAGAGCCATTGGCCAGTCAGAGTGGCAACTTGTCAACGTAGGATCACAAAAGAAATCTCCTGTTTTTGTGGCCGACGAAAAGCCGCTCGTATTATGACACGATGATGATGATGAAAACCGTGTCTTGTCAATGTGAATTTCGTGGTTTATTTTTAAGAGTGGCGAGAAGAGGTTTCTCGTCTTATACTACGACCGGAGCTTCTTTTATCATTCACATCCGTTCACCGTCGTCGTCATCCCCCCGTCCTTCCTTACACAAAAAAAAAGAAAAAAAAACCTCCACAACGGCGGCTGTCTCCAGCTGCCAGCAGTTTGGAATGGATCAATTCCTCCTTTTTGGTCCCTTTGGCTACAGGCATCGAGATCAGATCCTCGTCTGAAAAATCTCATCCGTCTGTAGGCTATGTGAACATTTTCTCGTCTGGGGAATATACTCCTATAAATCCATCCATCCATCCATCCAGTCAGCCCTTTTTCTTTTCCCCCTCTCTCTCATAATATCTTTTTATTTTTTTTTTGTTTTTTCTTCTTCTTCTTACCCTGTAGACCGATGCGTGCAGAGCTGCTGGCGGCTGTTGGATCAATGAAACCGCGCTCCTCGTAGACTTGCTCCCTTACTAGCGCATGCAGGAGCAGCAGCTCGTCTTGTATATACGTGTAGGGCACATTTTTTATTCGCAACTCCCACTCGTATTTTTCCGAGGCTTATACAAGACGAAAACGTCTTTGCTGGATCTCTCCTCCTTTTGAGCTGGATGCGCCCCATATACGACCGTCGTCGCTGACTTCCAAGTTTATTTCTCTCTTTCTCCTATGCGTTTCCTTTCCTCTTCTTTTTGTCTGGGGGGGGGGGGGGGGGGGGGGGGGGTCGGAAGGGAAAGGAGATGGATGGGCCTTTTGCGATGCCGACGACGACGCCATTTCGTCCAATCACGAGAGAAACAAAAGGAGATTGTCTTTTTGGTTTTTTGGTCCTAATAAAATTGCGTCAAGAACCGCCTCGCGCCTGAGTTGCTCACGATCCAATATAATGAGACGCCCGGCAAACCTCAATCTCTTGTCCACCTTTCTCTCTCTGTGGAGGTGCGGGAGCGATAAAATTCTCTTTTATTTTTTTTATTGTTTTTATTTTTTTTTTAAGGAAATGGTAGCCAGATCACAATGTCGTCGTCTTTAATCATTTGAAATCTGTAAATGGTGCCACGAATTGCATAACAAAAAGTTTATTTTAAAATAGACGTTCATGTTGTTGTTGTTGAAGGCAACACAAATTTGAATAGATTGAGTGTGGGGGGGTGGTGGTCCATTGTAAACAAGATTTGTGTCTCTCATGAATTACGCATCTCTTCATCTACTTGGACGTGTTATTGACAATAGGAATCGCTCTATAAATAACTTGGATAGGTCATCAACTTTGATTGAATTAAAATCGAATAAAAGTCTTCCTTGTCTCACACACTACAGAAGTACGTCTAGGAATGTCGGTTGATCATCAACATCTTTGTTGTTGTTATATTTTTCCTTTTTATTTCGTGGCGTTGGGTGCGGTTCACATCCGGTTACAACTGACTGATGGTGGTGGTATAGGTCCGGATTATTTTCCTCTATTTATTGGCAATGGCAAAAAAATTGAGGAGCTCCGATCTGTGACTGGGTCATAGACGTCGATGAGTGTCATGTTTTGTTCGTGTTGTCACAATCAACTAACGGCCAAAGAAAAAAGAGGAAAAGAAGAAAAGACATTTCAATTCTCTCTCGTTTTTTTTGTGCAGTGCAACGGCTCGATATCTGCACTATGGACAAATAGTCGAGAGAGACAGGACAATGACACGGAAGACGACGAATAAAGAAAAAAAGAATTTTCCAAGTTGCTGCCAAGTCAAGAAAAAAAAAACGTGAATAAATAATTGCGTCATTGGTAAGGGAGAGAGAAGAGAGAGAGAAGAGGAAAGAACGAGAAGAACCACACCTCGGTCGCCATTTTGTGTGGCTGCTATGTGTGTATAGAGGAATGGCGAATATAGCAGACGCCGGCCGGCCGGCCGGCCACACAACTGCGTCTCATGTACAAGTTAAAATATATTTTTTAACCGCAATATGAAACAACATTCGTCTCATCTCGTTTCACCACGATCGACAACTTATATACAAAGCGACGTATGTCAGCAGCTCCCCCGGCCCAGTTGTTTTTGTTTTGAAATGAAATGAGGTTCAGTTGCGAGTCTCCACCTGGTGACGACGTACGTTAATGAACGGTAGATTGTTTATTATTTTGGTATTCTATCCAAAAGAGAGAGAGAGAGTTGTTGGCGAATGGATTGCGTCATCATGGATAGAACTTTAGTTTTAAGTCGGTCTCTGACTCTCTTATTTTATTTTATTTTATTATTTTTTGCACAACTTTCCCCAATTGCAAAATGTTTTTTTTTTTTGTTGTTTTTCCTTTTGTACTTTGGCCAAAATGTGTCCCGAAATCATCGGAGCAGGGAAATATCGTCTGGATATGAGGCGCGCGCGCAAGTTTGGGGAAGGGCGTCGCGGCGCTAGACGACGCTCCTCCTATTTGCCCCTTTGGCAGCACTTGAGACGGTCGCCAAGGGCAACTGAAGCCGAGAGAGAACGAGAGAGAACGAGAGAGGAAAGTTTGGATGGGTGAAAACGAGTCAGCTCCTCGAGCCGTTCGCCGACTGTCAGTTCCATTCGCGACGTCGTCCAAGATTGTCCATATTGTCTTATTCAATTCTCTCCGTCTTTTCTCTCTCTCCCTTTCCTCTCTTTTTCCTTTCATTTTTTTTCCTTGAGCCAAAATTGACTCATTCAAAAAAAGACGAGGAAAGACTCAAGTAATTGGACAAAATATTAAAAACAATCGACGTTGCATTTGAAGTCGACAGTTTTCGTTTCTCTTTGGGTGGGAGCGTTTTATTTTTTCGGATCGCTAAACAAAACCCAAAGAAGAGAAAATCTATTGGAGATTGTCATCATCAAAAAAGAAGAAGGAGCCGCACGAGACTATGGCCGACGAAACGTCGTCAGCCACATCGGCATTTTCGCCACTTTCCGGTGGCTATTTGCTGATTGTCCTCAGTGAGCCTCACAGCGAACAGCACAAGCAAGTTCTACTCGAACATTTAGCCAAAGGTCAGTTTCAATCATTCAGTTTATTATTATTCAATATATTAGCTCTCAATTTTACTTATTTATTATTAGACAAAGTCAACTGTGACATATTTAAACTAGAATAATCATCAATAATGAACTAATATATCGTCAAGTCATTTACTTAAAGTGTTCTAGTAGCTACTATTACTGCAATATCAATAAATGTGGAGAGAAAGAGAGAGAACAGAACAGCAGACCAAAATTGCGTCGAGTTGCGCATTACACTCGAATAGGTTTTCTTTTTCGCCAAAAAACAATTTTTTTTTTGTTATCTTTTTCTTTTTCAGGGCGTTGTCTTTTCTATGTATTCGGTTGCCTATGCACACACACATCCCCCTTTTTTTTTTTAAATATTATTTCGTCTTTTTGGGGGGTGGGTCGTCTAGTTCTTGTCCCTTCTCAACCACCAAAAGTCCAGCGGCCACCACCGCAATATCCTTCACGAAACGGTGCGTCGAAGGGAGAAAGAGAGGGGGGGGGGAGCTAGACGTATAATCACATGGACGTGTCGAGTCACGCTCGACGGCTCGATCTAAGTTGGCATTTTCGACTGCAATATAAAGCAGAGAGTGGACCAAGTATTAGGATAGACACGGACTTTTACCTCATGCCCAACGCATTTCCAAGTGGCTCTTTTTTCTTTTCTTTTTTTTGGGGGGGGGGTTGGTCACATCCACCTCCCAACGAATGTAATGGATGTTTCCGCTTGTATTATACGCAGAGAGAGTTGCCATCAAAATGGCGGATCTCCGGGACCAACATATTTCAAATGCGCGTCTTTGGTTATACGGATTGAAATTGTATATCGGCTTGTATAATATGAGATTGTAATCAAATAATAGGAACATCACTTCAATCTACATCAACATATGGATGGGGATGGAGGGAGGGATAGATGAAGAAAACGGGACTCCTATTGTCGTTGCCAAGGTGACTCATATGGCCCATTGCGGAGGCAAATAAACTATTGAGGCTGGTCCCCCCACCCCTCCCTCATTCGATTGCTGTATGACACACAGTCCACACTATTAGATGCGTGTGTCGCTCTCATCTTCCTGTATCATCTAGCAATTGTCATTGGGTTCCCTAGTAAAAAGGGGGGCAAACGGGTCCATGCAATTAAACATCACGTCGCATCCACCAACTATTCACATATAAAAACAAGGACGTGAAAAGAGAAATACCAACTTCCACACACGACATCAGACAACTTTTTTTTCTTAATGACAGTTGAATCCACTTCAGGCTTAATAGGAACGTCTATAAACATTTTCCAACGTCAAAGGAGAACACGAAAAAAAAATGTTTCCAATTGGACGCTTTCGAGTTATTTCCTTTTGATTTATTTCCGGCTAATTTCATTGGAAACAACGGCAACAACAGGAATTTTCATTTAGTCGACAGCATCCGCTAACATTACGTAATCTCCAGAAATATATTCGATCGTCTTTACTAGAAATTCTTTTTCGCAAATCTATCCCCACCTTTATTTTTGGGTGTGTGTGTATTTGTTTTTGTTTTTTTTTTTAAATTGAATTATTATTTCATCGACGAGTGGGCGATTCCGGTGTCGAATTCCACCACTCAAATCTCTCTCTTTTAATTTATTTCTATTCTATTAAAATTATTATTTAATCACACACGATGGGTATGACTCAGTCAAGCTGTTGGGCCATGATTTGCATACGAGTATATCTCGACATAGCCCAGCAGCGGTTGAATTGGCCATCATATCATCACCACGACAACCCACCAGACGAAAAATGAGTGATGTCTTGCGGTTACATGCTTTGCTGGTTGGTGTTGTAAAAAAAAAGTAAAGAGGAACGAAGGAACGAAGGATTTTCTGACGAAATAAGAAAAAAAAAAAAAAATTGGGAAACTTGGAAGAGAAGAATATTACGTTCGACTTGGTTGGCTAAACGGAACGTCGTCGTATCTTTTCTTTGTTATTATTCTCTTCATTTATTTTTCCCCTTTCGTTCGATTTATTTTCTTTTCTTATTATCGGTCCCGTTCCGTTTGCAACGTGAAGAACGTGATTCACATTTCGGTTGGCATATCGACGTGCCGACCCATCAAAAACAAAAAAAAAAAAACAGCCGCCAGCAACTTGAGTTATTATTATTGTTAGACGAGAAATGAATTTTCTTGAAATTCACATCTTTTTTTTTTGTGTGTGTGTTATCTTGTGTTGAAAATCTATTTCACGTATATCCGGCCAGGCTGGAAGAAAAAAAAAAATAAAAAATAAGAGGCGATTGCTGGATCATTAACGGCCCGGTGTTACCAGTTTGTGTCTGTGTGTGTGGGAGCCAAAGTAGAAGTCGACGTTTCCGTTTGTCTATTTTTTTTCTGGGTGGGTGGGTGGTGGGGGTTATTAGCTATTTCGACCGCGCTTGACGGGATCGGTTGAGACTCGAATCAGCTCGTGCGTGTCGCCCTTCTTCTGTCTGCTGCCCGTTGGGAGAAAGAGAAAAGGGGAATTTTGTTTTTTTGTATACAACACGTTTGTTTTTTGTTCAGTTTCCCAATTTCCTTTTTCGTGTGACGGACGAATTGTGTGTGACTCACACCCAATAATTATAAATGCAAGTTAATTATTTATTTATTTGTTAACAATTCAACAAATGATGAGTCGAGTGTGTGGATTTGACTGTTTTCATTTAAAAAACACACAAGTCAGCTGACTGGTAAAGCCCCGTGATTATTGATTATTCCAGTCTTCTTTCTATGATAGAATAGAAAATGGAACGAAAAAGCTGCTCCTTGTTCTTTCTTTCCTTCGTTCGGGACTGTTTTTTGTTGTCTTCCCTCTCACCCCAGAATAAGGAGGTCAATCCTGTCGTCGACGTTGTCTATACGTATATAATAGTCTTTTTCTTTTTCTGCGTTACCTTCTTCTTCCTCCTGTGATTAGTAGTAAAAAAAAACAAAAAAAAAAAAAAACAGTTGACTATGGCTTCCCTTATTCAAGGCGACGCGAGGAGAACATTTGATAACCTGTCAACTTAACAACTTTTGACACACATCCAAGTCTTGTCATCGTCCACCAATGGCTGTCGTCATCATCGGCCAATTAACAAAGACAATAGTAGATGCCCATGATGGAAAAATTGACGGATTAAACGACAACGTTGACATTTGATGGTGAACAATTTAATCGATTCTTATTTAATAATAACAACAACCTACACAAGATACTGTGAATTTTTTTCATGTCGTATATGTACATAAACCGAGGTCAGATGTGTATAGACACAGAGGAGAGTTGAATATAGAATCGACGTTTTGTCGCCGGCCGGCTTCTTTTTGATTATTCCTTTTTTTCTTTTTTGCTATTTGCCGGTAACCATGACAACCGACGGCTAATATCGATTTCCTTGCTGCAGAAATGTCTCTCCCGACAAGCGTCGGCGTCTCTTTATAGATCGTCGACTCCCCCCCCCTCCTTCCAGCCCCAGCAACGTGTGTACATTATACAAGTGCTGCTCCTGTTTTTAGCTAGCGATCCTCCTCCTCCTCCTCCTGCGCGTTTTCACATATATGAGAGAACTCTGCTTGTGGATAGTGTAACGATGGATGGAGTTGCAAGTAGTCAGACGGATCGATTGCCCCAACGGCACACTCCTGTGTCCGGCAGCGAATAGTCTTAACCGTTTGCTCATGCCCGTTTCACTATATACCAATGCTCGTGAAAGTAAAAAAATAATTTCCTATTTTTATACTTTGACCGTTTATTTCGTGCCAAAATAACAAGGGAGCGACAGAGCAGCACGAAGAAAAATGGAAAATATGAACCGGATGGGAGAAACCAGCAAAAAAAAAAAAAAAACCCCGTCCAGCTGTCATATTGATTTCCGGTTTTATTTTCATTTTTCTTCGGTGTTGCTGTTTAAATGCACGCACGACTTGCTCCTGTCTCTCATTTGATTTTATTTATTCTTTTCGTTTTATCCGACACATCGCAAGGAATGGACTGAAAAAGGAGCATCAGATTGTTCTTCCAGCAGAATGATCCACCGTTAATTGCCCTTGATGGCTTAACGTAAGAGGCAGCCAGGCTTTCATGATGAAATGGCCCAGTTTGTGTTGGACGGACGGTCGGTTGTGGTGTCCCATCTGGACTTTGGTTAGATTCTATGATGTAAACAGTTGGATGAGACGAGCAGCAGCGACGTATTTGAGCTATGCACGGATGGATGGCTAGACAAACACAACGTCATAACCATCAGCAGGAGAAAAACTTTATTTTCCTTTTTGTTTGTTTTTAAATCCTTAAGTTGATAATCACTCAACGTGTAAATGATTCGATGAAATTGGTTGGATTTCATTTGATTCCTTTTTGCTATTTCGTCTTGCAGGAAAAGAATAATAAGACGAGCTTAATACTCATCACTTGTTATTTTTCGCCATTTTGACGTCGGGTGGATGCATAGGACGACGACCTCGGTTGACTGAATGAAAATCCGATTTCGTTTCTTTTTTCTCTATTTTCAGTTTGTTTGTTTTTTTGTTTTTATTTGGGCTGCGACGAGTTCATATTTACTTGAGGGAACAACAAGAACCGGACCATTAGCGAACCAAACAACACACAACACAAAAAAAAAAACAGAAAACAGAACAAACAAACAAACAAGAGAGAAAAAACGAATGAAAATAGATTTATAAGAAAGAAGAAGGCTATGAGAGAGAGAGAGAGACCCGTCAACTTATACACAGACCAGCGCTTTTCCTTCTCTTTTTCGCTCGACTTCGTATATTTGCTGCTGGTTCGTTTTTACCATTTCGTTCGATTTCCCACGCATTCAACCAATCCCGCGGACTGCATGGCCCAGCACGTCTGACTCTGTTTTTTCTTCTTCTTCAAGTGAAACAACAAACGAGTCATCATCACGACAATAGAATCGTCCGACGTTTTTTTTTTTCTCTCTTTGCGTAACTTTCGTTTTATTTTGGAACAAAACGGTTCGCCTTTTTGTTGTTGTTCAAGTCGATCGTTATACATGGACTACCCAACGTCTACAGAAAGTATATAATGCGCATTTTGAAAATGTAATAATACATAACGAGACTTGTATACAGTTCGTAAAACAGGACCAAACAGGAACAAAATTAATGAGCCGATCATAACGTCGGTCCCAGAGCAGAAGCAGCCCACAATCGAAAAACGAGAGTAGTACACGCAATTTTTTTTTTTTACTGAAATATTTTAGTTGATGATGGAATTTCCCTCTTTTGTGCCTCTGTGTGTCTCGGACAAGGTCCGCGACCAACCGCGACCACATCATTTTCGTCTTTTTGGCGGCCAAATTTCGTGATTGTTTTTTTGTTTTGTTTTTTTATAAACAATGGCTATTTATTGAGGTGATGGACGTCCGTCGTCGATGAAGGAAATCATTGTGTCAAAATGAGCGCGCTGATATGCGGCAAAATGATCGATTTTCGCATCGAATTATTACAATGTCTCTATGACTTTTATTATACAACACGCGGTCACATCATCGACAATTTTTTTTTTTTCTATTTTCTTTTTGCGGTTGCTGGTATATTTTCATTCTTTGTAACGCTCTCGAAATGACGATGATCAAACAGAGAACCTGCTGTGTGTGTATTAGAGTGTATAGGAAACGGGTGGGAGGCGAGATTCCATGTCTAAGCTCCTTTTTACTGCTTCTTCTTATTGCGTCTACGTTGCAAAGCAGAATAGAGATAGGAAAGAAGAAGGAAATGATTACCATAATTTGTCCCGGCATGAAATGCACGACGTTGTACACATAGGAAAGGAATGAAGTTGTGGCCATGTCTTGAAAAAAGTTAAAAAGTTGCAAGAGCGCGTTAATGTTATAGACGTTTCGGATGCATTGGAGCGGAAGAAACTCGTTGACTTTGAAGGGGGAGTTCTCTCTTTCCATTTTTCGCCAATTTCCCTCCGTTCCTCTTCTTTATTCATGTGTGTGTGTGTTGAAAAGTCGTCAAAGACTCGCGACTCGCTCGACTGTAATAATTCCCACTCGATTCTTATTTTGCCTTTCATTTTATTTTCACGTCGAATTCAATTATTTATGTACGTCACTTCTTCTTCGTTGTGTGCAGGGATCTTTTGTGTATAGAGCCGAATGCAGACCGAATGTATTTATTTATCTATTTCCCCATGTGATATGTTTTCTTTCTTAGCTGCTGGAAAAACGAGAAAGAGAAATGTCCAGCTGCTGGCAATGTCCAACCCGGAAAACACAAACTGCTAGTCAGTCAATGAGGATTTTTCGGTTGTTATATTATTATTTGTTTTTTGTCCGTTTTGGGAGTCATAATAATAATAAGAAACGTTGAAAAAAAACAAACAACATGAACGCGTTTGTTTGACGTTCAATGGCCAGAAACATCTGCTGCGTATAGAAATTTACAATATAACATTTGTTATGTTGGCAACTGTGTGATGTGTTGTATACATTGGATACCGGCCGGCCGGTATCCATTACACACAACTGGCAACTGATCACATCTAAGAAGAAGAAAAAGATGATAAAACAATGTGCAATTTGATCTGAAACATCTCTTTTCTCTTTCTTTTTTATTTCGTGATTATTTTTATTTTTTTCTTTTTGTCTGCCAGAGTCCGTGACTCGTCTGTCTGGTAACATAAAAAAAAACCTCTTGTCCTCGATTGGTGTCGGCCCAAAAAAAAAAGGAAAATAGAAAAAATAGAAAAGAAAAAAAGTTAGCGGACCGATCAATACTTTCCACTTGGAAATGGCACGAGGGTAGACGTAGTACTAAAAAAGAGAGACAAGGATAACTAAAAGAAAACGCGTCCTCTCTCACTGCGTCTATAGGACAGACATTTACAACGTGAATAGAAGCATCGGATAGAGTCAACTGATGGGGGGGGGGGGGCTGTTTCGGTCGCAACTTTTGCTCCGCTGTAATATATTCTCCCAAAGGGTAAGAAGAAGAAGAAAAAGGGGTGGGTTGTGCTGTACAGCACGTCTTTCACATGTTGTGAAATTGTTTCCCACGTTTTTCTGTTTTTTCAGTTGTGTGTGTGTCTGTTTTTATCATGTCCAACTTTCCCTTTGGTGGTGGTTGGATGGAAGGACATGATGGGCATCACGCCACCCAGCACTTGTTCTCATGAGCAAAAAAAAGCTAGTCAAGTTTTTGTGTTTTTTGTTTTGGCTATGCCTAAGTTGGAATTGGGCCGACCACAAAACGGATCACCAATTCAAACTCTCTCCCAGAACCTTGAAATGGATATATCTACGTCTAGTTTTTTTTTTTTTTCTCTTTTCCTTTTCGATTTCTTTTAGTTGCGCTTTGGACGGAATATTGGCCGTCTGCTCAGAGTGGTGGTGGTGGTCGTCGGCTGCTGGGCCATTCCGCAACGGCCATGTCCTTATTTTGTTGTGGTTTTTCGGTTTGTTTGTAGTCATAATGGCAATGTCGCTATTGGGCGAAGGTAAACATGCCATTGAATTGAGTTCCATCACACCGTGACGAAATTTCACGTTAAGACGAGCAACTACTTTGGTTATAGTCATAAAAAAAAACCAGTTCCAACACTCTGGACAGTAATGGCAACAACAAACTACAAAAGAATAGAGCGTTATGCCGCAATGTTGTTGTATTACTGTTGTCGTCGTACTGTAATATTACGTAGTAAATAGCTGCGCATTGCGTCGAAAGTTTTTCTCTTTGCGTTTTCTTCATCTATTCCCAAGCCGAACGACAAACAAAATGGCCGACGTGTGCAATAATAATCTCGCCTGATGTAAGAAACATATCCGATAGAAATGAAAGTGTTTTCAAATTCCGGCTTAAAATGAACAAACACCGAAAATCTATTGCATCAACCTACCACTGGATGGAAAACATTAGGGGCAACTGACCCTCGATGGGAGGACGTACTTTAATAATCCAGTCTAGCCAAGAAAATGTTCATCGGTCGAGAGACCGCATATATGATTCGGATCAATGAAATGAAAATAACATGTCTCTTAATAATAAATATATCGTCATATATAACGATTATCTGCTGTATACTGTGCATTTCGAATATAGAAGACGAAGCGGAATTGGTACCGTTTGTCGGCCGATGCATAATATAAGGACATTTGTTTATTTATAAATAATAACAGCAGAGTATAGAATAGCATAGCATGTATATAGAAAGAAGATAATAATAATAATAATAATAATAATAGAACAACATTCCTTTAATCTGTTTTTTTTTTATATTTTCTATTTCTTTTTCTCTGTGTTGTGGATCACGACATGCAGGACTGGCCTCGTGGGACAGCGTTGGAACGCAGATCGATATCGAGTCGGAGCTCCGCAACATCGCGACCCAATGTCCCAACGGTGAAGAAGTCAGAAACGGTACGTGATGTCGTCTTCTTCTTCTTTTTCTTTTGATAGTTTCGGACATGACTTTTAAAAAAAGTATTTGAAATGCCTCCTCCCCCTCCAAATCGACGCTCGAGTCCGATATCATTGGCTTTATTTTTTTTTCTCTCTATTCTAATCGTTTGTTTGGTGATTGAGAAATTCACTTGACAAAACGAAAGAAAAAGAAAAAGAGAGAACTGCTGGCTCATGTTGAATGGCTTTATAAGAAAGAAAGAAAGAAGAAAGAAAGAAAGAAAGACGAACTGGCTGACAATTTAGTTGGTTGGCTGGATAGACCGACGACTTATTGCAGAGCCCTTGCAGATTCTTAATTTGATTAAGGATTTTCCCTCTCGCCCGTCTCGTCCAACATCATCAGCAGCAGCAGCAGCAGCTTATTTGTCGACGACTGCGTGCTGCTGCCTTTGCATTTCCATTTGGTTTGCCAATAACGAAATGGAGCCTAACGTGACCTGGTTTGGTCGCACGATTTCACTCGACTTCCCCACCCTAGACTCTCCCCCTCAGTTGTAGTGACAAACGATTTCATTTGATAATTCGACTTAATCTTTTAATATTTCTATTTCCTCTTGGGTCACACCCTACAGGAGAGAAATTGATCCAGTTGGCTTCCGACTCGCTCGTCACTGAGATTCTCATCCAGCCGCAGTTGAGCACACTCAAACAGTGCATGCGCAATCTTTTGGCTTCGTTCACGCGCCATCGGCACGTCATTCACGCCGGATACACTCTGTCGGGACCTGGATCCTGGATTTTACAAGTCTGTCATGATGATCCCTCTTTTTTCCCTTGACTTTGCAAGTTCCTTTTTGACCGATGTGGCATTGATTTCTTTTTTGGGGGGTAGGATGGAACGTACGAATGTGGCGATTTTTTGCACATTGTGCAAGATCCTGAAATTCAACGACTCTATCGAGCTTACGAATCGAGCATCACGATGGATCTCCATTGCGCCGACGAGGGTCAATGGAGCGCCGAACAGATCAATCAGGAACTTGCCATCAAAGCGGCCAAGGTAAATAGAAATAAATACTATAGTCGCATTTTTCATTGATTTGTTTTGTTGTTGTTGTGGCAGATTTCCATCAATCCACCCGGTCGATTGAGTGCCAGCGAATCGCAGAGCCAACAAGACGCCGTCAATTCTTTCATCCGATACATTTCCGACATTCTGCCTTCGGTGACGTTGGATCATCTACTGGAGCCATCGGATGTTGTTGGCAACATCCGTTTCAATCATCCAACCCTTTACGTCTTCCCCGGTGGACAAGGGGATTCGGCTCTTTTCGGCATCAGCGGATTCAACATTCTCGTCGATGGAGGATTCGGACGCAAGCCCTGCTTTTGGGATTTCACACGACATTTGGACCGGTGAACAACTTGCGACTAAATTCATTAGTGAAAAATGGCCCCCAATTATTAAATGATTGAAATATTTAGGCTCGACGCTGTCGTCATGACGCGGAGCAACGCCAGTTCTCTCAGTGGACTGACTGGCGCCATCTGTCGCAAAGCTTCAAGTCCCGTCTACCCTCAAATGGGTCACATTTTCTGCAATCTGCCACGAAACGGTGAAATTGACGTGAATGACATTGACCAGGCCGACTCGACATCCGAATCGCTCACCGTCAACATCAATGATCTATGCCGGGCCATGTCCACCGGACTGGGTGCTTTACAACTCAAAGCGCAGCCAATTTATCGCTCGGCCACTTTGGAGCCAATCAATCTCTATCACAAGGTACTTACCAATATATATATAAGAACAGGCACATCTGGACAGCCGGACGGCCAATGCGCATACTAATGAATGAACGGATCATTAACTTTTTTTCCTTTTTTTTTTCGGCCGGGGTCAATCTATTAGGTTGGTCACGGAACGTTGGACATGTTCATCATTAGTCCCAGCGCCAACAGTCCAGAGGTCAAGGAACTGATGCGTCTTTGGCGTTCAGGAGATGTTTCGACGGCTTTCAGGACCGTCAAAATGGGCGGCAAAGAATTTTGCATTCCATTGCTGGACATTGTTTCCGTTTGCGCTTTGTTGGTGTGGCAGCCGGCCGATCCCAATGAAGCCGTCACTCGACTCTTGTTCCCTGGCAGCGCTCCTCAACACAAAATCCTCGAAGGACTTGAAAAATTCAAACAATTGGAATTTTTGAAATCTCCCGTTTTCATGGCCAAAGATATGGCACCAGCTCCTTCGTCTGCCGTCATCACTCCATCATCGACGTCTAGCGCATTCACCAAGAGTCCAGTCAAAACGAAGAGTAGCACTTCGTCGTCGTCGCCTCGTCACACTCCAATTGAACCAGTTCCTGTCAAAGCGGCCGTCCGCAAGGAAGTGAGCAGCAGCAGCAGCGGCAAGCCACCGCCCAAATCGTCTGATCATTCCGGCGGCAGCAGCAATGCCAAAGAGACGGATGCCAAGCCGCCGTCACGTCCGGCAACGAAAATCATCAAAGCTGATGTCCTGAGCAGTTCATCTAGAACGGGCAGCGCTGAATTGCGCGCCAAGAAAACGGAAACGGCCAAACCGACGGCGGCGCCCATCAAATTGTCTTCGTCGTCGTCGTCGACTAAAAAAGAAACTGCAACGTCCAACGGCGAGACCAATAAACCGCTGGTACCCAAAATCAAAAAAGATGTGGCCAACATGAAAATGGTCGAGGCTAGAGTTCATTCGTTCAAGAGTCCGGCTTCGTTGAAACGGGCCGAAGAGAGCACTAAAAACAAGAAATCCACTGATGACAAGGACATAGTAAAAGACAAGGTTCAAAGAAGTCAGAGCCAATCTCGCGAGAAACGTTCAGCTTCTAGCGTTCGTGGACAGCCAGACGAAGAAAAGACACGAGTTAAATTGATCAAAAAGATTGAGGCGTCGCCGGCCAGTCCAGCCAAAACCATGACAAAACCTCTCATCAAGGCCAAACCCAAAGAGACTGTGAGTAAATCCGTCGAATCGAAAGCAACTGCCATCGCTAAAGAGCCATTGAAAAAGGACAAGACGTCGACGTCGACTGCGAAAACTAAATCCACCGCACCAGCTAAAGAAAGTAGCGCTAAACCGGCCTCTAAGGCACCGGCCCCTACTTCATCGTCTTCTTCGTCAACTCCATCAGGCAAAGCTGTGAAACGACCAGTTAAAGCTGCTGCTGCCGCTGCTATTGGTGCCGCTGCAACTGTTGTCGCTGTTGCCTCAGTTGTCACTTCAGAAGAGCAATCAACGGAAGAGCCAACGGAAGTAGCCATTGTCGAAGAGGATTTCAACGCGGCTGAGGCTCCTCAAGCGGCTAGTTCACCGAAACATGATGCGTCGCCATCCGGAGAAGATGACCAAGTGACCGATGAGACGAACATCATCGAATCGATTGAGAGCCAAATCTTGGAGGTGGATGTCGAAGCGATTGAACAGCAGTCGCAACACGAATCTGAACCAGACGCTGCTGTTAACGTGGAAGATGAAACGGAACAGGAGAAACAAGAAGAAGAAGAACAAGATGATCAAGGCTCAATGGCTGGTGATGCAGTTGCTGATGTAGAAGAGACTGAAGAATACGCCGAAAAAGATGAAGACGAGGTGGTTGAAGTTGAAGCTGAAGCTGAAGAAGAAGAAGAAGAAATCGCCCAAGTGGAAGATGGCGAAGATGAAGGAACAGGATCGGAGGAGATGGAAGTTGCTGACGTGGCCGTCTCTGAGGAAGTTGTCCAGACGGAAGATGTCGAAGCAGAAGAAGACGCCGCCGCCGGCACGACAGAAGATGCTGAAACAGCCGTGACGGATGAGGTTACTCAAGTTGTGGAGGAAGTCACCGCAGCAGAGGAAGTCACAGAGGAAGAAGAAATCAAAGAAAAAGTCGATGACGAAGAAGAAAAAGAAGAAGCCGACGGCGGTCCAGAAACTGTTGAACAGGAACAAGTCGTCGAAGAAAAATCCAACAAGGATATGACGGAAGAAACGGACGACTTAACCGACGATAAGAAACCGGAAGAAGAAGTTGATGACGTCGTCGTCGAAGAAAATGAAAAACAAGAAGAAGATGATGCTGCTGCTCCTCCTGCTGTTCAAGACGAAAAAGAAGAAGAAATGGCCAATGAACCGATTGAAGTTGCATCGATCGATGACGAAGTTGCGGTGGACGTCGCTCAAGTTGACCGATCCAACGATCAAGATGACAACCTCGAGACGGACGAAAGCCGAGACCCGATCGAAGAAGAAGAAAAAATTCAGCCGGCTGTCACCACCTCATCGGTCGACGCTGGCAGACCTAAATCAGCCTCTCCACTGCCGGTCGTAACCGGAGACGAGACGGCCATATTAGAAGATGACATCATCGATCAAAGTGAACAACGTCACAACTTGGATGCTATCCAACAACAAGACATTCAAAAAGAAGAAGAAATCCAAGCCGAACAAGAGTTGCAAGAAGAAACCAATGAAGAGAAAGATGTTGTCGATGATAAAGAAGAAATACATCGTCCCATCATTTCACCAGAGCCAGCCGTGGAAGTAGAAGTCGAAGAAATTCAAGCGGCCGTCTCGTCTAAACCGGTTGAAACTGGCCGACAGACTACGTCTGTTTCTCCATTGGCGCATGAAGATAATCAAGATAATCAAGAAGAGAATCTAGAAGAAGTTGACATGGAGAAAGATGTGGAAGAGGAGAAAGAAATGGACCACCAGGAAGAAGAATCGAGTTCAATTGAATATCAAACAATTGACAAAGAACTCGATCAAGAAGATAACAAACATCCAGTGGCGATTGACTGTCCAGTAAAGGAAGAAGAAGATACTGAAGAGATTCCAACCAAAGAAAACGATAATCTCATTATCTCTGGACATGTTGACAATGAAAAGAAAGTCGATGACGTTGATCAACATGCCGATGATGACGGCCAGCATGAAATCGAAAAACGCCAAACACAGAATGAATTGACTGTTGTTGAGACGATTGCTGGCCATCATCAAGAGGATGCTCTTTCATCTCTTTCTTCTCTCTCCGATTTGGAACCAACACCAGTCCATGATCGATCCGGTGCTAGTCTCTACGAAGAGGAACAACAGCTTTCTTCGATGGAATCCCAACCGGAATCTCATCAATTCACACAGAAATCTGCTCCGCAAATGGAGGAAGCTACTCCAAAAGATGCGCAGACTAAGTCATCATTAGTAGTCGTCGACGATGTACCTTCTGGTCCTTCATCTATTGAAGTTGAAGAAGAATTCAAAGCAGAAATTGTCGTCCGACCCGTTCCTATATCCGTTCCGTTGGGTGTGGTCGACTTTGTAGCTCCACAAGAACCGACGCCCAGTCCCCCTGTAGTCAAATCTCCAGTGAAAGATGTTCCTACTCCTTTGGTGCTGAAAAAAGAAGAAGAAGAAGAAGAAGAGGAAGACGATGGTGTGGAAGTAGAAGAAGAAGCCTTTCATCAGGAAATCAAAACCAAAGACAGCGCTGTGCCCATCACTCCGGTTGAAGAAGATCAGGGCGCTCATTCGTTCAACTACGATGAGCCACAACGTCCAAATGAGGATCTTCCATCCAGTCTGCCATCCAACTCTAATGTAACTAAGAAAGAAGAATCAACAGTTGATGGATCGACTTCCAGTAGTTCCTCCCTTTCAAAAGAAGCTGAAGCGGATGAATTCCGCTCTACCATCGACCAACAATACGCTGGATTTATGAATGTCCCAGCCACCGAGGAGAAATCATCGACAAAGACGCCGGAAGAGAAACCCTCGTCTACTGAAAAGTCCGTTGATACAAAATTGCCCGAAGAAAAATGTGGGGTGGCAGAGCCGGTTGTTGTTGAAAGAAAAAAACAGCGGAGGCTAAAATGTCTTCTCCTCTAGAAGTTGCTGTCGAAGAGAAAAAGAGCGACGAAGTCAAGAAAACTTCTTCTGAAGTCAAACCTTCTGCTGAGAAGGTAGAAGAACCAGAAGAGGAAGAACCAGTGGTGGAAGAAGTCGTTTCCAAGGTGATTGACAACAAATCCGTCAAAGCCGAGAAGACGGAAGCGGAGTCAAACGTCAAAGAAATATTCAAATCGCTTGAAACGAAACCATTACAGGATGAATCCGATCTCCTTCAAATGATTGTGGGAGATATAGTCAGCGAAAAAGTCGAAATCTCGACAACAGATGATGACCTGAAGTCTGTCAAAGTTTCTGTCGACTTGGAAGTTGTGAAGACTAGCGAGCACATCGTTGAAAGTTTGCAAGCGCCGCCGGTTGATTTAGAATCCAGTCAATCGACAAAAGAGTCCGACGATTCTTCACCAAAGAGCCCTGAAAAAAGTTTAGTTGAACAAGTCAAAAGTTTTGTCGACGACGTCGTCAAAAGTTCTTTCACAGTTGAAGATGTCCAAGTGTCCAAAATGGATATGAAGCCAGTGGAATCGGAGAAGAAAGAAGAGAAAATCTTGTCGGAAGAGACGAGCAAAGAAGTGTTTAAAAAGGACGAGCTTCAACTTTCAATTGTAGTCCATACCGAATCCCATCCAAGTGAAGACGTTGAAAAGAAAGACGATGTCAAGGATTCCGTCCCCGACGTCCCTATTCAAACTAGGGATAATAAATCAATAAAAGTCGACGACGACGACGATATTGTTGATGAGAAGAAAATCCTCGTCGCTGAAAAGGAGGTGATTCAAAAGAAGGTCGATGCTGTTGAAAAAGTCATTGAACAGGCCAAGGAGAAGGATCTTATCGTAAAGGCGGATGAAGAGCTATCCGTTCCGCTATTTGAAAAATGCGATAAATACGCAAAGACTGAAAAGGAGACTGTCTTATCGGCTGTCATCGAGCCCATTATTCAACAGTCAACGGCTGAAACTGTTGTTTTGTCAGCCCAAGTCAAATCTCAACGATCGTCCACTTCAGAAGCGGCGGCTCCAATGGAAATCGAATTCGATATTCACGAGAGAAAGTATTCCGATACTATTTCTGTATCGTCCATCACTTCGCTGGAAAAGGACGTCATTGTCGACTCGTCACTAGTGTCTGAAACTGAAATGAAAACAGCCGCTGTTAGTGATGAACCATCAATCACAGATCCCGTATTCGTCGCTCCAATCACTGCCAGCTCGCCTATCGATGGACCGGAACTTCTCAAAGAATTGACTTTCCCGCAAGGATTGCCGTCCAAATGTGAACCTGTTTCCTCACCCAAATCTCTAGTAGAAGAGATCAAAGAAACCATTCAAGATGTTAAAGAATTCGCTCTTGATTTTAAACTGAAAACCAATCAGCAACCGCAAACCGACACTTTACACAAAGATAAAGAAGTGGAAACTGTTGACAAACAAATCCTGGCTGAAGTCAAAGAGCCATCCAAATCCGAATCGGACTGCTCTTCCAAATCTCAAGTGGAGGAGGTCAAAGAAATCATTCACGCTGATGTGAAAGCCCCAAATACTCTACTCCTTGAATCGGCGTCAAAATCTGAAACTGTTTGCCACTACGAATCCCATCCAGTAGAGGAGAAGGTCAGTGAAACGGTTGCAGATGTGAGCAAAGTCTCTGTTGAAATGAAATTCGATGCTGACTTGCCCAAATCAAAAGTGGAGGAGGTCAAAGAAATCGTTTGCGAGGACTTTGTAAGAAAGGCGTCCCTTGAAATGACGCCAAAATTCGAGTCTGATGACTTGCACAAAACGCAAGTCGATGAGATCAAAGAAATCCTACAAGCTGATGTTAAAAAGACTGAAGAATTGGCGTCAAAATGTGAATCGGTTCAAGAAACTCTAGTACAACAGACTGTCAAAGACATGTCCTTTGAATTGTCACCCAAAACCGAAATCAAAGAGTCCTCACCCAAAGTGGAACAAGTCAAAGAAGATGTGATGGAAGATGTTCAAAAGGCCTCGACTGATTTGGCCTCGAAACAAGACATCGACGACCGCTCACACCATGTGGAACAGGTCAAAGAGACTTCGAAAATAGTCACTGAATCCTTGTCAACTAAATTGGAAACTAATAAAGTAGAAGTGAAATCCGTCACACCTGAGCCGGAAGTCATTCCACAGGCTACATTCCAACTCAAATGCGATCCGTTGGCCAATTTGCCCGTTGTCGAAGAACTGGTCGAAACTTGCAGCAAGAACGTCGTCGAAGAGGTGAAACCGAAAAGCTCCGGTGATTTGCCCATGAAATTGGACGACGTTGTCGTTGATAAGAAAACGGAACAATTGAAACCGGAAACTATCGATTATTCCAATGTGTCTGCTTCGTCGTCAGCTTCAGTCACTCCCAAAACACCGCTGTCGCCCAACATTGCCCGTCGAGATGTCGTTGAATCGAAATCCTCCGCTCCAGCGGCTTTGGAATCCTTTTCTGCGCCACCACCAACTCGATTCGAAGACGACGACGTTGTTAGAGATACGAGTCAACCGTCCAGTTTGGATTCGATGGAAGTTCATTCGAATTCTTCGACTTCTTGGGCTGGTGCCGAGAAACGACACGACGAAGAAGAGGAAGAAGAAGAAGATGATGATGATGATGTTTCTGCTGCAGCCATGTCTTTGACGCCGACCATCAACTATTTGGCTGCTGGTTACGAAGGTGTCAACATCAGCACGACGAGCAAATTGTCAACAATAGCGTCGTCGGACGGTGAAGCTGATGGATCAGCTCAACCACCCAGTTTAGACAGCAACTGGTCATCCAAGACGTTTGACAAATTGACGTTGGCCGCTGAATCCTCGTCGGTTCGTCATCAACCGGAAGAATCGGCTTTCTCTAGCGGTCCATCCAGCTGGGACGAAAGAGAACCTACTGTCAGACCTAACTACTACGTCGTATCCGAATCGATTAGTGACCGTTCCGCCACCAGTTCCATCATTTCCCACGCAACCGACGACGATTATCCTCCAGCAGAGAAATTGGATCGATCCTCTTTGGTCAGCGTCTCTTCCAGCGAATTGAATATCAAGAAAGAATCGAACGCTCCCGTCAGTCCTGTACCGTCCAGCTCCATTCAGCACAGATCGTTGCAGCAGCCACGGTGACTTTGAAGCCAATAAAGATTCCCTGTCCAGCATTCAAACGTCTGAATCGTCGTCAGATTATCATCTCGAAACCAAAGTGGATGATTCGGCTTCGGCCATTTCCAGCACCCGCTCCGATTATTCAGATGATCCGATCCGGCGGCAGCAGTATCGATCCTTCACTTTTGCAGCAACAACGGCTCGAGCCGAGATCCTTGACGCCTCGTAGCGACATCAGTTGCTCTTCAGAGACAACCGATCCCGTCACCACATCCAACACGACGACGACGACCACCACCACCACGACGACGACCCAACTCATCCAGCCGGGCCAGCAACAAACTCCCGTCGAACTCAAAGCCAGCAGCAAAGCCGAGTTGGCCGATCCCAAATTGGCTCCGCACAACATTTGGCTTAAGGAAAAGGACACGGCCTCGTCTCCCAATCCATTCAGCGATCAATACGCTGATGACGACACTGATCATTCTGAACCACTTGCCTCTTCAGCGCTCTACTATCAACAGCAACAACAACCGCTACCAGTATTGCAACAACAACATTTGCAGCAGCAGCAACAACAACACCTGTCGGATTTCGACTCTGATCGCCATTCGGATTCGCAATCGTCGTCCGTTCCAGTTGCCGAATACACGGACGAGTATTACGTCCAGCATATGGATTACGTTGAAACGTCTCAGAAATCTTTACATCATCCGCACGCGGCGGATGAAGTTTCCGACCAGGAAGCTTACCTGTACGAATCGGAGCACGACGATGCCGATCATCATTACCATCCGTATTCGACCAAGTACAGTGACTCGTACGACGAGGCGGATCTCTATCCGACGGAGGAGGCCATCAACGATGACTATCGTCACATTGGAGATCACCAAAATGGCAATTCTTATCACTATTACGAAAGTAGTGAGAGCGCTATTACGACCGATGTCGCTCATGACGGCAATTTGCACGGACAGTACGAAGATATGAACCGCAACGATCGCACGCCGACGAGAGACGTCCAGCATCCGTACGTGGCTCCCGATGTTTACGAAACGCAGCCACCAGTTATCAGTCCCACCACTAGACCATTGGTATATTTTCATTTTTGTTTTTTTTTCCTTCTAATTTACTACTGAATAAACTGATTGTGTTTTGTTTTGTTTGATTAAAGGATGTGACGACAGCAGCGACCACATCTTCTTCTTCTTCGCGAGATGAACGAGTAGTGTTGCCACAAATTTCATCTGTTGTTCCCAGTCCACAGCCGCCTGCCCAGCAGCAGCTTTCACCACAGCAACAACAACAACAGCAACAACAACAACAGAACGAAGAAACATTGGCTTCATGGGGAAAACCATTGGGTTTACCGGCTCCCGTCGCTCCCGGTGTTGTGTTTTCCAGTAACGGCACGAACGGGTCGCCGCTCAAGCGTCCAGCTACTGCCACCACCAACAACAACGGCCACAAAGCTTCCGACAAAGTCACCAACGGCGCCAACAACGCCGCTTCATCCAGCACTCCGTTCTACGTCGATTTGGCGTACATTCCGCATCACAGTGATCCTCGATATTCGGACGTTGATTTCTTCAAACGCATCCGGGCTCGACATTACGTTCTCAGCACTTTGGAGCCGTCCGCTCAAGTTCTTGACGCTCTTTTGGAGGGCAAACAATCTTGGACTGGCGACGACAAAGATTTAGGTGAATTTTCTTTCATTTAATTACCATCATCAATCACATGACGATTGTTTTTGTTTGTTGATGAATATTAGATGTCACCATCATTCCCACCTACGACTCGGACGCACTGGCTACCTGGGTCAGCGCCAACGAGGATCTACTTGCCCGCAATCGCATTGATTTGGCACCATCCGCCTCACGCTGCACCATCAATTTACAAGATCACGAAACTTCTTGCTCGGCCTATCGGCTCGAGTTTTAAAATCACGTCGGGCTGTATACATTACTAAACAACTGACTCACTCCTACATATACTATTCCCTCTTGTTTCCCGTTGAGATGTGTAAGAAAGGATCCATCCCCGCGTTTCCGTGCGTCAGAGAGAGAGACAGCTTGATTGAAAGTTGAGAGAGACTGAGAAATGAAGAAAGAGATCCTGACGTCAGGTTGACTTTCCTTCCACTTTTTACTTACGTAGTAGCGAGCCGAACAACAACAACAACAAAAGACAAAAGACAAAAATTTTTACTTTTCTCTTAATTATTAATTTATATTTATATATACTTTTGATTATTTTCAGGCCTTTTATTTTTTGATCGATAACCATTGCGCCCTCTTTGGATAGAGCAGCAGCCTCCTCTCCGATTATTGCTGTGATTTTTTTTCTCGAGTTTAGATATTTGCCTGCTTCTTGTATCACTCTCAAGAAATCCTTATTGAGTAGCTAATTAGGCTTGTTATTTGAATTGCAATCCATTTCCCCTTTTCTCTTTCTAATTAGATAATTTCGGAAAAGAGGAAACACGAGAACAAGTGTAAAGTGAAGTGAAGTGAAGTGAAAACAAAAAATGTTTGTCAAGGCCAATGTACGGGTAAAATATCATAGAGCTAAGCGCGCAAGTGGAGCGACACAGGAACGTTTATGCCCCCAACTTGCGAGGTGAATTCCGGAATTTAAAAAAAAAACGAAATAATGAAAAATTGATCGTCGTCGCTTTGATTTATTGAATTTTTTTTGAATTATTATTTGTCAAGGATGAACAGGGAATTTAATTACTGAACGAAATCAAAGGGATATTTTTATCTTCCTCGACAATTTTTTGATTCTTTTTGTTGCGCAGCAGAGCAGCAATTCATTTTCGTAATTTCCCATTTGATTTCATTTGCTCATATTTTCTTCTTTCAAACGTAAACGCTTACAGAATTCAAAGTGCTATCCACATTTGCCCAGGACGTCCGAAAACAATTTGCGGAACTAACTAAATATGGCGGGGATTTTGAAATATGAATAGAAAATTCATATTAGAAAGCCTCACAGTTTCTAAAGTCGATTGATATTCGCAAAAAAAAAGAAGAAGAAGAAAACAATTATGTGATACACCTCGTAAAAGAATGGAGAGCAAAACTTACGAGACACAGGAGCTGAAGGAAACATTTAAAAATGATAAAAAACACGGATCGGAATTAGCCGATGTACTACCCTCCCATATCTGGCGATCAGTAATCACACAAGAGCACAGCATTTGTCGAGGATTTATCCTTGTGTTTTTTTTTTTTTTACCCTCATTTCATTCTTGTATCTTTCATTCAAGAATAACAATCCTTGACAAAAAAAACAAACAAAAACAGAGCGAGAATTGCAGCCTCCGATGTGATAAAACTTAAAAAAAAATTAAAATAAAGCTCATCTAGTGATGGAAACAGCTGCGAATTCTGCGAATTTGATGCCGACACTGAAAGCCAATTATCCCTGGCAATTAAAACGTAGATACGTGCAAGGAATTGTTTTTTTTTTGATTTTTCACACACTTATTATTATATGATTCAAAATATGATTTCCCAAGTGGCTGAAACGACACACACACACACAGAAGAAAAGAGAGACAGAGAGACAGAGAGATTGAGAGAGAGAGAGAGAGAGGAAGTGCGGCGAGAAATGTGAGACACCCAAGTGCAGCTTTTTCGTGATTCATGCGTACGTGCGATATGGACAAAATGTTCACGAACTTAAAAAAAAACAAAAAAAAACTAAAAATTAAAAACCTAAAAATGAAAAACCAACCAACCCGAACCGAGAGAAATAAAAAGAGAGAGACCCTTTTTCCAAGCGAGAAACGTCTAATACCCAACCACACCCAACCACGTACCGTTTTACATCCCGACAGAAACACCACCCCAAAAAATGGAACTCGATATAATAGTCTTCAGTGTTTTGTGAGTACTTACTTCTTGGCAGTGCTTTGAAAAGCTTTTAGGTAATCATCATAATGATTAGATAACTATATTACAGTATAATAATTCAACTTTCAAGCTTAAACAATATAATATCTCTCCCCTTCCCCCCCTCCCCACGATATAAAAGTCACACACAACTTAACACTGTCGAAATCTGTTTCTAAAACGTTGGATCCCGTTTTCCTTTTGTTTTGTTTTGTTATTTATTGGGCGTCGTCTTATAACATCAAAAAATGAGTCCATCACAACGGGCGATCCTGATGACCTATAGCATTTTTCCCGTCTCTTTACCCGTCTATCTCTTATAATATCTTCACTCGTGCACCATCTCAGCTTTTGTGCTTTCGACATTCCCGTTATTATTATTATTATTAATTATTATTATTATCAATTATTATCTATTATCTAATAATCCCGCGAAGCACACGTTCACCGTGCATCCTGGCAGCAGGTGTCTACTACTTATTATCTTTCAAATAATTCCCACACTATTTTGGTTTCGATTCCACAATCTAGCGGCTGCTTATTTTCCTTCCTATTATTATTATGATACATTGATACACGTATTAGTACCATGTACGGTGTCACTACTACAAACAAATATAATCTTAATACCTTCCTTCTCCGTGCAAATATAGATCCACGTTTCTGCTGTTCGGTTGGTTATATACAAAATCTTCTGTTGGCCTGTACATGATTTCTAAATTCTAATTCAGTAAATTTTGTGAGGCGCAATCCACTCGAAAGGGAAGAAAAAATAATTTCACGTTGCGTTCGGTAGCCTCTGATATAATACCCCTCTCCCTATTAAAAAAAACACACATCCACACACACACACACACTCGACGATTCTATCTTTTTCCACCTTCTATATATTTCATTTATATTTTTTTGATTTTCAATTTTTTCTGCCCTCAATTTTTTCTTTGATTTTGCGTGTGCTGTTGCCGATGCTACTATCCCCTACAGCATTTACATACATACGAAGCTGAATCGGGACTCTTTTAAAAAATGGTCCTCTGAAAATGACCTAGTCAATCAGAGTTCCGCATTCCGTTCAACTTCTTTCCCCTTCTATATATTCCTTCTGTGTACTATGAGCTGTATACCTAGGAGCTGTATACCTAGCATCCGTGTAACGTCACTCTTCAATACATACCATATGGTGAATATTAAACAAAATGGGGAATGTTGTCTTTGGTTTTATTTATTTCGTTTCAGAAAACAAACAAACATCGTTCAATAAATCAATAGCAATTTGCATCGAAATAACGTGAGTTAATCATATATACAATATATCGATTAGTTTAACTGAATGTTCGAGCAAAAGTCATCACGAAATTTGTGTGGCTGGCAACTATGTCTCGTATAATTGGCTCAAATCATTTTCGTTTCAAACACATGATGACGTGAAACTCTGCTTCTCTGAAAGATTATTTGATATTTTGTCATTCTGGCATTCTTTATTGAATAATGAGTAATAAGAGTTTGGGTTTGTGACACCTCATGCAAAAGTAATATGTTTTGTAAGTTTTATCAAGCTGTATGTGACATTCAAGAAGTGATCACTAATCCTCCAGACGAAACTTGCATAGCTTGCGGGCAAAAATGCTGCAAACAATGAAACATCATACGAAACAGGAGTTATATAAAATCGTTTTTAATCGTCATTTAGGCATTCCGGGGTGTGAGAGAACATTGAGTATGACGATGTGATAAAGAAATGCAATGGGAAACAATTGTGTATTATCCTTACAGCCTATGGTAAGATCGGGGCATGATTTTCTTTATTTTTCTAAATTATTTCCTCATTTCAATGAATTCATTTCCTTGTCGTTGTGACCAAAGAATTAGATTCCAATATCCTGGAATCTAATTCTAGTTCATGAATAAGTGAAAGAAAATAACTTTACTGTAAGATAAGGTTTGCAAGTTCTTTGTTTTTGGGTGGTACCACAATTAAGTCAAAGCAGACAGTTACAATGTTTTATTATTTTTTTAGGGTTCTTTAAAACATTGGTTTGAAACATAAAAAGCACATCATTGCTTGATAGAAAACTTACTAAATAATATCTGAGACGAAAAAAGGATTTATAACAATTACATACATGCCTTATTTGTATCTGCACATATTTGATCTTGATACAAACCTGTACTGAAGCTTGTGACTACAATCTGTGAGGGTTGATCAATAACTAAGGGAATGATTATAAATGTTGCTGATCTAACAGTGCTAGTGACTCACTACTATTGGACTGTGCTACAGTGTATCTAGTGGTTATGCACTCTCTTCATATTGGACACAATATTGTCTTTTTTCTTTCCATTCCAGTGGCCTAGGTCTACAATTTTTGTTTTCTATCTTGTATAAGCTTCACTGCCTACACGTCTGATTTCCGGAAGGGTAAATTAATGTTATTATTTAAAATTTGAAAATCATTGACTTCATTGTGCACGCATGTAAGCGAAATTGACCTATTAATTTCGTATAGGAGTGAACTGAAAGACTAGCGGTTTGTGGTTTTGAAGAGATATCCTGGACACAAGCACCAACAAATAGTAGATTGAAATGTGGTTGCACAAACACTGCATTACAATTGCACCATGATCTACCACACTGTTACGATTGATGTCTATAGAGAATTGGCGCCGGACCACTAGCCGGACAACTAACGTGGTTGAATATTTTCGCCGCCTCAAGTGAGATAACTTTTGATTTGTTTTTGCTCCAATCGTCATATTAATAATCAGAGTGAATGTGTTCTCATTTCAAAATGAACTGCATACAGTCATCGAACCTTAGAATCAAAATCGACCTTAACACCCTTTTTTTTGTGGAATGTGACGAATGTATCATTATTTTTGAGAATAAGGTAGTCTAATGTCATTGAGCATGTAACCAACTGGCAGTAATAAGGTTTCCAATCTGTATTGGTTTGAAAAATCACTTTCGCTTGTTGAGACACACATCAAACCATTTCGGATTATTAGCCATTTCTTTTCTCACGTCAGGATTGAACGCGCGCCACAACCACAAACATTTGTCAATTCTATTTCAATTTAATTCAAACGATGCCGAAAGCGTATAGTAGCAATAAGGATTTCTCCATACTGTACGATTTCGTGTATTACCGTACACAACTATAGACTGATGACTATGTAGATTACTGCAAAATTGTCCTCGTAATTTGATCTTTGGGAGTTTTTTTTTATTGGACATTCACATTATCGCTTTCTTTTCGCTGATTTGTAGGTATTGCGTAAATCTGTTTGTATAAATAGTTGTCTTAGTCAGCAATATTATGCAGTTATTTCTGATCTTTCAGATAGTGAACACTCTAAGCGCCAAAGTTCCCGTACTTCGAACGTAATTGTCCTGATTCAATTGCCAAATAGTTTCTGAGATTCTAAACATATGGAATCTCATTCCGCTGTGATAATTCATACGCATTGATTCAAGCTTTAAATTCAATCAATCCATTTAAAATGTTGTGGATCTTACTTGTTTTACCTGCCGTCATCTTGGCTCATCATCCAAGTCCGAATCCTGTAGTCGCCAATAGTGGATGTGGACATCACTATGTCTGTAAGCCAGCTTCGCAGTGCTCCGTTTGGTATGACGAACTCCGTACTCAATCATCGAAACCCTGCACGGATGCTCGAGGTTACGTTGGTCTCTGCTGCCCCGATGTTGTTCAAGCCAAATGTAAGTTGTTACTTTTATTTTGATTAATATTATTTTATTTATTTCATTTGAAATGATTTTTTTAGCTACGTTGGGCACGAAAATTCGTGCCAACATACCGAAGTCTGTTCAATCTATCCCTTCAAAAGTGTTGGAACAAACATCTCGTGCAGCTCGTATCGACTTGATTGACATGAACGTAGTACGTATCACATTCGTAGTTGAACTGAGGTTTTTTTAAGGATTTTAATTGTGTTTCTTTTTCTGCAAATAAAGATAGAAGAAAATCTCAGTTTTAACAATATCAAAATGACGGAAAATTCAATGGCCTGGACACACTCATCTAGCATGGCTCCCATACAAATGAGTCACACTCAGAGCGCCAAGGCTCTGTTGATAGTAAATGCCGGTCGACGTTTGCAGGACAAGTAAATTATTGTGAAAATTATAAACCAATTCGCTTTCTTATTCTTGGGGTTTTATAAACCAGGTTATCACTTTCGCCGGAGCAAGCTGCATTTGGATTACAGGGGATTGACACTCGACTCAGTTTTCTAGAGGACACGTGTCCTCAACTCCCTGTGTGTTTACTGAATAAATATAGGACTTTCGATGGAACCTGCTAACAACTTATTACAACCCACATGGGGCAGCGCGCTGTCAACTATGGAACGACTAGCTCCACCAGAATACGATGACGGTAGGATTTGAAATTTGTTTTTGTTGACAACAGTTTTTACATCGATATCGCTTGTATGTAGGCTATATGGGATCCGAGAAGCCGAAAGGCAGGCAAAAAGCTTCCAAATGTTCGGGTTGTGAGCAATGTTATCGTTACAGACGAGAACTTTCCAGCTGTAGATAAGACGCACATACTTATGCAATTTGGACAATTTATCGATCATGACATGGTTCAAGTTCCTGCTTTCCGAACTGGTAAACACAAAATCAAATGAAATATTTGAAAGCTAGAAA
This sequence comes from Daphnia galeata, assembly GCA_030770115.1. Taxonomy (NCBI): domain Eukaryota; kingdom Metazoa; phylum Arthropoda; class Branchiopoda; order Diplostraca; family Daphniidae; genus Daphnia; species Daphnia galeata. The sequence continues at coordinate 12,287,533 of CM061118.1, forward strand.
TAATAATGATTTCCGAATTACATTGTTTTTACAGCCAATCAATCAAACATTGAATGCTGCTCTACAGAAGGTGGAATCATTTCACCGGAAAGACGACATCCTCACTGCTTTCCAATTGATATTCCCAACAACGATCCTTTTTATGGGCCAAGGGGTGTGCGATGTTTGAACTTTGTTCGTTCGATGATTGCGCCTCGGACAGAATGTCGGATGGGTTATGCAGATCAAATGAATCAACTTACCCACTTTATTGATGCGTCGCATATTTATGGACCGTCAACTGCTGTTGCATGATAGTTTACGCCAGTTTGTCGGAGGTCTCCTGAAAATATCCAAAATTGAAGGCCGCATCTATCCATCTCAAAATTTCCAAGACACAAGTTGCGTGGGTCGAACTCCGGGCGTTGGTTGCTTTGTATCAGGTGCTTTTAAAAAATTTATCTCATGACATTCAATTCAATTTTTAATCTTCTCATTTACTTTTTAGGTGATGTTCGTACCAATCAAATTATGACGCTGACATCATTGCACATCATTTTCCTGCGCCTTCACAACAAATTGGCTACCGCATTGGCTGCTATTAATTCTTATTGGAACGATGAAACTCTATATCAAGAATCCTCGACGGCATTGTTAGTGCCTTGATGCAGCACATCACCTACAATGAATTTCTGCCGTCTTTACTCGGTCGAACAACAATGGACTCTTACGGTCTCACACCTCAAACCACTGGATACTCATCAAGTTACGATGAAAAGGTTAATCCATCAATTACAAATGAATTTGCTGCGGCTGCTTTCCGCATGGGACATTCTCTTATCCAGGGTGCAATGAAGTATGTCATCAACTTGCTGTCCTTTAAATTATTCCTTTGAGTTATTTCATTTTTTGTGTTGCAGCTTAGTGGAGGAAGACGGTAAAGTTCGCGTAGAATTGATGCGGAATTGGTTCAACAATCCCTCTTTGTTACGGCAAGCTGGCATATTGGACGCTGTATTGCGAGGCATGATCGATCAGTGGCCCCAAAAAGTGGACGAGTGGGATGTACTGAGGACTGTAACGAATCATCCTCTTCCAAAGGTAAATCTCTATTCCACATTGATCGAACAATTTGTTTGATTCATACAATTTCCATCCATCGTTTTGCTGAAGACCAAAGACAGATTTCGGATTAGATCTTGTTGCTATCAATCTACGGCGCGGTCGGGATCACGGTCTTCCTGGTTACAATACTTACCGTAAAGTTTGCGGTTTAGCACCGATGACCAGCTTTCAGGATCTCTTGACTGTCATGGATCGTTCAGTGGTGGATCGTTTGGCTTCAGTTTATCACTCAGTCAACGACATTGACCTTTTCATTGGTGGTCTGGTTGAACGCCATTTGCCTGGATCCATGCTCGGTCCAGTTTTCTCCTGTATAATCGCCGATCAATTTGCACGTTCCAAAGAGGGCGACAGATTCTTTTATGAGCACGGTGGTCAACCGAATTCATTTTCTCTAGGTATGCGATAATTTCAGAGCTGACTTAATTTTGATTTCCTTAATTTGCTCTCTGCGTTTTTATAGCTCAACTGCAAGAAATCCGTAAAATGAGTTTAGCTGCGATCATCTGTGACAACTCTGACTATATAATCAAAGTTCAACCGCTAGTTTTCCGTCATCCTTCTTCTACGTAAGTCGATAATTTACCTTTCAATATAACTTACGGGTCTCACTTCTTTATCGCTTATTGTTTTTTCTTCTTTTTCCGTTCCCGCATTTTTCAGGAATCCTCGCGTCGATTGCAAGTCGTCAGTGATTCCACGCATGAATCTTGCCGCATGGAAACAGTAAAAGTGTAAACAAATCAACGACTTTTATGTAACATGTATAGGTCTATCAGTAAAGCATTTAATGCCCCATGTAAGTTATAAATCATTCTATGCATTCAAAAGTCTGAATCCGTTACATAGACCTGTTAATCGTGGACATGTTCTCAAGGGATGAAATATCAATGCTTAGCTTATTCTTTGTGAAAAGTTTCCCCATAAAACTCTTTATAAATGTATTTAATATAAGGCCAAATAAATGACCTTATTAACAACATTTTGGAATGACCTCGAAAACTTTAATCCGCATTTATTGTTTAAGCGTGGCGAACGTTGGTTTTTCCGTTTTTATTCTACGTATATATAGGTTCGTTGTTGTTCTTCTCCACCAGTCACTCCTGTTCATCGAATTGTCAGTGATAGTTGTTGCAAAATGAGCAAATCTATGGTAAGTTATTTTAAAATATTAAATGTTTTAAGTTGGATTTTAAATGTCTTTTTCATCAAAAGATCGTCACTGCTTTGCTGGTCTGTTCCGTTTTGCAAAACTCTGACCTTTCTCCACTACCTGGACCTAGACCTCAAGATATGTGGAGCAATGTTAATTCACAGGATCACACAGAGGAAGACTGCCTTTATGATTGCTAAAGGTGTCACTCAGGAAGAAATTGAAGAATTTCATCGTTTGAGTATGATTTCTCATTTTTATTCAAAAATCCTACGTAATGCTTATTTTAATTTTATTATCTTTTACAGATGGTTTCATTCCGACAGATAATCAAGCTGAAGGCCAGGGTCGGAGCTTTGGAAAAATAGGAGAGGCGCTTAAATTTTGGAATTGGCATGCTTTTGATAGTTTTCGCCATTGGATCGAAGAACGACGTACAACCACTATCAAACCTATTCCTGTCTATATCGTCAACAACCCGGATGAATCCTATTCTTTCAACGACATCTACGTATCATCCGCTCGCCCACCTTATTTCATGTAAACAGAGCGGGAGAGCATAGTGTAAAACGTTATAACTTGTATCTATGTATGTGCATTTTGACAGATTAAGATGTGTAAATAGATTTTTTGAATTTTCATGCGCAAGTTATGAATTGTTTAAGGCTTTTAGCAAAGTAACATTTTGCACATTCGATTATTCTTTGCTGTTTTTTTGTTTTTAAAAAATTGAATTAACTAATTAGTTTTTTCCTAAGACAAATACGAAAGCTATTAGAATTCGGATATCGAAAATTCATCAAACCGAATTTTATAAATGCAACCGTGTCTCCTTAATGCTTCGTTAATCGTCAAAAACGATTGTCTGCTAACTACTGCAGAATGTGCAGATTTATGGAAACATGGATCTGCTCGGATCGAAGGCACGTTTTCTGTTAATGCTGATGAAACAACTTTTTATTATCATTAAATCAATTGTCTTTTAATTGCTGTAAATTATGCAGGTTTTTCTATAAAGAAGGTGATGCAGGTGTTTCCTTGAACAGACCTTGTGTCATTTAACAATAAGTTTCAAAAAGACGTTCTGCAACTGCTGCACGTGTGTTATCAATTCTGTGAAAATTGGTAATATTTGGGAAACCTTTTAGTAATTACAGTAGAAACTTTTTTATTTTAACCAAAAGTTTGGAAAAATTCTGGAATATGGTGAAGAAGTCTATCATCATAATTTCATATCTTAGGATACATACAGCTACTTAAAATCAGGTACCATGATTAAGAATACTATTTTTTTACTTCTTGACAAACCCAAAATTATATCTTGACAATGTAACTTTGTGGTGCTGGATGTAGTCTACACATTCAGAAGTTTATTGCCTGTTGTAAACGTACTGTATAGCCACTTAGCCAGACTCTTGAACACTTGCTATATTTTGTTTTGAAGAACAACATCTAGAAAGTGTTCAAAAGTAATTTTAAGTCTTTTAGAGTTCATATTTCTTGGTCTTTTTGAAAACAAATTTATCAGTTATAAGTTATTTGAAAATTCTCTGATATATCATATTCTTCACAGGGTAGATTAGGCTGAGTAATTACTGAATTTTTTGGAGTTGAAGTAAAAAATAAGATTGATGTGTGTTGATTGATTGTTAATGAGTAGCCTGTATTTCTACCAATTTAAGCACAATCATAAGTATATTTTTTTTAATATTTTGTATCTGTAGTTTTCAGCTATGCCAAAATTGTTTGCACTGGTTTACTAAGTCAACCAGCACCGTACTCTATAGAATAACGGAGAACGGACTTATTGAGGTTCTTGTGGTTTTATTGTAGACTGATTTACATGGCCGATTCAACTCTCTAACGATTGATATCCATCGGAGTAACCTATTATATTGGAAAGCGTAGTCATGTTTTCCCTTTCAAGTAAAAATCGACTCAATTTAGAACTTTTGTTTTCTTTTGCTACTAGCGAAAAACATATTAGAGTACTCCAGAAACATTCGATATTCAAATTCCGATGTTAAAATGTATTCCAAATTGCCCATACTTGTGATTACCGGTATATAGGTGACCACCTACATACATGCTGCCACGTTTGTACGTAGCCCTAAACTCTTATCATAAGAAGTATTAACATGCATAAAAAATCTTCTGTCGAAATCGTTCTAAATTAATGCATTCTAGCCTTACCAATTTATTGTACTTTGGGAATAGGGTGAAATAGTGATACGGTTTTCTAAGTACTCTCAACAGTGTGTCTTGGCTGACGAAATCACTTTCGCGTGTTGTAAGAACAAGAGCGTAACAAGGACCTTGAATAGCGGTATCGACATGTCCTACTTGATGTCACCCCTAACCATTTTCCTTTTTTATGGCTGGAATGGATGAATGAGTGGCAAAACCGCATTTTTAAAAAATAGCTGCCTACCCATACTAACTGCATTGACGCTATCTTCCTTTCGTATTTGCTAGTTTAGATCGACTGCAAAATTCCCACAAGCCACACCTTTTGTTACAGATGGATTGGCTATTGTACGTACGAAAGGTAATCGCTGACGGGGAAACATTTCGTTTGTTCTCCCCTATATGATAAGGTGACTATCGAAAGCTCGTTTTAACATTCAATCAACTTGTAACTCAATCACACTTTCTATTCTCTGATTCAAAACATCGGCTGGATTTCTTATTTAAATAGACTTCTAGCAGTAGCACTGTTATTCGATACAGTATTTCCGAGTCTTTCCGAAAGAGCAGAAGTCCGCTAATAATATTGTTTTTGTTTTATACTTTTCTTGGAGGTTTTTGTTTTATTTATTTCACATGGAAAATCATAGTTGATGCCATTTGATTCTCATTTATCATTTATAGCGAAGAATTGCAATAGTACTCAATAGTCTACGGTTAGATAGCAGGAATTTAATATGTTGTGGATTTTACTTATTTTACCCGCTATCATCCTGGCTCGTCATCCAAGTCCGAATCCTGTAGTTGTTGTCACCAAAGGTGGATGTGGTCATCAATATGTATGTAAGCCAGCTTCACAGTGCTCCGTTTGGTATGACGAACTTCGTACTCAATCCTCGAAACCCTGCACGGATGCTCGAGGTTACGTTGGTCTCTGCTGCCCCGACTGTTGTTCAAGCCGAAATGTAAGCCGAATTTTTCCTTATTCATTATTTAAGTGTTTCATTTTTAATTTAAATTTAAATTTTGATGTTTTGTAATTATTAAATAGCTATAGCAACCAAGTATCCAGCAATCCAAAAAAATCGAGTGCTCCCTGCTATTCAGCCTATCCCAACGAGTCTGATAGAAAAATCTTCCCGGGCTGCTCGCTCTGATTTGATTCAAATTAACGCAGTATGAACAATATTTAAAACATTTGATTTAGGAATACTTTATATTCGGTTTCACTTATCCTTAAGATCGAGGAAAACCTGAACCTTAAAAAATATACTATGAGTGAAACTTCAATGGCTTGGGGTCACTCAACTAATATGGCACCATTAGAAATGTCTCGCATTCAAAGCGACAAAGCCCTGTTGGTTGTTAATGCTGCCCGTCGTTTGCAGGACAAGTACTCGCGACTCACTAAATTAATGAATTTCTTTTCCTTATTAGATTTGTTTGTTCATTACAGGTTGTTACTTTCACCAGAACAGGCTGGCCTTGGATTACAAACTATCGACACACGATTGAGTTTACTCGAAGACACATGTCCTCGACTTCCTGTATGTTTACTGACAAAATATCGAACTTATGACGGCACTTGCAATAATTTGCGAAAACCTTCGTGGGGTAGCTCGTTAACGCCAATGGAACGTTTAGCTTCACCGGAATATGGCGATGGTAAGGTCCACCCGTCTTTGTGACTTTCATTTTTAAAACATTGATATTTAATATTGTGATTGGTAGGTATATGGGACCCGAAAATTGGAAATTCTGGAAAACAGCTTCCCAATGTTCGAGTTATCAGGAATAGTATTGTGACAGAAGAGAACTATCCTGCTGTAGATAAGACGCACATACTCATGCAATGGGGACAATTTGTCGATCATGACATGATTCACGTTCCATCCTTCCGAACTAGTAAACACTGTCACTAAATCAATTGAAATATTTATGAGACTGGATGTAATTATTTCACGTCTAAATTTGAAATTTTTAGTCAATCAAACAAACATTGAATGCTGCACTGCAGAAGGTGGAATCATTCCACCTGAAATGCGACATCCTCACTGCTTCCCAATTGATATTCCCAACAACGATCCTTTTTATGGCCCAAGGGGTGTGCGATGTTTGAACTTTGTTCGTTCGATGATCGCACCTCGGGCAGAATGTCGAATGGGTTATGCAGAACAAATGAATGAAATTTCCCACTTTATTGATGCTTCACATATTTACGGACCATCACCTGTTATTGCTGCCAGTTTACGTCAGTTTGTCGGAGGTCTCCTTAAAATCTCCAAAATTGAAGGTCGTGTTTACCTTCCTCAGAATCCCCTAGATAAAAGTTGTATTGGCAAAGTTCCGGGTTTCGGTTGTTTTGTATCAGGTACGTTAAATCGGACATGTTTGGTTTTTTTTGTTCTATTTATTTATACTGTTTCATTTTCTTCGTATAATTTCTTTAGGTGATGTTCGTACCAATCAAATTATGACGCTGACATCATTGCACATCATTTTCCTGCGCCATCACAACAAATTGGCTACAGCATTGGCTGCTATTAATCCTTATTGGAATGATGAAACTCTATATCAAGAATCTCGACGTATTGTTAGTGCCTTGATGCAGCACATCACCTACAATGAATTTCTGCCGTCTTTACTCGGTCGAACAACAATGGACTCTTACGGTCTCACACCTCAAACCGCTGGATACTCATCAAGTTACGATGAAAAGGCTAATCCGTCAATTACCAATGAATTTGCTACGGCTGCTTTCCGCATGGGACATTCTCTTATCCAGGGTGCAATGAAGTATGTCATCAACTTGCTGTCCTTTAAATTATTCCTTTGAGTTATTTCATTTTTTGTGTTGCAGCTTAGTGGAGGAAGACGGTAAAGTTCGCGTAGAATTGATGCGGAATTGGTTCAACAATCCTTCTTTGCTACGACAAGCTGGCATATTGGACGCTGTTTTGCGAGGCATGATCGATCAGTGGCCCCAAAAAGTGGACGAGTGGATGTCTGAGGATGTAACGAATCATCTCTTCCAAAGGTAAATTCATCTATTCCACATTGATCGAACAATTTGTTTGATTCATACAATTTCCATCCATCGTTTTGCTGAAGACCAAAGACAGATTTCGGATTAGATCTTGTTGCTCTCAATCTATGGCGCGGTCGGGATCACGGTCTTCCTGGTTACAATACTTACCGTAAAGTTTGCGGTTTAGCACCGATGACCAAGCTTTCAGGATCTCTTGACTGTCATGGATCGTTCAGTGGTGGATCGTTTGGCTTCAGTTTATCACTCAGTCAACGACATTGACCTTTTCATTGGTGGTCTGGTTGAACGCCATTTGCCTGGATCCATGCTCGGTCCAGTTTTCTCCTGTATAATCGCCGATCAATTTGCACGTTCCAAAGAGGGTGACCGATTCTTTTATGAGCACGGTGGACATCCTAATTCATTTTCTCTAGGTATGCGATAATTTCCGAGCTGACTTAATTTTGATTTCACTGATTTGCGTCTGCTTATTTATAGCTCAACTGCAAGAAATCCGTAAAATGAGTTTAGCTGCGATCATCTGTGACAACTCTGACTATATAATCAAAGTTCAACCGCTAGTTTTCCGTCATCCTTCACCAACGTAAGTCTTTAATCAACTGTAAATAAGAAAAATGTTTTTATGATTTTTTTTTTCCAGAAATTCTCGCATTAACTGCAGATCGTCGATAATTCCACGTTTGAATCTTGCTGCTTGGAAACAGTAATTCGCATTCTACATCAAACAAAGCTTTACAAATTTTGTTTGTCTAATTTTTAATTCACAGAGCATACTTTCGTAATTATACTGTTTGACACTTACAAGTATCATTGATAAAACAAAAGTTTATTTCTTAAGAATACATTTTGATTCATAAAATAATTTTATTTTCATCTTTGGATTCTTCTGTTTTTGTCGTTTAAATTTAGTTATTAGTTTTCTTAAATGTTATTGCTCTTCATGAATCAACTTGATTAATTTCATTTTGTAATATTTTTAGCAGAATTTTTTTGTTCTAGAAATATCATTCCTTATTTAAAGCTCCACAATTTGAAAAGTTCCAGTTCCAAGCTAAAACGGCCGAAGCGCAGACAAAAAACAGATCATAACCTAGGCACAAGGTAGGGCATCAAACAAATTCAGAGTTTGAATATACAATTGCTGTGTGCACGGGAATTTCAATAAATTTGTGCATGCTGATATTTACATTTCACATTTTCAATTTCAATCGATCTTGCTCGCCCCGTTTTCTTTCCACTCCATTGTCGTAGTTTAGTTTACCGCTAGATGTCACTGAAGGCTGACAACACGTAGTCAGACTAGTCACAATGGCGGCCAGAGGGTTGGCGAAAAAGAAAATTTCTTAGTTGTGTGCAAGTTATTTCTTATTTGCCCTTGCATTTTTGTTTGTAATCAAATAATTGAGTTGAAGTGTGTATGATCCTGCATACCAAAAATTGAACAAATCCAGTGTGACCATCCCTAGGCTATCACTATCAGCTCCATGAATGTCTTCAAGTCAAGGTAGGATATTTTGTTTTTTAACGAGAAAACGAGCGAAAGAAACCAAATTGTTTTCCAAGTTAAAGGTTACTGTGCGTGTGTTAATGGAGACTGTGCTTAGGAAACTTAAAAACTAACTGTTGGGTTATTCGAGTGTTCGTTCTAATTAGTATATTCGTTACTAAGAGTGTTGACGTATTCTGGATATTAGCGTATCCGTTGTTTTTGCCATCGTCGTTTCTTGTTGAGACTATGTACTTGACTGTTGTGAATCGTATGTTATTTCATAGGGACAATCAGATTGTGAGTAAGATGGTGTTTGATAAGATGGCTTTGGGTAGTCTGTCTCTAGTTCTGTGTCTATTATTAAGGTCTCTCTAACTCTTATTATTAAGGTCTCTCTTCCATTTTTTATGAAAAGACATATTAGACACAAGCTATAAGACGACATTTTCATCCTAGTTTTTCCTACGATTAAAGATTATTTGTTGCAATTCATTAATCTTTGAAATGTATTCGAGTAGAGGTGTTCAAGGATTATTTATTTCTAATTAACGTTTGGGTACGAAATATTTTATTCAGCAGCATCACCAGTTTTCGCCACCCACTGCTATTCCTCACAGTTCTGCTTGCTGTGCAACTCGATAGCATTCCAAACCTTAAGATACCGACAAATCGTGGACTACATACTTTTTATTTACTTAAACAATGTTTTAATGTCTTAAACAGTCGAAACAACAAAGTTCACTTGGTAGTTTTATGCAAGTTCCCGATCCGGAAGTGAACCGGAAGTATGCGATAGCTTCGCAACTGTTGAACTATGATAAAAGAAAACATACTCGTGATCTACGTCAAATTTCAAATTAGTTAGATGTATTGTAAACGAAATCCGTGTTTTGGTGAAATAGTTCAGGGAAATCTCGATTTTGGACACAGCTTATCAGTTATAGAGTTCATTAATCTCATTAAAAATTCTGACATTTTTTCTTTGTTTGACTTAAAATTAACAGGTCATCATCAACTAATTACAGCCGGCAGTCCGTTGTTTTGGAATAGAAATTGTTGCGGCGGGGCTGTCGCCGTTGGCGTGCCGCACTAGAGAGCGACTACGTCTCTCAACACCTGCACGAGTGGATCGATCTCATCTTCGGCTATAAACAGCAGGGTCCAGCGGCCGTCGAATCAACCTCTTCCATCCTCTTTTCTACGAAGGCAACGTGGACATTTATAGTATCGAAGATCCTTTGAAGATGAACGCCGTCATTGGATTCATCAACAATTTCGGCCAGACGCCTAAACAGCAGTTCATAAAGTCGCATCCCAGCAAAAAAGTGGGCGGAGCTGGAAGTCGAATCAGCGGATTGGAAATGGCCTTGCCTTTAGCGGGCCAGGCAGCTATGCAGATCCTTCCATTGCTGCCGTCGGCATCAGGATTTCATTCAAGTGGATCGGGCGGAAGTGGAGCGGCCGCTGAAGCTTTTTTTCATCACGTTGATCACCTAAGTCCTTCGCTTCAGGCCGTCAAGGAGTTGTAACGGCCTGTGGGTCACATGATAGGAGCCGAGAGATCCGTCGTGGCCGTGGAGGAGAACAAGTGCCTCCTACCACCTTATTACACCCGCTGCGTGGCCTGGGGATGTGCCACACGATTCCGACAAGGCCCTGATGGTTTGCGAGACTCCGTTCCATCAGGAGATTCTGACTTGTGTCTGTCCAACTGGACGTACTGTTGTGACGGGAGGTGTCAATACGGTCGTCACCGTCTGGGATCTGGGCAAGAAGCAGTTCACTATCCGGCAGCACTTGTACGGCCACACGGAGGCCGTCCCTTGTCTGGCGGCATCTGCGGGTTATCAGATCCTCGTGTCTGGATCGAGGGATCGAACGGCCATCGTCTGGGATTTGTCTCGGTTGACTTTCTTCCGCCAATTGACGGGACACAATGTGCCTCTTGCGACCATCGACATTAACGACCTGACGGGCGACATCGCAACTTGTTCCGGCACTTGGCTTCACCTTTGGTCCATCAACGGCGATCCTTTGGCCAGCGTCAACACGTTGGTGGGTCGAATTTGTCGCTCGCAGCACATCCTCTGCGTCTGTTTTTCGCAGTTTAATGAATGGGATCCAATGAATATGATCCTTACCGGATCAACTGACGGTGTCGTTCGAATGTGGCCTCTTGACCATGTTCAGGTACAAAAAGTTGATCAAATGTTGTGTCTTTGATTTGAATTTGTTGTTTGAATGTTGCAGGTTCCTGATGAGGAAACACCCGCACAAGTGAGGATCGAAGAAACTCCCGAAGCGCCAAAACTCGTTGAGGAATCGGTAGATGATTCTCCTGATGATGCCGAACTACCCGGAGAAATTTTGGAGAGTCGGACATCCATCGGTAGTTTGCCCAGTTGTGGGGACAGCAGCGAACACGAAGGACCCGACAGCAGTAAAATGATTCAAAGTTTCACTTTATTTTGACAATTTAATTAATTGAATTTCTTTTTGCAGCTTCTTCGCCCGTCCCGAAAGAGGAAAATCCACTGGAACATCAACAACCGACCAAGCCGTTGCAAACGAGTCAGAGTGATTCGAGTTCCAACGGGACGTATGGAAATCGCTTTAGGATATCGGAATCATCGTTTTCATCATTTTATAAGAGAACTAGATGGTAATTATGAATTGATTCTGAATTTAGTTAACACGTCTGGTTTGTTTGAAAATTAAAAAAGAAACGAAGTTTTGTATAGAGCTCTTCATCAACGACATCTGGTAGAGAAACTCTGAACTACATCATGTATTCTTTCTTCGTCTGCTTCATTATCGCGTGGTTTTCGTTGAAGATGGTCGTTTTTCTGGAATGTTCGTCTTCTGAATTTATTTCTTAGGTATCTTTTTTAAATACCCTTTAAGTTTCAACAATTGCTATTACATCTTTCTCCCTGCTATTCTGCATAGATTTTTCAATAAGTGAGTTCGGAAAAGCAATTTTAAATGTTGGCTGTTTCTTACCTTCTGTAAGTTGTAATCGACACTTTTTGCAATTCTATGTTCGTAAACTGATACAGCACTCTTGTTTTTAAAAATTATCGAAGTTGCCTTTCTGTCCAAAATGATCTTAAATCTTAAAAGATAAAACTACTGTCTTAAATATTAGTAGACTTAATTATATGCATTCTCAGTATCACTAGTTTTATTGTGTTATGTGATGAGATTTTCTTCTTTAAGCTTTTAATATTCATTTTTTGTTTTACTCAATTTAGTATTCCTGACTGGACGATGGAGGAGATATCCTGGCAACAGATTGTGTCGGGCTGTGGACCTTAAAATACCAGAAGAGGAAAGGAAATAAATAACTGTAGCCATTTCTAACTTTTAAATTGTTGCCGAGTATTTTATTGACTTTTAGTGCTTTGAATCTAGGTAATGAAAAAATCTCTTTTTCTTATTATGTCATGCTGTATGTATCGACATATATGATTCTAAACACTTAAGTTGTCTTGAATGTAATGTATTGCAAAGTTTTATGTCAAGTCTTGTCGAGTTCGTTTTTATTATGCGAAGTATAATAAGTATATCATGTATAAAATAATATAAGAAAATATACAGATTAGAAGAATTGCGATTTATTTGTCCCACCTCCACCCACAATTCCTCCACTATTTTACAAACATAACAGCATTACAATAATACATAACATACATAGTTACATACACAAATAGTCTACCCGTTGGCTGCCACGCCATGCAACTCGAAGTTGCTCTTCTACTTTCTACTCGCCGTGTCCGAAGGATCCACGACCAAGGTGGGACTTGTCATTGCTGACAAGTCCGGGCTGACACGATGATGGGAGTAGTGAATAGCGTGCACGCATCTACAACCCATCACCACGTCGAGAAGGGGGAAGTCCCTATGGTGCACACTAAGACAGCGCCTTTCGGCGGAACAAGCTAACATGGGGGAAACAAAGGCGTGGCAGCCAACGGATAAACTAACTAAAAACATAGATACCACAGCAATACAAGATGAGATGAATGATGATGATGATCCACGTTGACAACTTGAAGAAGGGAAGGGGTTCTTTCGATGTTCCTTTAGGCTGCATCCTCCCGGTCATTACCGAAATAGCTAAATAATTAAAAGGAGTTAACTACAATTCAATTTAGTTTAGAGATGTGACAAGCAGACTTACACATGGTAATACCAGTAAGGTTTTCTTGGCTGATCCAGAAGATGGGATGACAATTCAAGTGAGATGATGATGACTGTAGCTTTTTTCCCCAAGACGAAGAACCGTAGAACATCCACATATTGATGATTGTGAGGGGCCGACGCTTTTATGATGTCCAATCCATGAAGGCTGCAGGGTTATCACCGAATGACTAAATAAAAAATAAAGAGTTAATAAACAGGCTTTAGAATTATGAATATTTATAGCATTCCAACTTACTTGGGTAATAATGATGAGGTTTTTTAGGCTTATCCTAGAAGGGCTGATATTCTTCATGTTCATGTAGGCTGCATCCTTTTGGTTATTACCAGAGGCACTAAAGAAAAAGGAGTTGACAAACAGATTCTTCCAAATAGAGATAGGTCAATCATACTTACAGACAGTAATACCAATCAGGTTTTCTTGGGTGACACATACATTGCTCCAGACTTCCTTTGTTCGTGGTTTTGAAGCTCCTGCCACAGATGATAATGAACCTGGGAAATAAGTGACAATTACAGATTGGTTATACTTGTAATCATATCGGGCACTTTTGGAATTCAAAAAATATGCTTACCAATGTTGTACATACAATCCTACAACTGTTGGGTATGAAGTTGTTTTTTTTTGCAGCAGAAGGGAGGAATTTAATCAGGAACATTAAGCCACTAGTTGTTTAAGTAGCCGATATACTTTGTCAGACCTGAAAGAGACAACAGGTTAAGGGTATTCAATACACACATTTTCTTCAATTTAGAGTAGAATTTGGGCATTTTATTAAACTACAGTTTTACAGTAATGCTTAAGGTTAACTTACTTACGAATTTTTCAATTAATTAATCCAAAATATTCCAAATAAGTCGAGAAAATAAGGCACACAAGAAAACAGGCCATTTTCCCAAGACGAAAACAAAAATGGTCAGAGTCATCTAGTGTCAGTCTTTAGACACTCATCCCACAGACTGGATTCCCAATCAGGCAGTTCTTTAGACGCTCACAGATTCAAAAATCCACCTTCTTCTTTACTTAAAATATGCTTGAATTGATAGAAACTGTGTGCAGAACAAAGCTCACTTTTTACTTTTAGGCAATTAGCAAACTCAATATTGACCGGAAGTACACCGGAAATAGACCGATAGCTCCTCAACTATTGAGCTGAGGTCAAAATAACTCGCAGATTCGTGATCTCCATCAAATTTCGGATAGGATTTGATGTATTTTAAACGAAATCCATGACATGGCCCAAAAAAATTTCTCTGGACTATAGTACGTCGATTTTTGACGATTTTCAAGTATTTTGGATGGAAACGTGAGCTATACCAAATTTTTCACGAGGATCATGAAATTCAGATTCTTTTTTCCATCAGCTCAATGGTTACTTAGCTATGGGCACATTTAGAAACCGGAAGTACAGAACGGTGCTTTTTTTTTTAAATCTGAAAAATGAGCTTTGTTTTCTAACTAATAAACATCAATAATCACAAAAAACTTACTTGAAAAGTTTGAATCTGAAGTTGTCCTGGAAGTTGTTTATGGTGTTTGGTTCACTTTTATGCATATTCCACTGCAAAATTAAGTTGCACAGTATCCGAATGTTGAGATGAAATTGTCGATAACACTAATACTGGGTAACAAATAAAGAAACTGGAATACAGAGTTGACAGCGACGTTTTATCACAAGTTCACAATCAATCACAACACTCATAAGCAACTGACACGAAAGTTGTCATAGCAACAGCAGACGAATGTTACTGTTGACACTTGACCGTTGTGACACTTGCAGTATACAGCATTTAGACATTTTAGTATCTATAGTTTTGTGGTAATCCTCTAAGTTAAATTACCTGCGAATTTTGTACTGAAGTTATCCAGTATATATTTTAAAAAAATAGAGAAAATAAGTAAGAACACAGGAAAAACGGACATTTTCCCAAGACGAAGACAACAGTAAGACATCTTGTCTTAGTCCTTAGACACTCATCGTTCAGACTTGATTCCAAACCCAAACCAACAGTTTTAGACACTGACAAATAAACAGTAACAAATTCAAAAATCCAACTTCTTCTTTACTTAAGACTTCTTCTGAACACAAAATCGTCGATTAGAAACTATCACTAACTTGCTAATCAAAAAATTGGCCAACTTAGAGAAAGAAATAGAACCCTCCACTTCAAAACTTGTTTTCATTTGAGATGCAACCATTTATTTGATGATGTTTTCTTAAGCTGTTGACACTGTCACTGCAGACTGCACTAAAATAAACTCTGGTACAGTACACCATCTACATTTCTTTATTAAAAATCAAATGATGACAAATTACGAACTCTTAGTTCTTAAAGCCTTTGAATGGTTAGGGTACCAAAGTTTATCCAAGTTGAGGAACGGTGTTTCCACCATAACGGAGACAACAAAGGCCAACACGAACGTGATGACCAAAGTTCCCAAATAAGTCGTAGCGTAAGCATATTCGGTAAAGTAAAAAGGTTTGCGCAAGTGAGATGCATATGTTTTAATAAAATTGAAATGAATTAAATAAACCGCATAGCTCAGCCGGCTAAACGGAATAAAGAGTTTCCAAGACAAAACTGTGTGGATGCAACCTGTTTAATGTCAAATAAAATATTCAAATTGTTAATAAAATGCGGACATTTCGCAACGATTAGAAGACACAAACTTACCTCCGTACCCGTGAGTACACGCGAATATAATCCAACCGATGGTAATGGCCCAAGCCGAATGGTGAAGGGTTCCGTATGAAACTCTAATAAAAGGATTTATCACTGGAACTACTGACTCATCTAAATAAGGAACCATTCCATAAATAACTGTTAACCCAAACAACGTAGCTGTAATCCATCCAGCAGCAGCAAGACACTAGAAATGAATGGCGCTTTAAGACAACATCATAATCAAGCTGCTGGTCAATACAATAAGGTATACTCTGTTTAAGCGAATTGTTTTATTCTTTTTCGTGTGAAGTAGCCATCCTAATAGAATTCCAATCAAATATGGAGGGATCCTAGAAAATGTTTCCATGTAATGATTCAGAACGTAGTCATCGATTCTTGACATCTCGGATCTAATAAATATTCAAGAAAATAGATAACATTTACAGTTTGAAATTCACATTTAATTATCTTGTGATTTCAACGTTATGTACAACAACTCACGGTCTGCCCTAAAGGTGTGAGTATTGCTGGTAAATTGTGTACAATAAAGGATCTCGCGGAAAATGCCAAGAAAACCACCAAACCGATTGTAGTCCAAATGATTGCCGTCTTCTTCCAGCGCCAAATTGGATAAATAAAGAGCGGACTGAGCCAGAACATTTGCATGTCACAGGCAAGATACCAAGACTCAACGGGACCCATTAAAGGACTGCTTATACTCAACTCAGTTGTAGGCCACATAATTATTTACGTAAAGCATGTAGGTCCACCATCGGTCACGGACACCTTTGCTTAATCGTCGTACAACATCCCAATCAGGTCCGGTTCCCATATACGGCAAACAGGTGGCTATGAACGCTAGCACAGTCGCATATACCGGAGTTAGCCTTCATAATTTTAAAAATATAGCAAAATGATTGATCCAAAAGGTTTGGCACACATTTTTATACCTGATGTAACGATGGAAATAAAATCGTTTGAGGTTAAAAAATCCGTTATTTTGATCCAGTTGACGTAACTGTGAATATGTAACTAGGAGTCCGCTTATTAAGAAGAAACTATCGACCGCAAACAATCCATTTGCGAGGCCCTGAACTTCCCACCGTAAGGAATTCTGCACCAGAGAAACAATAAAACGTTAACGCAAAAACGTCAAAGTGGTAATGACTCGAGACCATAATTACCTTAACTGCAGTTGATTTGTTGTAAACCATTCGTTCGATACTGAACTCTGAGCCAACGTGCATAAAGACAATCCAGCCAATTGTCAACACCCGTATTCCGTGTACACATGACAAACTGTCCTTGCTGTCCGGTTCCGTGGAAAATAAGGTTCGGCAATTCTTCTTGGCGGAGAAACAGTGAAGCAACTGAATAGGAAACGACTGAAGGGTTTCACTATTTTCCGCCCAGAAGATATGGTGGATTGTTGCTGTTGTGACGATAATGCCCAAGAGACAAAATACCAATCTGGAAACAAAAATTAATTAAAAATATTGGAGTTAAAAGGAAACAAATATTTAAATTTGAATAAACGTACAAAACAGCCAGAGTAAGATAATCAAATGTCGCTCTGCTGGCGTTAATTTTCTCTTGAGTGTAGCAGTAATTTTCGCCCGAGATGGCCACGACGGAAAATTTCTTTTCTTTGATGACGCGAGAACCAACAAGTTGTGCAACTGCAGAACGTAAATCACTCGCACTGCACGTCGATGGCAAACAAAAACCAACACTAGGCTTTTGGAAATTCGATATGTGTTCATTCGGTTTCTCTACAATGGCATCATTTTTAGAAACACTTTCATCTGGGTGGGTTTGTTTTAGTCCAAAGAAGACGGTGCAATATTGTCCTTGGAAAGGAACTTCATCGGATTCGACTGACAGACATTCGTCAAACAATCCTGATTCGTGGTGAACGTTGTCGCTTCCTTCAATGTAAATCAAGTCTTCCACTAATCTCCCGGATGATTCGTACACTGCGAAAAAAAAGTCGAAATTAATCAATAATAGAAATAACGACGCTTGAATCGACTTACTTTTAACTGCCCACGGAAGTCGACTTTTGAGTGCCGTTAGGAATTCCCGAGAGTGTTGGAAACATTTTTCGCTGACGTTTGAAATAACTGATGCTGTTGGAACACTAAACATAATCCACCATTCGCCAATGCCTTGATTTTCCTTCTTGTTACTTGCTGACGAGGCATTACTGAGGCCATTGATTGTTTGAACGATAATCAAAATTATAAAGAAACACGAAATAAACAACACACTAGTCGGCCGCATGACGAGAAATGAAACAAACCCGTACGTTTGTGGGTTCTACCTCTTCTCCCAAGGCCACTTGTACCACACAACAAACTTGATTATGAAGAAAACCAGTTTTCTAGCTGATGCCCTTTACGCCCCGCCTCCATCACGATAGAGTCTTTCATAAATCATAACATACATAAAGGTATCCTCACATATACACGCCAACGTGTTTTTACGATCACTATTATTACTGGCGCCATGTTTGAAATTTTCTTTTCTCTCATGAAAAAATAAAAATGATATAAAAAAGAAAAACCCATTTTACGGAATGGTATATTTGTAACTGGCCATGTCTACAGAAGTTTGCACTGAAAATAAAAAGCTGTGGTTATCTACTTTCTTAAAACTCAAAGTTTACTGTTGAACTTGGTAGATTTACTCAATACAAATTTCTGTTGACTTTGTAGGAATGCCAAATTAAGTTCCACAATGACGTTTTATTAGGTGATAAAACCATTCCGTCTTCTTAATTATCTCAGAAATTTCTCGCGAAAAATTCTGGTACGAAAATCTGCTACGTTCTCTTCTTTTCTAAAGAGGTCATCAATGTTAATTTTCTTGTGAACTTTTAAAGTAAAACAAAAAAAAAGAAATCTTTATACTTAATCACTTACTCTCTGATGTTTTGGAATGATTTGGGAAGAAAAGTTTGTCCAAATTGAGGAACGGCATTTCCACCGCGACGGTAGCAACGGATGCCAAAAGAAATGCAATTACCAATATCCCTAAACTAGTAACAATCATAGTTAATTCAGATACGTAAAAAGGTTTGCGAGAATGCGCTCCATATGTGATAACGAAATTAAGATGAATTAGATAAACTGCGTAGCTCATTCGGCTCAATGGAAGGAAAATTTTCCATGACAAGAATCGATGGATGAAACCTGTAAATAGGAAGAAATTGTCTATGAAACTGGCCAAAAGATTAGACGTATCAGTTTATACCTCCGTATCCGGTAGTGCAAGCGAAAATAATCCAACCGACGGTGATGGCCCAAGCGGAATGATGTAGAGCTCCGTACGAAACCCGGGCCCATGGATTGATGACTGGAACTAAAGTCTCATCCAGATACGGAAACATCCCGTAGATTACATACAATGCCAGCATTATGGCCGTCATCCATCCCGAGGCAACCAAAAACTACAAATAAATGTTGCCATTACATTCACGTTTTAATAATATTTCTTGTTCTGGGAAAATACTTTATTGATGAGGATTTTACGATCCTTGGTCTTGTGGAGTAACCATCCCAGAAGAATTCCAATCAAGTATGAAGGAATACGGGCCGATGTATCCGAATAATGTTTATCGAAGTATTCATCCATTTTGGGTATGTCAAATCTAAATATCAATCGAAGATCGAAGCAAAGAAAAAAATAAATGAAAATTGATTTAATCTAAACGTTATATCGACCAAAAATATCCTTACGTTCGAACTAAAAAAATTGCGGGTATAAGATCGTAGACAATAAAAACTGTGGCGGAAGCTCCCAAAAAAAAGAACAAGCAGATTGCGGTCCAAATGACTCCGGTCTTCTTCCAGCGCCAAATTGGATAAATGAAGAGCGGACTGAGCCAGAACATTTGCATATCGCTCGCCAGATACCAAGTCTCTCCAAAAGCAAAATCTGGGCTGCTAGATTTAGGATGCACGTAATTGTATACGTACAACATGTGCGCCCACCAGTATTTCCTGGCGCTTTTTCTAATTCGTTGCATAAAGTTCCAGTCGGGTCCATTTCCAATATGCGGCCTTATTGTTGCTAAGAAGGCCAGTACGGTCGCATACATCGGAGTGAGCCTAATGACAAAAAATTATTACTTATGAATTTACTTAACACAAAATGGATTAGTTTTCAAATGAATACCGGATGTATCGACGAAAATAAAATTTCTTGAGATTGAAAATTCCTTTATTTTGATCTAGTTGAGGCAGTTGAGTAAAAGCAACCAAGAGGCCACTAATCAAAAAGAAAGTGTCCACGGCAAAAAATCCATTCACAAGGGCCTGAGCTTCCCAGCGTAAGGAATTCTGAAGGGAAACAATCACAGTTCAATACGTTTGCTATTTGACAGCAACTGAATCATACCTTTAACGGCATTTGCCTGTTGTAGATTATTCTTGCTACTTGGAATAATCCGCCGACGTGGAGTACAACAATCCAGCCAGTGGTCAATACTCGTATTCCGTGTATACATGATAGACTATCTTTGGAATCTTCAGTCGAAAATAAAGTAGCGAAATTCCTCTTAGCGGAGAAACAATGAAGCAACTGAACGGCGAATGAATTTCCAGAAACGAAACGATTTTCCTTTAGTACATCGTGAAGTGTTGCAGTGATAATGATAACAGCCAACACGCCAAATACTAACCTGGAAATGAGGTTACAAAATAACCGGTCACATAAAGAAACAACGAACTGGATGCAGTACCAAACTGGATAAAGAATTCAAACTTACAGAATGAATACGGTGAGGTTATCAAATCTGCCGCTGGCCTGGATTTTCTCTTTAGAGTAACAGTAATTTTCGTCCGAGATGGGGACGACGGAGAAATTTCGGCCATTGACGATGCGAAATCCAAGAAGTTGAGAAACTGCCGAATTTAAATCGTCCGCAGTGCAGGTCGATGGCAGACAGAAACCAACAGTCGGCTTGTGATAAGTGAACATGCTTTCCGTTTCCTTTTCTCCATTGAAGTTGTTTACGTGATCTCCTGCATCTTCAACAGATTGCAATTTAAAGAAGACGGTGCAATATTGTCCTTGGAAAGGAACTTCATCGGATTAGGACTGAAAGACATTCGTCAAACAATCCTGATTCGTGGTGATCGTTGTCGCTTCCTTCAATGTAAATCAAGTCTTCCACTAATCTCCCGGATGATTCGTACACTGCAACACAAAATTGTTATTGAATTAATGGTCAACTGCTATGAAAATTAAAAGTGTCCCTTAAAACTGTTACGTTAAACGTTCAACTTACTTTGGACTGCCCATGGCACCCGATTGCGAAGCGCCGTCAGATATTCCTGTGAGTGTTGGAAGCATTTTTCGTTGACGCTGGAACTAGAAAAAGCGGTGGGAACACTGAATTGAATCCACCACTCTCCAAGTTGATTTTGATTAACTCCAATTGGTGGCGATGAGTTGCCACTGATTATTGATACATTGATTAAAAGAAAATAAAGTAACGTAGCACCACATAATCGAAAAGAGAATTTGTTATGAAAGGAAAGAAACAAAATCCCAGCCATCATGACCGAGTTTATAAACGTAAATGTTGAGAAAAGTGGAGAAAGCAAAAATAAGAGTAGGCATCGACAAGTTTAACGGGAATGAAAAACCTGTTTCAAAATAGAAATGTTAATCAATCGAGAGAAAGAGCGGACGAAATACTGAACAGCGCGCATCTTACTGTGGAATTAGAGACTACCAGTGTATCTATGTTCGTGTTTGTACAGATAAAAGATAGATACAAATGACAAGGTCTATTTAAAAATGAAAAATAAATGTCATGGCTTACCTTAATAAATGTCATGGGAAATTACTTCAAGTGGAACTTCATACAACACAATATTGGACACGAGACTCTTGGGTACAACACATCCACTTAAGGTGAAAAACAAAATTAGGCCACGCAATTCTTACCCTCATTTAAAAAATCAATCCCAAGATTTTAACCTTAACTTTCGGAGTAAAGCCAATTGGCGCAACTTTCCCAATTATGAGTAGTTGCGTCTGATAAACTCGGTGAAAAACTGGATGTAAACTGAAAGCTTATTCCATTCAGAATTCTTTCGTTAACATAAACTGGACTTAAAAGTTCAGTCAATTTCTTTTTTTTTAAGAATTAATTTTTTCAGTCCGAGTCGGGCGTCCGCACAGTCTCTCGCTAATCCACAAGTCATTTATACCATGAACCAATTTAAAAGGAAACACGATTTATTCTTACCTTAGACTAAATGCCAAAAATGTCACCACAACCTCGCACGTTGATGGAAGATGATGAGAAGACAAATGTAACGCCAATCTTCATTATCAAAACCTGTAATAATTGAAAACTAACGAAAACTAGCATGTGCGAAGTGTTCACAACATGGTTAGCAAAAAATGACAGCATCGGATAACAAAAAGGATTTAATCTTTCAAAATTTAACCGAAAAAGTTATTATGAGCACACAACGATCGAATGGTGAAACAAAACTAATTCATGTATGAAACTGATTAAGCCCCCCACCCACCCACATCCCCTTCTTTTGAAGAATCTGCTCGTCAGCAACAAAAACATGTGAGCAACAATGGTCAGACCATTTACTTGTCCTTCTTGGTTTCTTCAACCACGTCTTCTTCTCCTGTTGCACCAAATTCGTTCACTCGTTTCTTGTCGACTGGATACAACCTACAAATTGAAAAGAGAACAAGTGGTACAGTCAACTTTTTTAGAAAAAAAACCCAGCAAGGAAAAGAAATTCTGTTGTTTACCATCTCTGGTAAAGATAAACGAGGAAAACTGCGTCATCCCGGAAGCACGCCACTCGGTGAGCAGTCGGCATAGTAATGATGAAGGCAAAAATATCGTCGATGAAAGTGTTGAATGCCTATGTGAAAAAGTAAATCAGTCGTTATATCAAATGGTAACTTAACTTCTCTGGCCAGGCGCATTCGTTGTAACGAATTGTGGTACCTTGTACATAAAGGCTCGCCATGGCAAGTGAGCGACTGATTTCAGTTTGTAGTTGACAAACAGTTGAGGCAACATGAAAAGAAATCCGAAGGCGTAGACGCCATTCACTAAGCTTTGTAATCCCCAAGAATACCAGCTACCCGTTCATATTGATGACGTTAAGTTAAGATTTCGTTAAAAACTTTAAATAATTGAATCGCAATACGGAAATTTACCTTCGATGAGATGTGTAAACAAGAGAATAGATTGCCCCAACTAAACACAGGGGGTAGAGGACATAAGACAGGTATTTCATGCTCAAAGAATCGTATTGCTCAGTTTCGGCTTCTTCTTGGTTCATCGACTGGCCGAAATTGAGTCGAGGCAATCCGTTGTTCCATTCCAGTGTTATCCTGAAAGCCTTGGTCACTTTCCACACCTGACGTCAAAACGGATTTGTCCATTTTATCGGGACTATTATCGTCTATCAAAGAGCATAAATGATATACCTCAATCAAAGTTCCAATGGCAGACGGTATCACTACTAAAAGACTGGTGTTTTCATCGACTAAATAAAGGAAGATGACAAACTGACTGAAAGCTCTCCAAAGAAGAGTGCGAGACGAGAGACCGACCATGTTATCGCGATCACGCCAAAAGTAAATGTCGTTTTTGAAAGCCAAAAAGTCAAACAGCATCTGCGAAAAAAAGACGTCGTGCAATAAATCAAAACGATTTGAATCTTTTGAACGCATCTGTGGTTGAGACTTACGTGAAGTGCGGCAACGACAAAGGTGACGCAGAGCAAAACGATGTTAGTATCGGCGAAGATGCCCTTGAGTTCGTCGATATCTTTTTCGGTGAAACCCATTTGACGCAGGGTGAACATGGCAGCGCTAAACTGCATCCAAAGGCGTAATTTTCCAAAGGAAATTGGCGAATAATTCAACGTAACAGGGAAATCTTTCACAGACTGGTTTACAGGGACGAGATCTTCTAATCGGCTACCCAGCAAATCGATGTAAACCACAGGTAAATATTCTCCCTTTGGCGAATAACTGAACGGAAGAGAAAGAATGATGTCTTTCTATTCATGTGAAATGCATAAACACATGAAAACTGTTGTACCTTAAAACTTGAGCAATATCAGGAGGAATCTCATTCCTTGGCAATGCATCTCTATGATCCAAAATATTTAAAATTAATTTTGAGTAGATGTGTGTGATGGGCTTCTCCTGTTTTTCCTTTCCCATCTGTTCAGAAACAGAATGTTGACAAATAGCCTTGGAAATATACAAATACTTTATTTAACAAACCTTGGGTTCCTTGTCTCTTATTAAATTAAAGGATTCTAGAACAGGTGTTTGGTAAACTGAAATGGCTGTTGCCGCATAACTTGTGGTGGGGTCTTGCAAAGCAGAGGCCCAATCATCAGAATTCCATTTTTGAGATTTCTTTGCAAGAAATGCGTGAAAAAAAAGAGTTCCATTTCTTCTCGTTTTAAATGGCAGAGGAATGTTGACAGTTTTCGTCAGGCTAACCTCAGGTTCAATATCAAATTGATCAACTAAAACAGTGTCTGAATATGAAAATCTTTCTGTGGGTGTAACAAATAACAGCATCTGTAAGAAACAACAAATTTTATGACATCTGAACAGTTGTGTTTCCATAAGTAAATAAAAGAAATACCTGTAAGGAATTTGAGGATTTCAGATGAGGAAAAACGCAAACGTTCTTTTTCCCTGTACATTTCGGTGGGAAATACAAGCTTCCTATGGTCCAAACTGAATGGGCAATGTAAGCAATGAAAATACCACTCGCAACTACGGTGAGGGACGGTAATCTCATTTTTACAATTTATATTGGAATGTACAAGCACCGGTTTTGTTTAAACAAAACGGACTAGTATAACCGCAGTGAAAAAAACAACACTGGGCAAACACTTCAAAAGCAGACGACGACAAGCGCCTTCTGTGTTCGTTGGCAGATACTAAACAGAAGTTGTGGGAAAACACGTTGCGCCTTTGGAGAAACTTTTCAAAAAGAAAAGGAAACAGTATATTTTAGTTTTTTAAAACTTCGAGTTGTTATGAACATGTACCTTAGTTGCACTTGAAAATGAAAATATAAAAATTATATTTAAAAAGCCTACAACATTTTCAATACAGAGCGGAATTCTCTTGTTTTTGCATATATGAATAATGAACTAAAAATCAAAAGTACGCTCCAATTGGGGATATCGAGCTTCTTTTCTTAGCCCGTACACAATCTATCACCACATACATTTGAAAAAGTAAGCATAGCATTTGTTCAATGAAAATCGGCGTTGGCGCTGTGATACATATACGGACACAATACTGGAAGGTTATTACAAATTATGATACAATGATGTGTTACTTTTATAGGTTTTTAGTACCGAATGTTCTGTTAAGATCTCATGGTGCCATTATTATATTACACCTCCAAGGGTTGAGCCGTGCCGAAATCATCACACCACCATTTCTTCATTGATTGATTGGCTATTAAAGGGCAAGTCGATTGCATCCGTTTTTTCTTCAATGACTGAAAAATAAATTTAAAAAAAAAAAAAAAAAGGTTAACGACTCGTGACCTATGGGTCATACATTTCAACAAGTTAATTTACCCCAGTCTTCATTCTTTTTAGCTTTGGCAAGCTTTCGCCTCTCTTCCATCATCTTTCTTCGAGCCTCTTCTCTAGCTTTGGCAGCTTCTTGAGCCTTGGCAGACCTAGCGGGTGTTGATGTATTGCTGTTGTTTTTGCTTTTTGTCTTCAACGGTTTAGTGGCAGGTGTGGCCGTTTGCTGCTCTGGTACAACCTTTAAAAAAAAATGGAATTCCAATAATCGATTCACGAAATATTGGCAATAATGATTCAATCTCACTTCTATCCAGTTGTTGTCTCTCAGTTGTTTGATTTCGGCAAACAGTAAATCGATGTGGTCCACTTGGATGGTCACCATGTCCCAAAAACCGGCCAAGTCTTGGCCTGTCGTCGGGAATGGCTCGTCTGGACTTTGTGTCTAAAAACAAAAACAAAGCATTCGATCGTTAAGGGCACATTGGCGTGGGTAATCAACATTTTCTGCTGTCAGACCAAATTTTTGCGACAAAGTCCAGCAAACTGCTCGAATTTTTGAGCCAAAAGCAATTTCGCTTTGCCAACGGCAGCTCTGACTTTTCCAGTCAACTCCTCAGACGATTCAACACGTGATTCAAGAAGATACAATTCGTTTTTGGCTATCACAATTTGAATGCGAGTTTTTTCGTCTTCTAAAATCTAGAGAAATGACACACAAAAAATAATAACTTGTTATTTTCTCATGTTACAAATAAAAAAGAAATATGTCCCCCGTTATTTACCTTGAGAAACTTGTGCCCATCATCGACTGGAGTGGCTTCTCCGTTGGTCGATTCTATCGATTCCCGAGTACTAGTAGTAATAATCTGCGAGCAGTTATTTGTTATTGTCGTTGTTGTTGTTTCAATCGTCAACTCAGCTGGCGTTGCGACCGTCGGTTTCGTCGATTCAGGCGACCGCTTGTCCTTGAGCTTGAGCTGTTGGCGGAATTCGGCGTTGAGGTGACGAAAAACGGGTGGCGTCGCACAACCATCGGTGGTCTCCTGAGTGTTGTTGTTATTATGAAGGGGAATACTATAAAGAGGGGAGTAAGTCAAAAGAAGGTCAACCAAAATGAAAAAGCCAAGACAATTTTCCCGCAGTTAATTTAGACCTTTTTAATGGTTCCTTTGACGTTTTCAGAGGTGACTTGACGAGAAAGAAGCCACCAGCCAGAGCAGCTGGTCCGTAGAGCCGCTCGATTCTCTGTTGTATCACAGATTTCGAGTCTTGTTGTGTTCCATGATGTGGCACAGTCGAACTTCTAATGCGCACTCTTCCTCTTTCCTCGATGTTGGTCGTTGCGGTTGTTGTTATGGCCGACGATGGACTCGTCGGTGGCTTGTACTGGAGGTATCCATTGAGGAAATTCTGTCGTAGGTATCCTCGGTCGACACTTTTCGACCTGCCATTCCACTGTTGATTTTGCTGCTGTTGTTGTTGATACTCGATTGGAGTTGCAGCAGTGGCCGTGATGTCTGTTAAGAGAAGTCCTCCTGAAGGTTTCCTGCTCTTGAAATCGTGTCTGTTGGTTCTGGTAGGGCTGGAATCTCGGCTTTTGGTCAAGCATAATGGCAATCTATTTCCATCGCGACTGTTGTCCCTTGAACGGACTCGCGAATCGTATCGATTGAGTCCACTGTAACCAGAAACGGCACACGATAGACTGACGTACGAGGGTGTCTTCTTGTTGTTGCTGCTGTTGTTGATGCTCACATCATTCTGAGTTTCGTCTTCACTCTTGCATGAAAACAGCTTGGCTCTATTCTTGACAAAGCTGTTTTCTTTGGTCATTGTCCCATTCATCATGTTCCTCTGAATCGTTGTGAGATTTTCCAAAAAAATCTATAGAGAAATACAAATAAAGGAGTGTTTATAAATGCTAGTGCACAAACCACTTTGGGACGTAACTGTGAGGCACTTGTCAAAAACGTTTTACGACCAACAGAATGCAGTTAGTGTGTGTGTAGGCCAAGTAGTGTGGGGGCACTGAGAGAATTTGTCGAAATCAAGAATGCAGCAGCAGCACACTGGTGGGGAAAATACTATGCAGCAAGATGATGCCAACTGTTGCATAAACTGCTGCAGAGTTTAACAAGGAACATAAAAATGCAAAAGAAAGTGAAGGAATGCCCAAATCTGATGAGGAGTTTAAATAACATTCGCCGAGTGAAACTTGTTCACCACCTGGGGGATGGCCAAATTGAGTGTGTGTCTGTGTGCGTGGGGCGTGACATGTTTACCAATTCGGCACATATGGCTGAAGGAGAGAGAATAGCTAGGCCAGCTGTCAAAAATTATTCGAATCACCGAGAATAGAGTCGGTATAAAGTGTCATTTTACCTGAAAAATGACGAGATTTTAAGAGAACGGATGAATCAAGTTTGTCAAAGAGTAGAGACAACTATTGTGGAATGACAGCTGTGAAACTGGACCTGCTGCAGCAGTCAATGCAATTTGTGTGTGTGTGTATATCGCTCAGTCAGCGGCGGTAACTAAGGCGAGTAGCCAAGCGACTGAAGCGAGAGAGTAGACTACAAGTCCGGACTCTTTCGTTCGGAAAGAAAACTCGGACTGGAAAAAATATCCCAAATGCCAGTCTTTAAGGTACTGTAGCCAGCGACAGCTAGGATAAAGCGGCGAAGGCCGGCAGTGAGCTCTCCCCATTTCCTATACACTATACACTATACTACCATCAATATCATCTACTCCCGAGTCTCTCGCTCTTTTTCATTTCCCTCCCACACCCAACTGAGAGGAGGGGGGAGAAAAAAGACGGCAAGACGACCGTTTCCCACGGTTATACACATAGACTTTAACAGTTGCTGGTTTCAATACAAAAAAAAAGGAAAAAAAGACGAGAAATGTTTTCTTTACTAAACTCTAGGGAATATAGAAGAAGAAACTAAGACGAGTTTCAGTCATCGTGACTCTTTAATAGATTAAAGACATTGGCCTCTTTTATTTTTTTAAAAGAAAAAAAATCTCTGTCGGAACGCCCGCCGGCAATCACGGTGAATAACCGCAAAGAACATCGGAAAGTCACCTTTACCTTTTATCATGACGTCCAGTTATACTATTATTTTTAGATTTAAAATAAAACGTCCCGAATGAAGGGTGAAATGTACGACACCGTTAGAAATCGCACCCCACAACACATACAATAAATTTATAAATACGAACGTGCTGTCTGTTTATAATACTATATAGTACATGTAATCGGATCTACCCTCATGTCTTTTTGTTTATAGTTGTTGGAGATGGTCGTAATAATAAGCCGTCTTCAGTTTCACTTGAACAATTCGTCGTGTTTGTGTGTATACTGTGTACATTATTACTTTTAGTGTTCTATGGGGACAGGACGTTGGCAGGAAATTGACTGAAGCACCGGCAATCAGCAGTTGCAGACTGTACAGCTTGTGTCTCTCTTGTCTTACACATCTTCTAAGGATTCCACCCGGCGGCATTTCGTTTTTCTCCTTCCATATCTTGGGATTCCCGTTAGAACTGCCGGATACGTCATTCATTATGCACCTGCAACGACACGACTATCAAACGGAACGGAAACAGGTAGACAAACAAACTTCTTCTTCTTCTTTTTCTTTCATTAAGGGAAACCTATTCACTGTATAATGTTCTTCGTTCTGTAAAAAGGAATAGTAGCATATTATATCATCATCACATGGCATTGTGCATTTCTATTCGTAACGACGTCTCGTGCCAACAACAAACGCGTTCGTCACGTCACCGTGTGTGATGAATGACTAATTGAGTAGTTTCTTATTTATTTTTTTTTTTAGAAGGGACCTAAACCGGCCCAAAGGTGCAACAGCCATGGGAGGGAATGAACGACGACGGTCACGGCAGCTAAAAGTTGGTTTTCCATGTTGTGGACATTACATTGCCACTGGGCGTGACCCAATGGTGGACAATTACTGTATAGAGCCATAAAGCACTAAAACAGCTGTTGGACGGCCGGGATTCACGATCATTATTTCACCATTTCAAGTGCCCCCACATACTACTATACAGGGCACAGCAAACAAAAGCCAAATATTTGTTAAAAAAAGGAATTCAAAGAATCATTACGCAGAATTCAACACAAAGTAAAAAGTAATTAGTTCCAAATGTTGATTATTACCAAAAAAAGGAACAACCGTTATTTATCGCAGGGTTGGGCAGCAGCAGCAGCACTGGCCAATGACGAATCGCATCCACCTTTTTTTCTTTCCTGTTTTAAAACCTACAATGATGTCAAAGTGAGAGCAACAACAACCAAAAAAAAAAGGGGCTCGGTGGTGAGTTGTTTGACTCAGATCTAACGTCATCGACCATAAGGAAACACGAGACCTCCTGTGGATCATAATAATAATCATTTGTTCGTTACTTGTTGTTTCCCTTCTCCAAAAGTTAAATGAAAATGCCAGGAATAACAGAATAACGCGCGCATAGATCCATCAGTAGATTATGATGGAAACATAAAATTCCATTATTTATACCACCAATCCGTAAATGAAAATCGTAGCCACTGCTGTCGTAGTCGTGACCTTTTTTTATTTCAAAAGAACCGCTAAAAATTCGAGGCGTGTGGAACACCGCAAACAAATATTTTCGCTCCAGAAACTACGACAAACAGCGAAAGTTCTGATGACGTCAAACTCAAATGAGCCATCAATTCGATACACTAAACATTTCTCTTTAAAATAAAGTTATAAGATTAAAGATATAAGAGTATTAGTATAGGGACTATACCACCACGAAAGGGACGGACCTTTTCTATACGTCATCGCCGGAAGACACGCCCAATTTTCGTGTCCTTTGCGTTTGTCCGTCCTCCTCCGGTCTAATTAACACAAAGAGAATTTAGCAATTCTTTTTTGGACGTCACATGAAGTACATAAAAAGGTTCCAAGGACCTTCTCATTTGGTCGTTTTCCATCGTGACACAAAAGGCACGGCTCGATCACAATTCGTTTGTTGTGTTTTTTTTGTTTTGTTATAGAGTTAGGCCGTACGTTCCGCTCTGATAGAGGGAACAAAGGCAAACATAAAGAGAAAACTGCTGTTGGTGCCCTCAAGGGCGTGGCGCGACCCGCGACCCGTTCAATAACAAACGCACCCCATTTGACTAACAAAAGTTCCATAACACGCAAAGCAACGAAAATTGAGATTCTTATCAAAACGGGCGATAAGAATCCGAATTGGTCAGCACGAGTCTCTTGGAAACGTGTATTTTATCATACATCTTACTTTGTCCTAATCAATTGAAACACAATGAAGGAAAGAATGGAACTGCAAAGAATAAAGCCCAATTTAAAAAAAAAACAAAAATGAAAGAAAATTTTGATCACAATATGAATGAATACTTTTACGAGACTTGAACCAATTATTGATCGAGTATTATTGCAAACATGACGACATATCAGCAAGAAACTGTCCATCGCGGCGGAAACGTATGTTAGAATGTCTTTTTGACTTTGTTCGTGCAATTGGAATCAAGCACTTACCAATAATGGGCAGAGTTTTAACGAGATCAGCTATGCGGGCTCAATGGAAGGCTCCGTTCGATTCTCTTGTCCATCATTGTCTTCGTGTTTTTGAGTCACGTGAGTTATGAGATCGGAGAGTTTAAACTTTTTCCCGCAACATCTGAGATGTGTCACACCGTCCGGGCAATAAAGACCGATGACTTTTCTGTAACGAAAAAAACACATTTTTAAAAAATTCAATTCAGAATCATCAAGATTCTCCGATAATTTAATTAAAATTTAAGTATCAATTACTTGATTGCGTAGCGGTACATAGGATGACTTTCTCCATCATCGTCTTTGAATCCAGATGAACCCCGCGATTTCGTGTTTTGCCATATGGAAATGTTGACTAAACGGCAGAACTCCAACAATGGATTGAGAACCTTTTTCTCGTCATCTTTACCGGTAAGGACAGACGCGTCAGAAGTCGATGCTACTGGACCCAATCGCATAGATCCATCAGCACGAACGTAGCCTGCTGTCGATGGCACCGCCACTCTGTCCTCGGATGGTTCCGGATTCGTCGATATCGTCACATCTGCCATCCTCGGCGCCTTAGACGTTCGGCGGCGATTGCTGGCCTGTTGACGAGAGTCCATTTTAGCTTCGGCTTCAGTGTCCAAAATCGAAACAAAAAAAAAAATAAAAATAAAAATCGAATGAAAAATTATGAAAGTTTATTAAGTCTGAAAGTTCTGTACGTCCAAATTCTTAAAAACGAAATCAAATTGGGTTGGGAAAAGGGACTCGGTATGGCATATTCAACAGGGGGTAAAAGAGTAGAACAGGTTGTTTTAGTGATGATTTATGAATAATAAAGCCGACTCACGGCTGGATGGTGGAGGCTGCCAGTTCTTGACTGTGTTAAGACATAGCAAAACGACATTCTCAAGCAATTCCAAATGTTTTCTCTGCTCCCAGCTGGCAAAAATTGGAAGGGTTCCGTAGACGAACTGAATGGCGTTGAGAGAATTGTCGTGAATTGATCGACCCTTCAATTCTTCCCAACGTATAATGGCCGTCTTGGATGCGTTCCACGCGTAATCCAAACATTCGGTGGCTTGAGAAATGGCTTCCACTTCCATCGTTCCACGGATTCGATTGGCGATGGAACCCACCAGTTCCAGTAATCGCTCGAGGAGGGGTAGCAAAGCCGACATAGTTATTACTTGCCCAATTTGCAATTTCAATTGACGGGCTTCATCGAAAATCGAGTTGATCATAAGTAGATGCGATGGAGTCGATAAAAGAGACAGTGACTGGCTGAACGTTTCTGTTAAGGAAAGATGGAATTGAGTCAAGTCAAATGAGCGTGACAAAGTCTTTGATTGTACTACCGTTGCGAGAAGAAACTCGTTCGATGGGGAATTGATCAGACTGTCGTTGACTACCACGAGGCGAAGGTCGAATTGAACGAGGTGAAACAGAAGGAACACTTGACGTGACAGCGTTCGACGAAGTCGCAGCAACAACAGTTCCATTGTTTGATGTAGACTCAGAGGAGGCGGGCATTCGTGATGCGTTGATTACTTTCAGGCACGGCATTTTCTTGGGAGGCAAATGTGAGGTAGTAAAATGGGCCTGGAAATCTTTGCAAGAAGTAAAGACTAGGTCGCAGCAATCCATCATTCCCGGCCAATAATGCAAAACGAAATCCTTCCAATTGCTGCTGAGAGGTTTCTCTTTGATCGGCGCCATGTGTGCGTACTTGTGTCGTTTAATGGTCAAAATTTCAATGAAATAGTCGATACTTTCTTGATTGGCAAAAAAATCTGTGATAGAAAAGTATGTACAGGTATGTAAGGTATGTACAGTTACACAGGATATTAAGTGAATCAACTACCTTCCGGTTCTCCTGGCTTGTGTTGTGGAGGAAAATTGTGTTGATCCGCTTGAAAACCAGGAGGACTTTTCGAAGAGGATTTAGTCCGACGTCTCACTTTTAGATCCTTTAGGGTGTAAAAAACTTGCTACAAATTTTTGAAAATAAATAAGTAACACATCATACAAAATGACTATGAAAACTGACTTATTTTAGTTTGATGTGTATCCGTATCTGCTGCTTCTTCGTCAAAGATATTCTTGTCCACTTGAGACATGACAATAGTCATATTGTGAGCAGGTTTGGGTGGCCGATGACATCGACTGATGTGCTTCTCCAACGACTGACAATTATCTCGAACCTGTCCGCAACAACTGATTTTTCCTGGCCAATAATATTGCATGAAACCCGTCAAACTGAGGGCCAGTGGAATGTGCGTGGACGTCGGAGTTTGTAGAGGGCGTGCTCAGGTGCCCGTACTTGCTGAACTTGAGAGCCAGAACTTCGCTAAAATACTTTAACCGTTCAGCAGTGGCTACAAAGTTTTCTGGCGCACCCGGTTCGTGTTGTGGTTCATATTTCATCTGATCACGTTCCAGTTCGTCCATCTCTTCTTCATTTTTCTTCTCGAAGGCATCGTGACTATTGTATCTTTTGCGAGCTCGTTTGGGTCGATTGGTACTTTTCTCATCTCCGGAATCTAAAATATGCATGTATAGTAGTATAGTATAGCCGCACAAACATAAATGAATCTCATTCATACCCATTGATGAGTCAACATGGGCTAGAGTGTGATTGAGTTTGCCTTGTTTGTAAGACAATGGACCAGGTCGAGACGGACCTGATGGAAGGATTATTATTGTAGTGAAATTTGATCAAATAATTTATTTCAATTACTTAGTGTCTTGCGTTTCCGGACTATTGAACTTTGATTGTCGTTTGACGAGCTGGGTGGCTGTGCTGCAAGTGCCTGTCGAAAACTTGTGGCTGGTTGAGGTGGGGTGTAATTTTTATCGTTTGATCCATCCAGAAAAAAGATATCACTGCTGCTTTCTGATTCATTCATCACCAGCTGAGAAGTTGAAGTGGACGAAGTTGATGCTTTGCTCAATACTTCCACTTCATTTATTCCAATGTCATTGAGTGCAGTAGCTGAGATACAACTCAGATTGAGCGGAGGTGATGGCATTTTCACTTCTGGTCGATGGAACTTGTAGTAGTGGTCACTGTACTTCTTGGAACTATGAAACAGTTTCCTGCAGCAACTCATTGCACCAGGCCAATAGAGTTTGAATGAATGTCTCATCGCTTAAGGCCAGTGGAATGTTTTTCAGAGAAGGTGGGATACTGCAATTGTTCAATTTCCTGTACTTTTTAATCTTGAGTTCCTAATGTGTTGAGAAAGTAGTTTAGTTTCTCTCGTGTTGCTGGGATATCTGCAGGAACAATGATTGTAAAACAATTTTAAAAAACAAAATAAATTATGAAAAAGAGAATGTTAAGCTAACCTTCAGGATCTCCCAATGTATATTGGGGTGGGTAAGACTTGTGATCAGCCAAAATTTCATTGATACAAGCAGAGTCAATTTCATCAATATCTATACAGTGAAGGAATACAAAACAACAAGTGAATTGAGGATAACAAAGTGCGAATATACATTAGATCAAACCTTCAATTGAGGCAGGTACATCTTGGGGTGAGGGTATCAAAGCCAGTTTTCTGGGTTTATTCACAGTCGTGGTACAAGCAGGAGAGAAATCTGAATCGCTGGAATTGTTAAAGTCACTCAACCTGGCAACAGCATTTGAATCTTCTTCTGTCGGAGGGCTCGATTCGATGACAATGGAAGAGGAGCTGCTTTGTGATGACGAATTGTCATTATGAAGACTGGCATTGTAAGGAACCATTTCTTTCCCGATAACGCTCACCATCTCTTCAAACAAAATTGTGAGATGCGACCAACTACACCTTGCTGTAGCCAATTACTTGAGATAATGAAATAATTTTTGATGAAAATGGCCTCCCTTTCATGAGTAAAGGAGTTGAGAATCTAATTGAGAAGCCAGAATCAAGTGTTTTTTTTAATAAAGGATGGAAAAATTTTCGAAAAACGTGGCTATTCTCAACTTTTTCAAGAGTCAGCTGATTAGAGGAAGACGTTGCCAGTATTACATATCGCGGCAGTCGGGCGGGATTCGATAACGTGTAAATTTTAAATTAGCGAATTTCAAAAGTGAAATTCATGAAATAATTGTAGAAAATAAAAAAAAAAATAAAAATAAAATGAAGTCTCCAATTAAAATGAAAAAGGTATTGAAAAAAGAGGAATGTGTCAGCTTGGTTTTTTGTTGTTGGCAGCACACGGCATGTGTCGAACAGGAACAACAACGAACACAAAAAATAAAAAAACGGGAAAAGGTTTACGGCGTAGACGGAAATAGAATAAACTTGTGCTTGGCTTTCTTCTCGACATTCTAGTTAGTGGCATAGGCCACAACATCTCTTCCGGGGGTCTCTCTCCACTGGTGATGGTCGAGCAAAATCTTCTCTTGGCCTTCCTACCCCCGCCACTTCATTGATTCTTCACTTGGCCTTCCCACTTCATCCATTTAAAAGACAAAATAAAATCATGAAATTAAGAAAAAAAAAATAATCAAAAAAAGTTGTTTTTTTTTTTTGTTATTTCCACTTGCGTGAGATTTTTTTTTAATTTAAATTTTTTAAATAAAAGGAGGAAATTGTTTTGGGTTTCTTAAACTTCTTCCGGGGTGGGGGGAATCTCACGCGCACATATAAATACGTCAGAAATGTTGTACGGGCGGGATCTGGTGGAACAGCCGGCCGGGATCGAGGCCTTGGCTCTACTATAGATGCTTTTTGAGCAACAGGCTGACTTGACTATATACTACTACTATATACTACTATTACTCGTAAGCTGTGTTGTCTGTTGTGCTCTGCTGATGTGGTGGTGTGGTGCTGGTGCTGGTGTTGTTGTGCGTGTGTCTGTGTTGTTTGGCTGCTGCTGCTGAGCCACTCGAGAAGATCTCTACTACTATCTTTTTTGGCGCACGATCGGTCGTGTGTTGTGTGTGTTGTTTCTTTCTTTCGCCTTTTCAGTCCCAACTCGGCTCCATCAGCCAATTTCAGTTCAACGAGAACCGACGTTGGAAACTGTTTGCACATTTCTATTGTGCCGTACGTAGTGCTGACACTGTGATTTGCGTCATTTTTACAGTGTTGTTGGTTGGGTGTGCGTGAATTTCAAGTTTAAACAGAGATCACGACGTGATGGACAAATAAAAATAACAACAAATTCAGGCCTTGAAAATCTTTCGTCCTTTTCTTGGATTCAGCCGAATTTGCCGCTGATCTGACCTATCAAATTTCATTCACACCAGGTAATCAATTGAGACTTGGTTGCCCGGTTGAACACTGCGATGAAACATCATTTGACACAGTCTTATACTAAATAGAAGTAAGTCTCTTATATGGAAGTCACAGTCAGTCAATGGATGCGGAGGCAGACTCTCATCTGGCGCCGGTATCCATTTTTAGTTTCGTCGCTGTTCTTAGCCTTTTTTTTAACTTTTTTTTTCCAGTGTCGTCGATATTAGACACAGACACCGAAAAGGCCATTCGTCGTTAGTCCTGAACTAGAAAAAAAAACCAATTTTGACTCTTCTTTTTTTTTAAAATTGAAAGCCGTGAAACTTTTCGTGTAGAGACAATATCCACATCATTGGACAGTATAGTCTCCCATTTGTCTTTCTCGTCAATTTGTTTGTTGTGCCTGCTGGCGATGGGGTTTTTCTTTTTTTGGGTGCTGCCGTCAGTTTGTTGTATTATGGCTGGCACGTCCGTGAGATGTTGTATCGAAAAAAACAAATCCTAATAATAATAATAATCGTTGGCTGCTTTGACTATAGTCGGAATGGATGTTGCTAGTCCTGGTGTCGGTTATTATAGTCTACGGTCGAAGAAGTGGCCAGCCACAGAGACGCTCTGGGGAAAGCCTCTCGGCTGCTTCTATTGTGTAGTATCAAAGTTCATAAGCCTCGGCAGAGAGCCAGTTGAAGATTTCTTTCCAACTATTACTGGACACGGAGCAAACATTCTTTTGTTTTTTATTCTGCTCTTTCAGCAGTGTGCTGGCGCTGTGTGGCTCTCTCTCTCTACTTTTCTTATATTCTTCTCATGATTGATTAAGAACTGCAAAGAACCAGGAAGACACAGCTAGACGAACCCGTTCGTTGGCTTTTACTCATATTGTACGTATACACACGCACACAAGGTTATAAAGGTAGTGTGTGTGTAAAGGATATTTGTCTATATTTGATCAGAATCATCGCAGCGCTATAATTAGCCCAGTTTTTCCAGCCAGGGATCAGCTGAATGTACTGTACTACTAGACATGTTCCAAGGTCTCTTGTGTAGATTGGCCGTCCTTTATTCTCCTGGTATTGTTAGTTATTACACATCCAGGACGAGTTCCCCCCCTAGCAATCCCAATAATCGTCATATCCCATTGGGCTCCCCATTTACCCCTTTAAAAGTGAAAATATTTAAATGAAGAAGCCACACTGTTGATCCTGGATAGCCAATGACATGATTACATCACCACCTTCCTTCCGTATATATGGGCATGACTCTCTCTCTTTCTATACTACACCCCGCCCCTTCATTGGCAGTTCTCACAGACTATTTTTGTGTGGTAACATCAACCGCTCAGCGGATGGACTCTGCTCAGAAAAAGTGCACCTGCTGCCACCTAGCGCTCTGTCACGCCACGTCATCTTCGGGAATTACTTCCCGCACTTTGACCGATTGATTTGAAACATCGATTGACAATTTAAAAAATGATGTAATTTAATCGTGATCTTTGAAAATCAAATTTAGACAGCCGCTGGAGATAAGAAACCATGGCCGGAAGACAGAACGCTTTATTGTCCAGCAGTATGTTTTTAAATAACTTGTATTTAATTCGATTGAATTCAAAGAAATGTTGATGATTCAATTTCTTTAGTGGTCAGCGAGTTGAAACAAAAGACGAGCAGTATGAGCCAATCGGTGACGAGCAGCGATGAACATCAGCAGCAAATGTCGTCGTCATCTTCAACTGTTCGAACGTCGGTGACTTCCAGTTCGGCTTCTTATTCAACTTCAACCGCCGAAGGACAGAACGTGAGTGATCGATGCCGTGCGTTCATTCACTTTTCCAAGTGGTTGCCAGTTTATAGTTTTAGTATATAGGACATATATTAGTACAGTCACGCAAATCGTCGAGTCAAAAGTGGGCGGGTAAGTGACTGACACGTCCTGCGTCTTAATTGACCGCCCACTTTGCAGAGCACGGCGAAACTCTCGCCAGAAAATTCCACGCGTCAACTTGACTCCCGCATAATGAACTGTATAGGATTCAACACGCGATGTTGCGATGGGGATAGGTGTCACTCAACTATTTCAATTCTGCAGTCAATTCCGAGTCAATTCTGCAGTCAATCACGCGTGATTGAATTTGTGATTAAATGAATCAAATTTGGGAATTTGATTTGTCCGAAATCGATTTGTACTTTGGTGTTTGTGCAACTAATTCAATGAATATGAACTCGATCGCCGACCTCTGATGAGAAAAACAGGTGTGGTGTTGATGAAGCGAACTGGAAATGAGCCAAGACGAAAAGGCCGCCGAGAGATCCTCATTTCTCCTAACCAAATTGCCAGACATCATTATTGATCATTTTCGATACAGAGGCGATTTGAAATTGTTTTCAAATATTGTTTGCAAATGAGCGGAAATGAACTTTACGTAGACGACGTTTGACTAGTCAATTATTGACACTTTGCCACTAGTGTTGCGATGATGGCAAAGGAGAAAGAAGTCCATTGTGGTAGTAGAATATCGTTCTCATTCGTTAATAACAACTGTATATATTTTGGCTATTTATTATTGTCTTTGGTGTCCTAAATCTTACGTTGCTCCTGTGTTGATATTGTTGTTTATTTAAGTGTGTGTTCATATTCGTGAGTAGTTGGCCGAGATTTACGCCTCGCTACAGGAGCAGTTCACGGGCAGCAGCAACACCAGCATATCGCAGTCGACGACTACTAGTCAATACGTCTCCAGGTGAGTTAACTCTCCATTCTTACCTTGTCTTCTCTGTTATTTAAAATGTTTCTGTAGTTGAGTGTTGGATGTGCTTGACTGAATCAACTGTCAAATTCATTCAAGACGACGTCATCAAGCGTGACAAAAGTCGGATGACGTGAGTAGTCAACAACAAGATGGATGGGTTGCCGTAAGATTATTACCGTCTAGTATAAAATCATTGCGAGCCATTTTCGTTATTTTAACTTTTCAGTTTACGCTAAAACGGTCATTTTCATTTGTTTTTAGCCACTTGGATTTGGGAATTGGAGAGGATGAAGGATCGACGGCTTTGCTGGACAATAGCGCAGCCAAGCACAAGATGGCCATTCGACCGCAGCGCAAAAGACGTTCGGAATCGCGTCAAAGGGACAGCAATCCAGGAGATGACGACGACGCCATGGAAACTAACCAACAGCAGAGCGACGTCCAGGTGGAAGGAAACATCATCAAGAAGATCAAATCGTCGACGGAAGAAGAAGAATCAGCTGAAAGTAAACGCGGATACAGACGGACTCGTTCAGGACGCCAACTCGTCACCTTTGATCCCGTAGCCAAACGAGAGTAAATCTGAGAAATAATTGGCCAATTTCAAGTTCTTTATTTGTGATGATGATGATGTTTTTTGCGTCTTTTTTTTTTTACGCAGGGCCGTCGTCAAGGAATTGGTGGAAACGGAAGAGGAATTCGTGACGGATATGGAACACGTAGTCAACGTCTACTACCGCCAGATGGATCATCCGACGACTCCGAGGAAAGTCAGCGACCAGCGCGATGCCCTTTTCGGTCCATTCAAACAAATTCAAGAATTTCACAAAAGGTTTTCACGTCATTTCCTTTCCTTTGATTTTATTTCCCCTAATTTTTAATGGAATATTTAGTGTTCTCCTGGAAGGCTTGAAATATTACGCAAACGAGCCCCAACGGCTGGGCCGAACATTTCTCCGATTGGTGAGATTTAATTGAAATGAATTGATAAATCCAAATTTTAATCCAAACTTGTTTGATGTGGTATTTTCAGGAGCGGGATTTCGATAAACACGCTCAATACTATGGTGACGAGCCTAAATCGCAGGAACTTTTGCGTGAAGACAAACACCTGAGGGAATTTTTCGAGGTGAGTCGTCTTAGTATTTCTTGTTTTTCTGTAATGAGAGGATTATCTATTTTCGACTTGTCCAGTCAGTCAAATCCTATTCCAGTATTCCTAGCGTCTATTTCTTTGCTTTTTGGTAAACGTCTAAAGGTTAACAAGGTTACAAATGTTGTGTGTTTCATCAACCGCTAGACCATCCATGACCATGTGTGTCATGGCTCTTCTCTTTCTCGCCCCTATGGGCACAGTCTGGATGCATCTGGATTGAGGGATGGAGGCGTCACAAATCATCCTACCCCCCGCCATATGACTAGTAGAGATAGTAACACTCGGAAAATGAACAAGATCAATGATCTTGTTGTGTTTTCGCGTTGGCGTGACGAAGACGAACGCCGTCATCCGTCATTCCGTTGATTCCGTTTATTCATGGATCGTTGTCGTTTAGAAGCTACCGCTGCTGCTGACTAATGATCCTATCAAAAAGAATGTCTTCTATTTCTCGACTTATATGGACTTGGACTGTGCGTAACGATTTGATCAATTCAGGATTTCTTATTTGACGTCGAAAAGGACGTCGAGATGCGTAATCTCTTAGTCAGTCAGTGGAAAAGTCTATTTTTAGAAAGGCTGGAAGACTAAGAGAAAGCAGACAAAAAAGTGGATGAATAGCGATTCAGAAAGAGGAAAGGGGAAATCCGGTTAGCGCATCATTCGTTTACGTTTGAAAAAGTCTTTGGTGGAACGATGACGGAATCGACTCTTTAAAAGGTACGTATACCTTTTGGCCAGCAGCATTCATTCCCAGCAGCAGGGCCCTTTTGTTATTTAACTGTTAGTTATTTAACAAATTACAGAGAGAGACGAATATATACAGTTGGTATAGATAATAGGGGGTCTAATGAGGAAGTAGATGTATAAAGGGCATTGAGCCAGTTTATTAGGAAAATCCTTATTGCGGAATGAAAGCCAAGATTTTTACTCCATCAAAAGAGTCAAAGACCTCCTGGCTGCCAAAACACCTATTGCTATCCCTTATAACTTCCTCTAGTATAGTCTCTCGTTGTTCGTCCTTCATTTTTGTTTGTTGGCAATCTATACACTGGAAACGTCAGGATCAGCACATATTATCCTACACTCAAAGCAGTCCAACCAGCACAGTATTTCCTTAGTTAAAGTTTCTATTTCATTGAGTGGCCATCAACTCTTTGATTTTGGCAACATTTTCTATAGAAATTGTCTTCATCATTTTGATTTCATCGTCCAAAGTTTATGAGGTTGTATAGATAACACGGACGGCAAAAAATATGGCCCGGCCAGTGTGAAAGTCCAAATGGAAATGAGAAGACAAGAGACTTTTGGGGTCTCGTCTAGGCGGTGGGTATAGGGAGGAGGAGGAGTCCCGATGGATCTAAATTTAGCCGGTGGATCGGTCGACATAAATGGAACACTGTAAGGCACGTTGCCTGATTTAGACACGACAACGTTGCAGCACCAACTCCAACGGGACTTGCATAGATAGATAGACGAAGAGCCAGGAATTGCAGGGGCCAGCAACATCAGCAGCAGGGGCTTTGTGCAGTCTCACCTTTTCCCCTACTCAAAGTTGAATAACTTGGAAATCAATTTTGGCATTTCTTTTTAGCAGAGAATCTGGGTAGGAATCATTATCACCACCTTTTTAAATGTTTTTTCTAGTCTTTTAAAATATGCGCGATTATTTATTATTTTGGCTGACTGTTGTTGTTGGGTCCGGCCGGCACCCGGATGCGCCATCCATTGAGCAGAGCTGGCAGACTGACTCTAGCAAAAGAGATCCAGTGCGGCTACTACCGGGACTATTTGGTTCGGGTTTGTAACGCCCGCCCTGTGTACCGTCTTGTGAGTGAGTGGATGTGGTTAGCGGAGTTTGTTCGCG
The DNA here is from genome assembly GCA_030770115.1 of Daphnia galeata. NCBI lineage: Eukaryota > Metazoa > Arthropoda > Branchiopoda > Diplostraca > Daphniidae > Daphnia > Daphnia galeata. The sequence continues at coordinate 12,329,506 of CM061118.1, forward strand.
TTCTAGTCGTTACGGTTCCAGGTCTCGGTCAGGATCCATTTTTTCGATTGCCCCCACGGCTCCCGCACGACAACAACAACGAAACAACATTTCAGTTTGTTTGGTAACGACAACAACAAGTGAGAGAGTCTCGGCTGTTTTAAATTGAATTTCTTTTGTGCTCTTCCATCAAACAAGTGCCCATTGTTATATAGTCGCCATTTTCCACTGGATTATTTTCATCTTTTGCGTGTGGATTAATACGGACAACAACAACAAACGAATTTAGAATTGATTTCAGGGTTTTGTTAGTCTAAATCCAACAGGTTTTTTTAGACTCTGGTGTGTGTGTGTGTGTATGGGACAATTTAATCTTTGTAGACAAGGATTGAGATTGTGTGCGACAGTTGAACTGTCGACGATTGACAATTATAAAAAGGATTAGATTTTTGCTGTTCGAGTTTCAAATAATATCTGGGTGGTGGCAGAACGAAGAAAAGGAAAAAAGAGAAAGAGTGGGTGGTTATAAGGAACGTTAGCGGGACCACACAGCTGTGCGAGCTGTGCAGGTCTGTGCCCGTCCAGTTTCTTAGCCGCGGACTAAGAATAGCTGAGAAGAGAAAACGGGCCAGAATACACGGACTCACTGCATGTCTGTGTGTATACACATACTATCGAGGCAAATGGAGACGAGCATTATGAATAGTATAGAGAGAGATAATCATCGTCAGATCATATCGCTAAATTATTTCACTCAATTTTTATCTTTAAATGTCTCGACGTTTTGATTTCACGGGGGAAACAGAAATTCTCCTAATTTTTTCAATTAGTCAATGTCCCGAATTCTCGTTTCTTTCAAAGAATTAAACAAAAAACCAAGAATTTATTAAAAAAAAAAAACAGCATACGCGATCATGTTTGGAAGTTGGCCCAGTGGCATCTGCAAAATCTGCAGTTGTTTCTATTTCCTATAGCCTTGCCTTGGAGGGAGCGAGTCTCGGTTTTTTGTTTTCTTGCCAACTTGATTTGATCCTTATTAACTATGTCGTCTCGCTGCTCCAGAGGATCAAGAAGAGTTGAATGAATTTAATGCTCGTCGCATTTGTGTCACATTACAGGAATACAGTCATCGGATCGGCGATAACAAACGCTTGAGCGAGTACCTGAAATTGCCCATTCAACGCATCAACGATTTCCAGGTTCTTCTTCAGGTATAACCAATCAGTTCACAATGTTGGAAATGTTGAATATTATTCTATGAATTTACCCCTGCAGGATTTGATCACGCATTCAGCGGGAACTGCGCGAGGACACCAAGGATTTGCAAAAAGCTCACGAGTTTATGCTAGCCTTGCCCCAACGTCTGACCGATTCGAAATTCATCGAGAACCTATCCGGATACAAGGGCAACATCCACAAATTAGGACGACTTTTACGACACGTAAGTTTCATATGAATTGAATTTCTTTTGGATCCATCGAGGTGTTTTAAAAAAAACGGGATCGGCGTTTATTTATAAAACACACACAGGGGAGAGAGAAAATAGAGACTCGTTTTGTGTGTGCTGTAAGTTGACCGAAAGTCTATTTATTCGCCTTTTTGTTTTCACACAATCAGTCGACCGTGAAAAGTCGATGACGTCATTTTCTTCTTTCCTTAGCGGGGACTGCGTCACCGGACAGCTGTTCTCATCTTGTTTTTATAGTCAAGAAATTCTGGCAAAGCAAGTCCTTAATTTTTGCTCGTTCGATTGATGACCGGACACACTTGAAAATCGTTGGTAGCCTCCGACGATTAGAGACAAGCGCAGGTTATTCATAGCGTCTCTTTTTCCTTCCCACCGACGCGTCATCCTCCAAGTCTCAGAAAAAACTGTAACAGCTGCACAGCGCTATTTAACTTGTTTCTCTTTTTTCATTTTTTTGTTTCTTTTTCTTATTTTCTGTGTGTGGGCGCGTGTGAAAGACATACGATCCGTGACTCGGACGTCTCTCTCTGCCATCACTATCGTGTACTTGTTGTTTTTTTTCTAAATATTCTCCCGAAATGGGAAATTGGATTTCGTCGCTTGGCATTAGGTCACGCGGCTAAATTTAGAATCGTCGACCTAAACGTGAATAAGTCAGTTTTTGGGGGTGATGATATCCGTCATCTTATTATGGTTAGTTAACTTTTGAATTTTGAAATTCATTTCAGAGCTGGTGGACGGTGACAGACAGTCGTGGACGCGCTAGAGAACGTTACCTGTTTCTCTTCAAGGCTCGTATTTTAGTGACGAAAGTGAGACGAGTCACTGACGATCGTAACCTTTTCCTTCTCAAGGATATCATCAGGGTAATACGAATCTTTTAAATTTTACAATCACTTTTGTATGACTTGATTTATTCAATTGAATTAGTTGCCAGACGTTGAAGTCAAAGTTCGCCAAGAAGAAGGAGATTCTTGCAGTTTTGATTTGATCCATTCGGATCCGCGTTTCATCCGCTATCCGCTCAATTTACGCTGCACCGATCGATCCACGCACGACGATTGGTTGATTGAAATACGCAACTACGCCGCTCACGCTAGTCAGTTGATTCTTCTCCGGCATTTATTGACTTAAATTTGCGAATTTTTAATTCATTCAATTGTTGTCTTTCTACTTTTTCAGTCGCTTTACAGGAACACGCCGAAGACGATTTACAAGTGGACGGTCCTGGTGAAACTGACAACGAAGCCGACGATCCTGTTCCACCACCACCTCCAGTTCAAACGAAACCGACGCAATCGCATTTGAAACCGGTTGTTCCTACTGCAGCGTCGTCTGATCCACAACAGGATTCCGCTCAAATTGCCAAAAAGATCAAAGAACTCATTCACTTGAAAGGAGTCGCTCAATCCGTCCCGCAGACGATCCCGCTGCAATCGCCCATCGTCGAGAATAAACCAAGTCCAGGTGAAATCGATCTTCAACGATCAGATTCTGTCGATTCGATCAAAAGGGGCAGCGTCAGCATCCGCTCGGCGTCACAGGCTTCTTTATCCGGTAAATTTTAATTCAAATCATCTCTCTCAATTGCAAATAAAAAAAAGCAAGTCATTCTAATTGCTGTTAATGCATTTATTGTGGGCGATAATCATTAACAATTTAATGGCCAATTCGATCCTTAATCCTTTTCTCATTTTTATTTGATTTTATTTGAAAAATGATTCCCTTTTAATCAAAGAATACCAATCGTTGGCTTCGCTTCGTGAAAGTGATCCCCCAAGCGACGCAAGCGACGCCACTCTCTTCGCTTCCATGGCCGAACCCATACCGGAAATGGCGGCCGAGCCGCTGCCCGGCCGACCCCGTTTCTCGCGAACTATTCACGGAAACTTTTGCGAACGTAAGTTGTCTGTCTATAATCCTAATAATAATGATCGCTTTAGCCTGGCGCGCATATTTTACATTTACACAAATAATTTTAATCGCATTATTCGTAAAATTCGATTTTCATTTCATTTTTAAAATTGTTTCCCGGTTGAATTTTGAAGCCGGTGAGAAAGCGACATTTGACTGCGCCCTGGAAGCCGAGGCACCTGCCCAGGTGACTTGGTTGCGTAACAACAAACCGCTGGACGATCGTTTCGCTGATCGCATCGTCACCACGTCCAAGGGCCGGAAACACAGTTTGCAAATGATGAATTGCCGATTGGACGACAGCGGACTCTACACTGTCGTCGCTTCCAACGAGGACGGATCGGCCACTTGCTCGGCTTCTTTGGTCGTTCAAGTTTTGACTCCCGACGAGCGCGAGAAAATGGCACAGCAAAAGTGTCCCGTCTTTCTTGTCGTTTTGCACGACACGGAATTGATCGAGGGCACATCTGTCCGCTTCATGATCAAAGTCAAAGGCGATCCCATACCAAACGTCGAATTGTAATTTCATCATTTTTTATATAAACTTTTTGTTTTTTTTTGGTCATTTAAAACTATTTGGTTGGTCACAGCAAAAAAGATGGCAAGAAATTGGTGGAATCGGATCGCATTAAATTCATCAACGATCAAGCGGCTACCGGATTTTTCGAGCTGGTCATCTGTCAAGTGAACGATTCGGATGCCGGCGAGTATACCTGCAAGGCTCTCAATCGTTTCGGTGAAGCCACGTCAACGGCCAAAGTCACCGTTACCAGTCAGTTCTTAATTATTATTCTCTCATTTTTAGATTCATGAATTAAATCATTTTGTAAAATTGTTTCTCAACAGATGAAAATGCCGTTTTCAGTTTGCTGGCCAATCAGGGTCTTTTGGCTCCAGGTGAGAAACCCGAATTTCAGTGGTACAAGGACGGCGCCACTTACGATCCCGAGGAGCGATTCAAAGTCACTTACGAGGATGAAGCCGATACTTTGGCGCTGGTTTTCCAACACGTCAAACCGGAAGACGCTGGACTCTACACTTGCGTCGCGGCTACCAGCAGTGGCAAAATCTCGTGCAGCGCCGAATTGACCGTTCAAGGAGCCGTTCATCATCTGTTGCGTGAACCTGAAGCTCCTTCCATCACCATGGACTTGGCGGACGCTGAAGTCAGTTGCGGAGGATCTGCCATGTTGGAACTCAAATTCAAGGGATTCCCTAAACCCAAAATGGTTTGGACAAAGAGCAACGGAGAAGTTGTCACGGCCGGCGGACGTTTCCGTTTCCTCTTTGAGGATGAAGAGACGATTGCTCTCATCATTAAAAGTAAATCATTTCCATTAATTCCTCCTGTGGTTCATTATTTGATTAATTTTTTCTTTTCGTTTCTTGTTAGATGTCGAGCACAGCGACGCTGGACTTTACAAAGTGACGGCCACCAACGATCTCGGTGAAGCGAAAACCGAAGGTCGTCTCTTGGTCAAAGCTCCGCCCAAATTCAGGAAGAAGATGCAAGACATGGCGTGCATGACGGAGGAACCGTTTAAAATGTCTGTGGAAGTCGAAGGATCGCCCGCTCCCGAATTGAAATGGTACAAGGACGGCCAGATGATCATCGAATCTGAGCGCATTAAAATCGTCAAAGAATCGGAAGACGTTTTCTCTTTGTTTATCGAGAAAGTGACGATCGAGGACAGCGGCTCCTATTCGGTTGTCGCTTCCAATTCCATTGGACAAATGTCCGATTTTTGGCAAATGGTGGCCAACGCTCCACCCGCTTTCATCAAGCAGTTGCTCAAGACGTGCGAAGTGGACGAAAGCGAATCCATCACCTTCCAGGTGCAAGTGGAGGGAAATCCCATGCCGGAAGTCAAATGGTTAAGTTTAATCACGTCCTCGTTACAGGATCATTTGATTAACTTTTGGTGTTGTTTTGCGTATAGGGTCAAGGATGGCAAGCAGATAAGGAACGACAGAGATGCCGTCATCATCAAACAGGAAGGAAATGTTCATTCTTTAACCGTCAATGGAATCAAACGCGGTGATTCGGGCAAATATTCTTGCGTCCTCACCAATAGCCACGGCGAAAAGGAAGACACTTCCAACTTGAAGGTGCGCTGCAAACCGGAAATCACACAATCGCTGAAGGATGTCGAAGCGAAAGCCGGCGAGAAAGACGTGTCGTTCGTTCTCAAAGCCAATGCCTATCCTGAACCCAAAATCAAATGGTTCATCGACGAAATGGAAATCGCAGAGGAGCGTAACGAGTTTTCGCGCGATGACGATCCCGCAACGGGAACGTATTCGCTCATTTTGAAAGAAGTGAAATCGGAACTGTCGGGCAAATACACTGCGCAAGTCATCAACGCCCTGGGCACGGCCAAGAGCAGCGCAGTTCTCTCCGTCCAATGTAATTCCCTTTTTTGGGTGGGTTATTATTTTGTATTTCAATTGATTATTTCTCAATTTAGATCCACCGAAAGTAGAGGAACCGTTGAAAGACATGACTATCGAAGAGGGCAAGAATGCCACGCTCAAAATCAAGTGCACTGGTCTACCGGAACCCACAGTTACCTGGACTAAAGAAGGTGTCGATGTGGTGGCCGATGCTCGCATCAAAATCAAGAAAGATGCCGATTCCACTTACTCGCTAACGCTGGACAAGTGTATCATTCAAGATCAAGGTCTTTACGGTGTCAAATTTGCTAATGCCTTGGGTCAAATTAGCGCCTCTTGCTGCCTCAATGTTGACTGTAAGTATTTAAAAATGGATTTTTTAAAAAGCAATTCAAACGTAATGAATTTTCTATTTGTAGCCAAACCCAAGATCATCTCGGACAATTTGACAGTCAAAGAAGTTTACGAAGAGGAAGAGATTATCTACGAAGTTCGTGCCAGTGGTCAGCCTAAACCGCAAGCTCAATGGTGAGATATCTAAAACAGTAAAACCGATTTGGTGTTTATAGTTTCCTTCATTTTTTAATTGATTTTAACAGGACATTGAACAACGAAACGCTGGTTGAAAGCGAACGAATTGAAATCAGTGAGACGAGCGACACTTATACATTGAAAATCAACAAGGCAGCCATGACGGACGCCGGAAATTACGCCATCAAATTGACCAATCGGTTGGGAGAGGAGACTAAAAACTCTTCCGTCACCGTTAAATGTAATAAGTTGATTTCTAAATGATTCAAAAATTACATGAATGAAATTGAAATTGAATTTCAATGGCAGCTCTGTCCGAATTGCGTGTTCCAAAGATCTTGCAAGGATTGAGCGACACGACCGTCAAAAAAGGAGAACAAATGGAATTGAAAGTTCGCATTCGTGGCCAACCCAATCCTGAAGTTGAATGGTAATCATTTATTTAATCATTGTGATATTTATTCATATTTTTATTAAACTAATGTCGTTATCAGGTTCAAGGATGGTGAAGCGTTGATCAACAACAAGGACTACACCATCTCTAAAGATGAGGTGGAAAATGCGTACACTTTAGTGTTGCCGGTAGCTCACGAGTCTCACGCTGGAAACTACACGGTGAAAGCGACCAACGAACACGGATTCGACGAGTCAAGTGTATGAATTTCAATTTCCTCAAATTGACTTTGATTTTTGTTTATTCGAGTTGTTTGTTTTCTATGACAGGCATCGCTGACGATCGTCATGAAACCTGAACTGAGCCACGAACCCGAAGTCAAAGTTGAATATTACGAAGAGACCAACATCGAAGTTAAAGTCACCGCTCATCCCAAATCGAAAGTCAAATGGTAATAATGATTCAACTCAAGTTATTTTCCTAAAAATAAAATGTTTAAATTGTAATTTTGTATTTATTTAGGTTGAAGGACGGCATTCAAATCAAGTCGACCACTAGCGAACGCATCAGCATCACTTGCGAAGAAGGTTCCAACGTTTACAAATTGAGCATCCAGGAAACTGTGGCTGAAGATGAAGGCGTCTACAGTTTTGTGGCCACCAATAAAGAAGGTGAAACTACAGGAGAAATTAAACTTTCTGTCCACTCGGAGGCTCCTACCTTCTCGACGAAACCCAAAAGCTGTTACGCCAAAGCTGGACAGACGGCCAAGTTTGAAGGTTGCGTCCAGGGTATACCTCTGCCCGTCATTTCGTGGCAAAAGGCGGACGAAGTCATTGTCGAATCGGAACGATTTAAAATGGAGAGCGCCGATGACGGAACGTTCAGTCTCACGATTTCTGATGTCCAAGAAACGGATTACGCCGAGTACACGGCCAAGGCCACCAGCGCTGTTGGTGAAAATTCGGCAACGGCTGAATTGACGTTGACCAGTGAACCACCGACTCTCCTGGGCGACAAATTGCCATTCGCCACTAAAGTCAACGAAGGTGAGCCACTGAAATTGACATTGAAAGTCGGTGGTAGTCCATTGCCGGACGTCAAATGGTACAAGGATGGCAAAGAGCTCATTCCCGATGAGCGGACGACCATCACTTTGCTTCCGGATGGAACTGCCCAACTGGAAATCGCTTCAGCCGATTCTGCAACAGATTCCGGCCAGTACAAAATGGTGGCTGTGAATCCAACTGGTGAAGTGAGCAGCGAAACGGCCGTCGATGTCAAAAAGGTACCGAAGAAAGGCACAATCGATGAAGCACTTCCGGATGGAGTCACGGCCGTTGAAGGTGAGCCGTTGAAATTGACGGCCCGCGTATCTGGACACCCTAAACCCGAAATCAAATGGATGAAAGACGGTCGACCTATTCGCCCTGGCAGTAACAACGCCATTTTGTCTCATCTGCCGGATGGCACAGTCACTTTGGAAATTGAATCCGCCAAATTGGAAGATGCCGGCAAGTACAGTCTGTCGGTAGTGAACGATCTTGGCGAAAGCGAATGTGAAACGGCCGTTGAAATCCAACAAGCTCCATCGGCTCCATTGTTTGTATCTCCTCTGTTCGCTGTTAAAGGAACTGAAGGATTTCCCGTCCGGATGGAAGCGAAATGTAAAGGTTTCCCTTTCCCGGCCATTACGTGGATGAAGGATGGAAAGAAATTGAAGCATTTCGCCGGTGACGCCAGCAAAAAACCCGAAGCCGACGGAACGGTACGTTTGAGTCTTGTCTCTGCCGATCCTTCTGACGCTGGTGAATACACGGCCGTGGCCCGCAACAGTTTCGGTGAGGCTAAATCATCAGCCAAAATGGATGTCCGTCCTCGCAAATCAGACGGACCGGAAGCGGCTGCTGCCGTTTTGTCAGGACCGCGTGACACTGTGGTCGACGAAGGATCGGCTCTCAAATTGTCGGCCGTCATTGGCGGTAATCCCATCCCTGACGTCATTTGGACACTCAACGGTGAAGCGATTGATGAGTCCCGTTGCCTAGTGACCATCGACGGCGACAAAATCAGTTTGGAAGTTGAAAAAGCGGACAAGAAAATCGACGAAGGAGAATACGAAATCGGAGTCTCCAACGAATTGGGCGTGGCTGAAGCTAAAGCCAAAGTGACCGTCAAGAAAATCTTTTCAGCTCCTTCGTTTGTTCAGAAATTTTCCGATATGCAGCAATTGCCCGGCTACGACTGCAAGTTTATGGCCAAGATCAGCGGCCTGCCCAAACCCACCGTCGCCTGGACGTTCAACGGAGAACCAATTTCAGAATCGGAGAAATACAAAATCAAACGAGACGGAGACATGTGCGTTTTGTTTGTACGCGATTGCGCTGCTGATCGGGCCGGACGTTACGCTTGCATCCTCACCAATGCGGAAGGAGAGGCCAATTGCGAGGCTCAACTGGAAGTTGTGGACAAGATCGAAAAGAAGGAAAAAGAAGAAGCTCCTCATTTCTTGAAACGTATCGGAGATATCGAAATCTACGAAGGAATGACGGCCAAATTTACGGCCTGCGCTTCCGGATTCCCTGAACCGGAACACGAATGGTTCCGTAACGGACAGAAATTGACGGCTGGCGGTCGAGTGAAGATGGAAAAAGAAGGTAACGGTCTACTACGATTGACCATCAAATTCGTAGAAGAGGCGGATGTTGGCGAATATTCGTTGCGAGTGTTTAATCGTTCGGGAGAAGCCACTTGCTCGGCCGAATTGAGTTTCGACACACTCGACAGCCGGCCAAAAAAACCTGTCGGCGATCAGTACGCCGATTTCGACAAATTCCGCAACTCTGGTGCTCCTGTACCTCTGCCGGATCGTCCCATCATCCATTTGATTCACGATCGCTATTTGACGCTCTCATGGAAGCCTTCGGTGCCCATCGGTCCACGTATTCCCGTCACTTATCACGTGGAAATGTGCGAATGTCCTGATGGCGATTGGCAAAAGGTAAAATCAAACGAAATGATTAAACAAAATTCGTATTTCATACTATTTCACGTTTTTGTTGTTTCATCAGGTTCGATCAGGAATCAAAGGATGTTGCTGTGACGTCCGCAATTTGGATCCGTATCGTGATTACCGTTTCCGCATTCGTGTGGAGAATCAGTACGGCGTTTCCGATCCTTCACCACACAATTCAACCAGCCGGGACAAACTTCACCTGGAACCCATTGCCCGTCAGCGTTTCCTCGAATCGGGAGCCACTTACAATCCCGATACTTCGTGTTACTTCCCCAGAGATTTCGATCTTGATCGTCCACCTCACGATGGATACACTCACGCTCCTCGATTTTTGCGTCAGGTAATCAGAAATTTTAATCGATGGATGACGACGACGGGATCAATGGATTGATAAATGTTTTTTTTTAACGAACAAAACAGGAAACGGACGCCCAGTACGGAGTCAAGAATCAAAGTGCCTCGCTCTTTTGGTACGTTTACGGCTATCCGAAACCGACCGTGAAATTCTTTTTCAACGACGAGCCAATCGAAATGGGTGGACGTTACGACTTTTCTTACTTGCGCAACGGTCAGTTGACGCTGTTTGTTAACCGAATGCTGGACAGAGATGCCGGAATGTACGAGGCTGTTGCCACCAATCCGTTTGGCGAAGCCAGACAACGTATTCAATTGGAAGTTGCCGAACATCCGCGTTTTATCGTTCGACCGGAAGAAAATGTTTTCGTCACTCGCAAACCTGGACGTATCCAATGTCGCATTTCTGGATATCCTGAATGCGAGGTAATTCAACATTTAATTGGGTTTGTTTTTTTTCTCGTTGAATTAAAATGTTGTTGTTGTTTTCTAGGTGAAATGGTACAAGGATTGGCTTCCTGTGGCTCCATCCAGTCGCATCAAGATGCAGCACATCATCCCCGACACGTACATTTTAGTCATCGACGACGTCATCAGCAAAGACGAGGGTCTCTATTCGGTTGTGGCTCGTAATCCGGCCGGTGCTGTTTCGTCCTCTGCCATGATTCACGTGGAGGACAACGAGGACGAATTCGCCTATCGTACCTATCACAGAGGACGCAACGTCAAGGCCAAACAAGTGGACAACAATCGCATCTTTGGCGATTATTACGACCTGGGAGACGAATTGGGTCGTGGCACGCAGGGTGTGACGTATCACAGTGTGGAACGATCCACTGGTCGCAGTTTGGCAGCGAAAATCATGACTGGAACTGGACCGGAATTGAGATCTCGCATGATGGGCGAATTGGACATCATGAACCAGTTGAGTCACCAGCGACTCGTACGTCTCATCGACGCCTATGAAACAAAAGATTCACTGACGCTCGTCTCTGAATTGGCCGGCGGCGGTGATTTGGTGGATGTCGTCACTCGACGTCCTCACGTCACTGAAAGCGATATCGCCTATTACATCCGTCAAGTATTGGAAGGACTCGGTCACATGCACGGTCACGGAATCGCTCATTTGGGATTGACGCCCGGTGATCTTTTCCTGACGCGTCCCGATGGCGACGAATTGAAAATCGGTGACTTTGGATTGGCCCGTCGCATCTACTCCAACAAATTGGCTTCTCTCGACTACGGAATGCCGGAATTTGTCGCTCCCGAAACGGCCAATGGCGAAGGAGTTGGTTTCCCGGCCGATATGTGGTCCGTCGGTGTCATTTCCTATTTGCTCCTGTCGGGTATTTCGCCTTTTAGAGGAGAAACCGATCGTGACACTCTTCGTCGTGTACAAGCCGGACAGATCAATTTCGATCCGGAAGCCTTTAGCAACATCTCGAGCGATGCCACTGATTTCATTACGAAATTGCTCGTTTTTAAAGCCGATGGACGTCTCACTCTGGAGGAGGTAAATTTTTTCAGATTTCCATTTCCCAGTTTTCTTTGATAAATTGAATTGTGTATTCCATTAGGCACTGAGACATCCTTGGCTGAAACAAGCGGATCGTCGATTTACTACCGACGGATCCTCGGCTTATTCGATCCCTACCGAACGACTCAAAACTTATTACGAGCGCCACTATCGCGATTGGTATGGCAACGCTTCCTGTCGCACTTGGTATCGTCGTCGTCCACTCAGCGGTGCATTCGCTCATCCATCCTGTATGGTTTATCCACCGGGTGAGGAGTACACACCGAGACAGACACCCGAACCGCGTCGAACATCCATCAAGAACGAGGTACTTGGCTAATAATAATAATTAAAAATTTAAATTCATGTGGTTTTATTCGGGGTTTGGAATTTTTAGATGAAGAGTTTCGAACATCCTGGAATCGACAGTGGAGTTGCATCAAGCGAAAGCCACTACCAGTACGGTCCTGATACTTATTTGCTGCAGTTGCGTGATGTCGACTTCCCAGTCCGTTTGCGTCAGTACATGAAAGTGGCCGGAAACAGGAGCGCTTCATTCGCTATGCGGATGCAAGACAACGATTACGCTTTGCCGATGATTTACGAACGTCGTCGTTTCACTGATTTGATGGACGAGCAAATCGACGACGAGGCTCGTCGTGCCCGTCGCCAGTTCCGCTACACCAACGACACTGGCCCGTTGCAATATTACCACCCGAATCGTCGGTTGAAAAACGAGCTGGGCGTCCGTGACGAAGCTCACACGGAAGCCGACGCCATGTTGGAAGTGAAGAGAAATGGACACGTTCCTTTTATGCGCGAAAAACCCAGAACGGTGGCCATGGTGGACAGACAATCTGTCCAGTTTTCTTGCCTGGCTGTCGGTGAACCTCAACCGTCCGTCCAGTGGTTCAAGGGAGATCAACTCATCTTGCCCGATCATCGGATAACAATTACCTACAGCGCCGATACGGGCGTTTCGATCCTGAAATTCGATCCGGCTCACGATTACGATTGCGGAATTTACAAGGCCGTGGCTAGAAACAAAGTCGGTCAAACGGTTGCCAAGGCTCGTTTGGTCATGGGAGATATCCCGATGGAACCCGACAGTCCTGAAGCCACTGACATCTCCGATACGGAGATCCTTTTGCGCTGGAAAGTGCCACGACAGGACGGCAATGCGACCGTCATCTGCTACAGTTTGCAACAGAAAGAAGCGATCGCTAACGAGTGGACTGATGTGGCCGATAACATTGACCACGAATTCTTTTTGGTTCGCAACCTCAGTCCCAATACCGACTACCAGTTCCGGCTGGCAGCTCGCAACAAATTCGGATGGAGCGACAGGAGCATCGGCACTCAATCGGTGACTACCAAAGATCCAGGAAGTCCTCGTGTGGCCGTCACAAGAGCTATGAAATATCTGCAAGAATTGACGGAATCTGGCCAGCAATTGTTCTTGGACGGGAACGGATCCGTCGACGTTTCTGCAGCAACTGACTACACGGTTGAAATGGAAGAAATGAGAAAACCAGTGAAAACTGTACCGCCCACTGATGATTTGAAATTCATCGCCGAAATCAGCCGAGGACGATTTTCGCTCATCGCCAAATGCGCCGACAAGGAAAGTAACCGAATGTACGCCGCCAAAATCGTCAAGAAAGACGGTGAAAGTTTGCAAGAGATGAACGTTTTGCGTGGTCTCTGTCACGAACGCATCGTTTCCCTCCAACAGGCGTACGAGAGTGACGAATATCTCGTTTCCATCATGGAAAAATTGCAAGGCATCGACGTGTTGACTTGCCTGTCGCAACGTCACGAGTACACGGAAAATATGGTGGCATCCATCGTATCTCAAGTGTTGGACGGACTTCAGTACCTCCACTGGCGAGGTCTCAGTCATCTCGACCTGCAACCGGACAACGTTTTACTCATGTCAGCCCGCAGCATCGACGTGAAACTCTGCGATTTCGGATGCGCCCAGCTCACCTCCAAATTGGGCGGCACTATGGCACGTCCTGTCGATCGCTCTTGCTTGCATTTTACGGCGCCAGAGATCCTGAACGATGAGCCGGCTTTCCCGCAAAGCGACATCTGGTCCCTTGGCGTCCTCACTTATGTCCTCCTATCGGGCGTTTCGCCATTCAGGTATACATCATCGTTAACTTGATATTTTTAAAATAATTTCTGATTTTAATTGTTTTTTTTCAAGCAGCGGTGAGAACGACGAAGAGACGCAACAAAATATTACGTACGTCCGTTTCCGATTTGAACCTCTTTACAAGGAGATTAGCATGGAAGCTACCCGTTTCATCATGTTGGTCTTCAAACGGTCGCCAAGGTATAGAAATAACATATAAGTTAGGAATATTTCGTTTCATTTTAATCGTTTTCTGATTTGGCTGATTTCACAGTAAGCGACCAACAACGGAGGAATGCTTAGAGCACCGCTGGTTCCAGCCTAGTGAACATATGCTCAAGAAACGTGAACGAGCTTCTTTCCTCGGCAACAGACTCAAAGTAAAATTTTATTTACATCATATTTGAATGATTTAAAAAAACAAAACAATATTTATCTTGATCATTAGACATATTCGGACGAGTATCACCAACAAAGGAGTCAGCAATCCACGAAATGCGAAGAACTTTTGTCTTCATTCGGGCTGGGCTTTGGTCGATCCACCAGCTGCGAGACGGACATTTTCACGACGTACTGATGAGATCAACATCAAACAATATAATGACGGCGATAAACAAAAGGCGTTTTTCAAATCTGATTTTCAATATCAAATATTTTTTTGTTTTCACGCTCGTGTTACATGGGATGTAATAACGGTAGTTTTCACAACTTTTCTGGTCACGGTTTTTGGCAAAGTTTTGACGTTTTTAAAAACAATTTTCATATCAAAAGCAGTGATTATTTACAGTCCTATAGACTTTCTTGTTTTGGCTTACCAAAATGATAGAAAAGCCTCTCTGTGTTTACCATTTATCAATTCGACTCTTATTACTCCTAAGTCCTAATAAGCAATATAATTATATTGACGCAATAACGTCAAACAAATTTGGATAAAACGGTGACAAGACTCTGCTTGAGGATCCTATTAGAAACTGGTGACCAATTTGAAGAGCGCCCCCTGAATTGGTTTTATTAATTTGAATTGTTGGAAATTTATTATTTATGGGAGATACAGATGAAGATGATTGAAAAATATATAACAAGTAAAAAAAAATTATTCACAAATGTTTTCATGCGTTTTTTGGCTATCCCATCGTGGACTTGTCGACTTCTTCAAGTCTATAATTCTATAAATGCATAAATTGAGCGAATTTTTAATTTTTAATTACTCGTTGAAAAATTTGAATTTGAATCAAAAAAAGAAAAATTTTAATTTTTAATCACAAAAAAATTACAAGATCTGACAATGCTTTCCCACCAAAACAAACAGCAGACAGCAACGAAACGCTGTTTATGCTAGGAATTATGGGGGAGAAAAAGTTGACGAATTGCCAAATAAGATTGATTGAGAAAAAGGTTTCCTTCTAATGTTTTATTTGTATGTGGCCTATATTGAAATTCTAACCGTATTTGTTGTTGTTGCCTTACCAGGTTTAATTACCGATACTATGGAATGATGAATTATACCAGGTGTGTGACATGTGAGGTCAGGAAAGCTTAAGCTGGTAGTAGATGCATTTTTATGAAACTATTGAAACATGTCTAAGTTACATCAGAAATTCACATCTTTCAATGTTAAACTCTAGATTGATTTCTAATTTTTTCTTATTAGATCATGATACATCAAATTTGCATAATCGTTTTTTGCATATGTTCTTCACTTAAAGTGTGGGGCCTGTTTCTCAGGGGGTTGAGTTTGATGAGAATAGTTTCTGCTGTTAGCTGTAGTTAGTTTTGAGCGTGTTTGCTTGCAATGTTTGCTGTGCAAATATTGATGAATCACAATTATAAGATGAATCCATTCATTGCTTGACTTTGTACTGAAATGCTCAGGTTTTTGTCACTGTGGATGTGGTGTGAAGATCCATCTGGATATTCCAAAAGCAATCAGAACTTGAAACATTTCTCGATTGTTACAAGAAATTTTTCATCACAGTCCTGTAATGAAGGCTTCGTTGTAGGCTTTGTTGTACGCTTTCCCTTTTGATTGTCTGGTTCTGGCCATTCGTGAAAACCGGTGTAGGCTACTAGTGTCGCGAAATAGTAGTCAAGGTTTTTCCTGAGGCAAACCGTGAAAGTTATCTATACTACTTATAGTGTCACCTCTAGCTTTCCTTTTGCAACTTGGTTTTGATGCCTAGTTTATTATTTCTTAACTTTCTCAGCAAGGTGCCTTTTTGATTGTGTACTGCTATGTTACTTTATTTTCTTTTAATCAATGTATCAATAATAAGTGGCAACTAACCTAACCTAACCTAATCATGTCAGCTAGTAAGCCAAATGATTGATTGTTTTCCCGATGCTCTGCTTTACTAACCATCCTTTTTTGTAATTCCAGACTTGGTATACAATATGAATCTATCTGGATCTCACCAGCATTGTACCAGGCACATTTTACTAGACCAAAGCCCTTGTGAGTGGTGGACTGTGTCTTTAATTTGTTGGTCTCATGGCCGAGAAGGCAACAGCCTTCTGTCCGGTCCCTCGGTATATACGGCACTGGCTCCATCTTATCCCTGTGATTGTGTCAACGTCAACCTCATCGAGGCGACGATAATTTTACGCAATTGAAGTTACGTAAGTTAATTCATTAGGCCAATTCAGTTTTACGTGCCAGAGTGTTGACTATTTGCTCGTCTAGGAAGGTCATCAACGTCCTTTCGTCCATTCCCATCTATAAACGGACATTTCCATCCTTGATGTCCTTTTGCGTGTAAGGGGAATAACTTCATTATTAAACTCGGCATCAGCTCAAAGAATTGGACAGTAATCTTGATGACATCTCGGTAATTCTATTCAAAAGGGTTTTGGAAGTTGGCACTTCAGCACAACCGTCAGAAAGTTTCCAACCTATGTAATATTTGATTTAACCCAATACATAGAACTGTAAAGAGATAATAGAATAATATTATTGAATTGAATGTTTAACATCATTTTGTTTTATTATAGGAGAATGATGGGGGTGTGCTGACTCTTTGGTGTACCTCTATTCCCGTGGGTTTCCGTTTTTCCCTTCCTCGCATCGTACGGATGATCATCAATTGTGTAAAGTTCACATTTCCCTTCTAATTTAATCTGAATTGTATTGGTTTTTTAAATCTGACGAATTATTTTTCAATTCAGTTGTTGTCGTCGGAAAGTCTGCTGATCCATTCCGTCTCTGTTATTCAATCCTTACATAAGGGTGCAACAACCAACTTTTCCACAGCAATGGAAGGTCTTATTCATATGCGCACATTCCCGGAAGTTAACTCCTGCAGTTGACCCATTAAGTAAGGGCGGCACTACTATTACGCCAACGGCTGAATGCGGCCGTGGACCGATTTGATACGAATAAGAATCTCTTTCAGTTCGTGGTGAGTTCATCCTTTTGATAACTTTATTAACCACGTTTAGATAATTTATTCATCGTTATTATTTATTACTAGAGAACCTCTGGCGTCTTATTTTGAGGACGTGATTTGTGGTGGGACTTCCATTAGTGATTCGAAAGTCCTTTTTAGCGACTCAGTGCTTACAACGGTAATTAAATAAATACAATTCATGCAAAGAATGTTATTTTCTTAAATGTCTTTCTTGTCCGTGACGTCGCAGGCGCTCAAATCACAAAAAGAATCAGTAGAATTGTCCATCAATTACGTAAGTTTGATTTCAATTGAAACGGAAAGACATTTGATTTGATTTCTCGTTTGATCTTGATTACAATAGGCCAACTGTATCGCCATCGTAACTCACTGGACTCGCCCGTCACTCTTTCCAAAACTATTTCGCCCACATGTTTGCCACCGTTGAGTATCGATCCCGATCAATATGCCGACATGAACGTCTAACATCGACAAAGCCGACAGCTCAACAGCAACCGTTGGCAGAATCTGATGCGTTTGTTGGAAGAGAACGAGATAACTGGACATTTATTCCGATCCGCTCGTAGTTCCTATTTCTCCAGCAGTTCCGCAAACGCTAAAACGAGACTGGACTTTATCACTACGGAACGCATTACTCGTCGGCCATGATCGCTTGCTCGTATTTGGTCCGTCTAGAGCCGTTCACTCAACAGTTTCTCCAGTTGCAGGGTGGCCATTTCGATCTGGCCGATCGTCTATTTCACTCCATCAGAGAGGCCTGGTGGTCGGCAGCCCAATTGAACATGGCCGACGTCAAGGAGTTGTTGATTCCGGAATTTTTCTACCTGCCCGACATTCTGGTTAACGCCAACCGTTTCGATCTCGGATGCAAACAGAGCGGAGTGGCCCTGGACGATGTTGTGCTTCCTCCCTGGGCTAAGAACGATCCCAGGGAATTCATCCGGCTGCATCGTGCCGCACCAGAGAGCGACTACGTCTCTCAACACCTGCACGAGTGGATCGATCTCATCTTCGGCTACAAGCAGGGCAGGGTCCAGCGGCCGTCGAATCCATCAACCTCTTCCATCCGCTTTTCTACGAAGGCAACGTGGACATTTATAGTATCGAAGATCCTTTGAAGAAGAACGCCGTCATTGAATTCATCAACAATTTCGGCCAGACGCCTAAACAGCTGTTCAAAAAGCCGCATCCAAGCAAAAAAGTGGGCGGAGCTGGAGGTCGAATCAGTGGATTGGAAATGGCCTTGCCTTTAGCGGGTCAGGCAGCTATGCAGATCCTTCCGTTGCTGCTGTCGGCATCAGGATTTCATTCGAGTGGATCTGGTGGAAGTGGAGTGGCCGCTGAAGCTTTTTTTCATCACGTCGATCACCTAAGTCGTTCGCTTCAGGCCGTCAAGGAGTTGGAACGGCCTGTGGGTCACATGATAGGAGCCGAGAGATCCGTCGTGGCCGTGGAGGAAAACAAGTGCCTCCTTCCCCTTAACTACACCCGCTGCGTGGCCTGGGGATGTGCCACACGATTCCGACAAGGCCCTGATGGTTTGCGAGACTCCGTTCCATCAGGAGATTCTGACTTGTGTCTGTCCAACTGGACGTACTGTTGTGACGGGAGGTGTCAATACGGTCGTCACCGTCTGGGATCTGGGCAAGAAGCAGTTCACTATCCGGAAGCACTTGTACGGCCACACGGAGGCCGTCACTTGTCTGGCGGCATCTGCGGGTTATCAGATCCTCGTGTCTGGATCGAGGGATCGAACGGCCATCGTCTGGGATTTGTCTCGGTTGACTTTCTTCCGCCAATTGACGGGACACAATGTGCCTCTTGCGACCATCGACATTAACGACCTGACGGGCGACATCGCAACTTGTTCCGGCACTTGGCTTCACCTTTGGTCCATCAACGGCGATCCTTTGGCCAGCGTCAACACGTTGGTGGGTCGAATTTGTCGCTCGCAGCACATCCTCTGCGTCTGTTTTTCGCAGTTTAATGAATGGGATCCAATGAATATGATCCTTACCGGATCAACTGACGGTGTCGTTCGAATGTGGCCTCTTGACCATGTTCAGGTACAAAAAGTTGATCAAATGTTGTGTCTTTTGATTTTGAATTTGTTGTTTGAATGTTGCAGGTTCCTGATGAGGAAACACCCGCACAAGTGAGGATCGAAGAAACTCCCGAAGCGCCAAAACTCGTTGAGGAATCGGTAGATGATTCTCCTGATGATGCCGAACTACCCGGAGAAATTTTGGAGAGTCGGACATCCATCGGCAGTTCGCCCAGTTGCGGGGACAGCAGCGAAGGAAACGAAGAACCCGACAGCAGTAAAATGATTCAAAGTTTCACTTTATTTTGACAATTTAATTAATTGAATTTCTTTTTGCAGCTTCTTCGCCCGTCCCGAAAGAGGAGAATCCACTGGAACATCAACAACCGACCAAGCCGTTGCAAACGAGTCAGAGTGATTCGAGTCTCAACGGGAAGTATGGAAATTGCTTTAGGATATTGGAATCATCGTTTTCATCATTTTATAAGAGAACTAGATGGTAATTATGAATTGATTCTGAATTAAGTCAACACGTCTGGTTTGTTGTCTGAAAATTAAAAAAGAAACGCAAGTTTTGAATAGAGCTCTTCATCAACGACACCTGGTAGAGAAACTCTGAACTACATCATGTATTCTTTCTTCGTCTGCTTCATTATCGCGTCGTTTTCGTTGAAGATGGTCGTTTTTCTGGAACGTTGGTATTCTGAATTATTTCTTAAGTATCTTTTTTTGTTACCTTTCAAGTTTCAACAATTGCTATTACATCTTTATCCCTGCTATTCTGCATAGAACTTTCAATAAGTGAGTTCGGAAATTTGTTGTCAATTTTAAATGTTGGAAGTCTTAACTTGTAAGTTGTAATCATGGTAGAGGAAAGAAGTTCCTTTACCATGGTTGTAATAGACACTTTTTGCAATTTTATGTTCGTAAACTGAATTTTTGCAATTTTATGTTCGTAAACTGATAGAGTACTCTTGTTTAAGAAGTTGCCTTTCTGCTCAAAATTATCTGAAAGACAAAACTACTTTCTTTAAACATCAGTAGACTTAGTTATCTATGCATTCTCATTTCTCAGTATCATCTAGTTTCATTGTGTTATGTGATGAGATTTTCCTCTTTAAGTGTTTAATATTCATGTTTTGTTTTACTTAATTTAGTAGTCCTGGAGGATAGAGGAGAAATCCTGGTAAAAGATTGTGTCATGCTGTGGACCTTGTAATGAAGAGACTTGACTAGAAGAGGAAATAATTAACTGTAGCCATTTCTAACTTATATTTTGTTGCTGAGTATTTAATTTACATTCAGTACTTTGAATCTAGGTGAAATAGGATAATCTCTGTTTAATATTGTCATGCTGTATGTATCAACATAATTGATTCAACCACTCAGTTGTACTGAATGTAATCTATTGCAATGTTTTATTCAAGTCTTGTCGAGTTCGTTTTTATTATGCGAAATATAATAAGTATAATATCATGTATAAAATAATATAAGAAAATATACAGATTAGAAGAATTGCGATTTATTTGTCCCACCTCCACCCACAATTCCTCCACTATTTTACAAACATAACAGCATTACAATTATACATAACATACATACACAAATAGTCTACCCATTCGCTGCCACGCCATGCAACTCATAAGATGCTTTTCTACTTAGTACTTGCCGTGTCCGAAGGATCCACGGCCAAGGTGGGACTTGCCATTGCTGACAAGTCCGGGCTGACACGATGATGGGAGTAGTAAATAGCGTGCACGCATCTACGACCCATCACCGCATCGACAAGGGGGAAGTCCCTATGGTGCACACTAAGACACGCCTTTCGGCGGAACAAGCTAACATGGGGGAAACAAAGGCGTGGCAGCCAACGGATAAACTAACAAAAACATAGATACCACAGCAATACAAGATGAACAGATGATGATGATGATCCACGTTGACAACTTGAAGAAGGGAAGGGTTCTTTCAATGTTCCTTTAGGCTGCATCCTCCCGGTTATTACCGAAATGGATACATAAAGAAAATAAGCTAACAAAAATTCTACTTAGCTTAGAGATTTTGTAAGCAGAATTACACATGGTAATACCAGTAAGGTTTTCCTAGCTGATCCAGAAGATGGGATGACGATGAGTGATATGATGGGATGGCAATTCAAGTGAGATTATGATGACTGTAGCTTTTTTCCCCAAGACGGAGAACCGCAGAAGATCCATGTTGATGATTGTGAGGGGCCGACGCTCTTTTGATGTCCATGAAGGCTGCACGGTTATTACCGAAATGACTAAATAAAAAATAAAGAGTTAATAAACAGTCTTTAGAATGATGAATATTTATGGCATTCCAACTTACTTGGGTAATAACAATGAGGTATTTTAGGCTTATCCTAGAAGGGCTGATATTCTTGATGAAGGCTGCATCCTTTTGGTTATTACCAGAAGCACTAAAGAAAAAGGAGTTGACAAACACAGGTTCTTCGAAATAGAGATAGGTCAATCATACTTACAGACAGTAATACCAATCAGGTTTTCTTTGGTGACACATACATTGCTCCAGACTTCCTTTGTTTGTGGTTTTGAAGCTCCTGCCACATATGATAATGAACCTGGCAAATAAGTGACAATTACGAGTTGGTTATTAAACTTGTAATCATATCGGGCACTTTTGGAATTCAAAAAATATGCTTACCAATGTTGTACACATAATCCTAAAACTGTTGGGTATGAAGTTGTTTTTTTGCAGCAGAAGGGGGAAATTTAAACAGAAACATTGAGCCACTAGTTGTTTAAGTAGCCAATATACTTTGTCAGACCTGAAAAAGACAACAGGTTAGGGGTATTCAATACACACATTTTCTTCAATTTAAAGTAGAATTTGGGCATTTTATAAACTAAAGTTTTACAGTAATTCTCTAGGTTAACTTACTTACGAATTTATCAATTAATTAATCCAAAATATTCCAAACAAAATAAGGCACACAAGAAAACGGCCATTTTCCCAAGACGAAGACAACAATAGTCAGAGTCATCTAGTGTCAGTCTTTAGACACTCATCCCACAGACTGGATTCCCAATCAGGCAGTTCTTTAGACACTCACAGATTTAAAAATACACCTTCTTTTTTACTTAAAATATGCTTGAATTGATAGAAACTGTGTGCAGAACAAAGCTCACTTTTTACTTTTAGGCAATTAGAAAACTCAATTTTGGCCGGAAGTACACCGGAAATAGACCGATAGCTCCTCAACTATTGAGTTAAGATCAAAAAATCTCACAAATTCGTGATCCCCATCAAATTTCAGGTAGGACAGATGTGTTTTAAACGAAATTCATGACATGGCCCAAAAAAAATTTCTCTGAACTATAGTACGTCGATTTTCGACGATTTTCGAGTATTTTGGATGGAAACGTGAGCTATACCCTATATTACACGAGGATCACGAAAATCAGGTTTTTTTTGCGTCAGCTCAATGGTTACTTAGCTACAAGCACTTTTAGAAACCGGAAGTACAGAACGGCGCTGTTTTTTTCAAATCTGAAAAATGAGCTTTGTTTTCTAACTAATATACATCAATAATCAGAAGTAAGTTACTTGACAATTGCAGTCTAACGTTTTCCAGGAAGCAAGAAAGGTATTTGGTTCACTTTCGTACAGACTCCATTCCAAATAGAAGTGGCACATGTGAATTAAAAACACAAAATCTTCGATTAGAAACTATCACTATCTTGCAAATACTGGTGAACTTAGAGAAAGAAGTAGAAGAAGGACGTTTTTATCACAACACCAACTGCCAAACTACACCAGCAACTGACTGTTTTGTTTGTCATTCATATCATAACAATATAAAGCAGACGAATCTTTTGACAGACTGATACTGCAGGGCATCAACAGATGGCGTGCTAATCTTGAGCGCCAAGTGTGAAGTGTCACATCAAGGCCGTGACTGACTGACTGTCTTCACAGAACTGCTTGGGAAGTGTGGGAACTTCTGTACCGAAAAACAATGAAGAAATTTGTTATATTTAATCAATTTGTTTATTTTCTCAAGTTATGGTTCTCTAGTTTAAAAACATAATGGTATACTTGTTATTAAATAAACAAACAATTTAATTACACAAATTTTCAGTTTACACTGTTTATCAGCCTTTACATTCCGTCAAGTTAAAGTTGGAAAAGAATAATAAAGAAATAAGATTTTTTTTCACATCAGACAAAAATTGTGATGAGGAAAGAATAAAGACAACTAGAAGTCATGAAGTGATGCTCACAATAACTAAATTGAGAATTCCGGAAATTAAAAAAAAAAACAGGTGTTTCAAAAATTCCGCCTTCTGAAGGAAACTTAGCAAATTAGTTATCAGTTCTTAATTTATTACGAAGGCAAAACTTATCGACGCATGATGCTGGATGAAAAGAGTCGTAATTTTCAAGTAAATTCATCCTTCCATTCAAATCTTCTAAAACGGAACCATCAGACGTTAGCGCTAAAGTAAACTGTCACTAGCGAGTTTCAAAATTCAACCAAACTGCGCTTGAAAAACCCGCGGTTGTTATCACGCAAATTCAGCTGGTTGCCAGATTTATTAAATAGAATGATCAATCGAGGGCGCTAAAGGCGCGCCTTTCTTCGTTTTCCGGTTTTTCCGGCCATGTAGCCAACGACGAAAGTAGACAACCGGTTTTTTTCTAAGTAAATAGTTCCAAGTTAATTTACATGAACTAGAAAGATGAATGACCTCAATAAATGCTATAAGACGATAAACAGCTCTCCTCCTACAGTTGGTTTTGGTCCATTCTTCGTAATGTCGACTGGTCGACTACTCCCTTCGTTAACGAGAAAATTGTTGGTTCATTTCCTAGTTCTTATTAGTTTATTCCAATCGCCAGAAGTCGATTGCCTTGAGTCCACACCAACTATTGAAAATGAAATCGAAGGAATGGACGAGTGGATTTATTTGAGTGTTCCAACAGCAACCGCGGGTTCAAGCGTGAGTAAAAAATGTCTGCAACACACAGAAAAATACCTGACGGCGCTTGAAAGTCGACTGCCATGGGCAGTTCAAAGTAAGTTGCGTTGGCGACCAGCTAATAATATTCTCTTGAAATAATATTTCACGATCTATACCATTTCATATTGCAGTGTACGAGTCATCTGGCAGATTGTTTGAAGATTTGATTCACATCGAAGGAAGCGACAGCGTTCATCACGAACCAGGATTGTTTGACGAATGTCTGTTAGTCCAATCCGATGGAGTTCCTTTCCAAGGACAATATTGCACCGTCTTCTTTGAACTGAAACCTGTGAAAGAGGAAGAAACAAATGTAAATCATCTTGAAAATATTTCCAATACGTCAACAGATGAGCAGATGAACGATGAACCTGTTGAAAATAACTATAACTATCAAAAACCAAGTGTCGGTTTCTGTCTACCATCGACGTGTAGTGCGGGCGATTTACGTTCTGCCGTTGCTCAACATGTCGGATATCGAACAATCAAAGAAACGAACTTTTCTATAGTCACTGTCGCCAACGAAAATTACTGTTACACACAAAAGAAAATTGATACTAGTAGAACGACGTTTGATAACGTCACTATTGCAGTTCTGTAAGTGAAATTTATCAAGATGTACACGGCAAAAAGTTAAATTTAATTGTTTCTTTGATTTGCGTTTTCAGGTTTGCATTTAGTCTCTTGGGCATCACAGTCGCAACAGCGACAGTCCACGATATCTGGAAAGGAAAAAATGTCACAAAATCTTTCGCTATTCAGTTGCTTTACTGTTTCTCTGCTAAGAGGAACTGCGATACTTTGTTTTCGGCTGAAGAATCCAAAGAGAGTTTATCATGTGTACACGGAATACGAGTTTTGTCAATTTGCTGGATTGTTCTCATCCACGTCGGCGGAGCGTTCACTGTACTACGATTAATTTACAACCGACAAATGGTTATTGAGGTGATTACAGTTACAAATATTGAGAAAGTCAATTCCTGATAAACTGGCTGAAAAATTGTCACGCAGAAAACGGTAAAATTCGAAAATCAATTCGTAGCCAATGGATTTTTCGCAGTCGATACTTTCTTTCTAATGAGTGGACTCTTAGTTGCATTTAAAAAATTACGTCAATTAGACCAAAATAACGGAATTTTTAACCTCAAGCGTTTTTACTCTCATCGCTACATCAGGTATTGAATTAGACAAACCAATTTACATTTCGTCATCTAAATTGAAAAATGAATATGAAGACTTACCCCAGTGTATGCAGTTGTAATGGCATTCGTTGCCACACTTCATCCATACGTGGGAACTGGTCCGGACTGGAATCTGGTGGTACAAAAAAGCCAAACTTTGAGAAAAACGTGGTGGATCAACTTGATGTACATCAACAACTATGTGAATCCAGTTAAAAACTGGTGGACAAATCCTGAAATGCCGATTGGAGAGAATTGGTATCTTGCGTGCGATATGCAAATGTTCTGGCTCAGTCCGCTCTTCATTTATCCAATTTGGCGTTGGAGAAGGACCGGAGTCATTTGGACCGCATGTTGCCTGTTGGTTGCATTAAAAATCTCTGCTATCGTTTTCCTTGTCCACGATTTACCGGCAACAATCTGTTGGCTAAGACCGTAAGTCTTTCATTTTAAAATAGTTTGTTAAGGGCATTAATAATTTGTTTGTTTGATTTCAAGATCTGACATGGCAAAAATTAATGTGTACGCGGATAAACATTACGCGGAAACTTGTGCCCGTATCCCTCCATACCTGATAGGAATAATATTAGGATGGATACTTTACAAGACGAAGGATAAACCAATTTACATCCACAAAGTATTCGCTCTAAATAATTATTTCAAATCAACAGCGGGAGAGTAACGGAGCCCTTCATCAAAAGTGTTTGGTAGCTGCAGGTTGGATGATGGCCACACTATTAGGATTAATTGTAACTTACGGAATGTTTCCTTATCTGGATGAGGCCACAGTTCCGGTCATCAACCCGTGGATTCGAGTTTCGTACGGAGTTCTGCATCACTCCGCTTGGGCCATCGCCGTCGGTTGGATGATATTCGCCTGCACTCACGGATACGGAGGTTAGATTCATTTGGTGGTGCTGCTGCTACTACACTATTTAACTATTATTTGATGTCTTTAACGTCGAACAGGTTTACTACACCAATTTCTGTCGTGGAAATTGTTCGTTCCGTTAGGCCGTTTGAGCTATTCAGTTTACCTGATTCACCTGAATTACACCTTTGCATACGTATCTCACCTGCGCAAACCCTACTACTTTACTGAAATGTCGGCCGCCGTGAATTATTTCGGCATTTTGGTGATCTCCTTCCTGTTGGCGTTTGTCGTTTCTGTCACCGTGGAAATGCCGTTCATCAATTTGGATCAACTTCTTTTCGAAAACAAATCCAAGGCTCTACAAAGTAAGCTAAATCATCAATCCTTCAAAGTAAAAACAAGAATAAAATCATTTTATTACTTTAGAAGGAAAGAAAAAGACCTGAAAATTTAACATTTTAGAATGGGAACAATAAAAAGAAGTAGTACATCATATATCCGTTACAAACTCTCAAAGATATCAAAATCATGGTAATAGTATCATTTTATAAAATGGATTTAATGATTATGGCATTGAAATAAATGTGTTATCGCTTACTTGTTATCGGTATTACAATTGAACTTCCCAACAGGCCAACACCACATGGTAATTTCACCTGGAAAATTAAAAACGAAACATCCCTAAATGCTCTCCTATTTCCAAGTTCAATGTCTGCGTGTCCATTTCAAGTTGTTTCTTGACGGCCCATAAATCTCGATAATAATTTCGAGGAATTTCAACGCAAGGCTCCTGGTGATATTGTTCGGCTATTTCATCGTTGTACTGGGCGAAAATGTACTGCCGTAGAGGCACATCTTCGTTGATCAAAGGATTCTTCCATCCAGGAAAAACCATGAAAAATTCTTCGAACGAGTAAGACTCTTCACTGTCGGGATTCGGGTAAAATGAACGATCCAGGGCGTAACGTTGACTGCACGTTGTGGCTATCAATGAATTTGGGATCTGGTCGGGTAAATCGGAACCCACACGGTAACTGACTCCAACGATTCCTGCTGGTTGATGGATGGCGTCGTGTGGAGTGATCCTAGTGTCGTGATTAGCTGCCTCGATGCACAACGCCTTGCAGATGGGACAACATGAATCACAACGTGGCCGAGATGATTCGCCGAATTTTGTAAATGGTGAAGATTTCATGTACTCGATGACTTTTCGGCTAAACTTTGTGTACTCAATAAGTGGTGGGGGTTGGTGGTATTCATCTTTTTTTATTCGAAGATCTAAATCCAAGTTGATTGGATAACGTTGGTTGTCCATGACTCTGATCAATTCACGAGACCATATTTCTTTGAACGTCACATCTTCTTCACTACTTAAGTCGTCGTTTTCTCCACTGCAATCGATGCGGAGTGCTGAATCGAGTTCACCTGCGCTGGAGAGACCGGATTTGGAAAATTCAATTCGTAACTGGTTCACGAATTTCTGAGCTCTTGTGATGTTCATGTCCGCTGAAGGATCGGTAGCCAAAGCCGCTTTTTGAATGACCCGTTTCAAAGTAATGGTGAAAACATTCCAGGCTTCATTAATGTTTGTAGTTGCAACTGTGTCAGCAGTAAGTTCTTCGAGTATTCTGTTGTAAAACTCTTTGGGATGATCAATCCAATAAATTATTTTCTGGATTCTATCTTGGTCCTGTTGATGCATCAACACATTGGAAGCTATTAGAAGATCCATGAACTTGTGCATCAACCTGGCGTCGTTCAACCACTTTTCGTTCTTGATTGCGTTAGCCGTTTTTTTCAATCATCTCATGGACAAAAGCTTTTTTAACAACCATCTTCAACACTTGAGCGATCCTGTTGGCGAACACTTGCATCTTCATCCTGGAGGTAAGAATTGGAATGGCATTTTTCTGAGTCAAGATTCCTCGTTGGTAAAAGAAAATGGATGACCCAGTGGTGTACGTCTCGTCGTTCACATCGAGCGCCGTCAAAGCGAAAGCCAAACATTTGTCCTCGATGTTGGATTTGATGAAAGCCGTGAAATTTAAGAATTCTTGCTCCATTCGTTCGATAACTTGTTTGTCCCTGTACCATGGCACTACCGTCTCGCTCGAGTCCACCATTGGATCCGTGTCAATTGTTGGATTGTCCATGTGCGCTAGGAGATTCTCCGATCGTGCCAGAGAAGTGAAGACAAAGTGGAACGTTTCTCGCACAGTGCAAGTGGCCATTTGCTCGCGTAATAATCTATGATTAGGAAAAACAACAATTCGATCTTGATTTAGTTTTAGAGAAGTCATTTGAACTTGAAACCTCTTGACCATACAGAGTTCTTCGTGTTTTTCTCTGAGCCACAAGCCAAGACGATGGGGGTTGAATGTGAATTTCTGGTTTTCGAATCGTTTCAACAGTTGATTCAACGTACCGATGTCTTCACAGCCGCTGCGGATGTTGATGAGCATGGTCCTCAGTTTAGTCTTGAAGTCGGAGCGAAAGGCATCGAAATGTTGTTGAAAGACTCGTAGTTTCTCGAATAGAGGATTCAATTTGGCCATCAACGGATCTTTGAGCAAGGATTCAATTTCATCTTCCATGTCTTCATAGTCTTCCATCAGACGAACGCATCTGGATGCTACAGTGTTGCTGATTTCTTGTCGGAGTCTCGGTACGCTATCCGCTGCTGATAGATTCACCAATGGGTAGAGGGAAATTAGACACGGGACACCAAGTGTCTCATTATCAACAGTTCTGATCATCGACTGGGATAGGATTTTATTTAATTGGCTGGCAAACATCAGGGATTCTTTCAAAGTGGTTGGAGTACTTACATCATCAGGAAGTTTGAAATCGCTTTCGAAACGGCATTCGACTATGTTATCGTCGATCATATGTGGATTGTCCACCAGCAGCGTTTTCCCTATTAGTAAATTGACTATTTCACTGGCACACGAAGCCAAACGGTCATCGATTGTTTGTTTATCTTGTGTTGAATCTCTGCGATTCCAAAATGTGAAGGTAGACTCGGATCCATACTGAATTTCCGTGATGACGTGAGTTGCCGAATGGTTGAACCCCGGTCGGCTGCTGAAATCTGCATAGCGAACTTTGCCTTTAGATAATTGGTCGTTGTTAAGTGATTTGACTACGGTGCGGTGATGGCATCGGACGTGAACAATCGATTCGGATGGATTTCTTGGGTTTTTGTTAAGGAAATTGGCTGATCCTTTGATGTCGAGCAAGCCAGAGAGGATGCTGATTTGAAGCGAGCCATCCACCTTCAGTTTTTTCAGTTTCTCGCTCAGCCTGTCTGATGCAATCACTGTACAAGTGGTGTGAGTGTTGTGAGTGACATTAGGTATCTTCAAATCGCTTTGCTCAAACAAAGTAAAATCTGCAGGAGGAAATACAGTAATATACAATTAAAGAGAGATAGTAGATAGCCACCTGTACAGACATGTTTTGTTTCATTATTTCCAATACCTGTTGGCACGATTTCATCAGTACGGGCATCATAAAGAGTTCCCAATTCGAAATTACTGCAGCCAAAAGCAGGGATACGTAATATTCGTTTATCTACATCTGTGGACATTTTACGTTTGATAATAAAGGCCACAAACTTCTTTAACCATTAAAAAAGACTCATCAACAGGTGGAAACTTATTTGCAACTGATGTGAAAAACAATGAAAAACGAATTGGAAAACAATAAGGGCTAATCGAATAAAGAGCGAAGTCTTTTCTCACTAGATTCGGGATTCACGCATTTCAGACTTTTCAAATTACGTAATTAGATCAGAGTCAGATTAGATTCATTTATAAATTTCTTATCAGCTTTCTTATTTGTTATCAACACGACACGTTAAATATTTCAAAGTATTTGAATTGTTAAAAATGTTCTACTCAGATTTCTGACATCGAATTTAAAAGCAAAGTGGATAGCCTTACGTGTAAAAGTTATCTAATAGAAAAAAAATAAAAAAATTTTATACAAAGAAAAAAAGTGTATATACGATCAGAGCACAAAAAATGAAAACACGGGGGAACTGATTCTGGTAATGCTGTAAAAACAATTTCGGGGGTAAAGAGGGTAAAGGGGTAACTTTTACATGAGGGGAATGTGGGGGGGTTTGGTACATACAATTCAATAAAGAAGATAAGAAACAAATCAAATGATAGACACAAATCTACCATTTTCAATTTAAAAAAAAAAATTAAAAAAAGAGCCCCCCAAAAAAAAAATGAAACTGATAAAATTCGGGGGTGACACTAAAATAAAATCAAAAAAGGCCATTAGATTTCGATTGGTTTCCCATATAGAAATGAATATAAAGGCGATGATATAAAATCGGGGCGGGACGCGGACGGAGTCGAGCTAATAAGGGTTTTGCTTTGAGAGTGTGGTAGAGACGTTTTCACACCGACGCCCAAATTTCACACACATGCACACACACACAAACATATTGGAATGCATCAAATAAAGAAGAGATAAAACAGAGTTGGGGGGGGGGGGTATAGTATCTATGTATAACATGCGGGATGATCGGCAATAAAAAGAAGAAAAAAAAAACAGGATCAGCTGTACATTTTTAAAAGGAAAGAAAATTATTGAATTGGTTCCAATCGAGAGAAAAAGACGTATAGTAGCAGAGAGCGAAACATTTTCTTATTTAAAAAAACAAATGAGCGACAACCCCAAATTTGGATATTGCCTCAATGATTTGGGAGGTTTTTTCAAGACAAAAGGTGATTAGAATGTTCATCATCTTGGAATTGATAAAAGTGGAGGGAATCAAATCGATACGGGTCAATTGGTTTTTTTCTTTAAAAGAAAATGCAGAGAGAGAGAGAGCGATCACCTTATTGAATTGAATTTAAAAGGAGATCGAAACTCGTCATCTTTTCAAAGTGGAATTCAAATTGATTAAAAATGTACAACGCGTTGATTACAATCGGCAAAAAAAATAAACGAAAAATAAAAGGCACCAAGGTCTCGATATTATAGTAGTCGAATTTAAAATGGGGGGAGAATTTTTTGTTTTGTTTTTGTGTTTTGTTATTTTCTTGTAAAAATTGTTTTTTTTAGTATAGTATAAGTATATACCCATCACATCGATTGCATATGATCCGCTTCGATAAAAGGCACACACTGACGACGCACTTTTTCCATCTGCGCCCTAAAATTTTGTTGGGTTTTTCTTACATAGTTTTGAATTAAATGAGTCGCTCTTCCGGTGGAGGTTTCATGACTTGTCCCATTTCTACGCGAGGACTAAACATTTCCTGTCGTGATGGACTGTAAGTGCCGCGTGTGGCCCGTTTGTTGCGGGCCATCATGACGAAAACGACGAAACCGACCAAGGCGATCAATAAAAGAGCGGCAACGATCGGCACGATGATGGCCACCAATTTCAAATTGGGTTCCAATCGTGAAATACTTTGCATGGAACAATCAGATCCTTCGTAACCCTCGGAACAGGAGCAACGGTACACGGGCAGACTCGTCAATTTGTCGAGATCGTCGCAGTACGACGTACATTTCGCTCCATTATAACAAACCGATTCCTGTGTCCAATGAACATTTGAAATTAATTTAAACTGAATCCAAATAATAAAGAAATTTAGTAAATTTTTTTACGTTGGCGTTCAAGGGAACGATCCTGCATGGATCTTTACGATCGCAATGACGTCCGCAATCATCTTCGCTCTCGCACAAACAGCTGTAACTGCCCGGTGAGTTGAGACATCGGCCTCTGACGCAAGGATCGTCGCGACGGCATTCGTCCACGTCCACTTCGCAGAGATATCCTTCGTAGCCGGTCGACGAGCAATCGCAAGTGAAATTGTTGACACCGTCGATACAACGGCCTCCGTTCAAACAGGGACGTTGGGCGCATTCGTTGATGTCGATCTCGCAATTGTCGCCAGTAAATCCTTCGTCACATTCGCAAATGTAACCCTAAAGGTCCCCAAAAATGAAGTTCATCATTCGAATTTGGAATTAATTCAATTGAATAAAAACTTACGGGCTCGAATGAAACGCCAGTGCAAAAGGCGCCGTTGCGACAAGGATCGAGAACGGAACAATAATTGATGGGATTCTCGCAATTGATTCCGTCAAAGCCAAACGGACAGTGGCAAGTGTAATTGTTGGCCAGCAAAGTCAATGCGTCGTAGAGATCCGTGCAATTGGCGCTGTTGAGGCACGGCTCGTTGGCGCAAGTGACGACGCGCGGTTTCTCGCAATCGACGCCGACGAAATCTTCTGTACAATTGCAAAAGTAACGGCCGATCAAATTGTCGCACGTCGCGTTGTTCTGACAAGGATCCGGTTCGCATTCGTTGATATCCTCGTCACATCTGAAATGATTCATCAAAAGTTATTCAAAAATTGGATTGAAATGTTTGACATTAGGGGGAAAACTTACAGCCATCCAGTCCATCCGTTTTGACATTGACAAGTGTAATTGGCCACACCGTCCAGACATTGGCCGTTGACGCACAAATTGTCGATACACTCGTCGATGTTGACTTGGCAGAGATCACCTTGATAACCGGCCAGGCAATCGCACGTGTAATTGGCTAACGGATCCAGACATTGAGCGCCATTTTGGCATTCGTGATCGTAACATAAACGACATTCCAATTCTAAATTATCCAAATGGGCGGTGCTAACGGGTCGGAATTTACGGATGGATGGATCGCTCAAAAGATCCAGCGTCGAGAAGAAAGGCAATAATAATCCGCCGACGCGGAATTCATTCAAACAGCCGCGATAAGGCACCGAATCGGGTAGAATTAACATGACCGGTCCCGTTGTTTCGCCACCAGCAGTTGATTGTTGCGGTTCTTCGTTCTGCTCGTCGGATGGTAAGATGGTCGTTTCGTCCGGCACTTGTCTCTCGACCAACGAGTGGACCGTGACCGTTTCCGTTGCGCTTCCACCCAATATAATTTGCCCTTCCGGCGCTACCAATTCGTTCAACGAGAAATTGCCGGGCAAATTGAGCGAAACGGAATGCCACGATCCGTCAAGAGCTTCCGGTAATTCGTAGAGACTTTCGTTGACGACTAATCCGCTTTTGGCTATCCAGCGGATGACCACACCACGATTCTCAATGTCCAGTCGTAAGAATCTGACGTGAACGCTGGCCTCGTTCTGGATCGTCAAAACAGTTCCACCTTGTTTGGATCTGAAGGAGAATTCCACCGTTTGTTCGAGTCCCGTTGATGATCCATCGATTCCGAGACTCGTGTACTCGACGGTACTGTTGACTCCGTTGAATGTGGCGCTGGATAGACACTCGTATCCGTCGTTTAAATTGTGACATTGGCCACCGATTGGACATGAGTGAATGGCGCAAAATTCCAGTTCAGCGCACGTTTTACCTTTGAATCCTGGCGGACAGATGCACCTGTTTCAAAAGGAACGTCATGAAATTGTTTGACTAATTATAAAGAAAAGTAAAAATACTAACTGGAAATCGTTCCAGGTGATGGTGCAATTGCCACCGTTGAAACAAGGATCCGTTCGGCAATTGTTGTCGGACACGACTCCTTGGAGGACGTCATTACTTCGTTCCACCGTTCCTAAAGAGTCGGGCAATTCGTTGCGACTGGGCACGTCCAGCGGGAAGATTTCCACGATCCTCGTAATGTTGCCGCTTTTAATCTATAAAAAACAAAATAATGAAACGATGACATGAAATGAATAGAAAGACGTGAGAGAGTCAAACTAGAATAGAATTTAAAGCTTCACTAAATTACGGCTAGCAGCGATCAAAATCAGCAAAATACCAACGGGGGATGATACTCGAAAATCGCTACCAAGTTTTGTTACCTTGAGACAAACCTTCCTGTATCCATCCTCCAGCTTATTTTCAGTTTGCGTTAGTTGCTGATTATCATCGAAATTGATTGAAAACAATTGTTGAAACGGGGACAATACCTGGATGTCTTGTAAGATGCCTTTAAAGTTGCGTCCCTCTAGGACGTTGTTGTTGTTGTTGTTGTTGTTGGGCAGGATACCAATCGGTTGCTGTTGTCCAGACGCCAATTGGGAAGCGATCGACGAAGTTGTTTGACGACGTTTCAAACGGGCCGATGGAGGCAATCCGCCCAAGAAGAGAACCTGCGCTTGTAATGGCCGGAACGAAGTCAACGAATCGTTCAGGTACGCCGTCCCGTTGATTTTCACTCGCAATTGAAGTCGATCCCGGATAACCTGATTTAAAATTGCCCCAAATTTATTTGAATTTCTTTTGTCATTTTTTGATTGAATTTTTACCTGGATGAGATGACTGTTACCGTCGTTGATGGGCGGTGAATTGGGTGAAGAGAAAATCAATTCGCCGTCTCCTAAATCGACGACGACTAACAAACGGCCGCCTTGTAATTCAGCGGCCACGTAACTGGGACCACCGGAATCGGCCGGCGGAGTGCCCAGGTAAAAGATCAAACCGGTGGGTTCACGAGTTCTAACGAAAAGTGAAATGTCCATGGAATTGGACAAGGCCAGTCGCTCCTGTGGAGTGATGGACACGGACACCAAACTGGACGTGGCGTTTTCGTGACCGAAAGTGGCCGCCGTGTAACTGAATTGACACGTGTCGCCCAGGTAAGGCCTTTGACAGGAACAATTGAAAAAAGTCCACAAATCGTTGCAGGTTCCGTCGTTTTTGCAAGGATTGGGTCGGCAATGATCGGTGCGCGGGCAACCCATTTCGACTCCGATGCCGGGCAAGTGTAGCATGTTGTTGTTTGGGGCTATAGATCCTGCGTCAATACCCACAGGACCTGGACTGGGAATGACCCATTGGCCATTGACGACGACATTTTCCATACAGCCAATGAAAAACGGCAATCCCTGGGCTAAAATGCGCAAAAATGATGTGGCACCGCCCAGGACGGTCATACCGAAACTCGTTTCAGTCGAATTGATGGATTCCACCGGATTTATAGGATACATGGCCTCCTATTAAATTAAAAATGAAATGAAATCAAATATATATTTTTAAATAATAATTAAATGAAATGAAATGACTAACCAATTGATTCACGGCCAAATGGAGATGAGTGAAATTGAAACGGACGCGGACCGATTGCCATTCGGCGTCGTTGAGATTGGATCCGAGGAAAACACCTTCCCATTTGTTCAAAAGACTCGAATGCAAATTCAATTGTCCGTTGAGCAATTCCAGACGGTAATACGTCTGACCCTGTCCGACGGCCAACAATCCTTTGGGCAATGTGGTGCGGAAACGGAAACTCAAATCGTATCCTTCCTCACGATTGGTCTGGACGGGCATGAAAGAGGATCCGTTGAACGACATGGTCGTGGCGTGTTGACACAATTGGCCGTGGAAACCGAACGGACATTGGCAAGTGAATTTGTGGATCGTTTCGTCTTCCAGGTAAGGAGCGCACGTGCCACCGTGAAGACACGAGACGTCAATGCAGCCCAGCAATTCGACGGAACAATTTTTTACCGCCGTAATTGGACGGACAGAGACACTGGTAATCGGCCACACGATCCGAGCAAGTGGCGCCGTTCTGGCACGGCTCGTAACGGGCGCATTCGTCGATTTCCAGTTCGCAATCGTCTCCCTCGTAGCCCGGAAGACATTGACACGTGTAATTATTAATTCCGTCCAGGCAAGTGCCGAATTTACAAGGCGATTGACCCCGAGGAGATGCGGCTGTGGCTAAAGCGCATTCGTCGATGTTGATCTGACAGTCGACACCTTCGAATCCTGGCAAACATCGGCAAAGATATCCACCGGAAATGTTGTAACTAAACGGTTCCGTTTCGCTGTAAAAGACGTGGCCGAGTTCGTAGAGACTGCGATTGGATCGTTCCAGACATTCGGCTCCGTTGCGACACGGTTGAGAGATGGGCTCACATTCGTTGACGTCCTGTTCGCAATTTTTCCCTTCGTATCCAGGGAAACATTGACATTGATAATCTTTGACAAGATCGACGCATTCCGATCCGTGAACGCAAGGAGCGCTCAGACAATCGTCGACGTTGATCTCGCAATGAAGTCCGTGAAATCCCGTGTCGTTACAATCGCATTCGTACGAATTGATTCCGTCGAGGCAGAGTCCGTCGTTGAGACAAGGCGATGACTCGCATTCGTCGATGTT
Source organism: Daphnia galeata (assembly GCA_030770115.1). Classification (NCBI taxonomy): domain Eukaryota; kingdom Metazoa; phylum Arthropoda; class Branchiopoda; order Diplostraca; family Daphniidae; genus Daphnia; species Daphnia galeata. Next base: position 12,365,866 of record CM061118.1, read on the forward strand.
GATCTCGCAACGGAGTCCAGTGAAACCGGCCAAACAGATGCAAGAATATGCGGCAATGCCGTCGATACAAGTGCCATTGTTTTGGCAAGGATTCGATTCGCATTCGTTGATGTTGATGTCACAATCCTTGCCGGTGAATCCTGGAGAACAGACGCATTCGTAGCCGTTGATCAAATTGTTGCACGTTCCGTTGTTCTGGCACGGATGAGATAAACATTCGTCAAATTCCAAATTGCAATTGTCGCCAGAGAATCCAGGCCGGCAATAACATTGATACGATCCTGAAACCAACATTTTTACAATTAAAATTTGAATTGAATCAAAAGGGCAAATTTATACCGATGGTATTTTGACAGATGCCGTAGACGCAAGGTTTCAGGACGGTACATTCGTCGATATCTTCCGAACAATTGCGTCCAGTAAATCCAGGTGGACAAGAGCAAGTGTAATTGCCGATTCCATCGATACAGGAGCCACCGTTCTGGCATGGATTAGCCACACAATCGTTGATGTTCTCCTGGCAGAGATGACCGGTGAATCCGACTGGACAACGGCATTCGTATCCGTTGATTAAATCGAAACATTGTTTACCATCGACACACTGGACGGAGAAACATTCGTCAATGTTGTTCTCGCAGTACATTCCCTCGAATCCTGATTATCAAATATCAATTAAATTTCATTTTAAATTGAAATTAGAAATTAATTTTAGATTTACCTGGTAGACATTCGCAATAGAAATTGGATTGTGGTCGTGTTGTGATGCAACTGGCGCCATTTTTACACGGCAAACTGGCACAAGCGTCGAATTCTTGTTCGCAATGACGTCCCATGAATTCAGCCGGACAAACGCAAGTGTAATTGGCCACTTGATCGACACACGTTCCGTTATTCCGGCACAAATCCGGTAAACAATCGTCTCGATTCACCTCGCAACGTTCGCCTAAATTTTTTACAAAAAAGGAGACGAAAAACTTGAAACATTTTGTCCAACTATAAATTGGATTAAATTATTGACGACGTACCCAGAAATCCGTTTGGACATTGGCACTGGAAGGCGTTCAATTGATTGAGGCACGTGCCGTTGTTGAGACACGGACTGTCGGCGCATTCGTCGATATCCACCTCGCAATGACGGCCAGTCCATCCGGGCTCGCAAACGCATCGATAATCGCCCACCAGGTCCGTGCACGTTGTCGAATGAATTCCGCACAGGGTCGTCGGTAATTGACATTCATCCACGTCCGTTTGACAGTCCCGTCCTTCGTATCCAGCCGGACAGAGACAAGTGTAATTGCCGACGCCGTCGACGCACGTGGCTCCGTTGTGACAAGGTGACGACGGTTCACATTCGTTGATTTCATCGCTGCAATCGATTCCGTCGAATCCGGTGCCCGTACAAGTGCACTGGAAGCCGTTGATGCCGTCCGTGCACGTTCCGTTGTTCCGGCAAGGATTCGAGAGACAATCGTCAATGTTGACGCATCCATCGGATGGGATTCCGGTGAATCCAGTCAGGCAAACGCATTCGTGTGTCTCCACTCCTGGTGTGTCGACGCATTGCGAATGGGACGGACAGGTGACGTTGAGACAATCGTTGGCTTCCGTCTGGCAACGTGACCCGCTAAATCCCGGCAGACACAAACATTCGATTCCGCTTTCCATGTTGCTGCTACAAATGCCTCCGTTTTGACAAGATTCAGGAGCGCAAGATTCCATCACCGTGGCGGATAAAACGGACGGATCATCTCCCAACATCTAAAATAGAACAATTCAAATTCTAAACTGATTTTAAAAAGTTATTTAAATGAATGAGAAACTCACCCTGGAAGACATTTCCAATTGGCATTCGTTGCCGCTGAATCCGCCGACGCATTGGCAAACAAATCCGCCGTAACGATCGAAACAAGTCCCGCCATTTTGACAGGGATCCAATAAACAATGATTGATCTTTGTTTGACACCTTTCTCCTTGGTAACTGCACAACAACAACAACAACAACAATCAACAACTGCCAGGGAAAAGAGAGTTAAAAAAGAGAAATTACCCGTTGCAGGTGCAGGTGAAATTGTTGATTCCGTCGATGCAAATGCCACCGTTGAGACAAACGGATGGATCAAGACAATCGTTGACATTGTCTGCGCACCTGGGACCGCTAAATCCAGCCGGACAGAGGCAGAGAATCTCTCCGTTCGATTGGTGACACGTTCCACCGTTGAGACACGGCGATGGATCGACGCATCTGGCCATGGAATCCACTGCGTTTTCGCACAAAGATCCCGAGAAATTGGACGGACAGATGCAAGATGTTCCGTTGCCGGTGGGATGTTCGTGACACGATCCGCCGTTGAGACAGGAGAATTCGGGACGTTGGCAGAGCGATCCCAGATCGTGTTGGCATCGATCGCCGATGTATCGCAATGAGCAACGACATTCGAATCCTTCGTCGTTGATGGACGATGGCGAGCATTTGCCGAAATTGCGGCAAGGACGAGTCCAGCAAGGATCCGTCGTCGCATTATGATTACAAACTGAATAAAACAATTTAATTTAAAATGAATTTGATTGGATAATAATAAGAAATGGGAACTCACCGTCGTTTCCTAACGGAATGGGACAAGAAATTCTCAAATGTTGATCGATGGACGTCAAAGGGAACGACGGTCCTTGCAGGAGACAACCGTTGAATCCTTGTCCAATGGTCATGGATTTCGGTTCGTCATTGACTCGATGAAAAAGTGGCGATCGATTGACAAAACTGGCGTTCACCACTTGAGTCCATTCACCGTCCAATTTGATTTGAAGGAAATCTTCGTGAAAGACGAGATCAACGTCGTGCCATTTATTATCGGCCAAATCGAATCCCGCCTCTGTGGTGAAATCGTTCGTTTCGGCCGACAAACTCAAACTCAATCGTCCGCCTTGATTGGCCGGCAACAAAGACACCGTCAACCGATCGCTGCCCATGACCTGTTTATACACAAGTACACAGTTATATTTATTCAGTATATATAGTTGTGCTGTGTTGTACAGTTAAACCGCAAAAACCAAACCGACAATCTGAAAATAATTTGGCTGAAAATAATAAAAAGAAAAAGTTCAACGCACCTGAGACAAAATGGTGCCGGTGGATGGTGATCCGCAAGTGCGGAAACTGAATCCAAGATGATACAATTGGCCAATAGACGTCGATGGTGGAATAGTGACGACAATATTCTCAGATTGCGTTCCATTGAAATAAGCTTCTTGCTGGCCCAAAACGGCCAAGGCCATAATGACGACGACCAATGTCGTAATGGCTAATCGCCATGAGCCTGGACCCGTGTACATCATGTGGCCAACCATCTAATGAAAAAAACAAAAAGAATTTGAATTATTAATTGTTAAAATAGATTTTTCGATCGTTTTTCACCTGTTTAAAAACATTTACGTAACCGTAAAAATGAAGGGAAATAGAAAAAGGAGGGCAACAACAACAACAAAGAAAAAGAGAATCATAATCACGAGATCTCAGAGGGGGGATAATACGCCCGGAGCTCAATAGAAAGCCCATACACCTTGAAAGAGTTTGTTAAAAAAGTTGTTTTTATTATTTTTTAAGAGGGGAAAAAGAGACAGGTGTTTGTCAGTTAACTCTCTCTCTCTCTTTCACAGGGACTGGTTTTTATAGTCAAACTAAACAAACGAGCAGTTGCCAAGGCAACAACAATAGAAACACAAACTCTTGGTCCTCCTGGTTGATTCAAGACTGCGACGTCCAGTTCTTTTCAGGGGCTACTATATTATGGAAAAAGGTGCTGGTTCGTGGTATATAGGATCAATATGTATGCAATGCCGCAGTCACTTTTTTGTTTCGTAATCGGATAGGCTCTTGAAATAATACCATTGGCTTTTTTGTTAAATAATGGCGGCGGCAGCGGCGGGGGGACACGGGATCGAATTTCAACATGTCAAAACTTCTTCTTCCATATTGTTTTCTTTTGACACGAACCATTTTTTTTTCCCACCCCTCCCTACTGTACTTGAGAGATGAAGAAAGAAAACTTTCCATTGGAGTAGTGAAATCCAAGTTCGAGAAAGTTGATTGATTTAAGAATAATATCGCAAATGTGATGGACACATTTTTGATTATTTCACAGAGCTGATGAACTTGGTATATATAATAAGGTGAATTGTATAATCAAGCGGAGGAGGTAATAGTACTACAACGGAAGTGGTTTTACCTCCCACTTTTTTTAAAATAATAAACAAGAAAGAAAGAAGAAAAAAACAACCGTTGTCGTCCATCATTGCGCACCAGCTAACGGGAATTCTACCAGTCAATTGTTGTTCTCCCCTTCTCTTTTCATCCTCAATTTTTTTTCAAAAGCAAACAACAAAAAACTTTTTTGTTTTTTATGTACAAAAATGGCATTAACCTTATTCCATTTTTCTAGTCTGTTTCTGCGCTGCCAGTTATTTGAACCGCAGGATTCGAATATCGGATATAGAAAACCTGTGAACTTTTACACATTTCTTTTTCTTTTTTTTAAAAAAAAGGCAATTTCTAACAAATTTGGGTTGGGTTCAATATGTGAACAAGAAAAAAAAAAAAAACCTGACCGGGTATCGAATTCGCTACGTTAACCGGGTCATTTGACACTTTGCTGTTTTAAAAAGTATTTTTTTAAAAAGGTGGTAAATTTTATTCTTAAAAAATAAACAATTAAAAAAACCATTTTATGTTTACGTCGTTAGAACGTGAAACAATTTTCACTTGGGAAAACGGAACCGGAAAGCAAAAAAAAAAAAACAAAACAAAAAAGTTCCTCCCTTCTAAAATAATTTGCCATTTAGTTTTCCTTGTGTAGATGTAGGTTATTTGGTCATATCTCCCTACTTAATTCAATTGAATAAAAAAAGAACATCTTTTTATATACAGACGAGATTCGAAAGTGAATCAAAGACTGCCGGGATATGTTGCCTTGAGGCGACTTTTTCTTCTTCTCATAACTTTCCCTCTCGTCATTTGTTCACGTCACGAAATCGGTCGTCTGTTATGGCATCTGGTTGCGTTTTCTTCTTCTTATCATCATCATCATCATCATCACATCAAGAGAGAGAGAGAGAGAGAAAACCTGAAATTTCACGCAAAACTCTTTTCTGAAAAAAAAAATAGAGAATCCCGCTCGTTTGAACGCCGGGCGTGAGAGAGCCCGGTATTTTATATTGTAGGACGACGAGTTCACACCGCAATGTCGTCGTCGTCGCTAAATAGAAGAGCCAATTCAACTTGGACCGTTAGACAGTCCCGACACGATGATTTTGTGTGTGTGTGTCTATACTAGTCCCGACAAGTGCACAAAACGATAAATGGCTCAATATGTACAACTCGTAAACCTCAAAACTAGTCAATTTAAAACGCTGCTCCGGTCATGCAACAACAACACAACAACAACAAATTCTCTACGCTCAATTGAACTGTTTTGTTTTGTTTTTTTTCTGGCCGTTGCTGGTGGCCATTTTTACAAGGTCTATTTCGTTCGTTCGTTCGGTCATTTGGGAATAGCATCGACGACCTGGATGGTCGGCATAGAAATTGGTCCGTGACCAGAAAACTCAAAAAAAAAACCGTCGGTCGTTCAATGACGCCATTGAAGCCGTCAGTCAACCGTGAAAGAAATAACAAAATGAAATTGAGGAAGAAAAATCCAGTCTGAAATGAAGAAGACGAATAGTCGGGAAACAGATGAACCGGTTTTTTCTACCTACAGTTGTTTTCCTGAGCTGTTATTGTCATCCATCTTTTATTATTTCTTTGATTCGTCGTATAATTCTAATATACCTTCAGAGAGAGAAACGGAAGGACAAGTTTTATAAGTTTATTACTCCCCCCCCCCCATCTGCATATCCTTTTTCCTTATCAAACTGTACGTCGACAGTTTTCTTTATGATGACTAGAATGACAAAATAGTCTGGCACAAAAAATTCCGGCTTAGACTAAACCTTTCTCGCTTCATAAATCCCTTTTTTTATTATTATTTTCAAGGGTTTGTTTTTTTTTTCACAAATATATTTTGTTGAGTAAGAAAGATAAAAAAAATGGGAATTTCCGGTTTATAATAACACTCGTGACACGATCAAATCATTCTACCGTGAACCAAAAGCCAAAGGAATGTCGTAATGGGCTACTAATGTAGTACTGTCGCAACGCGTTTTTCTTTTGTTCGACAATATGGTCGGCCATCATGCAAAACTTGAAATACCAAAAATCATGGAGGAAAAATCGTCGATTTTCATCTACGGTATTTTCAATGGAACAATATATGATAGGAAAGAAAAATGCCAAAAACATTGATAAAGCTCTAGAATAAAAAAAAGTGGAATGTCACGGCCCTTTTTCTGTTGTATTTTTTGTATGAAGATCTTTTTTTAATCTCCATTCTTTATCTCTAAGATCGACATCAGGCCGAAGGAGAACTCTGATACTGTACTCACGAAAACGTGGCAGAAAAATTCCCAACAAATGCCTCCCGTGAAATGCATGATTCATGTGGTGCATCACTCAATAGTCAACAATAAGTTGGCATAACCAGATTTTCAGGAAACGTTCTTGTACAACAAAGGTCTTCAAGATTGTGCACAGTCAATGATGTGTGCCAAGGCAACGGTTTACAACTAGTTATTATTTCAACTGTGGAATAATTGATGTATTCCCCCCCATTTCAGGTTATTCAAATCGGGGAGTTGACAGGATTCCAAGTTGAGAAGAAATCTTATCTTCCCACACAGCGAAAGCTGTCCCAACAACAAACACCCACTCCTATTCGAAATCAAGAAATACTGGCCAGTGCATCTTGTTTTTTTCTTCTTCCATTCGCCTTCGAACGCCGGCTAATGCGTAGATGTAACAAGACAAAGCCTTGTACAGCAGTAGATGAGTGCCAGGTACGACAAGTCACCGAAGGTCTTTATATACCCACACAACAGCCAACAAAACACACCTGCTTCCGCCACATCTCCCCCATCTTTTCTTTTTTACTTTTTGACTCATTTGGCCGTCGCCGGATGCACGTTGAAGGGTGGCGGTTGAGGGGCCACTTGATACAATAGCTGTGATGATGGAATACGTGGGAGAGGAAGAAGAAAGAAGAAAGAGAAATGTGCACTAACAATACGAGAGCGTGACGAATAACGACGATGGAATAATTATCACCATTTTTTATTCTCTCTTGTTGTTTCCTCTTTTATTTAGGAGAAGAAGAAAAGGGAAGAAGCCGTTGGAAATGTATCGTTCCTTCGACCGTGAGCGGCGGCGGCGGTTTGAATAATTCAAACTCCCACCTTTATATACTACCAGCACGACCACTCGGTTCTCCCTTGGAATCAGATGAAAGACCAAAAGAACCTCGCGATAATGTCAAGGATACGTGAGTCACGAGACCGGTCTTGTGTCGAACGCATTTATTTTTTCTTTCAAATTGTTGCCAAAAAACCCGAAATCTATTCGTCCCAATTAAAATCCAACCAACGAGAAGATGGTAATCATCGCATTTGACTCAATTAGCCATTAAAAACCTTATTTTTATTCGTCTTCCAATAGTCTTTTTTTGGAATGAATTTAGTAACAAACCAATTAAATAGCAGTTCGTTTGTTATGAAATTTGAGATTTCCATTTTTTTTCTTTTTCCAGGGGCTTTCTCTTTCCTCCTTCCTAATAATATCCAACCCAAAGAAGAAAAATAAAATCCCTGGCGTCGTTTGCGCCGTGGGGGGGGGGGAGAACGAGGTTTCCCACGCCCGAACCCACGAAGGTTTCGAACTCCCAACCCGGTGTAACACCACAGAGCACAGCCAGAAGGCCCATAAGAGATTCAAATAGTAGGTAGGGCCGATGGGGAAAAATGGAAAAAGGGTCATCCTCTCTCTAAGGCACACAGCACAGACCAGCAGAGAGGATGGATGGAAGTGGAAGAAAAACGAATAAGAAGAAGAAGAAGAAGAAGAAGAAGAAGAGAAAGAGAACAGGTATGAAAACGGACGCCCTCTGGCCAGAAAGCCCTTATAAAGGTTACAACAACGAAAGTATCCGAGGGCCGGGAAGACCCTCAGGTGAGTCTCTCGACTCTCTAAGGTTTGCCCTTTTTTTCTTTCACATTTCCTCCCCTCCACTCATTCCGTAGGAGGAAAAAGAGAGAGAAGCTTGTCATACACTCGAATATACTTTATCTCCCTATTCCTTTTTTTGTAGGAGGATCGAATCAACATTGGCAAAAGGGAAAAACAGGTAGACACACACACACACACAAAAGAGCTATGAAGAAATGTGAAGCCTTACTCCCCCGCTACCGCTTAGTTCTCACAACTTCCGCCAAACTTAGACGATGATGATCCCTCCCTTTTCTTTTTTACAGAGAAGAAAAAAAAAATGACATTCCAAACTGATTTCTCATCATCACAGAAGAAGATGTGTGGTTCTCCATACGGAACAAGGAGCTTGTGATAATGTAATCAACAAAATACTCTAATCCAGCAGATAATCGTTTACCTGTCTTGTTTTTTCCTCTTCTTTTTCTATAGGTGAAAAAAATCCCTTTTTTTGTGTGTTTGGCGGCACAGGTGAGTCTTGGAAGCCGTTGAGGAATGCCAGAAGGTGCCCTGGACTCTCTCTCTTCGCTCCGACGGCCAAAGAGGGTGGGGAAAACTAAGGCCTTGAAAAAAACACCAAGAGTTTTGATAGCGAGAGTCTACACACACACACAAACGCTCCAACACACCACACACTCAAAATGAGAGAGGGGGTAGGGAACACCGCCCAACAACTTTTTTTCCCAGTTGAAACACACAGAACCGATACACTGATGCACACACACAACTGCTGTTTGATTTCTTTTTCTTGCCTTTTCAAAGTAATGACGAAAACATTTCACTCAAATTTCCACAGAGATCCTGTCTGGTTTGACGAAATTCTTTTGAAAGAAAGAAAAACTAACAGGTAAAATCACTTTTTTAAAAATAAATGTGTTCCGTTGAGAAGTTGTTAAACTAAAATTGCAATTTTCTTCTGTTGAGATGAGGCGAACGTGATTTGCACACGTCCAGTCTGGCTGACTGCCTCTGCCCGTTTAGAGCCACCTGAGGGAGGACAGACTCACAGGTAGCCGAAAACCACCTACCTATTTTTCTACCTGCACAATTTGGACGTTGTTGGTTTTCTCGTGACTAGATGGCAGCACAAACAGATGGATAAGTCGACGGCACGATCTTGAACTTTTGTACCGACGACAACAATAAAAAAATGTGTTTTTAAAAAAATAAAATCAAATTAATTTTTCTCCTTTTTCTTTTTCTAATGGAGAAAGGACAACAATAACAAATGTTTTCACACGGTTCAGTCAAGTCCCGACTGCTGGCACACACCAAAACAAATCCAACCGTCGTCGATTACCGGAGAAAACGGCTGAAAACCTCAACGACACACCAAAAAGCAGAAAAAATTAAAAAAAAAATCCAAAAAACTTTGCGCCGACGGTTTTGTACCACGACATCTTTTCTCTTTTTTTTATTTTCGTTGTTGCACGACGACAACACGACACGAACGTTTGAGGGTGCGCCCGAGAAAAAATAAAAAAAAAAAGGCATCCAGGTCGTAGGAGTTCGTGAAATTAGTCATTTTATGTGTGTGTGTGTGTGTGTTGGTGGGGGTCTGCGCGTTTCGTGCCACGAGTATCATTAGCATTCTACATTTGACAGAAACGTCGTGAAATGTGGCCCAGTTCCACGGAATCGTCGCCGCTTTTGGTTTCAATAACATTCAGTGATTCAGTCCCCATTATGAGCCGTTTTTAATGTTTTTTAAAAGGATCGATTCAACTTTTATAGACGACGACCTTGGGGGTGGTGCAGAGATTTTATTAGTCGTCTCATTTGACTTTTGCCCACGTATCTCGTGCATATATAATCAAAAGAGCTTAATTCTCAAACAAAAAACCAGAACAATTAAGAAAACATAAGAATATAAGTATGGGTAGGATTTTGAAATGATGGTTGTCAGTTGGGGGATAACCAAATTTGTATCGAGGGACTTGTATAGACGATTAGGAGGGTTTAAAATAATGGTGACATAACAATAGCCTTGACCAAGATTGAACGTTTACCACCTTTCGTTTTTAATAAGATACTTTCCCCTTTTCATCCAAAATGCTGGGCGTCGTCCTTGGACGAGTTGGGACAAAAGACAATTGAATCGACACATTTTGTATTCATCAAAAGACAAATTTATTTGCGATAACTTAAGAAGTGCTGGGCATAATTAATACAGAAATGAAGCTGAATGAAAAAGATCGGGATAGGGGGGGAAGTTGGCTAGAGGATCTCGAGAGAGAAAAAAAAAAGCAAAATTTGTTTTTCCTCATCATCACTTATTATTAAGATTTGTTCTTTTTAAAATAAAGTGGTTGGGACATGGAATTGCAGCAGATGGAAGAACTAGGTGCCGTAAACAGGCTCTTACGAATTATTATTTTGGTTTTTTTATTGATTGGGAAGGGGGGGGGGAAAGCCAGGAGGAAAATAGTATCCCGAGCCAAAAGAAAAAAATATCTCATAATACTCGACAAAATGATAAGTTGCGAGTAGTTTAAGATAAATTTTGTTTTAACTTTTCGTTGAAATTTTTCAAGCGATCTCGCTGATGATGGTGGTCAAACCCTTGCCATTGTACGTTGTCTTGAATTGTTCTGGAATCGGATACTCCACCTGGTGAATTAAAAAAAAAAAAACATTTTATAATCAGGGCGTCATGAAATAGAACTTTTTGAATGAATAAACTTACATAATCGCCATCGGCTTTAGGAACGAGAACGTTCATTTCCGACGATTTGGCTGAAACGATCGAGACATCGAGCGATGCCTGGTTTAGATAAATCTGACATCCATCCGTTTTAGTCGATGCTGATGGTCGGCACTTTGGTCAACACCTGCATCTGCACCGATTGGCAATTGACGAACTCGACCGATGAAACGACACTGTCTAGGACGATGCTCGTCTTCTTGCACGAATCCAGAACGATCGAATTGACTTTACCTGGTAATGTTTAAATAATAATGAAATTTAGACGAATAAAAAATGATGAGAAATATATGAATCAATTACCTTTGACTTGAATGGTCGATCCTTCGCATTTGAATATGTAAACAACTTGGTGCATTTCCGTTTCGCTAATCACTAAACCAGTTTGATTTTTCTGGTATTCAATCATCCACTTTTTACCCTCGAGCTCTTTGCGAGCAGGTCGCTCGACGGCTTTCTGCATGGCCGGAGACGAAGCAGCGACAGATCCGATCGGTTTGGGTGCCACGTTGGGTTTGGTGAAAGGAGCCGGACCACTGCGTAGCGATGGATTCTTGTGCGTCTGCATGTCGGAAGTGACTTTCTTGAGTCCTTTCGTCACGTCTTCTCCCTTGTTCAACGCTGCAAAGAGTTGAGCTCGACTTTGTTCATCACCGCCACTGCCGGCAGCGGCCGACTCTTCGGCAAACAAGTCACCAGCTGGCATCGGTGGAGGAGGAGGTCCCGGTGGCGGAGGAGGTCCACCGGAGGAGGCTTTTGAAGTCGGAACCGTCTTGCTCGAATTTTGCACAGCGTCACCGCCTAGAGAGAAGAACAAGAACAAGAAGAATAAATAAAAATAAAAATAAAATATAGGTTGACATTGTTTGTCTAAATCGTGTGTCACGCCAATAAACGATCGACTACTCGTCGTCGAGTTGTGTGTGACAGTCCTCTTTTGAGTTTTGTGTACCTTTAGCGTTCCAGACCAACCCGGTCGTGTGGTGTTGTTTGACGAATGCCTGCAAATCCGTCAACACCTGGATCCAAGCTCGAACCCAATCCACGTGATTCTTGTCCCTGAATAATTGGCACAAATAAAAATGTTTATTTATTTGTTTAAATTGATTGAATCATTTCATTTTAAAAACAAATTACTTGTCTTTCCAGTCTTTCAAGACTCGGATTCGTGTAGAATTGGCCAGCATCATTCATCTCTTTGATGTAGGGTCCAGGAGCGGGAGCCACGGTGACCCATCCCAGTGCGGGAATGCTTTCGCTGATGGCGCTCAAATGATTAAACAGCGGCGACGTGCGATTTTTCTCTCTAAACGATTGGATTCCCTGAATGGCCTGAGACGTCGGCGCCAATAATTTGACCAAATCTGCTTCGACCGGCGCTTTGGAACGAGATGCCACAATCAAAAAGTGACGTTGATCTCTGCTCGTAATCAGAAAATCAAAACCAACATTAGTCAACGTTATCACGAGATATCGCATGTCATGTGAAAAAAAAAAACAACAAACGTATCTCATTTTGTTAAATAATAAAATAAAAAATGATGGCCCGGCCGTGAGACTTTGGATTTACGTACTTGAATCCTTGTTGCGCCATGTCTGCATGTTGAGCCACGTCTCCACCGATGACTTTGGAGCATTTCAAGTAAGCGGCAAAGGGGCCAGCAACGATTTCATCGAACGCCAAAACGGACGGAGCAAGGGCTTCTTCTGTTATAATCCAAAATAAATAAATAGAGAAGAACAAAAAAACATGAAAACACGCAAACTCTATTAGCTCTAACGGGGGGAGGGGATTTCACAAATGTGAGCTATATGACTATTGATTTATTTCTCTCTTTCTAGGTCTCTGCCTTGTGATTTGGAATATATGTAGTTATATAGTAGTCGTATTTGAAAAGTCAGCTAACTCGACTCCGCCTCGACTGCCAAGCACCGCAATTTCCGTTCTTGTCGATCCGTTTCTAGAGTATTCATATGGCCGTCTTCGCTAACACAATCGCATTCCTCACGACAACAGTCGCAATCACAGCCTTCGTCTCCGGCTTCCCCTTCGTCGTCTGTTTCCATCAGGGAATGCAACGAGCCTTTAGGACGGCGTTGACGTGGCGACGATTTGACCGCCGATTTGACGGAATGTTCACGTGATAAACCACTTCCCATATTAAACCCCGGCCAAGTTACACGACGAATATAAATTCGATCTACAAATAATGGAAAAAAAACCTATCCAAATGGATTCACATTTGCTCCTATATCGCCTTGAATGCGTCGGAGTAATCTCGACAAATAACGATCGGCCACCGATGCTCGACACTGACTAGCCTCGTCAGTGTTTTTTCTTCTTTCTTGAAGCAGCAGCGAACAACAGTTCCTCCACAGACGAAAAAGGAAGCAAAAAAAAGAAGAAGAAGAAGAAAAGTCATGAGAATTGATGATGACCAGTACCGTTAGCCGCTGCAAGTACTTGAATGCACGAATCCCTTTTTCTCGTTTAAATCAACGGACCAAGTCAATGTGGATGGGGAGGGTGCCATCACATTCTTCTGGATGAGAATTAATGGCGGAATGTATTTTATTACACGAAAGAAAGAACAAAAAAAAAAAAAAAAGGAGCAAGTGAATTTACAGCTTTGCTGATGTCGGTCAACGTTAACAGCGGCATTAAAGATCAACAAACTGCTGCGGTTTCCTGGTTTACGTCCTTTTTACAGAACAGATTCAACAAACGGCCCAAAGCAATGGACGAGACGGGGAAAAATATTACGTATAAAAGAATATCACGTAACGACAAGACACCTAGACCGTTCCAAAAGGCTGAACTAGACGCGACAAGAGAGAAAAAAAAGTACAGCGCCATATGTCGGGCGTCACCTCCATTCTTATTTCTTCTTTTTTTTTTCAAAATACATTTATAATTTTCTCTTTTCTTCTCAACTGACCCAAACAGTCTTCCCACACTTTGTATAATTCACTGCATATAGTCACTCAAGATGGTAAAACATTGTTGTTACCTGGCATGGTCGTGGTGGAACCTTGAGCACCAAGAAGCACAGTAGACTCGAGTTTGCTTGCAACTGTCTCCAGGCGCTGGACTATAAGTGACAGCTCTGCAGCTGAAGCCATCTCGGTCCTGCAAGAAAACAAAAAAAGAGAGAGATAGAGGTGAGTCATCCCATTGTAGGTGTGCATTTCCCACATCGACCCACCCAGTTAAAGTTGCCTGACCAACCCACCACAAGCAACACAACGTAACCAGCCAGCCCACTCACACTTATCTCTCATCACAAAAAGCTTTATTTTAGATTTGACTTTGTTGCAGCTTGTTGATTGGCACACAAAAATGAAAAAATATCATGAAGCCATTTCTTGATGAACTTTAATCCCCCCAGCTGGTATCGATGTTTTTCGACCGGAAATAGCCGGCTTTCCTTTTTTTCTTTCTCTTACAATGTATATGGCAGTCACGTTTTTGTATATTCTAACTGCTAAAGATAGCTCTTACTCACTAAAAATAGGAATCGAAGCAATAAACATTTCTTACCAAACACTTGAACGATGAACAATCTGAGCAAAGAAAAAGAGGAAGCTTTCGACTTCCTGCTGGCGAACAAACCTGACTTAACAAAGAAACAGTATATAAGATTATTCTTTAATAAAAGGCGAACGAAACTTGAACATAAAGGAAAGATAAGCTGAGGTTGTGTTTCTCGAATTTATGACTCACCCAACTGGTTGATGAATGTCAAACCAAGGCCCGCGGCTACGCGAATCAAGTTTCTTCGAGATTGGCGCTCTACTCCTAGATGGCCTCGCTTGATAAAATACGAATCAACTGTAGAAGCATAGAAAAGGCTCGTTGGGCATTTAAATGTAGACGGCCGGAAGTAAGAAGCCATATAGGCAAAATAAATCGAGAAAGGCCCGAGAAGCGCAAAAACAAATTCTTTCACACGCCGAATAAACAAGAGGGTGAGACGGATGCCGTCACTGTCATGGTGACGCCGGGTGGAAAACATGAGTTTACGTGGGTTCAAAACACAGAAATGGTTATTGCGAATTATTGCTTTGTTTTTTGTTATTCTCCTTTATTTTCTCGTGATCTCTTTACCGAATAGTAATTCTGGTAATAAAATATGCAGACAAAAAATCGAAAAAATCGATGGGTTGTAAAATAATAAAAAAACTGTTTTTTTTTTTCTAGATTCGTGTGACTGCTCAACCAGGGCTCGTGTTCAGCACCTATTGTACGCCGGAGAGTCGAAAAATGACATTGTTGACGACTCACCACAACGAAATCACCTGGCTGTTATTGTTCCTTTCAGGAATAGATTTGAGGAGCTTATGGAATTTGTACCTCACATGCACTCATTCCTCTCAAATCAAAGTGTGAAACATGAGATTTTTATCATCAATCAAGTAAATTCAGCTACTCTTATTTATCAGAAAATGATGGGTCTCATCCAGTTTCTGTTTTCTTTAGAATGACGATTTCAGATTCAATCGAGCTTCCTTGATCAATGTTGGATTTGTACATATTCAATCATTGGAGAAATTTGACTACATTGTAATGCATGATGTAGATTTGCTGCCTGTCAATCCTCAACTCAAATATGTTCATCCTGGTGATGGGTTTGCACTCCACATTGCTAGTCCAAAACTGCATCCCAAATATCATTGTAAGTCTACTTGAGATTTCTCCTTGCACTAGCCTACAAATAACATGTGGATTTTTCTTGAAAGACGAAACATTTGTTGGTGGAATACTTGTGCTCTCAGTCAATGACTTCAAGGTAATTGGCATGCAAATTTTTATCAAAATTAGGCTAAAATGCTACATCAGTGTAGTTTATGAAATCTCAACTTTTGTTTGGTTTTGACAGAAACTCAATGGACTCAGCAACAAATATTGGGGCTGGGGACTAGAAGATGATGAATTCTATCAGAGAATGAAGCAAGGGGGCATTAAATTGCTTAGACCAGAAAATGTAACTGAAACAGCAAATTGCTTTAGGTAATATTCTGTAAATGTAGATGCTTACATTATGATAAGAAATTACAAATTTCTTTAATTTGTTAGGCATGTTCACGACAGCAAGAAACGTGTTCGTGATCATAAAAAATGTTTTGACCAGAAAACAGCATCCCGGAAACGAGATAGAATTACCGGACTTTCTGATTTGTCTTATCGAATAGATTCCATTTCATCCTTACAGATTGACGCTGCTCCTGCCACTTTGCTGAATGTTTTCCTTAATTGTAACAAAACTCTGACACCTTGGTGTAGCTGCCCATAAAAAAACAAAACAAACATCCTATCCTTAAAACATACTCAGTTCCATTTCATAATTGAATCAATTACAAGTCATCAACTCAATTATGCTATTTGCTATGAATGCCAAATGAATTTGATATAAAATAGAAGTGCTTTGAACAGCCAAGAATTTTGAGTTGTGAATTTTTTAAATCAAGCAGATGCCTATTCGACTATCCGTATTTATTCCGTATTTATTTAAATTTCTTAAAAAATTAATTCGGCGGGAAAATCGTCTTTACTATTTCCACCGCAAGATGGCTGTTCTTTTCGCACGAGGAGCAGAAGAATTGCCAAGGACACGAGCGACGTTTTGGCGCAGTTTCCTTGTTCGGTAACAACTAACAAATAAAGTCCTGTGGAAACTGCGAAACATTATTACGAAGTCATAAACAAAATCATTTGTTTGTTTTTGTTATCAGATAAGAGAAGAAAGTTGCATCACAGGCAGGTGTCTTAATTACAGATTGACTAAGGAAATTGCATTTCATGAGGGTTGCTAGGCCCATTGAGGCTGCACATGACACTCATCCGGTAATTTTGTTTTATCATTTATTTCTCCTCAAGCAAAGCATTCTACATGAATTTTGAACAGTTAATTTCAACTGATATGCATTAATTTCATTTATGAAATCAGGTCATGGATTATTCAGAACTTACAAAGCGTTTACGTAAAACACTTTATTATGGATCAGTTTCCAAGGCCTCAGCAAGTCTTAATTCCAGTTTACCACTCACACGTACTGAGATTCAATGCAAAGCACTGTTTTCTAGAAGTCATTTCATTTTTTTTTTTGTTGTGCAGATGTGATGGTTGAGAAGTTTGGTGAAACTGACAGTAACCTCTTCCTGGAGAAACTGTGTTTTGAATATGCTGCTGAACTTTCAAGAGAAGCTTGCCTTTCCCCGTGTTCTTTGGTTGTGGCCTTGATCTATTTGGATAGGCTATGCCAAACTAACCCCAACTTTGTGTCTTCAATCCCTTCATCTAAACTGTTTCTCATATCTGTGGTAAGAACTTTTTTTTTTTTAGTTTTTAGTAGATTGACAAGTGCTACATTTTCACATATTTTCATTTCATTTAGATGGTGGCTTCTAAATTTCTCAATGATGAAGGAGAAGAAGATGAAGTTATCAATTCTGAATGGGCTAATAGTGCCAAAATTGACCTAACAGACCTTAACCAAATTGAAAGGCAATTTCTTCAGGCCATTGTAAGTTCAATAGTTCATTCTTTCATTTGACAACAGTTTTTTGCCAAATTAAAACAAATGTGGGGTATTGTAAATTAAACATTTATTTATAGGAATGGCGTCTTTTTGTCGACGACCAAGAATTTGCTCAAGCGTTGGAACGGATCGAGTTTCGCGTTGCCCAGCGAGAGAGCTTGAAGCGTGGATGGCTGACTTACACTGATCTGGACATTCTGGCTCGAAGGAAGCTTTTAACAGAGACTTGGGATATTGTCTACGACCTCATTATCAACGTCTCCTTTGCCTGCATGACGGCGTACTTAGCTAGCCTTGTTACTCTAGTTGGATCGGCAATTGTTGTGTCTTCTTTACCCTGGAACCATTGTTCAAGCCTTTCCTCACCGCCGTTGGCCTCCTCTCCTCCTGCCATGAGCTCACCTTTCACGCCTGTAACCAGTTCCAACACGAGTTCGCCTCAACCAGAAATGGACTTTCTCGAACCCGACCCGGAGGCGAATTTGGGTCGATTGGCGATATCAGAATTTGCTTTCCAACATCCTGATTTGGATTCTGATGCGTTTTTAAAGGATTTCACGGCTGTTGCCATCGGAACTTTCTCTCACCAACCCAAACCACCGTTTCACATGACAAATGAGACTTCTATTAATGTTACCATTAAAAATTTCACCGACCCCTTTGTTTACCTCCAACAGAGTTACTGCGCTCTGATTGGTTCAATTATTGGATTCCAAAGTAACACGTACGCGCTCTCTCCCATCTGTTCGAACATTCTCGCTTGACAAATTTCTGTGACATGATGTATTTGGTTCCAGTTATCTATTTCCAGTTTTAGTTCATTAAATTTTGCATTGCTTGTCTCGAATCCGGCCTACATTTTCCATTAATTGTTGTACCCGGTTGACGTCTATATCTTGGTCCCATCTATTCTCAATTAATATCAAAAGATAAGTTATCACTGCTGTAATCCGCAATTTAAAAAATATATGGTAATATAACCTTCCATAGCGTTTGAAATCAGAACCAACTATAAGGGCGTGGGCTGCCGAGTAAGTCGACAGATTGGAAAATGTTACTCCGGATCCGGCCATAACGGGAATTTCAACGCTGTTGGCTACTTCTGCAGATTTTCAAGATTGAACGCCAGAAAATAGAAATGAGCAAATAGCACGAAACGGATTTCGAATTTACCCTTGAAGTCTGAAGGCAGGGCTGGGTCACCAGTTGCTTGGCCAGTCACGATTACTCCATCAGCCATGAAAAATTCAGCAGCTTTGGCCGTTTCAGCCAGTGAAACATCGTTTGTAATGGCATGCGAACTGCATTCAAATAGGGGTGTAATCTAAATTAACATGTATTTTAACACACACCTGTTGAAGTATACCTGTGTTTCTTCTTAATATCACAGTAAATCTGGATGTTTTCAGCACCAATCATTTTTCTGAACCTAAGCAATTGTCCTGCACAGGAATCTATGTAACCCTCATCAGCAACATGACCAAAAACAAACCCTTCACAGCGAATAAAATCAAAGCCAGAAGCAAGACCAATAGATAATGCTTCCTTGTTTCCAGCAGCTAATACCTGAATTGATATGTGCACCTGTTAATAAATAGGATTTTGCCAGTTTCATTTAATAGATATACCTGAAGCCCACATGGAATGTTTGGCAAAATCTGTTTGACATCTGAGCAGATTCTAGTCATAGCAGCAATAATTTCAGAGCCAACAGGGCCTTTGACATATGGAATGTCATGCATATTTTCTACTATGATTCCATCCTGGTTACAACATGTTGTCTCAATAAAGTATATAGTGAAAAGTATGTGTCAGAATGCTTACAATAGTACCAAGTTTTGTTTCAGATAAAGTTCGGCTTCTTTACAGGCGATTTCACTGATTGCTTCGACATTTAGAGTGGATTTCGGAGTGCCTGGTAAGTCATCAAAACTTTAAGCAAAGAATCACAGTTTCAATTGAGAAAGTTACCTGGCAGGGCTCGAAGATGAATCATACCAATAATATTACATGAAGGGTGCTTGAAAAGCTGACGGAATCGATCCATAATTAGATTTTATTCAAGTCGTCAATCCTTAATTCATTACAATCCGAATCCAAACATTGAAATCGTCTGCTGTCAAAAGAGTGTAGCTAAAAAGTCGCATCTTCGGAGACATATTTTAAATCAGATGCGCAGATGCTATAAATCACTTTAGAATTGATTTTCTTTAGCATGGGGGCTTATATAATTTCTGATGTTTTTTAACGGTGTCGTGGTGCTGATGCGATAACAACAGATTAATAGCGTTTGATATCTTACGCGATGATGATTATTGAATAAATGAATTAAGGGGCTTTCTTTAAATGTATTGTCTTTTTGTGGAAGAATAAGAAGGTAGATCATTAGTTATATCTTATTAAAATCGATGGTTTTTATACACTCTACTTGAAATAATCATTCCGTTTAAATTGATTTCATTTGATTTGTAAAAGAATCGTCCCTTACATAGCAGAGCAATTCCCGATTATAAGACCATTTTCTTTAAAAAAGATACAACTACTTTCTTTAATGCGAGAATTCTGCAATTGATAAACAAACGACCAGCGATGAGTTGTGATAACATTATTTGTAAAATAATATTCCTTATAACAAACACAATATTATTAAGAGGAACCAGTTACTCTTTTTTTCTTTTGATCGATTCATCACTGCGCTTCTTCTTCTTTGGCTGCTGTTTAATCATCACATCTCTATTTTTAGCTGAAATAAGGAAAAGCAGAATTTTATTGGGAATAATAGCAAAATCATATTTCAAATTTGGCGCTTACTTTCTAGAGCCTTTGAACTGCTGGATGGGAAAAGAAGCTTATCCGAATTGAGGAAAGGCATCTCCACGACGACAGAAATGACGAACGAAATGAAGAAGGAAATCACCAAAATTCCGAGGTAAGTCGTTCCGAAAATCAATTCAGTAAAGTAGAAAGGCTTACGCAAATGAGATATGTAGACTCTCATGAAATTGAAATGGACAAGATAAACTGCGTAGCTCATTCGACTGAATGGTAGGAAGAGTTTCCATGACAAGAATCGATGGATGAAACCTGTAAATAGGAAGAAATTGTCTATGAAACTGGCCAAAAGATTAGACGTATCAGTTTATAGTACCTCCGTATCCGTGGGTGCAAGCGAAAATAATCCAACCGACGGTGATGGCCCAAGCGGAGTGATGTAGAGCTCCGTACGAAACCCGAATCCATGGGTTGATGACCGGAACTAAAGTCTCATCCAGATAAGGAAACATTCCGTAAGTGACGGCCGATCCTAATATAGCCGCCGCAATCCAACCAGTTGCCACTAGATACTAAAAAAACACGAATGGTCACAGCACTCACATTCATTTGTATTTAGTTAACGAATGATTACTTTGTTGATGTGAATGGTTTTATCTTTGGTCTTGTGCAGTAACCATCCAAAGAGAATTCCTATCATGTACGGAGGCATCCGTGCAAATGTTTCCATGTAATGCCATTGCGCGTATTCGTCGATTCTCGTTAGTTCCGATCTGTATTCAGTTTTAGTTAAAAATCGGATGAGAATAAGAATTCCAAAATAAAGGGACTTACGGTCTGAGCCAAACAATCGTAGCTGGTAGATTGTGAACAATGAAAACCGTTGCGGAACATCCGAGGAAAACCAAGAGGCTAAATGCGGACCAGATCAATCCAGCTCTCTTCCAACGCCAAAGTGGATAAATAAATAACGGGCTGATCCAGAACATTTGCATATCGCAAGCGAGATACCAAGACTCGGCGAACGCGTAAGCTGGACTTGTAAACTTGTGAGGATTCACGTAATTGTTGATGTACATTATTTGGGCCCAGAAATTTTCCCTGACGCTTTTGCTAATTCGTTGCACAAAATTCCAGTCGGGTCCTGTTCCGATATGAGGCCAAATTGTCGCTAAAAAGGCCAATATAGCCGCATACACTGGAGTGAGCCTTTTATTAAAACATAATTGAATTTTTCAATTTAAATTAGAATTGTTATAGTCATTGTCAGTCAATACCTGATGTATCGTCGAACGTAAAATCGTTTCAGGTTGAAGAATCCCTTGTTTTGATCCAATTGACGCATTTGAGTAAACGAAACCAAAAGGCCGCTTAATAAGAAGAAAGTGTCCACTCCAAACAGGCCGTTGGACACAAATTGAAGCTCCAGTCTCAGTGAATTCTATACATATAAAGAGATAAGATGATTAACAGTTAGGATCGATAGTCTTTCTTTAAAATAGGAAAAGATGTGGTAATTACAGTGAGAACCATCGGTTTGTTGTAGCTGAGTCGTAAAAAAGTGCAGGCGCCAGCGAAATGGATCAATACGATCCAGCAAGTAGTCAGAATTCGGACTCCGTGTAAACATGCCAAACTATCTTCTGCGTCATCTTCGGTGGAAAACAAAGTTTTGCAATTCTTTTTGGCTGAGAAACAGTGAAGCAACTGAATAGAAAACGACTTTGGACAATTGGACAATTCATTATGTATCCAAGCATCGTGCACTGTGGCTGCTGAGACGATGACGACCAAAAGACAAAACACTGACCTGTAAAAGTTGTTGTTAATAATTTGAGAACATGCTGAACTGACAATTCAACTTGAGCAACTTACAGAACGATAAGAGTAGGATTATCAAATGTTGTACTCCTAGCGTGAATTTTCTCTAGAGTGAAGCAGTATTTCTCGTTGGACATGGCCACGATGGAGAAATTCTTTTCATTGATGATACGATGTCCAGCAACAACAAGTTGGGCAACTGCCGAACGTAAATCGCCCGCACTGCAGGTCGATGGCAAGCAGAAACCAACACTCGGCTTTTGAAAATTGGACATGTTTTCATTGATTTCCTCTTCATCGGAATCATCCCAATCAAGTGGAGTACTACCGTCAACATTTTCCTTGTGTTTAAGTCCAAAGAAGACGGTGCAGTACTTTCCCTGGAAATTAATTCCATCGGATTGGACTGAAAGACATTCATCAAACAATCCTGATTCGTGGTGAACGTTGTCGCTTCCTTCAATGTGAATCAAATCTTCCACTAATCTCCCGGATGATTCGTACACTGGCGTGTGTAACAACATTAATCAATCTCTTGGAATCAGAAGTAATTTTAGTTTAACTTACTTTTGACTGCCCATGGAAGTCGATGTTGAAGGGCTGAAAGATATTCTCTCGTATTTTGAAGACATTTTTCACTGACGCTGCTGCTGGATGCCGTCGGAACACTCGATTTCATCCGCCACTCATCAATATTAAATCTTTGATTTATTTCATTTTGGCTAAGTGGTATTGAAGTGAAGGCATAGGTATTTGGTACACAAACAATAAACGAAACAACTAGATAGACAAGAACCGGTAAACTTGTCGCCATTATCCCCTCGTCAGCAATTTACAGCAGCAGCTACAACAGCGGAAAACATGTAAATAAGACCAAAGTGGTCTCGGACATGGCAATAATTGTATCACCAAAAAGCGACTCCTGCATGTTGTTGAAATAATATTTCCTTTTTAGTCAAAATTTAAAAATCGATTTGTCAAATGTCTTAACTTACGTTATTCGTAGTTTATTTGTTGATATTCCAATAAGGTAAACTAATGCGACAGCTGATTGTGACGAGAGCTAAACACGAGGTCGTCCTCTTGCTGCCGTGGTTAAGTCAACTCCAAATGTCTGTGTGTCTATGCATGTTAACCGAATATTTTGCTTTTTCTCATCACAGTCTCAGCAGCAACTGAACTGGGAAAACGTCTAACTATAGTTCCCTATGATATCTAATATTAGATATAAAACAAAACGAAAAGCTCGTCGCCTTTCAAATTCACAGCTGACAGTGCCAAGTTGGCAGCGAATTCAATAGTGAACTGTCTGCCAATTTAAATGAGAGCAATGGACGCGAAGACTGCGATGTCCTACAGCAGCGATAGTTTGTTGGGTAATCGTTACAGTTCACGTGCTGTCGAGTACGTTATTGTAATGTTGGACTATATAGCTGCTGCTGTTGGATTTGTTTGTGAGTTTCAAGAATCTTGGAAAGATACAGAGACATCACGAGATTCGGGAACTATTTTTATCTTAGACGACAAAAACATGTCCTACACTAACTCGAAAGTTATTTTTAAATCGATCGATGTGATTTCAGTTGTAAAATTGTTGCGGACATGATTTCTAAATTTCTTCCGCCATTAAAGCCAATAATGAAGCGATGCTACATAGACAAAATTGAAATTATAAATCACTTCTCTATGTTGTACACTTCAGATTCTCTTGACATTTTATTACTGCGAACGTGCTCTCCTCTAGTTACTTTTCAGCACAGGAATTCTATTTCTGTCAATTGCTGCCAGGGGAGATCTGGATCACCGCAACGCCTCATCCATTATGCCGGAATGGTAGTGAGGATAAACGTCAAACGACATCAGTATAACATTATACGTACTTTACTCATTTCGTGTAGTTTCGGAATAAAATAAGTTACGAGCATTTAGCGCGATTTTCATTTTCAACGGTTTCATCAACCTCAGAATTTCAATGATAATTTATCTTTGCAAAAATCCAATATTTTAAATTTTGGTTAAACAAACATTATTTTTAGTGTCGTTTCGTGTCTGGTAATGAATAAAGGTGAATCATGGCTAATCATTTTTTAAAAAGCCCGGCGGTTGCTCCGTCAGGCTACGTACAGCGCCTCTAGGATTTGTTTTTGAAAATTTCGCAATCTGAGCGCCAATTGTCAGATGTTGCAATCTGGATTCTGACAGGACGACGATCATAAAATTTCTGACATTTTATAATACGTGTTTAGTCGCTGGTGCTAGTCCTATTGACCGTGTATTATCTGTAAAAATGAGTACTCCAGAAATGATTGAAAAATTAAATGCCTTGTGGGATGAAGAAACACAATGTTCCATCTGCTTGGAATGTTTTGATGAAACTCATCGTGTGAAAACTTTCTTGGATTGTCGTCATTATTTTTGTTTATCCTGCATCCAGGTATAGTAGACATCTTCTAGCCACAATTCTACTGCCACTATTTTAATTAACACTTTTATTTGGTATGTTTACAGGAATGTCGGTCTTTGCCTGGCTCCAGTGGGAAGCACATTCTTTGTCCCATGTGCAGATCAAAGACTTCTTGTGAAGAATTGGCAAAACTTGCTTTAACAACACAACAGCCATTACCTCTAGCTCTCCAACAACTTTTGCAGATATTGAAATCACCAAGTACTGCACAGCAACAGCAGCAAGTGGTAAACATCTTACGCAGTAATCCACAACTCATGTCAGCTTTTGTGAGGCAGCGTGCCCTACTTCAACAACAGGGTTTGCAAAACCCTCAGCCTTAAAGAGCCAGTAAGAAGCTCCAAAACAAGATTAATTATGAATTTGATTATATTTTGTTTAAGTCAGATTTCAATTTTTTTTAGAAACATGTATTTCTATGCTGAAAAGGTATGCCACAAGGTATGAGTCACTAATAAATTACGCTCGATCGATTAATCTTGTAATCAACAAAGTGCAATAAATCCTACAACACGAACAATATTTCATTAATTGACGGCAATTTGATTCAAACTGCTTCATTTTTTAGTGTGCACAGCAGACAGAAGCTGAACAATCAATCGAGTAAGCACATAGTCTTCGTTTCGCAATTCTTCCACTATGTTGAAATGATCCAATGATTCCATCACCTTACATTGGACGTCAGTGAATCCTGCTCGGAGCAGTGCCTAAATATAGAGTTTTCAAGTCAACGTTTCAAACGCAGGTACAGTACGTCAGAATTTTGCAATACCTGTGCGTATGCTGACGTTTGACGTTTGAATTCTGGTGGATCGTTTTCCCCAACGACCAGTAGTTGTTTGATGTTGCGAACTTTTTCCATTGACGGGTTAAAACGATGGAGAGGACTGATTGTCTTTGCTGCTTCACTAATTTAGGAGAGATATTCACTATTAGAAATTTAGAACTAATAGACCAGCAAAAGAAATGGCATAGGGTATTATTAATTTACTTGTCCAGGTTAAGAGGCTGATTCATGGATGTTTCTACTAGTGGAGTCACATCAAACACACCACTAATGTGTACCATCCCATGCAGTAGTTCTAAATGGGGTTCACTCAATTGCCATTGATTGTCATGCAGTAACATTGATGACAAGTGGGAACCAGCAGAGTGTCCTGCAATCACCACAGACCTGTTAGACAACAGGTAACTATTATTTGCTGTATGGTGAAATGAATGAAAGTAAATTACTCTATTACCTTGAACCCCTCTCTGCAGCCCATTTTAAAATGGCTGAGACTGCTGACTGAATCTCCAATATAATGTCCTTAATTCCAACTGAAATGCACAACCATGTTTTAATAAAAGCTCCTTTATTTTGCTTAGTTACAATCTAACCTTTTGGAGCCAATTCATATCCAACAACGGCAACAACATGCCCAGCCTTGAATTGTGGAGTGACACAGTAAGAAGAAATGGTTCGATCCAATGCTTGCCAGTAGCCACCATGGATGTAAACAAATACTGGGGCATCTGTAAAAAAAAGACTGTATTTTAAAAAAAAAAACGTCCCTTTAAGATCTGTAATAACAACAGGAATACCATTAGGCAAGAGCTCGGCTCCGAAAATATCAAATTTCTCTCCTTCACGTACGCCATAAGGAATGTCCAAGTCGCACTGAATTTCTTCCTTTACTTGGTTACTTACTAAAAATTTAAAAAATGAGTTGTTTTTTTGAATATCTTTTTATCGTTCAGATGATAAATGAGAAAACAGAGAAAAAAAGCGAAAAAAAGGCTTTGTTTTGTTTACTCAAAAAAAACAGCAGACGAAAATCCGGTTATGAATTTATTTCAGCGATACAACGCAACAAGTAAAAGTAAAAACGCGAAATTGATTTTGTCGATTGGATCGATATAGATACATGTGGAAACGGGATTCACTTGAGCTCGGCATTATGCACTGTCAAGAAATATGGTTTTAATTACTAAGAATTTTATTTTTTATCAGAGTTGGTGGTAGCTTTTACTGTTACTGCATTCTAGAAGCCGCTAGAAGCAATATACGGGACTCAATTCCCGGTGATTGAATGAAATCTATTTCTATTAAATGCATTTATATTTTAAACCACAACTTCTTTTGATCTTAATTTGTTGTAATTAATCTTTTCAATGTTTGAATATTTTTTCTATTTTAAATTACTCTAAATTTTACCTTGAGTAGCAAGTTTAACATGATTATCAAAAACCCAATCAGCTGGCCCTCTACGAGACCACTTGCTAGGCGAGTATTCGTCCTCTAGCCTCTGAAAAGCCATTTGAAAAGTAAGATAACGTTGGTTAAATTTGTGGAAATGGAAACATTTTTGTTTTTCTCTTGTAATTGTATTGTTTTTCCTTACTTGTTTGTCCCAGAATGACCAATGTTCAGTTTGCATTGTAAGATAAGCTGCGTAGTTCCTTAGCGCGACTGTCACTTGCAAGGAGAAAACTTTGAACTGTAGCTGTCAGCCAAAATGGTCATAGTTTGGAGAAAAGAGAAGACCTTGAAACGCAATGTTGATCAAAAACATATATCCTATAAGCCCTTCTACGATATCCCTCATTCATATTCAATAACATTCTCGCTCTTATTATACCCATGAAATATTTTTTTGCCGCGTATAAATAGATTTATTGTTTGAATCCAAGTTTTATTTTAAAATAACTAAAACATGCCTTTCAAATGATTTCACGAGATTTGGCTCGGTTTATTTACAGCATCCTTTTAATTCATGGTTTTATTCTCATAAACAGAGTTTGAATGGACATATTATCCTCTTTCGGTCTTCGTTCAGAAACCTTAAAAAAAAAACAAGTTTCCTTTCCTCGTCGTGTTCATGTGTGTTTCCGGTAATAATCCACGTTAACAATTTTCCTTGAAGGTCTCATTCGATCTTTAATTAGACTATGAATATTTGCCAAAATATCACAATAAAAAAAAGAATGACGTAAAACAAAAATGACTTTTTAAAATTTTTTTAATTATTTCAAAATTAAGATTTAAAAAACTTAATATGTCAACGCTGTTTTTATCATGATGAAACATTTTTTGGCGCCATGATGAACAGATGAAGGCATGAAGTGTACAAAAAAGAAGTGAAAAATTGAGCTTGAGCTGTTGTAGTACATTTTAACTGATTTTTCTCGATTTCGCCCAATAAATCATACGAGCCTCTGATTCTGGTGAAAAAAATTTCTATAGATAATGTGAGCATGTGTTCTACCTGAAAGTGAACTAATTAGCGTTGCTGGGATGCAGTACGTAGAGCGTGATATCGGTACTGTACACGCAGAACATACACACGTGATTCGATTTCACATAAAAAGTAAGAATATTGCCGTATTATATGAGAATTGTCTGCAGTTGTGTGACTTTCTAGTTTTCATAAGGCATTGAGGAGAGGGAGATTGACAGAATATGAGAACATTTCACGAGTGATTAACTTTCCAATAAAGAGGCTGACTGCTGCCAGGAAATGCAAACTTGTAAGAGCTAAGCGAAAAAGTTGGAGTTGCTGTTGAAAGGACTCCTTGGTCGTTCAAGTAAGTACAACATTACAGATGACATCATCACTTACTTCAAACGACTGAATCAAGTTTTCTTTTTATGCTGTGGTGCTCACTTCATTTTCGACTATAATCAGGTACATCGGCCTGCAGTTCGTACAGTGTGATATCGGGTACCATTTTAGACACCGTCACCACAGACCATGGTGAAATGATTGTTAGTAAAAACATGGCAATTAATTTTCCTCTTGTTTAGATTCATCTAGTGGTCTTTTCTTAAATATTTCAGTGCAAGTGAAAAACGAGTTTCTATACAATATTGATTTTGTTAAACATTATGGTTATAATTATTTAATATTTTATTTTAAATTAAGAGAAAATTATATATTTAATCAAAACCTTTTTTCAAACAATTATGACAGACAGACAGCCCAGTTTTTGCCTCCATGTTCCAGAGTTCGACGTTCGCCAGAAAAGTGAAGATTGTTGACTTTGAAATGACAATTTTTCGCTCAACTGCTGTCTTGTTGTTGTATACCGGCTGCCTTGGAGTTTCTGGTAAATAATTTTAACCAAATTTCTTTGGATATATACAGCTGTTTTTCAGTTACCATACGTGACGCATTTCAAGTGATGTGGTTGACTTGTTCCAATTCAGGTCATTCGGGGATGCTGTCGTATACGGAAAGGAACTGAAATACTGTACACGGTGGTGACTAGTGCGTCCACGCGATTCAACAGAACTTCTTTGGTGAGGCTCGTTTTAATTTTCTTACTCACTTTTGTATCTCTTAGCTTTTCTTTACTATCGCAGTTAAATTCCTTCAAGTTTTTTACACATGATGTGTTGATTAAGTTTCTTATTCATGTTTTCTTTTTACTTGCTTCTATAGCTGGATAACAGACAGCCCAGCGCCGAGTAACTGACGGTGAGGTCGTCGTTGACGTTGGACAACATAAGGTTAGCTTCTTCTTTGATTGTCGTTTCTCTTCGTTTGTTTATGGTTATTTCCTAGTCCTAATATTAAATCGATGGCTTAAGGTACTTGGTAAAAAGGTACATCCAAACTGGATTTACTGGCAGGTTTTTTAAATGGTTGGTTCGTGGGAATTGCTTGCTTTTTCCTCTCTTTGCTATGGGAGAATATTTGCGAGTAGAAGAAAATGATCGAACAGGATTTTGAATTAATCCCCCGTTATTGATGGCCGCTGCTGCGTATCGTTTCATATTAGAATCACTTCATATTGGTTCCATCCAAGAGAATTTCCACGCTTGGTTTTAAGAGTCCGAATAAGTTGTGTTGCGAGTTGTAACAGAAATTTTAACCAGTCAGCTTTGAAAGTGAAATTATCGTCAGTTTATGGATAGTTTTAGTCGATTCCGCCAAAAATTTCAAATTTTATCACGTTGTTTGGAGCCATCTAGTGGTCTCATGTGAAAAATTTGAATTTAAGTAAGATGGGAGACTTATAATACCATTTTATTATAATTATAATTACATAATTGTTTTTAAAAAGAGACAATTATTCATAATTATCAATAAAGATATTTTCCAGACAACTTCAAATTTGCACCGCTTCTGTCGTCTCTCTTGGAAAAAGTCTGTCATGCCAACTGCGAAAAGAACGTTGTTTGAATTTGAATTTGCGATTGCTATCAAACTCGTGTTATTGTAGTACAAATGTCAGATGTCAGATGACTGAATAGCTATAGACTTTTATAAATGACATTTAGCCAGGCAGAATTCAGAGATTGTCCTCATCTCTTTTTTCGAATAACAAATTGATTTAAACTTCTGTCAGCATTCGAGGACTCTGACAGAAATAAAAGGGATTGTCTTGTGTGTCTGATTGAACCATTCAGAGACTAGATCTCGAATGACGGTGGGGGGATTTCCGTCAATCAACACTGTTATGCATTAAACATGAGATTCGCAAGTATTCGTTAACATCTTGTCTGCGTGCCCTTAAATCGATTGGATCTTGATTGGACAGCAGACGTCATCGAATGATGGGGTGCTGCCGTTTACGTCACTTTTCATTCTATACAAAGGGTTCATGTGTTGTGCATCGTTTACAATCGAAATTTATGAAACAAATGGATCTGTTGGTCTCTCGAGTTCTTCTAAGTTTCCTCTTTTGATACTAAGACGATTGGAGGACTCAGAGTTGCACATTACGTGGGAGAATCTGCTGCGGCAGAACTTTTCACTCAATGGAATGATACGCGCCGTCGTCCAATAACCTTTTTGAAATTTCTTCCTTTTGCGGTTATTACTTCAACCAGCCCTTTTTATTATTATTATTATCGAGTGGCTCTCGTGCGGTTGCCTTGGCCGTTTGAGATGCGTGAAGTTTTGAATTTGAAATGGGAGAGTTATCCATTTGGAAAGAGCTAGCAGCTGTGATTTGATTAGTGTCAGTTAGGATGGGAAAGGCATTCATGATGCTGTCGGAGGTAGAAAGAGAGCTTGGCTTTTTAAAAGGAAAAATTGCTTTCACGGGATTTCTTACCAAGTCTCTCCGTGTCTAGTCTCCCGTTCCTGTTGATTTTTCTCGACACGACATTTGAATGCGTTTGATTTCTATTTTCATTTCCTTGTTTGAGCTCTTAGATTTGCCTTTTCTTAAGCATCGGAAGTTGATTCCTCCCCAGAAAGTTGTTGCTCCGGTGAAACGAAGATTGAAAAAGTCGAGTGCTTTGCGGGCGCATTCACACTTTTGCTTATTCTTTCTTCTGACAGATGTGTTTGTATGACGATGGATGGAGAGGAGCATCAGGTTTCTCGGTTATATTCAACTCTGCCGTGTTTTTCCTCCTCGGTCCTTTGATCTTTCTCGTTCGATCGATAACGTGGAAAAAGCGATTGGACGTTCGCGTAAAGCTGCTGCCACTATGTATTCGTTGGTTTTCCTCCCTTTGTTGGTGTGTGTCGGTGTAGGAGAGAAGTAGGAGCTACTGCGGAAGTCGTCTTATTACCTTTATTAATCAAGGGGGGGGGCCCTTCATCCGTTTGCCATCCATCATTGCAGGATGATTGGGTCAAGTGTTTTTGTTTTTGTCTTTTCTTTTCTGTTTGTTTTACACAACCCAGCAGCTATTTCCGCAGCGACGTGTGTTAGTGTGTGGGAGGTCTTGAGAGCAATCGCGGAGGGATTCGTTGGTTGGCGAAATAAGAAAGTCGCCCTTTTTGTGTTGATTATTATTATTAAATTGAGGACTGTAGTACTGGGGCCTCTTGACATCTTTTAATCCCATCTTCATCCGCACTTGTATATTTTTGGATGTCGCTCCAAACGTTGTTGTTATTGGGTCATTATTTCCAATGTTATCTTTACTTCTTCTTCTTCTTCTACCTTTTTCATCGATGGAATAGGCCAGTAAATAACTGTAAAAATGTTCTCTATTACTCAACTGACCTGGATACGTGTTGAAAAACATTTCATTTTTATTATTACTCGTTTATTTGATTGTTATTCAATAAGACGCCCAAATGTTGATTGAAACACATTTGTATTCGTTTCAAATAGCTCATCTTGTTTAGTTTCTTTTCTTTCTTTTTTTGAGAATTTATCGGAGGAGAGCTAGAAGATTCTGCGCGCGTCACACACACACGTACAATCTTTGGGTCTGCGTGCGGGAGCGTCTTGGTAAAGAAACGGGAGGGGGCAACAGAGAGAGAAGAAGCGATGGTTATAAAAGAGCAGCCAACAACTGGGGTTAGTCTAGTCAGTCACGGACGTGTCGAGTTGGCTTTTTATAATTCGACCCATCATCATCATCTCCATCGGGAATCATTCACATCCCGCATTACAATTTTTAAAAAACGACGATAATAAAAAAGAAACGGGACACAAACTCCCCCCAATGGTAGGCCACTTGTTCAAGCGAGAAACATTTCATTTTCCAAGAATTCATTTTTATTATCTTCTTCTTATTTTGTCGTGGTCTGTGTGTGTGTTGGTTGTCGTGACTTTTATTAAAATTAGGCGGCCGTCGTCCAAAAGTCATCCATCCTCTTGCTCTTCTTCTTCTTGTCGGTCTGGATTTCTTTCTTTATCGGCGTGTCAGCCCAGCAAGGAAGTGATGGACCCAGCTTGAAGAAACCCATGCTGGGCAACATTCACCTTTGCATGATGTAATTCAATATCTTTCCTAAAATTTAGAATTCCGTCTAGAGTCTTAAAAACGGAATGGCGTTTTCTTTTTACGGTTATATTATATTTTCTCAGGAATTGCGGACAATGTAAAGAAATGTACGGCGATTACTTTGAGGGGCAGCGTTGCGCCGAATTCTGCTTGGCCAGCTACAAACCGACGCCGTCCAGCAATGTCGGCGGCTGGGCCCAACCCATGCCTGATTGCAACGAGCCAGAAACGGTGGATCAATTTCTCAAACTGTCGCTGATGCCTCAGTCGGACGGTCCGTCAGTTCAGCAGTTGATTGACGATTCGGCACTTTTGGCTTCTTCGTCTGTCGATTCCGATGGAGGAACTGGAATTGGAGGAGGAGGTTACATGTCGCCCATCAGTCAAGCCCTGATGGGTTCTCCTTTTTACTCTGGACGTTATGCTGGTGGTCGGAAACCATCGGCCGCTGCCCAGCAGAACACGTTATACAACAGCCGAACGGGAGCTGAATTTAAAGGTCACAATCAATTACTAAAGAATCGCAAATGGAAGAAACGCATCAATGGCAGCAGCAAACTATTGAGCAGCAGCAGCAGCAATTCTGTTCCCTCTATGCCTCGTTGGTATTTCGTTTAATCGTCTTGTCGGTTTTTGGGTTTTTCCTTCTTTTTGTCTTGGTTTTATTTCTGCGGCGGAGGAGATTTCCTTTCACATTCACTTCCGGTTGCTTTTCACTCTATCCCCCCTGCTGTTTTGAAACCCCCGCAGCACTTGATATATTTGTGACAAATGAAATAAGCAGCAGCTCTAAAAAAAGAATTCATTGAAATTGCTGCTGCGAAATAAATACATTTATTGTACGTAGTAAAAGACGATCGCATATAATACAGAAATCGTCGCCAAACAGAAAAACAGACGCACACGACACATAACACACAAAAACAGGATAATAAAAATTGCAAGAAGAAAACAATCTTTATAATATTAGAATAAAAGCAGAAAGAGAAGTGAGGCAGGAATAAACAAATTTATTCGTTTTTGTTGAGAAATTGTCCGATGGAAGCGACGTCGATGCAATCGGGTATGAAAGCGCCTTTGAGTCTGAAACAACTTTTAGCGCAGAGGTCACCCTCGAAATAGGCGCCGTACATGCTCTTGCATTGCTCACAGTTTTTCATGCACAGGTAAAGTGTGTCGGCCGGTTGGGCCACGTCCACCGTCATGGCCAACCAAATTAACAGCGTCATCATGGCCATGGTTGACATTTTCTGTCCGCTCTGAGTTGTTGTCGTTGCTGTCGTTATTCCGCTCTGCTGTTGTTGTTGGCACGTTCGAGTTCTTGACGTCGTTCCATTCATTTTGATTTGCTCGTCGTGCGCGGAAATCTGTTGACATATAAGAAACAAAAAAAAAATTGGGATGGACGTGAAGGTTACCGTGTCTATACAATCTAGTGAAAATAAGAGACGCAAATAATGTGGTTGTATTATAGGCCAAGTTTTTACTGTATACACTACGTGCACGACGAGGTATCAACGGCACTCTAACAAACGAGTTACGAGACCCGTGTTGTATAGTCTATTCGTGTTATCAAAAGATGACTATACTACTAGTGTAGCTCGGGATAAATAGGTAACTAAATATCTTTTTTGTGGGGTTGGTGTCATTCGATCGATCTTGTGATGTACTCTATTGCCAGGTTGACGGAGAAAGAAGGTAAGATATACTCTGAAATGGATTTATATAATAATGAAGGGAAGGAGGGCTGTGTCGATTGACGAGGTGCTGCCCGATATGATGGATCATGTTAGTTATCGGCTGTAAGATGAGTCGAGTGGGTGCTGTTACAAGACAATATAACAAGCACCACACTTTTGACAATCCATTGGCGTCTGATGTCACAACAACAGCAAACACTTGTTGAAACTAATACAGGGGGGGGGGAGTTCGTCTACAAATTATAGGGCACTCACCTGTGTTTTATTGTAACGATCCTTTGAAATGAAACTTTAGTGTTGTCACTTGGGTCACTGCTGTGATGGGTCTTTGACGTTGTTATAAAGGAAGAAGAAGAAGAAGAAGAAACAAAAGAGAATTTACAAGGAAAGAGAGAGAGAGGACGTGATGTTGACGCAATGTGTGGTGACGAGATCTCAACTGTTGTAACTGATTGGATTATGGGTTGGTTTTATATCTTTTCGTTTTGAAATTATACTATAGCCAACCCATAAAGTGGCTGTAGTACTCTCAGTCCGAAGGAGTCGATAGAAAGAGGTAGGGAAACAGGAACAAGAAAACGTGAATGTCTTCCCTAGACAGCAGAGAGAGAGAGAGGTAAACGCTGTTATACAGTCTCTCTCTCTCTCTCTCTCCATTTGCTTTTTCACTATAGTGTGGGGGTATCCCCAAATGCATATCCTCCTCCTGTGCAGTTTTATAGGAGGAAGGTGGTGGTCGACTGTCACGAAAAAAGGGAATAAAAATTCCGAGTGATTGATTTGAATGAAGCGGACCGTATGCATGTGCTTCCGCAATCTTTTCCACATGGCGCCACATCACGTGAGATTGAAAACAAAAATAAAAGAAACTAGAGACTTTAATATTTTTATTATAAATCTCCCATCACCTTTTAAGGTGATCTCTTTTTTTTTTGTTTTGTATATATTCGAAGAATTGTTTCACTCCCTTTTCCTTTTGATGAAACCGCAAAATCGATGCTCCAGGGCAGTGGCTGGCCGCTGGCTCTATATTACTATAAACAATTCGGCATCAACGTTGGTAGCAGCAGGCAGCAGCAGCAGTTGTTATTGTTGAAAGCGAAAGTGAAATGGCCGGCGTTTTGGGTTTTTTGCATTAACTTCCTTGTTCCGCCATCGCCCAACTTTTTTCTGCTCCGATTGGCTCTCTCGTCTATTCGGTTTGATCTTTGCTGCTACCTGCTGCTGCCTCCGCCTCTTTTTATTTGTTGCTTTGATGGGCAAAGAAAAGGGATCAACTTTTGACTCTACTGCGCTGGACTGGCCACTCATATTTGCTCTCCTTATCTATTCATCATCTTGTCCATTCAACTATTCAAGGTGAAAGGCTATAACAAAAGCAAAAAGGTAAATAGATAAATGGAGATGCTGATCCAGCTGCTGCTGCTGTGAGTGACTGGGTTGTATTGTACGTGTATAACTGCGTCGGAACATTTTTTTCCAAGGATTCTTTTGCTTTTCTTCTGGCTCTTTTCTTGTTTCGATTGTGGTCCTTAACTTCAGGTGTTTTTGACCGTTACGTCAGACCGTCACGCGGAACAATTTTCTTTTGAACGGCCCACTTTAAGGATTTTTTTATTAAAACAGAGAAAAATGAATTTCAAAAAAAATCTATATGCCAAGATTTGAATTCATTTATTAAAAAGTTTCGGTTTCCCTCCTCTTTTGCGTCACAGAGAATGTAAAATGAATTCAATGGATTTCCCGAGAATATTCTATACGGCCAGCCAGAAACTGTTGGAATTGTTTTTTTGTTTTTTTGGCGATCCGACCTTGCCGCATTTTCCGCTGTTTTCCCGTTTCCGTGTCCTCCGTTTGTTTGCAGTTTACGCGGCGCTCTATGTAAAGAAGTTGACCGGTTTCTCTTTCCTGCTGGCCCGCTGCTGCTGCGGCCTTTAACGACCTTGTCCAAAGGTGTTTCACCCCTTTCGCTTTCAGTTTCAGTTTCTTCAAATTTTCCATTTTTTAAAGAACGTAACACACATATACAGTTATAGTATACTGGAATATTCCCCGCTTTTTTTGATTTGAAATTTGTTTTGTCATTTGCCTTCAACAGTTGCGCAACTTAACAAAAAAAAAAAATCAAAAGATTTCAGTTTCGCTTTTGTTGGTTTTTTTTTGTTTTGTTTATTTTTCTGGGTCATTTCAAGTCAAAAACCGGCTGTTTTGAAAAAAAGACAAATGATCTGTTGTTGCTTGACGACTTGTCCATTTCCTGATGCAATCCCTTTTTGAGTGCTGTTGTGGTGAGCCAACAAACACGCAGATAAACCTGACCTTAAATGGACGGCGGATCTCTCAGTCAACCTTGGGCTCACGTCACAGAGACTCGATTCGCAGCAGCAGTTTCTAAATCTTTTTCTTATTTTATATATGTTGGGCGGGGAGATTGTTTGTTATTATTAGTCTTTCTTTCCAATGTAATACGACGGAAAAACTTGCGTGGAGCGGGAATTCACGAAGAGTCACGCAATAAGGAAGTATAGTGGCAAAGACGCGGAATAGACAATCAAAAAAGGGGGTTTGGCAATGAAAACAATTCAATAATATAGAAATAACTAAAAATATGTGTGTAGCATAGCTTTATATAGTGTTCGTACCTGATTGAAGAGGTTGTGTGAATGGAAACGGTTCGGATTACGAAACGATTGTGACACTTTTCCATCGTTTGTCCGTCGTATTTATATATTCAACGGCTGATGCTGGCCATTTTGGTGGTGGTGACTGGACTTGTGTCTCGGTTGTGATTTCATTGGAATTGATCGCGACAGGAGACGAACGACGATGTGTATAGAATAGAGTGCGTTTGAATTAATGTCACGCTGAGCGTATTGTATACCAGTCTAATCAGCAGCACTCGAGCCAATTGGCCAGCACCTCCTGTTGTTGTTGTTGTTGTTGTTGGTGGCATTGATGAAATAATCAAATGACGACGACGATTCTGACTAAATCATTTCCCAATATATATTCTCCATATAATTTACTAACTGCATATATAGTCCAAAAGTATTTCTCTTTCTGTTATTACGGACCTCTCAGGGTGGACATGGGGATTTCATTTCTCGATACTTTTCCATCGCGTCTATGGATGTGACCATGGCGACGGCGACTTGATCGATCCACCTGTTTTCATTGTCCCGACAACGGAACTATATAGAACTATATCAATGACCATCAAACAAAACGTAAAAATAAATGTTTTTCATAACTTGTCTAGTTTCTCGTCTGTTATCAATTACTTTGATGGCGGAGATTTTCAATTTTGTTTGAAACTTATTTCTTGGTACTTGAGAGTTTCACGTGGAGCGGGGACTCGTCGTCCTGCATTTATCGGTGCAGAAAATCAAGTTTGATGCTCTTTTATTTTTGAAGGGATATAGTCGTAACTTTTTCCTTGCTGAGTTGTTGCTGGTCTCCCATCATTATCGATCGATTATAACCGCGACGTCTTTTTAAAATAATTTTACATCATTTCACTCTATTTCGTGAGAAGAAATCGATTGCTGGTGAGAAAATGCCGAAAGTTTTGTATAAGTTTGTCGTCAACTCGGAGGATCGATAATTCATTTCCAATGAAAGCAATTCCATCTTCAGACTATGGAACAAGTCAAATCACATCATGACTGACAATGTAGAGTTAGTTCACGACGTTGAGACGTGCCAATTCAATTCGCTTTTTCATACAATTCGAACAAGTTATTCAATATATGCAAGACGTGGAAATAATCAACGGAAATGTTGATGAACGTCTTTTGTGCATTGATATCTTACGATTCCCCCATCGTGACTAAGTAAAATTCTCATTTTTCAATATTTTATTTGTATTTTCCAACACAAAATGGTTGACAGCTGAATGAAAAAGGAAACCAGAAAGATATTAATGTCTGGATGGATTTATACAGGAATTACTTAAGTGCTGTGCGGAATTATTAGGTTTTTGGTTAGGTTTCTCCAATGGGATTTTGAAAATATCTTTGGGACGGAAGACAAAATGAAGGATAAGGTCATAAGGACTTGGAGCCAAACTTGACACACAGACACACGCATATCGAATAAATATAAATAATTTTGTATAGATTTTCATCTCTCTCCGCCCGTTGAGTACAAAAGTGGAAGATATTCTTTGATTTTCAAGTCAACATATGTGGCGAATTTAAAATAAGGAGGCAGCTGTATAATATAATATTTATCTTAAATGTGGATAGGGAGAGAGGGAGAGTCGATTATATTATAAAAATTTGCATTCCATTTTCTTGTCTTTTCAATTTAAAATATAAAAATCTCTTTCGTTTTTTTTTTTCATCTTTTCGTTTTTCTCTTTTTTCTAAATAAAATTTTTCGATTCATTTAATTTACTTCATTTTTTCTTATTTTTTCATGGATTAGATTCGTATGGACGATATCCCAAGTGATGACCTGGCGGTGGTGGTGGCGGTCTCCTGTTGTAATCCGGTCGCTGATGTTGTGGACGTCCAGCTGGAACGTATGGAGGTGAAGCAGGTGCTGGAGGGGCAGCAGGAGTCGCCGTTGAGTATTTGGAGTCCTTGTCCTTCCATTTGGAGAGATCCATCCGGGGCAGTACGGAACTCTTGCACGACACTCTCGGATTGCTAATGAACGCAAGTTAGTCAGTTTCATATTGAATCCTGATGTTATTAGGATTGAAGGATTGACTTACATTTCGGGATCGGGCAAGACCATGACGTAAACTTGAGCCGTTTCAATATCGTCGCTGTTGTCGCAAACGATCCGTGCCAGTCGCACTTTACGGATTTCTTGCAATTGTTCTTTTGATTTTGATTGAAATCGAAAAGAGGTTCATTTTTGAAAAGATTAAAAAAAAGGATTATTAGATGAAATTAAGAAACTGACCGACGGTGAATGAACTGGGTTGGTTGGGATTTTCGTGCCAAAATCGATCGCCGGCTCTCAAATCTTTAAAAGATTCTCCGATGATGCATCCGAAAACAGGTCCCACCATACTGCCCGTCAATGGCCGTTCAGACACTCCGGCTGTCCACAAATCAATGTCATCGGGCGAATCGTAAATCGATGTGAAATGTTTCAACGTGTCGTTGGTGAAAGCGTCGGCCAAGTCTTTCCAACTCTCCGCTTTCTTCAATCCGCATCGCCTTTTTTAAAAAATAAATTTGATTTTGTTAGAAATCCATTTTTCCATTCCAGAGTGAAAGGATTGACTTTATACTCTCTAAAGGCGTTGTACGATGGAATGCCGTGATCTCTGCCTCTTTGCATATTCAAAGCGGCCAGATCGAGTCCCCAATTCTTTCCGGAATCCTGGAACAAATGATTGGTCACTTCCTGCGACATGGATCCGTCCATGGCCTGCGAGACTTGATTCATCAATCCGCTGATGTACTGGTCGCAATATCCTCCTTTGTACAGGTCGTAGGGTTGTCTCAACATTTGACTGAGTCGCTGGGCTCCGATGTATTTGTGCGTTGTGCTCCAGCGTTCGACGGCCGACGGCAGGAGCGAGTGACCGAAACGGAATGCCGCCGCTCCGAATGAAGCCGGTAGGGAAGGATCGATTTTGTCGTCGTAACCGTTCCAGTATCCGTCCCGTTCCAGGATGAGTTTGTTGGATTCCATCAAATCTTTGCCGAGGACCATGGGTAGGAATTCGTTGTAAGTGATTTGCTGGATGAGAGCGGCCATGATGTGACGCGTTTCCTGTTTTTTTTTTTTTTATTTTGAATTGGTGGAAATGTCAACACGTTTTTTGAAAGAAGGCTAGAAATTTGGGCGGCCTCAATTTGAATTACTTGATAGATGATTTCATCTTCCCAGTGCGGATTGATGGTCGATAGCTCTTGAGCGATGCGGTTGTGCTCTCGCATGAGAAGCGTGTGCGTGACAGAGAGGACCAATTGCTCGTTGACACGAGGATCGCCTTTTTTTTAGGAAATAGTTTTGGTTAAGGTAAAATGCTGTACGGAGATGATAGAGCACATATATTTATACCGGCCATAAAGCAATAGGTGTCTGGAGTGGCTCGTATGCATCCGTCGTCGGGATTTTCCAGTTTGAGTGGCAGGAGATCCTTGAGTCCGTGTTGGCGGAACATGGGCGTACTCTTGAGTAGTCCGCCCTTGAACGACCTCAAACTGTCGGCCGTCTCTTTGTCCGACCCGTAAATCCAATTGGCGTCCAAAACGCTGGAAATCAAATTCAAATGCGATCGGGGACCTATATTGAGAATATCATCATCATCAAACAGTATATAGTCAAAACAGGATCTTATTTTATTTTTCAAGTCACGTGGTGCGTTCGTGCGTGTGCCGTTAATCAATATGTGTGCCGAGATGCTTGTTTGCCCTTTTGAAACGGTCGTCCAAGTGACGACGACGCTCATCAACTTGTCTTCTCTCTCCGATCCTGATTTTGTGTATCGTGATCCTTTCTAGGGATTATTACCCAGCGACGTGTAACGAAGCAATTTCCTTCGCTCAATTTTTTTGTTGGTTTTTTTTTTTACAGTAGATATACCAAGGTATGCGCGAATAACTCCTGGCGGGACGGTTGGGAAAGGTATACAAGGAATGGGGGGATGATGTGACTAACCTAATTTGCATTCTCCTTTGAGTGAGGAAGCCGAGCGAACAAATTCCATGCAGCGTCGACGAAATAAAGCGTAGAAAGGATCACCAGACGGGATTTCTACCGGATAACATTCCTCGTTTCGTTTGTTCTCGGCGATGTCGCAGCAAAGTGGGTCCGTGTCCGTTACGGGATCTTTTAATTTTTTTTTGAGGAGTTTTTGTGATTAGAAAATGGATCGGTCATCAGATAAAGAGGATCGGAACCTTTAGTGTCTGCTGTGAAGGTCATGTCGTGATCGATGGCTTGACCCCAAGAGATGAGGAAAACGGTGACGGCGTGATCGTGATAGCCCATGTCGTGATGGTGAACGGCCGAAATGTGACGAGTCGTCGGCAAATCTTTGCCTTTGGCAGAAACTCGAGGCTTGCTGATGCCTGTCTCATCCATATAGTTTTTATTTATTTATTTTCATAAAAGAAGAATGTAAATTGAAATTGTAATACCGTCGGCGTAATCGGCGGGAATCATGCGTCGAAAGGCGGTCAATGCGGCGCCCCAGTAGGGATGCTCCAAATTGTTGCATAATCCGTTGTATTGCCGGTAGCGTTGGGCCGTACATTTGGACTCTTCTTTTTTGAGGAAAGACGGACAGAATTGATCGATGATCGTCTATATATCGAAAAACAAAAGAATATCAAACGTGATATTTTGTTTTTTTTTTTAATAATTTTAGTTTTCTAGTTGTTTTGTGAGTAGAGAAAGAAATGCTTTTGACCTTTTTGGGTTATTGAAAAGATAAAGGGAGAGAAAGAGAAAAGTTTCAGGTTACCTTGCTCGTATCGATCAAAGGAAGTCCGTTGGAAATCACGTCAGCTGGCAGACCGTATCTTTTTTTAAATCAAAAAAAAGAATTATGATTTATTTATTTAAAAAGAAGATATTAAGATGTTTGATGTTTTTGTTTTTTTACTGGTTGGCCAAGATGCGAGTGGTTTCGACGATGACTTTGCCCAGCTGGTCGATATCACGTTCGGTCAGCGTCTTGCTCTTGGTGCTGGGCAGACGCAGTTTGCTCTTGGCCGCGTTGAAGGCCACATCGACGGCCTCGTACGTGATGCAAGTCTCATCGGCCACGTATTTCAAACTACCAAACCAAAAAAATAAATACTTGATTTTAATACTCGGAATCCATTAGGATTACATAAATGTCAGTCCGTTTGACATTTGGAAACACATTTCAACGGCTGATCTGTAAAGTTGCTGGAGAACTCACTTTGCATAGCGATCGATAGACGCTGATTTGCCCGGTAATCCGGGAACCACCAAGGCGCATTCAGCTTGATAGTCTTGCGGCTCTTCTGCTGCTCCTGCCGATGATGATCCCGTTTCTTCTAATGGATGCTCGGCGTGCTGTTGATGATACGGATGATGATGATGAGCGTAAGGAGGTGGTGGTGGTGGACCGTAGCGATGATGGAAATCAGGAGGCACGCGACCGTAAGGTGGAAGAGGACGATGAGGATACTGGGCACAAACCATCGTCAGGCACATAGCGGCCAATATCATCAGGTTGAACCTATTTTTAAAAAGAGATTCTGAATGACCATTTTTATAGTAGAAGAGGGGCAGCACTTTCTAAAATTATTTTCAACTTTAGACTGTTTGGCTTTTGTTTTGTTTTTTTTCGGTTGATTTGGTGACCGACCTCAATTCGTGAGCTGCAATTGGATGCGGTGCGTGAATATTATCGTCTGGTGACCGTGATACAACTATATAATAAGGGTGTGGCCGATAA
Organism: Daphnia galeata; assembly: GCA_030770115.1. NCBI lineage: Eukaryota > Metazoa > Arthropoda > Branchiopoda > Diplostraca > Daphniidae > Daphnia > Daphnia galeata. Next base: position 12,408,077 of record CM061118.1, read on the forward strand.
AGGAGAACGAAAAAGAAAAAAAGGAGAGCTGCGAGTCGCTTTTATATTTATTGACTTTGTGATGTCATAACTCTTTTGAGTTCTTTTTTTTTGTGGGGGGTAAGTTGAGTTAACAATGCAGTTCAATGCTTTTAGGTCAAGTTAGCGGGTCGATGTTGTTATCGATGGACTCCCGACAGTTTTGCAAATGAAGAGAGAGAGAGAGAGAGCCTATAGACGATGGGAAAGTGGTCCACATTTATCTTTTCTCTTTCCTTTTGATGTCATCATTTTTCATAAATGATTCCGAGCTGGAGATGGCCACACCCAATCTTACTAAGACTATACTATACAGCAGTGGCTTCACGCTTCACGAGTTTTTATGGGCCGCCACACCCATGTGCTGATGCGCGTCTGCTGTCGACCCTGACCCTTTCTTCAAATATACAGGCCGACACTCTTCATTTTGTTTTTTAAGGTCCCTCCATAGGTAGAACTTGTACGTTTCATTTTTTTTGCCAATAATCGATGTGATCATTCCTTTGGGCGCCTAGTAGGTCGTGTCGATATCGTTCGAAATGTGCAACACACCTCCCGCTGGGCCGTTTTTATAGTTTTCCAAAAATAACCGAATTCTCACGAGTCGCAAATGAATTGTTTAGAGAGAAAGGCGCGAAATATTGTGGGGAGAACATTTGTTTTTTTTTTTTTTTTTTTTTCAAATATTGCATAGTTTAAAGGCCGATGGAAGTTGAACTCTGAGGCCGTTTCTCGAATCTGTTGTTGTCTGTTATTGTTGTTGTGCTGGCCTTTGAAATGCATTATTCTCGGATTACGTCACGGTCCTGGGTTAATAGAAGGAGCATGACGCACTTACGGTTGAAGGGCACTCGATATATATTTTCTTTCAAAATTTTAAGTTTTGCCTTTTTACTTTATTTTATTCGTCCGACCTAGAAACGTTTTTTTTAAAACAAATCTTTTTTATCCCATGTCTGTGATTGTATCTCTCTCGATATATTTGGTTCTATTTAGTTGTCAAGTCTCTTATGCTGTTGTGACACTTTTTGTCCAACATGTCGGTTGTGAATGGAGGACCTTTTTTTTTCGTCAATCACCTGTTGAAATGCCCTGATGGGTCATTTAAAGTTGTTTTATTATTTACGGCACGCGAGAAAGTCAATTGCATTGACGATTCACGTGATGAATCAAAAAGCGAATTGTTCCCTTTTTTGCGATCGGATTCGCCGTCAATTTTGGCCTCAAGGGTTTAAAAAGAATATCGTGACGTCGTCGTGTAAGTGATATTCACAATTGAAAGAGATGGCGCTTTGTTGTTCCCCAGTATATTAGAAAAGAGAACAACGGCAACTGAACTTTTTGAATGAAAACGAGCGAGAGTCGGTTAACGCTGTTGTAACGATGCGCTCCCGCGTGACTTGACCTCAACCTGCATCTCTTTTTTAGTACTAAACAAACAGAGAAACTTGTTTTGTTTTTTTAATTTGAATTCTTTGGCTGTACATATGGAACTTTTGATTGAAAATCAACAATCACTGCTGTGCCGAAAACGTGAAATAACGAGGTGCGAAATGGAGGGAGAAATTTTCTTTTGGGACGAGGTAAATATAGGCAAATGGCTTGAGCGACCATCAGCATTTATCATTTCTATCGGGGCTGCTGTGTAGTTGTTGTTGGTTGCGGTTGTTTTTGTACATTTTCGGATCCGTGGGAAAATGGGAAATTGGGTAAATTACTCAACTGATTCGCCGCCGCACCACCGTCAAGTAGGTTACAACTTTCAAGGTTCTATCATCATGTCGTCTGCTGGTGGTGGTTTATTTACTATAGACGGCAAAAACTGAGTCAAGTGCTGCTGGTGCTGGTGAGTTGTTGGTTATTGGATGGAGGGACAAGGAATGAAAGTTGCTGCTCATGTCCCATCAATTGGAACAAATTGATTCACAATAACGACAATTAACGAGATGATTCATCACATTCTTATATACACCTGTTGAATGATTTCTATATTTGTCCTAATAATACAGGATCGTTTTTCGATGATCCCTCTGGCGGACGAGAGTGGCGCAATTTTTCAAAACTCTAAATGGGAATTGAATTTTTTTGATCTTACCTGGAATTCATGTTGTCGGTTTGATGCGGCGGTTGGTTCGAGTGACGACAACAACTTTTTATTTGGCGACTATGGGAGAATAGAAAGAACAACAATCGAAAAGTGAAATGATGAGACACTGCGGTGAGTTGCGTTGTAAGTCAGACGACGACTTGTTGTGTTGTCGATTTCAAATGCGCGGCACTCGACTTTATATCACTTTTCCAACACACACAACCCTCGTTCCCTCCTCGTTCATTCCAAAACGGGGCGGCCGTTTTTTTTTTTCAATTCGTTTTTTGTGGGTGTGGGGGAGTTGCTGGTGCACAAACGAGAGCGAAAGGCAAAAGAAAAAGAAAAGACAAAATGCGATGGCGGTGCCCACGATAGGAGGAGGAGGAGTGTGAAGGGAGGAGAAAATGTTTTGGAAGAGAAGGACGAATAAGAGGAGGCCTCTCTTCAAGTCGCTGCTCCTCTCACTTGCCATTTTCTTCTTCTTTAGACTCGAGACACCCTTTTAGTTTTTGTTTTACTTGTTTCATTAACTTGCAGACCGGTGGAAAGAGAATAAGTCACTGAAATTAGTCCGTTTCCCAATTTTTTTTTTTGTTTAAAATTCATTTTGTTTATTCGTTTTCTTTTTTCTTTTTTTTAGTTGATGCTAACGGGAATGTCGCCGACGTGTCTGCGGTCAACACGCTCTTCATTGCCATATTTTTGAAATGAATTTGGGAATGTTTTTCTTTCTTTTTCCCGCGCTGTGTTATAGTACACAACATTTTGTATAAGCTGGGCAATGAATATCGAACGATTTCATCGTCGCTGGGATTTTCGTTTCTCTATTTTTTTTTTTCTCTAGTTTCTTTTCACGCCGAAACGAAAACAAAATGATAGTCGTCCGCACGGTTGATGGGCGTCGTTTCTTTCTTTCTCACAGCAATTAAAGCGGGTGACGTCCGAGACTTTGCTGGGCGTCTATATTCTCTAAAAATATACCAACCGAAAAGGCAAACAACACCGTCCAGCCCCAAATATAGGAATAATTGTCGCTGTGTATTATATAGGGACGATAATGGGCAGTCTAATGCATTTTTTAAAATTCGTTTGATTGTTTTTTTTATTTAATTGCACCGACGCGTAAGGAGTAGAAAGAAAAAGTTTTGTCGCTTCATTTATTCATCTGAGTGGTTTTTTTTGTCTTTCTGTTGTTCTTTATCGGCGGTTGTTCTCTGTATATGGCCTTTGCCTCATTTTGACGAAATATCGTCCACGCTCCTGTTGCTGGTGGTGGTTAAATTAAGGACTAGGTTGACGATGTAGACTCGTATTGATTATGTCTATACGCCGTGAATCACTGGAATAACTCTAAAGGAAAAAAGTTTCAACATTTTCAAAGGAATGCGAGGGAGAAATTTAGACGACAGACGCGTTGATGTAGTGGAAAATTGAGCGGCATACCGTGAGAAACGACATCGACGACGACTCATGTTCACAATTATACGGACGGATTAGTTTTTGCTGGTCCGTTATATTATTCGGTGTAATAACTGGACACGAGCTCTCTCTCTCTCATCTGCAGTCGCCTTTATTATTGCGTAATGACTTATACAGAAATAGAAACAGTTGAATTTGAATTACATCATCTGATATCACATCAGATAACAACAACAATCAATTGATTCTCCCGCCTTTCTTTCATTTCTCTTTGATTATTTCGATGATTGTCGCGATGCAGCAGCACTTTCTCTCGCTTGCTGGACTAATCGTGTTGTTGTTGTTGTTGTTGTTTATGTTTATGGGCGGCTGACATATTACACCATTGCATTGGGTAAAATATCGTCAGGTGACCAAAAACCAAGTTCTTTTCCGTATAGTTTTCCTTTTTTCCTGGTTGTATAAACGATTGATGACGACACTGTGACTCGTGTCGTCGTCGTATTTCAAAGACATTCTATTACACTCTCTCTCCTCACACCTGCTGCTTGACTCTGCTCCTATATTTTGGGTTTCCTATATACACTTTGTGTGTCTATAGGTGAAGACACTTTTACTTTTCCCCCTGGTTAACTGATGCTGGGCAACAGCATTTTACAGCCGCCGTCGTTTTGAATTGAAGTAATTGGTCGCTTGTAAATCATGTTGCTGACTGATTCGTTTATTATTGCAATTGCTGAGGCGCTACTCTCACGACATTATTCTTACAGCAATAATGACAAGATCATTTCATCACGTCCTCTATTTGACACTCTATATCCCTCGACAGGTGTACAGCAACTGTATAATATTCTTGTTAGAGATTTGTAATCGCTTCCCTCTGTCTATGGCAACCGTAGATGAACCGAGGGGTTGGCAACTCAAAATTTGGGTGTACGAGGATTCCAAAGATTCTACGGGCTTTTGCGGGTTTCTAAGGGTCTAGAGGGGTTCAATTTAAATTTTAACGCTGATTCTGAGGATTCTGGGGGGTCTAAAATAGTTTTTTAGGGTTTGAATTATAAAATAAATATTTTTAAGAAAAAAATAATTGGGATTCTAAGGGATTCTGGCCAAAAGTGTACGAAGATTCCGGGGAGTTGCCAAACCCCCGAGATGAACTGTGGCACTCGATTTGTAGTTACAGGGTATCGCATTTGCATATCATTAAAGATAGCCTACCATCGTCGTCTATATCATTGTTGAACGTGAGGCGCTAGAATAATAATAATAATGATGATGGAAGAGAAACTCGATAGCCAGCAACAGCCAACATCATGTCAGATATTGATGTCACATGTGTTTATAACATTAATATGATAGCAACTGAGCAGGAAAAAGAATAGAACCAAGTGTGATGAATACGAGATACACACTGATATAATTAGATCGACACGGCACATATATATCATGCTGTTGCTATAGCCCAACTAATTTCAGGTTAATGATGTTTTCTTATATTGTGTCGTTGTCGATTGTCAGATCAGTTGGCCCGACTCTTACTTTATAGATGAGAACATGCAGCACACGGATCGAAGTTGAAAGTATAAATCGTGACTCTGTTTCTTAATAATATAACGTGACCCGACGATGACGTCTTTGTACAGCGTCCAGTGAAAAGGACGTCTCGACGGCTTTGATGTTTTCTACCGACCGACCGAATTTCTTTCCTTTTTTTACTTTGGCAGCATCGTCAATATAAAGGGACTTTCATGGTTAAGCGCAGTTGGGTTGGGCTTTTGTGTCTTTCATTCTGCTGGAGCGGAGGGAATATCGCCGGAGTTGCTGCTGCTGCTGCTGGAAGGGAAACGTTTTCTTATATTCGTAAAAGGACAGCGAGCCGCATCATCACGAACAGTCAGTTTCGAGTTCGTGCGCTGCCGTGATGATGTCTCTTATTTTTAGAGGTGAAAGCCCCGCCCCAATATAATAAAAAGCGAGAGACCCAGCCGCCATCAAAAGAAAGAAAAAGGGTCGAGAAAAATATATAAAGCCCAACGGATGATAATCAACTTAACCTTGCCCGTTTTACATTTCGTTTTCCAATTTCAAATAACGCGTGATGTAACATTTAACAGAGCCGTGTCAAAAGTGTTTTTTTGCGAAATTCTTTTTACTTGACATTTTTTAAGATTCGGTTAATGTCAAGAAACACACAAATCTTTGACTGCCATTGTTTAGTTGGCTCTGATCTTTTTCGTTTGGAATTTGATTTCATTACACTGTAATGAATTTGAATAATTTGTTGCGGTCATTTTTCGGGTAGGTCAAGAAGACAACCGCAAAATCAAACAACAAAAAAAAAGAGTCGAAACCCATTTACGATTACTATCATTTTCTATTTCTTAAAAAAAAAAAAAGAAGAAATAAAATTAAAAAAGAGGTGGAGGCCGACCCTGACCGAGTATCGTTCGTTCACGAGTAGTGCGGTACAATGCTCTGGCTGGCCGACTTTTCTGCGCTGTGCGTTTGCGGCTGCTGCTGTGCTGTTGGCACAGAAAGAGAAACATATTTTTGGGAATTTTGTTTTTCTTTTATTATATTGAATATCTTTGATCTTATTAGCTTGTAGCCCCAGAGCGGTATAAATTATCATAGCCGAAAGCTAAATTAAAAGTTAACTATATGAGCTGACTGGATTATAATTGAAAGATTATCATTCGTGTCCCATTCTAATTTCTATACTTCTACTCCTAGTGAGATACAGAGAAAATGTATGTATAGTACTTTGTTGGTATTTTCATGTCGAGTCCCGATATGGGTGTATGATGACGACTGCGTTCAACACCGTCGCATGCGATTGCCGTCTCGCTCCATGGGCACACAGCACACAGCACGATTCACGCCACTTTGAATCGCCAATGGATTGTGGCAGACCCAAATGATGAGATACGCTTTGCTTATTGGCTTTGACATATTATGAGGGCCCAATCTCTACAGTATAGTATAGTCGCAAGTACAAGGGTGTGCAGACCGAATGACCTGCAGATAATCAACCGCAAATAATAATAGAGCGGCCCAACCGAAAAGTGTATAGACGTGCTGCTGTTTGGTTGAACATGCAGACATCCTGCTGGTGCGGACACGCATTGTGAATGAGTTAACTATATATATATACTCGACGTCTATTATATAATATTCCTTTTGTTGTTGAAATGTTCATTCTTCTGCAACCAGTTGATGGGCATTATTTGTTTCTGATTTGTCTTCCTTCTTGGCCTTGGTCGTTATTTGGGGCGAAACCTTATGACTGGCTTTTGTTCTCTGCTGCTGCCCCACCCAATAAAAGTTGGGTCGCTTCTGATTTCCTCGCTGAATATTATATGCAATGTGGCGATTTATATAGCCATTCTGTCATGGTGATGGAATGATTACAGACCAACTCAACTGTTTTTGGAAATGCCTTTCACTAAACATATCATATACGTTGAAAAGGGCCAAGTTGATTTGAATTCTACTGCTGCTTATGCAGAACGGTCGCTTGACTTTTTGTTTGTTTCTGCGCGTGATTGATAAGCGACCAGTTTATATAGAGACAGACAACATCATTATTGCTGCACAGTCTCTTATCTACTAGTGTATCAGTTCAACCTAGTTGCAAAATGTATTTTACCTAATAAGAATCAATGCACGCGAATAGAAAAATGAATAACAGAAACACGTTTTTTTTTTGCATGGCGAACTGGTTCCACAAACGGGATTTTCCCGCCTGAAAACTAAACCAAGAAATGGCTTGTCGTCAATAATTTGATTATATGGACGTGAATAATAATCATTTCAATGTCCCCGTTATTCCAATCAAGACAATCGTATTGAGAGACGACTCGATTAACCCAATGCGCGTATAACCGCAAAATTGAGGGACAAGAAAAGTAAAAGTCAAGTCTAACGAAAATTGAAATCAAACCACAGCGACATGCAGCAGGCACTTGTTGATAATTCTCCTCTGCATCAGCAGCAGCTCAAATAGTAGTAGCAAGTTTAATATATATGATATGGTATGATGTTGGGTGATGTGAGCTGGGCTTTGTTGTGTCGAGGTTATAGCTGACATGTGGCCCACTTTCCCGTGTCGTTATTATAATAATTATTAAGATTCTCTCTCTCTCTTTGCCTATTTTTTCTTATTTTTCAAACTTTTTGTTTTTTCGATCGTTTTTTTCTTCTCAATTCGTCATGGGAATGTGAACTTGTGACAGCCGGGGGAAAGACTTTGTTGTTGTTTGATTCGAAGTTGGCACCACAGCAGACAAATCTCGTCCGTGCTGATGTCCATGGAACCGCGCCAGCAAAACACAAATCTGAAATTTTGCTGATCGAAACATATTATGGACCTTTTGCTGGACTGAGAGAATCGAGACAATTATTCGAGCGTGAATCACGTGACAGTTTGACCAGTTGGCACTATATAACGATAACTCTCGATCACTAACTTGATTGCAGCATGGGGCCGATTGGATCATTTGTCCATCATTGATATTACCAGACGTGGTGGCCGAGTGGTTAAGGCGACAGACTGCTAATCTGTTGTGCTCTGCACGCATGAGTTCGAATCTCATCCACGTCGATATCACTGATATAGGACCCTATTCAAAATTTAAGTTTATTTTTTCGTCAAGTTGCACCTTCGAGTCCTTCGTTTTTATCGAATCCATCCTTCTATTGTGACGTAATAGTGGGAAGTGTAATTTAGGATGCAATGGACACTTGTATCTACCTGGCGTCGAGAAAGAACATGATGATAATCTTTCACAAACTGGCTTATATTTTCTTCCTTTTCTTAACTACTGATATCTTATTTTCAGGTTATTATCTAACATCTTGTCCGTTTATTAGCTTGTACCAAATCGACCATACACAGCCAATTTGACGAGCTAAATTGAACTTGTATCTTCGACTGTTACAATTAATTCGTTCAGTCAAAGACTAAAATACAAAAATAGTCGAATACTTAAATCCCACCTTTGACTTATTCATTTGAAAAAAGAGTTCGTAAAAATAGGCAGCAGTGCAGGTTATATTGAAAACCGAACCCATTGGATTTTCGATTAAACCAGAGCCATAGAAGTGTAGAACCGTAGGGTATTCTAATCTAAGCATATGTGATTTGAAACTTGACTTAATTTTGATTTTTGAAAATTGCCGCTTGTCATTATTCTTCTACAGCAGAGACACCTAGTAGCTAGTAGAGCAATTGTGTAGTGTGCTCATTGGTTCAATCTTCGTCTGCTACTTTTCCACATAATTACCTCGTGGAATTCGTTGAATGCAAGCATCACGCAAGACTGAAATGCAACATTTTCTGTTGTAATTGAACGGCAACTGAGTTACAGAAAAAGAGTATTACCTATTACGTTGTTGAAAGTGATAATTGTTCGATACCTTGAATACAAGGGAAGTTTTGTGTGTGTGTGTCAACTTCATTAAGTCTTACATGGGGAGGTTAGGCTACTTCTAGTTGGGGTTTCGATCACCATTGCTATCGCTCATCAAAGGTAACTTTTTGTTTCTAAAAATGTATTAGTGACTAGTGAGTTTCTTCATTCTGTGTCCTAAAAATTAATTGAGTGCCATTCTTAACTGTTGTTAATTTTTTTTTCATTCCCAGTCAGGTTTTCTGTATGTGGCAGACCTGTTAAATGTAAAGCATGGAAGTGGTGCGGTGACTCAATAACAGAAGGCATATCACATGTATGTTGTGTGTGATTACTGATTTTCATTAAGCCTTCCAGATTATATTGATAGCTGCAATCTGACAATCAATTTTCTTTTCTTTTAAAAAAACTTTATTAGTGTATCACTTTAATATCTATTATTTAAATTATATTTTTCTTATTTAGGGTGTGAAGTTTCAAGTTGTTATGTTCTTTGACAAAATTCATCTCTTCAAGAACAGAATTGTTCGCCTGCAGCCAACATGGCTACATAGGATTTCACCAAGGTGTGAGTATTTGTGAAGCATTTTAAATGTTTTCCATCACCCCTAGTAATTTTTAAATCTCTTAAGGAAATCACTGCAACCCCTGCTGCCTGAAAAATCCTCAGTCGATAATGCAATCCACCCATGGGCATCCTCATTGATGCTGTTACCAAAGATGATATGCGTCAATCTGTAAAGCAAGGAAAGTAAACCATGCTGTAAACATTGGCAAGTAAGCCAAATGTTTGATGGTTTATTGCCTGATTTTTTACTAACCATGTTTTAAAAATTCTAGTCCTGATCTGCAGTTTGAATCTGCATGGGCTCTCATCAAGCATATCTGTCCAGACCAATGCTGTTGTGAGTGTTCAGTGTTCACCTGTGGCTGGACTCATTTCTTTGTTGGACTTACATCATCCAGTTTTGGCCAAACCAACTGTTGAGGCCTTCGATAATATTGCCTAGGACGGGCCAGAGCTACGAGATCCCGTGATTGGCATTAAGTCTCTGTTCCATTGATCCACTTTGATACCCAGGTAAATTTATTTGATTTCTTTGCTGAATAATGTGATTATTTTGTAACTATGTTTTTTTTAATATCATTGTTAGGCTTCGTTTGCGTAACCTTACTTGGGACCTCTGTTGTAACAAGAATCCTTTTGCCATTGTCCAGCAACTTCTTCCGCTTTCCAGCTCTGCCGTCCTCACTCTGGTCATTGTCAATCTGATGGCTCTGTCAACTATCTTGAAGCAGAATTTACTTTCCTGCAATTCGGTACGAAGCTACTGTCGTATGCTGAAGAAGAAAAGAGAAGATGACTAAAGTATTTAGTATAGTATTTAGTAGTATTTATTATAGACATGAGATAACTTAATTTCACGTTGATTTGTTATTTCTGTTATTTGTTTTATTAATTATTCTGTTATCTTATAAATTAACTGATGAAATAAAAACAATAGAAAATGAATTAGGAATTGCATTTTATTGTCCCACCTCCACCCACAATTCCACCACGATTTTGAACATACAACATATAATACATACATACACTTATAGTTAACCCGTTGGCTGCCACGCCATACAACCCATAGGTTGCTCTTTCTACTCTCTACACGTCGTGTCCGAAGGATCCACGACCAAAGTGGGACTTGCCATTGCTGACAAGTCCGGGCTGACACGGTGATGGGAGAAGCTGAGTGCACGCATCTAGAATCCATCACGCGAGTCGAACAAGGGGGAAGTCCCTATGGTGCACTGTGGTGCAAAGACCTAACGGCGCCTTTCGGCGAATCTGTAAATAGGCAAGTGCAACTGTTCAATCTCATGGCATATAGACCACAAGACCAAACAGAAGCGGGCCCCTAAGAAGCTAACATGGGGGAAACAAAGGCGTGGCAGCCAACGGGTAAACTAACAAAAAGCATAAATACCACAGCAATAACAGATGACACCAAGATGTGATGATGATCCACGATGAACAAGTTGTAGGCGCCACAGCATTCAGTCTACACCAATCCTTTAACTAAATTAATAAATAAAATAATCATTAGAACTGCAAATGACATGAACTCGATTCTAGTTTCCAAAAAACTTACATTTGATAGATTTTGGTGCAGAATTGCAGATCCTCAGCCTCCTTGGGAATTATCAGCTGACTGTTGAGTCTTCTCTAATGAATAAGCCACAAATAGCATTTCAATCAACACTAACAGAAAAATACAAAATTAGCACTACCTCCATCCTCTCTAGGTGGTCTATTTTTGATGCACCGTAGCTTTAGTTGTGATGCACAGGTATAGAATTAAAGAGGATAGATCCATGGTAGAAATTTCACACCTTGTTCCAGATTTCCTTGCAGTTTGTGATTTGAAGCTCCTGCCAGACAAACATGATCCTATAAAATGAGTGACAATCACAAGATGGTTAAACTTGTAATCATAACTGCCACGAAAGAGAATCCCAATTTTAGATTCCATATGCTTACCAATGGAGTACATTTTATCCTACGGTAACAAAGTTGTATTTTTGAAGTAGAAGGGGGAAAATTTAACCGGAAACCAGGAATATTGAGCTGCATAACTGATTAAGCAGTCGATTCAATGTATGCTGATTCTGTCAGACCTGAAATTGACAACACGTATTCAATACACAAATTTTTTGGATTTCATGTCAAATTTGGATACACATATTAACTCTAATTATCTAGTAACGCTCTTGGTGAACTTACTTACGAAATTAGGGTTGAATTTATCCAGAATCAAACCAATAAATCAAAAAAATCATACACAGAGGAAGAAAGACATTTTCCAGAGACAAGGACAACAACAGCGAAGGACATCTAGCGTCATTGGACACTCATGCTTATGACTGGATTGCCAATCCAGCAACAATTTAGACAATTTAGATACGAATAAATCTTAAATAGCATACTTCTTCTTTACTTAAAATATGCTTAAATTGAAGGAAACTTTGTGGAGAACAAAGCTCACTTTTTACTTTTAGGAAATTCGAAAACTCAATTTTGGCCGGAAGTACACCAGAAATAGACCGATAACTCCTCAACTATTGAGCTGAGATAAAAAAAACTTACAGATTCGGGTTCCCCATATAATTTCAGGTAGGGCAGATGTATTTTAAACGAAATCCATGACATGGCCCAAAAAAAATTTCTCTGAACTATACATCGTCGATTTTCGACGATTTTCGAGTTTTTTGGATGGAAACGTGAGCTATACCACATTTTTCACGAAGATCACGAAAATCAGGTTCTTTTTTGCGTCAGCTCAATGGTTACTTAGCTACAAGCACTTTTAGAAACCGGAAGTACAGAACGGCGCTTTTTTTTCAAATCTGAAAAATGAGCTTTGTTTTCTAACTAATAAACATCAATAATCACATAAGACTTACTTGAAAATTTTAGCCTGAATATATCCTGGGAGTGATTGAAAGTATTTGGTTCACTTTTGTGCATTCTACACTACAAATCAGAGTCGGGTATGTGAATGTAAAACACGAAATCGTCGTTAAGAAATTATATAACTAATTTTCCAATCAAAACACTGTCAAACTGAGTGACGAACGACGTTAAAATCACATAATTCACAACACCAGCAACTGACATATTTGTTGCCATAACAAACAGCAGACGAATGCTTGCGACACCTGTCGTCTGCTGGATTGATTCCTTCTTTAACACAAGACACATTGACTTCTCTGTAATTTTGTGCAAATTATCTTGTAATTCGACTGAAATTCAGTAGACTATATTAACTGGATAAGGTAATTGACTTTATATTTTTATAGCTTGTATTTTTATTCCAAAAACTTAACTTGTACGTCTGTTTCAGGTATTCCCATCTTGAGCGTGAAGTATCACATTTTTCGACGTTTTCCGAAATCTTTGCCCTTTGACAACTGCACAGAAAGACTAGTGAGATTGCTATGTAGGTTTACTAAATCAGTTTGTTTTAGTTGACTAGTTTTCCTTAAGTTGCAACTGACAAACAAACTAGCTAACATGGAGCATTCTTCTGGCTTAAATTTAAACTTGGCACTGAACCAGACCCTCTTTCAATTAAATTTTATTGAGTTTTGTTTAAAGAAATTGTTTTTGTCAAGTTAAACATTTTTTTTTTCAATTAATGGATTTTCATATTCATATATCTGTTATATTTTACAAAATGTCACAACTCACAAGCTTTTAAATAAAATTGAAATTACACAATGCAATATACTTAAATAAATGCATCAAGCATTTCACTTTGCATCACACTTTTTCGAATTTGTCGAATCACACCTACGGTGCTCAGGAAACGTTGATTCTACAATCAACATTCAGTTTACAAGAGATCAAATTCATTTCAAATGGCGTGATTCTATACGGAAGCAGGTGTTAGATTCTCAATTATCGGGCTCTAAGATTGGTTTTAAAAAACCTTAAGTATTCAGAAATGGATTGGCTTTCAATTTAGGACACCCATCTCAATTTGACTAACACTCCGATGTCGGTTCGAACGCGCCTCGAACAATGTCGAAAACACAATGAATCTATGAACTGGCATTTTCACGGCAACAGTTTCGGCAACTTACTTCTTCACTCTATCCAGAATGCCTTATTATTTCCATTTAATCGGTCCCACAGCTGGAAGGCAAAAGATCGCTGAAGCCTTGCAATCGGTTTGGCTCTGGCTGAATAAGAAAATTCACGGAAGTGAATTCAATCCATAAGTCCTGAGTTGACTCCAGATGTGAAAATCTATGGGGAAAAATGAATCAATCAACGCTTGGAATTTTCTGGTGGTAGTTTAACTTTTCAGTTGCAAAAATAAAGTTTCAAAAATCATTGAAGAAAAATACTGTCCCCTCTGGATTTCTTCATCTCTTCCATCAGCTTACCTTGAAATCAGCCATCGCTATCAATCATCATCCCCAACAGTTACCTTGATCCATTCAAAAGAAATGTGTGTTAAAAACACCTTGAAATTGACCTTCGTCACAAATTGACGGCCTTCGTATCCATTTAAAAGGCTGGCCATCCACCGTTGGCTTCGTCAGTCTACTTTCCGTAGTTGATCGAGAGAGAGAGGAAAACACAAATTCTGTCACTCAATAAGCCATTAAAGATGATAGTTTTTCTTGAAGTCTTTCAAAAGAGATTGATGTATAACTGGGGCTAGAACTTGTTCTTTTACTTTCTTGCTCCTTATAGTCGACCAAATGGAATCTGCAAAACAAGATGCCATTTGATCAACTATTGGAAATGGAATCGGTAAAACAAGACGCCATTTGAACAACTATTATTATCTATTAAACTATTAAAAATGACTAAGGGTAATACCAATCGAGTTTTTAAACAAACTTTGAGTCAGGGGGGAACGGGACTACCCAACGTCAGTTAAGCTGACAATATACAAAACGGATTGTTGCTGGTGAATCATGGATTTTGGAGAATCCGATCCCCTAACTTCCCTTAGTTATGCTTAAATTTTAAGGATTTAGATTTAAGGGTTTAGCGTCGTTAACGGAACTGTTAGTATTGCAGGATAAAAACCAAAAATAGTTACTTCTCGTTCAAAATCAGGGACGTTGTTGGTCCCTTTGGAATCGATAGAAGAACTGGATGAATCTAGCGGCAGAATCCATTTTACCATCTGAATGATGATTGGCTTGTGACTCAGATAATGGAGGAATAATTCTTGTAGCTTCCTATTGAATATCTAGAAAATAGTTGTTTTCCTTTGGATCTGTATTCCGAATAAGGAAAAAACAAACATGTAAAAAGAAAGGAAAAATATTCAGATATGGCAAGATTACTTTGTCCTTCGATAAGCAATGAAATGTTCTGAAATCCAAAAGGGAATGATAATAACCCTATAAAACAAAAAGGAAATATGTAAACTGTTTTAAAGCTAAAAAAACTAAGCAAAAGAAACTACTCTCAAAGCAAATTTTGGGACGTAATCTTTGCATAACATTAATAAACAAGTCACTTACTTCTTGTCAACCTTGTGTCTTCAGATAATACACTGAACTAACTTACTTCAATTCAGATGTCCATACGTAATAATCACTGGCTGAATGCTACATCTTAGAGATGTCACAACAGAATTTCACCTATTTATAAGGATTGAGATTATACAACCACTATGTAAACTACTATGTAAACTTAACTACTATGTTTTTCAGCTAAACTTGACAAACCAAAATCTCCAAACAGCTGTCAAATGACATTAGGCGCCCATGGTGGCTGAGATAGAAATACAAAGCATTACATAACTCCTCTACTAGATGGCTCTCATAAAGTTGAAGCGGTACTTTTAAAAAAGTGAATGCTAGATTTCCACTTTGCGCCAGTGAACGACTGTAGATGACAAGTCATCATAAAACACATTTTTTAATAGCAAAAAACAAAAAATTTGACGAGCAACAAGAGTTCCATCTTGACAGAATCGAATGAGGACAGATGCAATTAATTGAGAGCAAACACAGCACTCGTTTCCGCATTGTAAGATCAACAAACGGAACTATTTTGACCGACTAATACGACTAGCCAAAGACAAACGCATCTATTAAAGAACAATTCTAATTTTTAGTTGTACTTTTTATCTCTTAGATGACGTACGCGACTTATCCCGCCATATCGCGTCGAGTTCCTATTCGTGCAGAGAAGAAAAGGACTGGCAAAGTGGCAATCCATATTTGATGAACAAAACTGCGGTCTTCCTTCTTCCGTAAGATGACAAACGGGCTACATCAATGTAAATAGAATAAGTACAACATTTGCTATATATTCTTTACAAAATTGAGTGTCCTTTTCAAGACAAAATCTATATTGATCGTTGCCACTGGTGAATTTCCATGTTACAAGCTACGGAATGAATACCAAAAGGATTTTTGAATTATGCAACAAGTGGAGTTCAAGAAGATATAAATAAGATACAAATGGTATTCAATTATTCAAGAGAAGAGAGAAAGGCCGCTAGTAAAGTCCAGTCATCGTTCGCCACGTTCAAACTAATCATGGTGGCGACTGATGCGAGTGCTGATTACGTACAATCAAAGTCTATCAAAGGAAACTTAAATTAAAAGAGAATGGAGTTTTTAACGTTACCTTTGCTCATTTGGTTCACCGTGTCGATTTGTGGCTCTTCAGCATCGTCAACGGCCAGCACCTGCGCGTCATCTGGGGTAGAAAATTTTCTGTTTTTACTGAATTTTCTCAACTTGAAAAAAAAAAAACCAATTCATACCTGGAACGAGCAGCATTTTCAAAAGTCCATCTCCATTTATTTTTATAGTCTCGTTGGCATGGCAACCCAAAGGGATTGCCCGGACCGCTCAAAGGGGGCGTTGCTCTAGAATACCTATCGACACGATTAAATTTCACGTAATACAAAATGTTATCGAATTTAACTATAAAATCAAGATACCGTTCATTTGGCAGCTACGAAATGATTCGTGTGACTGAAAATCGACTGGAACCACCGGAAAATGGGCGCGGACTTTACAATTATTTGTGGGATCAGCGTCAACTATGATTGAACATTGCTACTAGTACGACTTGTGAGTGATTCTCGCGGTAAATCGGAAATTTCAAAAAAGTCGAATTTTAATTACTTTTAAACTAGCATCAGACAGGGGAAAAAGTAAATTAAATTCCTCAACATATTGTTTATCCTTTTTGCCAGCGTTACAGTATACCCCAGCATTTATAGCTCTTTATTTTCCGTTTAAAATTTTTATTCGATTCTAATGAACTAAGGGACTGAGTTTTTTTTGTCAAATCTTAGATCTTAACTTGCAGAAGTGATGCCAATTTTTTATAAAAACCTTTAATGAGGTCAAATGCTTTTCTTGTGATGAGGTTGATATTTTCTATCTTTTCTGTTTTAAACTTTTCTATTTATATCGTTGCTGCAACCACCTGCAATGAACTTGATCTATAAAAACTATGCAACACCCAAGTAAACAGCATAATGCCAAGGTCAGATTAAGCGTTTCATCAGCTAAAGCTATAATGGTCGATCGCCAAATGTGCAAATGATGAAGTAACGTACTAACTGCGTTCATCTGATGACGATATTATCTCCTAAAAAAGGTATAAAAGCAAATTCTTCCGCCATTATATTCAGTATACATTACAGTCTCGTCTAATCAACATGCAGGTACGACGTAGTCAAATTTAATATCGTCAAGTTTAAATATTAAGAGTCAAATTTTTATACTTTATAGAAATATTTCGTGGTTTTGATCCTGGCGTTTGCTTCCGTCAACACTTTGCTGATGGATGCGGAACCCGTGGATCTTTCGCGTCATCGCCGGCAAACCGAGTCATTCGATTTCGTGCCGGAAGTTGTAGAACCATCGGAAGAGACATCGCTAACCGATTCCGCTACCAAACAGGCTACCCCGTCATCGTTCCTGCCAAATTCTGAGGAATGCGTCTACATCAACAACCGACAGTTTCTCGGCTTGGTCCTCTACGTTCGGGTTAACATTGGAAGCGCATTAGAGTGCGGAAACTCAATCTGCAGCAGCGATCCAAGGTGCACCCACTTCACATACAATCCCAACGTGAACGGAGGAACTTGTACCCTGTGCAGTCAGCCAGGATCGGGTGGAACGTGGTCGGTGCCCACTCCACCAGCTAATAACATTGTTTGCGGTCATATCCCAAAAAGATCCTGCAATCCCAATGCTCTGTTATCCGTTTGCCTTGGTCTTGGTATCGGAATTTTGGGAAAGTAAAATTAGATCTCATTCTTTTCGATGTTGACACTGAATTTTCAAATTAGTTTTCTTCTATGATCGAGCAGAATAAACGCCATTTGAAAATATCAATCGATATCTAAGTTCATTTAACGTTATTTTGATTCTGCCTCATTTCAATTTCTGCATTAAGTTCGAGAAACAGTCTGAAAATAAACGGGGGCAAGAAAATGAGAAACCCTTACAAAAAGATAAATTGGAAGCCAACTAAGTGAACCCCGGGAACAATTTGTAAAAATGTTAAGATGACCGGATAAGAAAATAGAGCCGTGAATAATACGTTCACAGTCTAATGATCGCACTCGGAAATATGAGGAAAAGGGAAGTGAAGAAGACATCGACGGATCCTATAAAAAGAAACAATAATACAAAAATTAATGGACTTCACGAAATACCGACCGAAAATAAAATTTATAGAGAAAAAAAAAATGAATTCCATTGACTTGAAACAAAAGCATAAGAAAAGTCATTGGAAACAATTGAAATATTTTGAATTTTCTTATCTATAGAGAAAAGGCCTCGCGTATTCGACAACAGGAACAGACTGGAATTAAGTTCATTCCTATTATTCAAAGAGAACCCATTGTCCACCGTCTTAGAAATTCACGAAGGAAACACAAAAAATATCTGATGAAAACAAACGAAATTTTAGTGAATCAAAAAGAGGACGGGAACGTCTAACGGAATCTCTTCAGTTTGAAAGGCCAAGTCGACTTGCTGAGTATAGAGAAACAAACTACTACAAAGTCGACTCTCAAAGTAGCCCAAGAAAAGAGGAAGAAAATTCAGGTAAAAGCGTCCTACTTTGAGGTGAATCAGTTCCAAAATGACCAACAGCGGTCAAACCAACGCGGCTCTCAATCTCGACGAGGTAAAACTAAAATTTAATTTAATTTTGTCACCTGAATTCATTTAGACTAAACTAAATTAGGATGTCGAAATGAACCAACAACAAGAAGAGAATCTACCCGACAAAATTCAAATCACTCAAACTAATCAGAACGCGTTACTCTACTCGGTCGATGACGTTCCACCATGGCATCTTTCCTGTCTTTTAGGATTTCAGGTATTTTTTAAAAAGGATTCAAAATACTGACGTCATTCAGGCGGGCTTTTCTAGTGCTGTTGATGTATATATTGATGTATATACACGCATGTTTAAATCTAGGTCGCTAGATGTCCTATTTCTTTACGCGCCTCCAGCGACAGTTTTCAAACATTTAGTAAACAATTCCTCTTTTCTCCCTTAGCATTACTTGATGATGTTTGGTGGCACAATATCTGTGCCATTTATCTTGACTCCAGCCTTGTGCATCGAAGAGAATGACCCTGTTCGCAGCGCTATTGTTTCCACCATCATTTTCGTCTCGGGAATCATCACCTTATTGCAATGCACTTTAGGAGTGAGGTACCTGCTAGTTGTACTTAACTTCCAAGGCTAAATTATTGACTATAACCTTCGTACAGGTTGCCCATAGTTCAAGGAGGGACGTTCGCATTCTTGGTGCCTACATTTGCTATTTTAAATCTACCCGAATGGAAATGTCCGGCTCCGGATATCATGGCCAATATGACGTACGAGGATAAAACGGAATTGTGGCAATTGAGAATGAGGGAAGTTCAAGGCGCAATTGTCGTCGCATCCGTTTTTCAATTCGCTATCGGCGTCTTTGGTATTATTTGCCTATAAACGAGTCAAGAATTTAAATTATTTGATTTTTTTTAATTAAAGGGATTGTTGGATTGATTTTACGATTCATTACTCCACTGACGATCGCTCCTGCTATCGTTATGGTAGGATTGTCACTTTTCGGAGCGGCAGGAAATATGGCAGGCAAACACTGGGGCATTTCCGGATTGTATGAATATCTTTCCTGCAATTTAACTTGAGAATTAAAAACTTGAATTTTACAGGACAATCTTCTTGGTCATCGTCTTTTCACAATATCTCAAGAACGTCAAATGTCCATTGCCAACATTCCGCAAAGGAAGTGGATGGGGAGTGAAAAAACTGGACATTTTTACTTTACTACCGGTAGATGGCAGTACTTGTATAAAAACAAAACTGCCGTGCGAAATTCAAATCGTTTTCTTTCACAGGTTTTACTGAGTATCGTCCTAGTTTGGACATTGTGCGCTATCCTGACAGTTAGTGATGCCTTTCAAACAGGATCTCCAGCCAGAACGGATAATAAAATCAACATTCTCTACGAGGCACCTTGGTTCCGGTTTCCTTACCCCTGTAAATAGTTCAAAAAGAAAAATAATAAAAATTTAAATAAAGTAATAAAATTTCAACAGGCCAATGGGGTCTACCGACAGTGAGCGTAGCGGCCGTTTTTGGAATGTTGGCGGGAGTTTTAGCTTCAGCTATCGAAAGTATTGGAGATTATTACGCTTGCGCAAGATTGGCAGGTGCACGACCACCTCCAGTTCACGCAATGAACAGAGGAATAGCCATCGAAGGTCTCGGATGCATTCTGGCCGGTCTTTGGGGCTCTGGAAACGGAACGACGAGTTATTCTGAAAATATTGGAGCCATTGGAGTCACTAAAGTAAAAAAGAAAAGGAAATTAAACGACAAAATAAATGAATAAAGCTCAATTTTAAATAGGTGGGAAGTAGGAGAGTGATTCAAGCGGCTGCTTTAATGATGATGGTATTTGGTGTTTTATCTAAATTCGGAGCCCTTTTCATCACAATTCCCGAGCCCATCATCGGTGGCATTTTCTGCGTCCTGTTTGGAATGATCGCAGCCACTGGATTGGCTAATTTACAATTTATCGACCTCAACTCGTCAAGAAATTTACTCGTTCTCGGCTTTTCCATTTTCTTCTCTTTAGTAAATAGTTGACTAAAACTTTTGCCTTGGTTTCAATTGTCTAATTCAAAATGATTTGCAGGTCCTATCCCAATGGATGAAAGCCAATCCTGGTGCCATCAATAGTGGATCACAAATCTTTGATCAAATTGTTACTGTTTTAATGAGCACCAGCATGTTTACAGCAGGTGTTTTGGGATTCTTTTTAGACAACACCATACCAGGTAAACAAAATACTTGGAACAAAATAAAGAAACTGTTTCAAAGTTTTGTGTTGAAAAAGGTACTGATGAAGAAAGAGGCCTGACAAAGTGGCTGGCTCACCCTGATCCTAATATGAAATGGAACAACGAAGAGTCTGAGAAAGAGTTGCCCCAGTGCACCTATGATATCCCTCTCATCACTCCTTGGTTGAAAAGGTATCCTCATAGGACTCATTACTTTCCCCCGTTTCAAGAACTAACTCAGCTTATCTATTGAAAACAGACAAGAATGGGCTGCATACTTTCCTTTCCTGCCATCCTATCGTCCAGAAGTCTGGAATAGAAAAAACCATGGGGTGGTGGAGAAAGAAGACCAGATCTGAAGACAATAAGCCAGCAACTGATGCCTCCTGAGTGTGCCCACAACATCTGGTTCCTCAAAACTAAAAAATTTACATACAGCAATCATGTCTATTCAAATGACACATTCTTATTTGATTTTCACTGTTCAATAAACGTAATTACCTATGTCCATAAGTGAAGAACTATAATTTTCTAAATACTCGGGAATCGTGAATTCGTGACTTGATCTGTTTCTCAGGAAGTAGGAAGTAGAATCGAATGGACTATGCAAATGATAGGGCAGAAAAAACCACGTGATTTTCAAGCAACTGCTTTAAGTTTTAATTGACGAATTTGTCTTATTACGTCTATCGACCGGGAGCCACGTAGCCACGCAATATTTTTGTTAGTTTTAAGAGAAGGCGTCGTATATTTTATTAAGATTTCCTCTGAATAAAATCACTTGCACACCAATCACATGGACATAACACAGGTCCATACAAAAGCAAAACCCTAATATATAGGAGGCGTTTTCTGAGGTGGCATGCGCATACCGCACGAATTTGCCCGCCAAAAAATCTTGCACTTTACTTATTATGAAAGTCGGAATTTCAGACCGTGTATAATGCTGCCACCTATAAGAATTCGAATTCGAGGTCTTTGAGTTATTAGACCTTACATATTTGTTTAGGGATGATTTCCTGAGCAACTTAACGTGTCGCAACTCGTATGCGCTGCGCAGTCGATCGAGACAATTGAAAACGTGTGGCATGACGTGTGGTGTGTTTGCATATCTACGATTCTACGCACGTGGTTTTTCATATCATCACTGATTTAGTGATTTCAAATATTTGTTTACAGTGAGTCCTGGGAGTTTTTTTAAGTAAATTGTTGTAAATTTTGTGTTCTGCAGCTTTGGCATTTTCAACGTGTTGTTAAATTTCTGTAGTTATGGATCCGCCTGCTGTGGAAGACGTTCAAAGTGGAAAAAATGGCGAGAATCGTAACATAAACATTTACATTGCGTTAATGAGGGAACAGCTCCAAGAAGAGCGCAAGGTTTGTGAAAAGAACAATTCAAAAATGTTGAATGTCTTTCGTGAAGAGAATCAACGAGGTATTATAAATCAAGTCACCTTTTTCATGTTTTATTACATGTTTGGTAATTTCCTATTGTTGGTTTGCTTTTTTCGATTATAAATTTTCCTTCACCTTCAAGTTCATTTAAGACTGGACAGTGTAGTATCAAATCATAAAAGTTTACGTAAAAAGGTGAAGAGCGTAAAAGAAAAACTATACAAGAAAGTGAATGATTTAGAGGACCAAATAAGAACGAACAAACATAATTTTGATCAGCAGTTACAAGTAAAGGTTTGTGCATGCAATTTGATTTTAAATCGTCACCCATTTTATTGAAAGATTCTCATACACAGGCGAAGGCTGACAACGACAAGATGAAGCGAAGGAGAGAGAAGAAACTTAAACGAAAGAGTCGTAGCGAGACCACAAGTCTAAGTCCTGAAAATAAATCTTCTTACTGTCTCAGAAAACGTGATCCTTCGTCTAATCCACTCCGTTCTTCTACTCCTCCTGAAATGAGGCGGGCTAGATCTGAGAAACGTGACTCGAACACGGCCAAAAACAGTTGTCGAGAATCCAAAGAAGACCTCATTTTCTTGACAGAAGTTAGTTTTTTTTTAAAAATATGTTAATACCAAATATATTTACAATATTAGTGTTCTACAAATCAGAGGCAGCTCCAAAATTTAATGCAGGGAAGTGACTGTGTTACTTTTATTGGGAATTTAGTTCTCTCCTCGTTTCCCCCAGGTTACTTTTTGGAAAAAAAAAATTCTTTTTCTGTTGCCATATCCTCGACCCAAATGGATCTCTTGTTCGGTAACGTTTTTCAATGATATTTCTTATTGCACTATCAAAGTTGACAATTATTTGATTAATATTTTTGTTACAGCGATTGTTTCCAGCAAGTACCAAGTAATACAGAGGCCTGGTCGTTCATCTAAACTAATAACAAAAGAAGAAATGAAGCAAGTAATGAAAAACAAAGTTGCTAATTTTAGAACAAAGAATCGCCAATTGATGAAATGACCCGACCAAGAACTCGGGATGAACCGATTTTTTTTTCCGTTTTTTGATGGTCAGGACTCGGGAATAATTTCGTTTTTTTTTTTTTAATTATGTTTTTCGGTTGAAACCTTGAGTTACTGACTTTCCTAATTAATAATCATGACTAGTGTATTTAATACACTTTTTTTTGTTAATATTTCTGGGTTTAAAAAATCATCGAAGAGATCCGCTATTTTAATTTTTATAATACGAGACAAGGATTTTACTATTTTAGGATAGTAGACGCTGGAAAAAAACCAGAGATGAAAGAAACTAAGCGGGAAAAACTTCAAATTCCGAGCAATTAGAGATTTGAGAACAAAGGTTTATCTCATTAGCGCTAGATGGCGGCATGACACTGTTTCGTGCAGACGAAATGTTGTCAAACGCAAATGCGAGAAACAGTAAACTTGATAAGTTAGTTTTGCTCGTTAATATTCGTTCAAATTCAAAATCGTTTCAAGAAAAAATAAGGTAAACTTGCTGAAAATGATTTCGCCGTCGATTGGACTCCTCATCCCTTTGCGGAGACAGGTAATTAGTGAATATGGTTTCCCCTAAGAAAACTCTGCCTAACTGTTTTCTTTTGATTCACCAATTTAGATTACATGCACAGTTCGTGTAGCAGCCGTCGTGATCCCAGTGAAATCTTACCATACGCCTGCATTTTCAGCTATTTACATTAGCCAGAGCAGCAGAGCATCAAAGCTTATTGTCAAAGATTTCAACTTGAAATTTTGCAGTCCAAGACAGCTGAGCCTTTCGTCTTATTCAAGAAATGGGGCATCACTGAGTGGGGTTTCAGCTGCTGCTGCGGCAACAACAACAGCTCCCAACACCACAGTAAATCCCTAATTAATGATAAAAACTCCCTTACACTTTTTATAACTTAATTTTTGCTATTGTCTATTTTTTAAAACCAGGAACTCATTGATATACCTGCTCCTCCAGTGCCAACATCATCATTAGAGACACTTTCAGATGTAGTTACCTCCAGCAACTTAGCAGAGCCAGCTTTTGCAGATATTGGTTTGGCAGGAATGTCGCCAAGTGGTTTAATCCAATCCATTTTAGAATGGTTACACATTGGTATAGACCTTCCTTGGTGGGGTTGCATTGCTATAGGTAAATTTCATTTGCATTGGTAATTCATGGGAGGTAAGATTAACACAATTTTTTCAGGAGTCTTGACTGTTCGTGTAGCCATGTTTCCCCTGGTGATCAAAGCTCAACGAAATGCAGCCAAAATGACAAACAACATGCCACAACTTCAAGTCCTTCAGCAAAAGATGACTGAAGCAAGACAGTCAGGAAATGCCTTGGAAGGTAGTTATTGATTTTCCATGTTTCATTTTTAGAATTCTCCAAATGATTTTTTGGTTTGGTTTTGCAGCTTCGCGGATGACGTATGAGATTCAAGCGTTTATGAAAGAAAAAGAACTCAATCCCTTAAAAAATTTAATGGTGCCTCTCATTCAGGTGAGTTTCAGTCATGTAAATTGTGATTTCTTACTTATCGATACGTTTTTGTTGACTCTTAACAGGCGCCAGTGTTTATGAGTTTTTTCTTTGCCTTGAAAGGTATGGCCAATGCTCCGGTAGAGAGCATGCAGTACGGAGGATTGTTTTGGTTCTCAGATCTTACAATCTGCGATCCTTATTACATTCTTCCTTTGTTAACTAGCGTTACAGTGTGGGCTACAATGGAGGTATATTATTATTGTCATTTTGTTTGATTAGACGAATTAGTTTGACAAGTCTTGTTTACAGTTGGGAGCGGATTCCGCCAAACTCTCGTCTCAAGGTTTTCCCATGTTAATTTATTTCTTCCGAGCCATCCCGTTCGTCATGTTCCCCATCACGATGAATTTCTCAGGAGTGAGTTTATTATTTCCTCATACTTTAATGAGAATTTCCTAATTTAAACTTTATTTTCTAGGCTATTCTGTGCTACTGGTTGACGACAAACGTCATCTCTCTCGTTCAAGTCGGTTTCCTTCGCATCCCTAAAGTTCGAAGTCATTTCAATATTGACCCCATTGTTGTTGTGCCTCCAGTTAAAGGTGCTGGATCTAAGAAAGGATTCTTAGAGGGAATGAAAGAAGGTACCCCTAATTGAATTCAAAGAGTTTTATTGGAACTATTTAAATGTTTTTCATTATTTCTTTGACAGCTTGGAATAATCAGAAAATCACGGCCGAGCTCAACGATCGCCAGCGTCTCATGGATTCAAATTTCAGGCGTGCGGGCACTGGTCCAATTCAGAAAACTTATTCGTTTAATCCGACAACAGCACCGAAAGCCGAGCACCTAGTCCAGAAAGGTTTCAAACAAGCCAAGAAATCCGTGTAGTTTTGAATTATTTGAACGAAACAAAAACCTTTAACCATTGAACTTGTTTATAGTAGATTCTTCTTTGCAATACAGCAACACATTCGCAGCTCGTTAGCGAATATTAATGACCATCTAATAAAAAAAAAACATTTGAACTTTGTTAATATCTTAGTTTTTAATAAGTTAATGGGCAAGTTTAGTTGGTTTAAAATTTCAGCACAAATTTATCGTAAGAAAACAGCCAAATATTTAGGATAACTAGCGATTCCACAGAGAATACCGTAAAAGGTGTGTGTATACTGACAGTGGTTTTTTTTTCTAACCCTGTCGTCTCTCTCTACAGTCTACATACAGACACATTTGATTTTTTTTTTTCTTTTCCGTTTAGGTCATTCTCCTCCCTGGCTCCTAGGATTAAAATGTTATTTTTAATAAGAGAGAAATAAAGAGTTGGATGTTCATATTTTTCACGATTGAAAAACAAAATGAATCTAAATGAAAGTCGTATTTTTCACGAAAAAAGTTTGTTGCGATTTCCTGTTATAAAATTTTTCAATCTCTTTTCTTCTCCTAAAAATAGAAAATCACTTTCGTATTTATCCATTTCTCTTTCACTCTTTCTTAGACTGCGCAGGGAAATCATTTCGAGAGCAGAAAATGAGGGAGTCTTTATTTCTTTCTCTTCTTCTCGGTTTTCATCCATATCTCTCTTTCTCACAGATTGTTTTCTTTTTCCGTCTTTCAACGAACTAGAGAAACTTGACGATATGGGCCGTTTTCATCGTTCGTTGTATTTTAGTGGCACTATACCAAATTACCAATTTAAGACCGTCCTTGGATGATGGTCTCGTATTTTTATTTTCCTTACCAGAAAGTCCGTCGTAAAAGTGGCGCGTAATTCGAATGTAACAAGAAGAAAAAAAAAATCTCTTGCTGACCATTTCGTTTCGCTTTACGCTGTAGATTTTTAACAAAGATTGGCGAGACACCATAATCCACCCACAATGATTGCACACACTAACTGTATTGTTTTTGTAGCGAGAAGAAAAACAACACCAACCGCTGCTGAAGTGGTTCATCACAACTCAATTTCCTTAACACCTAAGCACAAAAAATTGATTTAAAAAGTTATTTTCGCTAAAAAATTTGTTTCATAATAGTATTAAACAATCATGCTTTCATGCATCACGAGACATTTTGAATCGTATATGATCGGGGGTAGCGAGTTTTTAAAAATTTTAAACACGCGGAATGCATGCTGCGATAGTTTTTATAATAACATGAGAAATCAGATGATAAATATATGGGAGGTATATAAGTTTCTTTTTTATTTTCTGTTTTATTTTTTATAATTTTTCTTGCTCCAGCAGCAGGCACCCAGCTGCTCCATATAAAAAAAGGCCGTGGCTCCTATTACTGGTCGAGTGCAATATAGCGAGGTCGTATTCTTTTTAAAAAACCAAACAGTCGGCTATAAGCTACAGAATCTGTTCCTGTTCCCCCGCCCACTCAGCGTTTACTTGCCAATAGGATGTTTTCAAAATGAATCCTTCATTCTTCGTCTCAGCTGCGGTGCTGACGTACACGCCTCTTTTTTTCTGTTGCTCTTCTGCTATTTAGTTCTATTGCGGTTAGGTTTCTTAATATTTGGAGTTGAGCTTTCGTCGACTGTAGAATAATAGAAAAATACTATGCATTTAAAGCGAGGGGTTCGCAACTCAAAAGAATCTCGTACACTTGCCCGAGAATCGATTCTGGAATCCCAAATCAGAATCAAGAATCATTGAAAATGACGCCAGAATCCAAAAATGATTCAAGAAAACTGTTTACCGCTTTAGGCTTTACTGAAATCGTCTTTAACTACTTAAACGAAAAAGACGAAGAAAAAGATAGACGCCAGAATCTTTAAAATTGACGCCAGAATCTTTGATATTGACGCCAGAATCTTCAAAATTGACGCCAGAATCAGAATCAAATTCTGGCGTCTCGTACACCTGGCGGCCGAGTTGCGAACCCCTCGATTTAAAGTTCCTTGTTTTATTTAATTTATTTCGCAAACGTTAAGGCTGCAGCTTATCCGTTTAATTAATCCAGTGACTAGTGAGTTAGACTAGATTTTATTTATTTTTAAATAAAAACTTGATTGGAAGTCAGTACTTGCTTTTTTGTATAGTTTTAGATACCCAATGAAAACTGTAAGGAAAAGCAAACTTGAAACTTCCAAACAAGTTAATTTGTGTAAAATAAAGGGAAATGAAAAACAAAAATAATTATTTATGATTTTAAAAAGTAGTGAGAGAGAGATCCAATGTTTATGTACACACATTTCTATATAAGTTTGACTCGTCCCAAATTTTTTGCTTTTGAAAAACCAACCACAATTCGACGACAAGAAAATGATGACAATTTTCTCCTTCTGTTTATTTTAAGTACCCCCACGTAAAAAAATCTCCTGCCTTTTTTCGACAGCCCACCTACAGTCCATCACACCGAAAAATAAAAGATACAAATATATGACGATTTCGTGTGCGATGAGTAGTGAATTTTGTGTGTTCCTCGTAGAATCCCCCCCAAAAAATCCAAAAGAAAACAAGTTGTTGTTGACATTGTGTGGTGTTAATAAATGAACGTTGCTGTCGTCCACATCGTCATTGTAATCAACTATTTGATCGGGAAATCTCGAATCCGCTTGTGGGAGAACAAAAATGGGAAAACAAGAAAAACAATGGACTCATGTAATACAAGGCAAAAATGTGTAAACACTATTTAAGTTCTTATTTATTTCGTCAACCTTTTCTGAAGTTCAACTTGATTCTTTTTAAGTGAAAACTTTAAAATGATAGAAGTGACAGATTGTAAATCGAATCATCATCTCTTTTACACCAAGATCAGGGATCCCTACTTGGGTTTTTGGTTTGTATGTATGTAAAGTTTATTTATATAGCGCACTTATCATGCAAGCATGCTACAAATGACGCTGAGGTACAGTCATCGGTTGGTGGAACAAAAAATTTAATTGGGAGAATGCGGTACGGAGGAGGTGAATCTTTAGTTTCGATTTGAAAGAGCTTAGGGTGGTCGAGCTAGTGATGGTGGGTGGGAGTGAATTGAGAAGTGTAGGACCAAGGAAAGAGAAGGATCTTTTGCCGTAGGTTGAAATACGGGCGCGGGGGACCAGGAGGGAGGTAGTGCCAGAGGACCTTAAGGATCGAGCTGGAGTGTGAGCGGAAAGAAGAGAAGAGAGATTGACGGGTGCGAGTGGGGGAGAGAGACGACAGCGGAAAGCGAGAGTTGTGGCTTTAAAATTGATGCGAAGCCTGACGGGTAGCCATTTTAGTTCCTTGAGGAGTGGAGTGGCGACGTCACGCTTGCGTCTGCGCAGAATGAGCAGGGCGGCAGCATTTTGGACCCTCTGCAGGCAAATGATGGTTTTGTCGGGTAGTCCGGTGTACAGGGATTGTTGCAATAGTCAAGGCGCGACATCACGAATGCGTGAACGAGAGTTTTTGTGGCTGAGAGGTCGAGGAAGCGACGAATGCGGGCGATGATCCTGATGTGGTAGAAGGCTGATTTTGCGGCACTTTTAACCTGGCTTGGCTTTGGTTGCCGGGGAAATTTCCAGAGAGCCAACTGTTAACGGGGTATCGGGGAGAAGGTTAAGATTGTTTTTAGGCGCATCTTGACAACTTGAGTTCGGCCACGGAGGTAGGGTTTCCAGCACAATGTGGCCAATTCGGATATTTTCTTTGATCTTCAATTACTTGACGTCTTAATTTTTCAAATAATGTTTCATCCCCGGGGGGAGGGTCCCTTTTGCGTGTTGGGTCGTGATTTGAAGGTCCTAAGGAAATACAACAATTTATGGTCAATAACGGAATAAATACAAAAAACAAATCCTGTACTTTACCGCCATTGCAACTGTTGTGATTTTTCGAAAGATTGCCTCCCGTGGCATCAAAATATTCTTCGCAACCTCTGCGGCATTTAGCTTTCTACCATACAATAATAGTAGTATTACATAGTACAAAAAATAGTAGAGAAAAATAATTAAACCACTTACTACTTTAGTCGATCCATGTTGAAATACCTCAACTGGTTGGTGAAATTTATTGCGTATCTTATAGTCGTTTTCGTACTTCTTTTTGGCTTTTTCTAAGTTGTTCATTTTCGTGTAATACGTGTAAATGCAGAGCGATGGGGGAGTACAGTGCCAAGTGTGCATGAATACTAGTGGGTTTTATACTGACATTAGTGCTGATGAAACTTTCCGTGGAAGCTTCATATCTCATATCGGAGCTGGATTGAACTGGATAGTAGACCGGTGTCCGATGATTGCGCGTTATAGTGGAGTAAAAATAGAAAATAACGAAAATAACTTTGAACGGATTTGAATAATTAATCGCTCAGCTTTACGAGGTAATGATACTATTTTGCGACGCCATCGCTTTTTTATTATAACAAAAGTTTTTAGGCGTGCTTAATTTTAATCGGAATTTGATACTTGGGACAGATTATCGATTTCCCTCATTTACATTTCAGGTAATTTAGTCTCTTCCTTAATTATGATTCAATCATGCGGGCTATTATAATAGAGATCAAAACTACCAGAAAATGTCAATAAGGTGTGTGGTAAATCGTCTCCGGCAGGCGGCAGTTCTCTTAGTTACGATGAAAATTTGTGTCATTAAGACCAGAATTCCCGGGTCTTTGTGGGTGGCGTTTTGTGATGTTCTCAACTCGCTGGAATTGACCAATATCTTTGATATTATAGAAACTACCGTAAATTTTCTAGTCCGTGACTTCACAAGAAATAAAGCTTTCAATATCAATTCAGGCCAAACTCGATGAATTCAATTTGAAATGAAACGTGTCATCAGATTCCGTCCATTTAGGTCATACGGCTGAAAATTTTTTCAATCAGCAGGCGAGAAATTTGAACAAGTTTTTCTTGTCGAGGACAAAAATCACAAAAGAAAGTCAATCCGATTGTTCACGGGGGAATTTTAGTTTTGACAGCTGTTGAAAAACGTGAACTGTATTGATGACACCATGGCGAACCCCAAATTAAGGACATGAGATAACTGAGCGATAGTTTCATAGTTTGACTGGCGAATGAAAGTAGTGAAATAACACTGGTCATCATTATTCTCTTTCTCTTGGTATTTTTACTTAAAGCAAAGAAATAAGACCGTTTTCAATATTTCTTAAGTTCAATTCCATGTACATTTCTATATTTTAGTGTGTTTTGTTTCGTGTGCGTTGGGTGTGAATTTTTTAACTCAAAGTCGATCAGTTTATTTGTTTAGATTTACGCGTTTACGAGTTCATTTTATTTGTGTAACACAGAAAATCAATTCCGGCCAGGCAAGGACATTTAATTTCTTTTCTAATTTTACTACGACACAAATAAGCTATTAGCTGTCTATTCTATCTACTATAAATTCTGAATCTGCTATTTTCTTCTGATTACTCTTTCCGCTCAAAATTCAAATGATTTCAACCTCTGACGCCATCTGGCGAGTGGATTTGTAACATCACAAATTTAATCGAACGTCGTCTGCTTCATTCTTTATCAGAAGAGAGAAGTACGTGGCAAAATGGCTGCATGTTTTTTTACCGTTGAAAACATTGACGTGTTCATTTCTACAGGTTTCAACAGGTTTCAGTAAAATAAGTTATCAGAATTCTTTTTATCTTTTGCTTCTCAATTAATTTTTCGGTTGGTCTCTAAAACATTGGCTCCATTTCATACTGTAAGAAGAATTGCTGGATGGTTTGAGACGCGGGAAAACCTCTACGTCTACGTGTTCAGTTCATGGCGGTTAAAATTTCCATATTATTTTACTTTCTCCCTTTGTTCAGTGCAGGGTGATTGTGATCAAGTAAAATGATTATGGTATTCTTTTAATAGATTTCTGTTTCTCAACGTCTTTAGAATTACTGAGTGGAAGACTGGGTGGAAGTTGGAATTACTGGTGAGACTTTAACCAATAATGGAAAGGAGAAATCTGAATGATACAGATGTTGGACAAGTTTGGAATTTGTCAGTTAAAGAAGTTGTGGTAATAGTTTACTCATCTCTAGAATTTCACATATTTAAGCTAGGAGAATCACGTTGGTTAGCCTTCACTTCCCTAGTTTATTACTTCTGCACAACATATCAGAATCACTGTTTCAGTAGCTCTTAGAGCTATTCTAGTACAAAATTGTTGTTTGATAATTTCTTTTTCACACAAATGTATTCCTTTGTTTCAGAAATTCCTCCCAAGGCTCTTACCAGCTCTTACCAAAATTTGTTATTCAAATAAGTCCATGTTTTCATTCACTGAACCAGATTACTGCAATTAAGATTAATTATAGTTTAAATGTAATCAGCCTTCACTTCACCAGTATTAAATCTTTTCAAAACTGGGAAAGAAGATTAAATTAGGATATCTTGTGCTTGTTAATTTAAAAACATCCATTCTTATTTCCTGAATATCTGTTTATCGTCAAATGGGATGTGTTTATAGATGCTTTTTACAACTAAATTTCTGCCTTATTATTCTCTTGTTTTCACTGGTTTTCAGGCTCACCTACTACAAGGATTGCTACCATTTGGAGATGGATCATTATTTTTCTCCATCTCTATTGGGGTCCATTGACCATTGGAGATGTTCTATTCAGTGTGGAACATCGTAAGGAACCACAGTTCAATTTAGGTCAGGTTTTCTATTCTCATTCATTCAATAGTTAAACTAATTTTATTTAAGATTAATTGAAGTTTTTTTTAAGAAAACGTAAAATTTTTTTAAAGTCAGAATTGTTATTAGATTTTGTGAATTGTTAAGTAATCTTAGGATAGTTTTTGATTGATTGATCAATTCGATTCACATATAAATTTGATGTTGTTGGAACAAAGGGTGTCGAACCAATATCCAGGGGAAGCGAAGGAAATGTCCATGCAATATCTAGGCAATATCTCGTTGAAATCGGGTTAATTGAATACCAGTTTTTGTAAATCAGTTTTGTTCACGGGATCAGTTTTGTTCATGGGAGCTCACTCCCATCGAGCCTTTCTTTCTTTGACAATATCGTCCCGTGGTCCAGTAAATATCTTTACTTATTCCTGCATTTCCGTGAACATTAAATTAAATTTGTTATTTCGGTTGTGTAAGAAAAAATCTATGGTTCAATATCTCACCTGCTGGAGTGTTTGTATGGTGATTGTAGATCAAATTATTTTCGTGTGCGGTTTCCATCTTGAGCAGATTCATTCCTCCTCCTCGACAGAAACTATCCGCTCCTGTCCAGTTTCTCACCTATTAAATAATATTCCACAAACATTAGATTTTTGAATTTTCCCTTATTTTTATCCGCTGTTGTCCTTCACTTACGATTTTGGGAAAACAATAGCATTTGCCATTCGTCAGAGTCCAGCAGGGCACGCCTGTGTTTCCTTGGAGATAGTTGGGGCAGTTGACTAATAGGAAAAACCAAATTTATCACTTGGGTATGGGAAAACTGTTTCGATTTCTTATCCTATCCTACGCGGAGTGGGTGATGTCTGAGTGATGATTGTTGATTCACTCGTCAACGCTTGGGAAACTGTTGTCGACTTTAGAGTAGTGGACGTAGTTGGGATTGACGAAGCTTCTATTGTTGTTGGTTGAGTTGGAACCTTTGTTACTTGCTATCGAAGTGATGTTGCCTCTCCGTTGGAGCTTCTTCTGTTGCTGCCGCATTAGGGAGTACTAAAATGATTACATCATTTCTTCACATGTTCTCTTTTTCGGCAATCTTTTTCACTTTTTATTTTTGTAAATCTAGCAATTATTTTGGGTTTTTCATTTTTCTTGCCTTTAATTTTTAAGATAACGGTACGAATTCTGATCAATAAGGGCATAATTTTAGTGGGAAGATAACAGCGAAAAGGTTTTTTAAAAATTCTATCCCTGAAACACGCTGTACGTAGAAATGGACGGGCGCTGATTTGACGTCGGTGTATCCGATCCATTTCTGGAAATCTTTTGAAGAAATGAAATAGTTAATTAATTTTTGAATTAATTAAAATCGATAAAATCATTTACCCGCATCACTGGGGAGTTTGGAGAAATCGCAGAAAACGGATTCCATCATGGCCGATCCTACGACAGAATAAAATCCATTTAGGGAGTGCCTAATCATTTTGAGATCACTGCATGAGGATGGCAGTCCGTTTACGGACACTGCTGATTGATAGTTGCTTATTGAAAATGGTTGGCTGCAGTGCGTTCGTTTTTCTCTCGTAATAGGTCGGATAAAAGTGACTCTTGTTGTGCCACTTTGGTCTCCAAATTTGTCACTATTTTCTGCATTTGAACGTCTTTGAATTCTAACTCGTTCAATTTGTTCTGCATTCGAAAGTCTATAGCCTATAAATTCTTTACGATTTCTTTCATTTGAATCTATAAGTAAATTAGAATTAAACATTAAGTTCTGAAGGATTATGAAAGCCTCTTAGTACTATTTTTATATTTCTTAATTTTCAAGCCAACAAATTTTGTTTTTTCTTACAGTGATTCTCAGCAACAGCATAAGTAATTCAACTCACCGGTGGCACATTTTTGGTCTGATACATTTGAAATCATAATTATTTTTAATTTTATACTCTTCTCATATTTTTCTAACGATTCCACAGGTTGCTGCACATGTCTGTTCTCTGAAGTCTGTCAGTCAATGACGAGGAAATGTTTGAACTAGTGTTCTGTCAACAAGACTTACAGCATACTTTCATGGACTGTCTATATATTGATAGCTCTGTTAAAAATAATGTGTTCAAAGAGATGATGTAGGTATTGCAATGGCGCTTTCATCAAACCCCCAAAAGTTCAGGTAACAGAACTATTCTTGTTTTTATTGATTTCATTTCCAATTTGATTTCTTACTTCTCCGACAGAGACACTATTCCACCACGAGTACCTGGACACTGACGTCTCGATCGAGAGATCTGCATCAAACAAATTTCTTACACTTGTTCGTACGGGTATTATACTGTATGTTTGGATTTCAATCTTCTCGTAATAAATTCGCCTTAATGTTGCAGTGAAGAAAACGCTTCGTCTGTTCACCTTGTGAACAGCACATCACAAAATGGAGCAAATTTTTCACACCATCACACAGCATATTTCGATTCGACACCAAACTTAAATTGAAAAGTTACATTTTAAACTTGATATCTTAATTCGTTTTCTTACAGACTAAAATGTTTTCGCGAAGAATAAGTTACACGCACATCAGGGTCTTTTTTCACGACTCTGGAGGATATTCTTCATTTGCTAGCTGCTGTAGACGAAGCATACGATACGAAAACACGACAACCTGGTCGTTCCTCTGACGGATATCGCACGGAATCTGAAATAACTCTGTGCTGGTAAGTGTGGTAGAGATTTATATGAGGAATTAATTTTGTAAAATACTCCATTCATGTCATTAAGTTAGAAGAGGATCAGATTAGCTCACTGGCTGTTATTAGAATCTGTTATTTTTCTCACTTTTCAAAGCTATTTCTTTTGCTTTCTTTGGTCCTTACCTTAAGAATAAGTCGTGACATCATTAGAATTATTATTTTTGGTTGTTGCTCGCGGCGTAAATCGTTAATTTCTACTTAACACTTTTATTCATCAAATTTTTCTTGAAAAGTATGTTTACTGTGAGTTCCAGAAGTGTTACGTATTTCTAGAAGTAAAGTTGTTTTAATATATTGAGCAGAATTTATTACGTCAAGGAATTCCGTAATATTTACTAAAGGCATTGAACCATTGAAACTCTTGTCCAAGAAAAAATGCAAAAAAACGACGACCATATCACTCCACCGTCCGTTATTCAAAATAATACTTCCGGTCGGAATAGTTTTCGAATTAGTTTAGGCATCGTCTGTACATTCACCGACGCGTATGGATGTGTGTTTACACCACTGCTAATTGCAACCATACAGCTGTTGAGAATAAGCCTTACATTGGATATCTTCGTACTCTTCTATAAGATGAATGACCGAGTAATAGCTGCCAACGTTGCTGGACGAGAGAATTGTACACACGTCCAGTTTTTAAGTGTAGGGATTTTCCTGAAATAAAGAGTTGTTACACTAGGTCTTCATTCAGTAGAAAAGAGACATCAAAATAGACAAGTGTAAGTATGCGCATGACCTACAAAGTTAAGCCAACAGGTGCATCATTGACAAAATGTTAACTGGATTGCATGTTAATATACCGAGACGGTATATAAATAGCGACGGTAGAGACTAAAGTGAGTCACAGAAAAAGCAAAGTCAGCAAACTGAGCGCACTAATTGTTCAACATGCTCTTTCAAAATGTTTTAACTCGATTGGCTTTCATTGCAACTACATTGGCGGTTGTTTTGATGTTCTGCAGGTCTGTGGAAGGTTTTGCGTCGACTGCTTTCGTCACCAGCGTTACTACAATAACTGTAACGTCTACAAGTCAAGTAAGTAAAACTGACTAAACGTTAATTAAATTCCCTTAATTTAACATTGATGTCAAATTCTATCGCAGAGTCTTTGTGGAAAATTAGTCAACGTCACCGGCGCTTGCCGTCGCCGACGCAATTTCGAATTTGAAAGGCCCGAAATTCAGACATGTGACGACGATTTTGACGATACCATCGACTTGGCCCTCAGGGGTGTGTATTTCCGTAAACAATTCGCTCCTACAAAGACACTCGGGTAAGTGTTGACAAGTTCATTCATTTCAATTGGATCGAATTAAAATGATACGAAATTTAGGATGGAAGTGACACCGTTGGTTGTGATGCCTCCTCATTCCATTCCATCCGGACGTAATCCATCGGTCGTCAGTCGTCAGTCATCACCCATTTGGACTTCATTCTCCTTATCCCATGTATTCGTTTGACAGCCGGAGTAAGAGCCTGTACATTCATCCGAGTCTCTTTCACCACCAAGACGAAGCGAAACTTCAACAGCAACAACTTCTACAACAGCAGCGCATCTTTTTCTCCGCTCTTTCGCTCGCCAGCTTGTTCAACAAGGCCACTGTTACCTACACTACATTTAGAACTGGTAAATCTTATTGAAATGACTAAATTATGATTTTCAATGCTTTAACGACTCTTCATTCCACAGAAACGAAAACCGAGGTGAAATCTGGAACTGGAAGTTTTATCGTTGTGGGTTGCACGCCAAGTCCCTTCCCTTTCAGCATTTGTAACGCTAAAGCTCCCCTACCGATAACTATTACTCCAGTAGGATAGATAAGCCAACATGCGATAAACTGTGAATTATCAAAATGTCTAAGTTATTTTATTAAATTTGCTTGCTGCTTTTAAATTATTTATTAGAGTTGTTTAATCTGAATACCTTATGATGCTGTCTTGTTTATTATTCCAAATAAAAATCAATAAAATAAGGACTAAAACTAAGAAAAAAACTGGAAACTTATGCTACTGCTGGGCGGATGTTTGGTTATCCACTCAGTACCAATTGGCCGGTCTTAAGGAACAACTAGAATTGGAACGGAGACAGAGGCAGCAAGCGCTCCAGCACGTGGAGCAATTCAATCGGCTCAACTGGAAACGAGTGGAAGAAACAGAATTGCTGGACATGACGGAAGGATCTTATCGAGAGTGCCAAAAATTGACACCCAATCCGCACTTTTACGCTTTGTATCCGTACCGTCCGGAATTGGAACTAGCGGATAACAAATCCATCAGGTACAAAGTGGCCACCAACCTGGACGCCAAGGAACATTTCAAGTTCTACTCGAAATGGAGGCAGAGTTTGCTGCAGGAAGAAGATCAAGGGGATCATGTGCAGGAGCAACCGGATTCCCATCAACAAGTCCAGCAGCCATTGGTGGAGAGCAGCACCGGTGACGAGTTAGTGGTGGCCGAGACGATCTTGTCTACTCCACAGCTGCGGGATCTGCCGCAATTGCTGCGGCCCATCAAACGAGACGTGAATCAGATGATGGCCGATATCGACGAAGAAGTGGAATTGATTGGATCCAGTCCGGCTGCGGATGAGCCTTTGACATCGACTCAGCCGACAGCCCAACAGTTGTGTTTCTCGCAGTTTAATAAATGGGATCCAATGAATGTGATCCTCACCGGATCAACTGACGGTGTCGTTCAAATGTGGTCTCTTGACTACGTCCAAGTACAAAAATCGATCAAATATTTTGTCTTTTGATTTTAAATTTGTTGTTTGAATGTTGCAGGTTCCTGATGAGGAAACACCCGCACAAGTGAGGATCGAAGAAATTCCTGAGGCTCCAAAACTCGTCGAAGAATCGGTAGATGATTCTCCTGATGATGCTGAACTACCCGGAGAAATTCTGGAGAGATAGACATCCATCGGCAGTTTGCCCAGTTGTGGGGACAGCAGCGAAGGACACGAAGGACCCGACAGCAGTAAAATGATTCAGACGTCTGGTTTGTTGTCTAAAAGTTAAAAAAGAAACGCAATTTTTGAATAGAGCTCTTCATCGACGACATCTGGTAGAGAAACTCTGAACTACATCATGTATTCTTTCTTCGTCTGCTTCATTATCGCGTGGTTTTCGTCGAAGATGGGCGGTTTTCTGGAACGTTAATCTTCTGAATTGATTTCTTGAGTATCTTTTTTATTACCTTTCAAGTTTCAACATCGACCATTACTTCTTTCTCCCTGCTATTCTGCATAGAATTTCCAATTAGTGTTTTCAGAAGATTGTTGTCAATTTCTAAGTGTTGACTGTCTTAACTGGTAATCGACACTTTGCAATTTTATGTTCGTAAACTGATATTTGATACAGCACTCTTGCTTTTAGAAATGATGAAAGTTGCCTTTCTGCTCAAAATTGTCTTTAATCTGAAAGATAAAACTTCTTCCATTAGATATTAGTAGACTTTGTTGTATGCATTCTCAGTATCATCTAGGTCCATTGTGTTACGTGATGACTTTCCTCTTTGAGCTGCCAATATTTATGTTTTATTTGACTTGTAGTATTCCTGACTGGAGGATGGAGGAGAAATCGTGGCAACAGTTGGTGTCATGCTGTGGACCTCGAAATACTAGAAGAGGGAAAAAATAAATAGCCATTTCTAACTTTCATTTTGTTGCTGAGTGTTTAATTGACTGTCACTACTTTGAATCTAGAGGAAATAAGATCTCTTATGTTATGAAAAGTTCGTTTTTATTATGCAAAGTATATCATGTGAAAAATAATATAAGAAAATATACAGATTAGAAAGAATTGTGATTTATTTGTCCCACCTCCACCCACAATTCCTCCACTATTTGACATACATACAATCATACACAGCATACATACACTTATAGTTAACCCGTTGGCTGCCACGCCATACAACCCATAGGTTGCTTTTCTACTTTCTACTCGCCGTGTCTGAAGGATCCACGACCAAAGAGGGACTTGCCATTGCTGACAAGTCCGGGCTGACACGGTGATGGGAGAAGCTGAGTGCACGCATCTAGAATCCATCACGCGAGTCGAACAAGGGGGAAGTCCCTATGGTGCACTGTGGTGCAAAGACCTAACGGCGCCTTTCGGCGTATTCTGTAAATAGGCAAGTGCAACTGTTCAATCTCATGGCATATAGACCACAAGACCAAACAGAAGCGGGCCCCTAAGAAGCTAACATGGGGGAACAAAGGCGTGGCAGCCAACGGGTAAACTAACAAAAAGCATAAATACCACAGCAACAACAGATGACACCAAGATGTGATGATGATCAACGATGAAAAAGTTGTAGGGCGCCACAGCATTCAGTCTACACCAATCCTTTAACTAAATTAATAAATAAAATAATCATTAGAACTGCAAATGACATGAACTCAATTCTAGTTTCCAAAAAACTTACATTTGATAGATTTTGGTGCAGAATTGCAGATCCTCAGCCTCCTTGGGAATTATCAGCTGACTGTCGAGTCTTCTCTAATGAATAAGCCACAAATAGCATTAATCAACATTGACAGAAATATACAAAATTCACACTACCTCCATCCACTCTAGGTGGTCTTTTTTTGATGCACCAAAAGTTCTAGTTGTGATGCACGGGTATAGAATCCAAGAGGAAACATAGATCCATGGTAGAAATTTCACGCCTTGCTTCAGACTTCCGTAAAGTTTGAGATTTGAAGTTCCTGTCACAGACGTACATGAACCTGTAAAATGAGTAACAAACACAACATGGTTAAACTTGTAATCATATCTGCCACAAAAGAGAATCCCATGTTGAGAATCCAAAAAATATGCTTACCAATGGAGTGCATGTAATCCTACGGTAACAAAGTTGTATTTTTGAAGTAGAAGGGGGGAAATTGAACCGGAAACCAGGAATATTGAGCTGCATAACTGATTAAGCAGTCGATTCAATGTATGCTGATTCTGTCAGACCTGAAATTGACAACACGTATTCAATACACACATTTTTTGGATTTCATGTAAAATTTGGATACACATGTTAACTCTAATTATCTAGTAACGCTCTTGGTGAACTTACTTACGAAATTAGGGTTGAATTTATCCAGAATATAACAAATAAATTGAAAAGAAAACACAGAGGAAGAAAGACATTTTCCAAAGACAAGGACAACAACAGCGAAGGACATCTAGCGTCAGTCATTAGACACTCATGCTTAAGTCTGGATTGCCAATCCAGCAACAACTTTAGATACGAATAAATCTTAACTAACATACTTCTTCTTTACTTAAAATATGCTTTAATTGATGGAAACTTTGTGGAGAACAAAGCTCACTTTTTACTTTTAGGAAATTCAAAAACTCAATTTTGGCCGGAAGTACACCGGAAATAGACCGATAACTCCTCAACTATTGGGCTGAGATAAAAAAAACTTACAGATTCGGGTTCCCCATAAAATTTCAGGTAGGGCAGATGTATTTTAAACGAAATCCATGACATGGTCCAAAAAAAATTTCTCTGAACTATACGTCGATTTTCGACGATTTTCAAGTTTTTTGGATGGAAACGTGAGCTATACCCTATATTACACGAGGATCACGAAAATCAGGTTCTTTTTTTAGTCAGCTCAATGGTTACTTAGTTACACGCACTTTTAGAAACCGGAAGTACAGAACGGTGCAGTTTTTTTCAAATCTGAAAAGTGAGCTTTGTTTTCTAACTAGTAAGCATCAATAATAATATAAAATTTACTTGAAAACTTTAGCCTGAAGTTATCCTGGATGTGATTTAAAGTATTTAGCTCACTTTTGTGCATTCTACACTACAGATCGAAGTCGCGTATGTGAATGTAAAACACGAAATCTTCGTTAAGAAATTATATCACTAATTTTCCAATCAATATACTGTCAAACTGAGTGACGAACGACGTTTAAATCACATAATTCACAACACCAGCAACTGACACATTTGGTTGCCATAACAAACAGCAGACGAATGCTTGCGACACTTGTCGTCTGCTGGATTGATTTTTCCTTCTTTGACACAAGACACATTGACTTCTCTGTAATTTTGTGCAAATTATCTTGTAATTCGACTGAAATTCAGTAGACTATATTAACTGGATAAGGTAATTGAATTTATATTTTTATAGCTTGTATTTTTATTCCAAAAACTTAACTTGTACGTCTGTTTCAGGTATTCCCATCTTGAGCGTGAAGTATCACATTTTTCGACGTTTTCCGAAATCTTTGCCCTTTGAAAACTGCACAGAAAGACTAGTGAGATTGCCATGTAGGTTTAGTAAATCAGTTTGTTTTAGTTGACTAGTTTTCCTTAAGTTGCAACTGACAAACAAACTAGCTAACATGGAGCATTCTTCCTTGCTTATATTTAAACTTGGCACTGAACCAGACCCTCTTTCAATTAAATTTTATTGAGTTTTGTTTAAAGAAATTGTTTTTGTCAAGTTAAACATTTGTATTCAATTAATGGATTTTCATATTCATATATCTGTTATATTTTACAAAATGACAAAAGCCTTTTAATAAAATTGAAATTACACAATGCAATATACTTAAGTGCATCAAGCACTTCACTATTGCAGGATAAAAACCAAAAATAGTTACTTCTCGTTCAAAATCAGGGACGTCGTTGGTCCCTTTGGAAACGATAGACAAACTGGATGAATCTAGTGGCAGAATCCATTTTACCATCTGAATGATGATTGGCTTGACTCGGAGAATAGAGAAATGAATCTTGGAGCTTTCTGTACAATATCTAGAAAAATAGTTGTTTTCCTTTGGATCTGTATTACGAATAAAGAAAGAAACATCATGCAAAAAAAGGGAAAAATATTCTGATATGATTAACAAGATTACTCTGTGCTTCGATAAGAAATGAAATGTTCTGAAATCTAAAAATGAATGATAATAACCCTATAGAACCGTATAGAAGAAAACAGAAATATGTAAAATGTTTTAAAGCTAAAAAACTAAGCAAAAGAAGTTACTCTTAAAGCAAATTTTGGGGTATGATCTAAAAAGGGTTGCATAATACTAATCACTTACATCTTGTTAACCTTGTGTCTTCAGATAATACACTGAACTGACTTTCTTCAATTCAGATGTCCATACCGGTCCATACGTAGACGTCCATACGAAATAATCACAGGCTGAATGATACATCTTGAAGATGTCGAAACAGAATTTCACTTATTTAGAAGGATTGAGATTATACAACCACTATGTAAATTACGATATAAACTTAACAAACCGTAGTATCCATATTTTAAATGCGACTGATTTTCAGTTTACCAAAACCTCCAAACAGCTGTCAAATGACATTAGGCGCCCCTGGTGGCTAAGATAGAAGTACACAGAAAATACATAACTCATCTACTAGATGGCTCTCATAAAGGTGAAGCGGTACTTTTAAAAAAGTGAATGCTAGATTTCCACTTTGCACCAGTGAACGACTGTAGATGACAAGTAATAACAATACACATTTTTTTATGGCAAAAAATTTGACGAGCCACAAGAGTTCCATTCTTGACAGAATCGAATGAAGGATTGAGTTGACAAAAAACCTTAAATTTAGATGCTATGAAAATTTGAAGCATAGTAGGCTGTCAACAAAAATGTCAAGATAGTCCGGCTTCATTAGAAAGTAAACAGGAAGTCATTTCATAAAAGTTGTAATGATAAACACAAAGCCTCTGATTTGAAATAAGTAAATAAATTAAATAATTCCTTATCTGAAATTCTGCAGTTCATGAAAAAAATACGATTAAAAGGAACAGCCTACCTC
The DNA here is from genome assembly GCA_030770115.1 of Daphnia galeata. Classification (NCBI taxonomy): domain Eukaryota; kingdom Metazoa; phylum Arthropoda; class Branchiopoda; order Diplostraca; family Daphniidae; genus Daphnia; species Daphnia galeata. Next base: position 12,450,882 of record CM061118.1, read on the forward strand.
GGCCCGACGAAGATGAGGTCCAAGATGTGGTTCTCAGAAATAATTTCTCCTTTTTTCTTAATTAGATGACTTACTATTGCACCCTAACAATATGAAGGAAATGCGGAAATCGAACGTTGAACTTTATCGTTTGTCTCCTCCAAATTTCCAACTGATGATGGATAGTAAAAACAAAAGTGAGACAAATTTTCTAGATTAGACACTTTTAATGCCTAACGCACTATAACGAACACAGAATATTTGTAAGCAAATACTTCCAGTATCATTTTAAAAAAGGTATAATAATTTACGTTTAAATATCCGGAAATATTTAACAGGAATAGAAATCTCTTTAAGAATAGAAAAACAAAATGGAATGGACTTCACATCAATGTAAATAAGGGGAAATTTTGTTTAACATAGAAATATTTTTAAAAACGCTATGTTCCTAGCGCTAGCGGTTAAAAGGATAAATGAACTTTCCAATAAAAGTTTCTTTTTGATGGCTATTACTCAAATAAAGTACTAAAAAATTGGAATTAAACTGATGACTGTCAACGTGGGATAAGGAATTTTGTTTAAAAAACTAGCGTTAGAAGTGTACGCTGTTTCTAGCGATTTGAGGTGATAACGATGTCCGCATATGGTGTTTGTTGGTTCATGTGGATTCTGCGATCGTTTGTCAAACCTAAAACACATCCGAAATCTATTAATTTTACATCAAGAAACATGAAACCTATTCAGAATTACCCAAGAGATTTTGAAAGATCTTAGAAGCTTCCACTTTGCTATACTTCTTGGGAGGAACTAACTTCCGGAAAGTCAAACTTGGCATGTCCATGGTCTTAGAATAAAATTTAATTAAAACTATAAATTCATATCACTATACATCGAAAATATAAAAAGTTACCATTTCCTCAATCGTGTTCAATAAATCCTGTGATTCAGGAACAATCACTTGTGGATATGAGCACTCCCGCTCAGATGAAGTTGAAACGTGTGCAACGGAAACTATTCAAATTAAAAAGGGGTAGACGAAAACAATTACGACTAATTACTTTAAGGTGTTTATGGAGGAAAATATGTAAAAAAATAAATAAATTGTTTAAAGAAATACAATTTTAAGCAACTAACCTTTTTCTTTATTTGGTAATCGGGAGAGGTTACTACTATCTGTGGGGACTCCGATTTGAGACTTTGGTGATAGTTCAGCATTGACCTCAACTATACTGGGCAAGATGTTAATGTTATTCAGTTTGTTGATATGCGGAGAAAGGCGGGATGATTTCTCAGCACCAGGAATACTGCTACAATTATCAGCACAAACCAGAAAGACCTCACGAGAAATTGGATCTCTTTGTTGCTCCAAGCTATCTTGAAGAGTTCCAACAATGTTTCCGAAAGCGCTTGCAGTTGGAACTGCTAGAGAGACGCTACGTTGATGTTCGTTGTTACAAAATTGGTCGCAGCCAAGGTATTGGACGGCGACGGAATTGGAGCAAAAGTATGGGACTCGATCAAGGAATCCGAATGAATAGTTTGATACTTCAAATTGTCCCTTGCATCCTATTAACAATAAAAGTGAGGAGACGCACAAGAAAATCTTTAATAGAGTGGAAACATTGAAACCTCGACAATGTCGAAGGTGGAGAAATCTGTCAAATAGTTTGAGAAACTTCCGATATGTAATGTCAACCCGACAATTTTACCGGCTTATAAGTAATGGGTTATTATGATGGGACTGGCAGGCAATGGGTTGAATAACCTCAATTGGAAATGTCAAAATTGAAATGAATAATAACCTGAATTGGAAATACAATCTGAATGAAAAACATTCGGGAAGCGTTACCTGAGAACCGAGAAGGTCTGGCAAAAATGAGGTGCTTGGTTTGATCGACCGAAATCGGATGTTATGGCTACATTGGAAGGGCCACCGACTATAAGTATTATATATTTCGGTTTGTGGCCGGGTAGCCCAGTTTGACGTCGATATAGTCGCACCCACGGTATGGTAGTCCACATCTTCTGACGACTCTGCAATGCACCTGGGGACTAAAATTGTGAAAATTGAAATCATCAGATCTATTTAAAAGATGCTCAGAAGAATTTAACATGAAAAATTAGGAAAACGTCAGACTCGAAATGATTGAGGACGACACTGACCGGCTGTTATGGACGGCACACTCTGTTTCTTCGTGCTGTCAACTGTCTTGTTGTTTGTGTTTCCACTTGAACTTGATGGGGCCAGCAATAAAATAAGACGTCAACGTATCAGGGCGGATTATGAAAAATCCCCTGATGGGTCGCAGCATGACGTCATCTCCTCGAAACGGTATACGGGCCATTGAATGGGTCGTGTCAATTGACGGGCGTTGTCGACGAACAAGTTCAGCTGGGTCAGGATCGAGACGCATCGAGAGTCCACACGTTTTCCATCAGAGGAAATGCAAGTTGAGACGCAGTTAATACGTAACCGTTTCTCACCTTGACTCGCACAGCGTCTTCCAATGGTCCACTCAATTCACGTACTATTCTGGAGGGAAGGAAAGGGAAAGATAAATTTGGCGTTCAGCAACAAGCAATGAGAAAATAAATTATAAAAAATTATCCATCATATATACACAATTACTGACGTTCGTCACTTTTGATTTTCTTCTCGAGTTTTTCCATTTCCTTAATAAAGGGTCGCAGCTGATGAAAAAGAAATCACGGAATGGCTGAACATCACTGATCAACACCTGAAGGCGTAATGAAGTCACGGAGCTGCACGAAGTTCCAAAACTTGTTCAAACAAGGGAAAACAAGAGCGATTTCGATTTTAACACTACTTCACAGCACACGTTAAAACACAATTCACTGGTCAATCATCTCGTTTAATGGAGAAGATTTTGAACAATGATGCAACAACCGGGTTCGAAGTTTGGTTAGGTTGGTTTTCTCCTATAGTTCAAAGATAACGGAAAAGGATTGATGATTTAATTAATACATGGAAAAACCGAGCGATACAACATTACCTCAGCCACTTGAAGAATAAAAGAAGTAGTGCTGGATATGAAGATAGAAGGGACAACGCTTCATTATTATTGCTGTGTGACCATAAAAATCGAAATTGAGAAGCCATTTGACGCCACCCTCTCCGGAATACCAAACATCTGAGCTGGTGATTCTAAATAATTCTGTTTAACGTCGTTAGTTTACTAAATACGCCATATAATTAACTATACCAAATCGAAATGAAAGGAAGCCACAGACGCGACCATTGACGAAAGTACGAAGAGTTGATTGCGGTAGAGTTTTCAAGTAACACTATTATCCATCGTCGGAGTAACGAAAATGAGAGCATTTGGGGTTGGCAATGCAAAGGATGACGCAACAACTCGTCTCGTCTCCCGTTTGGAATGGTTTGAACCAAATCAACCGCTACCTGGACATGTTGAAGAACAAGGACGAGTCGATCAACAGTGTGGCCACCGGAATCGAGTCCCTGATGGATTATCACCAGCTTCATCGACCGGAAGTAGAGGAAGACTTTGTCGACGCCATTTTCACCAGGGCCTTGAAAGACGCTACCGTTTCTCATCTTTACGCCAAACTGTTGAAACGTATGAGGAGCAGCGACCGTAAAGGTTGACACAAAACATCGTCCGTCTCTTGTTCCAATTGTCCGTTGAAGAATTCAACCGGCCGATCCTAGGCGACGAAAATGGTGAGACGAGACGCCAAAAATTCAACAACGCCAAACTGATGGCCGCCGTTTTCAAAAGAGAAATACCCGGAGTGCCGGACGATTGGATCACAAACTGCGCCGACACTTTGTCTCATCATCTCGACACGGAAAAGTCACTGACCAATCGGTTGAACAACTATGCCTCTTCCTGACGACGATCCTCATCGCTGAACCCGGAGAAAATTGCGATCCAATCCTCCCGTCACGACAGAGACAATTGTTGACCTGCTTTGAGGCTCTTCAGCGAGCGGCCACTCCGCCAAAAGTCGTGAAAACAACCCGGACGTTGAAACCCACCAGCAGTGAGAGCGACACGGAAGATCCTGATTCTCATCAGTCAGAGACTGGCACAGAGTCGGACACGGAAGAGTACGAGTCGGGTACGGATTCTGAGACCGAGCCGGAATTCGCTGCTGACGGCCGGATATGAATCAGAATAAGGAACCCGATCCCGTAAGTAAATGAAATGGATATATGAACTGGATCTTATAAGTTGAGAAACATTTTGGATCGTCTGTGTCTATCAGCGTCAGTGGCTGTCAATTTGGATATTTTCGTGGCAGTTGGTGAATTGGAACTGCATTCGTGTATCACCACTTGGCTGGGCGTCACCGTCAACACGGGCTCGTTATCATTGACATCGAGAACGTTGATTTTGATCTAGAAATTTAAAAAATTTAATTTCATCGCTTTTAAAAACAAAGTAAATTGAAACGTACTGATGTGATAAATGACCGCGTAGGAGTTCCGCTGTCCGTCGCCGTTACGACGCATTCAATCAAGTCACTTTCTTCTCGATCGATGAGTTCCGTCGTGCTCAACTGCCCGTTTTTATCGATGGCCACATTGTCACACCCACTGAGCGCAATAAACGTCAACATTATCCACTTTAACTTCATAAGTTTTAAAAATGCCTAGATAATACTTGATTGAATAGGTGATGATATTGTTGGTATCGATGTCGCTGGCCCGCACTGATCCGAAAACAGTTCCGATAACCGTCGCGTTACCTTCAACGATATTTACCTTCAACGATAGGGAAACTTTGATTCAAATCATTGAAAACGGGATTGTTATCGTTCACGTCCGAGATAACCACGACGATATAAACTGTGCAGAAATTATAAGGATAGATTATTAAAAATAATAACAGAACATGACTACACTTACGCTCGTCTTGATTGACATTAGCAACCGTGTTGTTGTCCGTGACTGTCAGGCAAAGTTCAACCGAATCAAATGTTTCACGATCGACTGGCGTAGGGGGCGTATTCTGGCAGTCGCTGCAGTTCCCCCCCGGTGGCAGTGATGAATCGCCCACTGTGACACTTGCCGTCACTGTAGTAATGACTTTCGATAATGTTTTACTCCAGGATCGGCTCACTAATTTCACCACAAACGATTTCTTCCATTCGGCATCGGGATCACTATGATGGAAACACGATTTTTGTAGAATTTCGAATTGTCCCAATTGATGGAAAACGTTAAATTAGGGTTGTCATCTTTATCGGTAGCCGAAACTTGAGTCAATTCAGTCCCTGTAATAGCGTCTTCTTTCAAGGAGAACCTGTCTGCACTTGGCTAATATTCAAACGAGTCAATCAATCAGCAATTAAAAGTTCAGCAAGTTCACAGTTTTGTCATCTTTGTCAAAGCTTCATCTCCGTTTTTATTCTACGTTTGACTAGCGAGTTGCAACGATCCTGAAATCCTCACCGGAAGTGATCCTGCAAGGATTAAGAGTTTGGTAAGGATCAAATAAATATTAGAAGGAAAATCGTTTAAATATTTGTTTTATCCTCAGTAATTGGCCGATCCACACTGTTTTTTAAAGCTGGATTAAAAATTAGAGAAGCCAATATCACAACTCTAGGACAGGTAAAGTTTAAACAAATTTTATGGTAGATAAAATATTTAAACGAATTTCTGTATAGCTTTTCAAAATTCTTTGCGCGAATTATTCAGAGGACAAAGGATCGGTTTGTTACACTTGATTTGATCCCATTTCTTATAAATAGTAACACATTTTAGATCAAGGTTACAATTTACAAGTCACTTGCTTCCATGCTGCCCTAATGGCAATCTATTTTTGTTCTCGCCCACGATTTGGACTTATTACCGAGCTTATTACGTCCCTTTTAAATTATTTGATGTTGTCTCGTGTTTCATCGTCTACTAATCCTTTTTGGTAACAAACCGTTATTTCCATTTTAAATTATTTATGTCGATAAATAACTTACAAATCGTTTAACATCAGAAATATTACTGTGCAGCTGATTTGGAATTAGAATCAAATGAATTAATTGAATTAAGGGAAACTATTTACCTAACGGATTGATGTCTGTTAAAAGTAGAGCCGTGATTATGTCAAGTCCATTGGATTCGTGAGTGGCGATGCAGTTCTGGTTTTCGTGACAAGGCCCTTGACAATATTCAGTTAATGTTTCCAGGGTTTGGTTGATGAGGGCGACGTTGTGCTCATTAATGTAGAGACCGAGAAGACCCAATTCGCCCGTCGTCGATCCGCAAATGCAGTCAAGGAACATGAGTGTCTCGGAGACCAAATTGTAGCTGTTTTTGTTGGACTGGGCACGCAAAAAGTTTTGCAAGTCTCGATTGTGATTTTCACACAGCAACTGCAGAAAGCGGAAGACGGGCAACATCACGAGAACCTTGGCTGATAGTTTAGACTCCATGTCTGAAACCGTAACCGTAGTTAACTAAAGAGGAAAGTTATTTTAGAAATTATTCAATCAAATTATGTGAGAAGGTTTTGTACCGATTTGGGTTGTTGTTGTCTCACCAAATCTTCCAGTGTTGAATTGACAGAACTCAACGTTGTTGTAGTCGGATCATCCAACCTGGAGCTGTTCCATGGATCATTGTAATTGTCCAAACGTTCCCCTACAGCGACGTTACCGTTCGAGGCTCTTCCGGGCATTATACGTTGATGTTTCATCTTCATTTCGTAGGGGTAATTTTCTTTGATTTCATGATGAGAGTCATGAAGTTTGTTGTTGCCAGCCGAGGCCATTTCGGTGGTGTTGACCGACATGGTGGACCGGATTTCAGCTTGCGACTCTCTCACTTTGTCGTGAAACACCTTGAAAAAGATGGCGCTCGTTTCGGCCGACTGCAACTTTGTGTAGAGACTCCGCTGGATGACCGGATTGCCGCCTTCCAATAGAGCGATACCCAACTGAACAGCTTCCATGAAGACGTTGGTAGATAAAGACGATTTCATGACCAATTCGGCTACTAAATCAGAGGCGCCTTCTCGATCCAGGTAGACTTGCACTTCATGCAAACTCATTTCACCTCGCGATAGGAGACGTCCTCCAGGGTCTTGGGTTGTCAGCGTTGATTGCCCTACTGTTCCAATGCCTCCAACAATACCACTAGATAAATGCGAATGTGTTCCGGTGGTAGAGATTCCGCTTCCGCCAGAGCTCAGCTTTTTTCGAACTTAGACAGGCCGGTTTGGCAAAATAGCGCACCAACAGATTCTTTCTCAATGCGTCTCCCTGTTTTTTGACGGAAGAAAAAGTTAATTTATGCAATTCATTCACTTTAAATATTACTTGAAATACCTTTTCTCCATTGTGGACATCAAAGTTCATCATCTGGCGCAAAGTGTTGAGGACCTGGATGCAAAGTTTTTCCTCTTTATCCTCCAAATCGTTCGGTGTGTTTAATCAACCTGCGGATGAATCCTCCATTGTCGCGGTATTCCGGTCGATAAAGGACATCGACTATGACGGAAGACTCGGCCTGAACAAGAGGATGAAGTTGGGCCTCTAATAAGACGACAATGTCTTGTAGCCCTTCAATAATAGTCCGATCAAAGCGGACGCTTAACTGCAACTGGGAAGATTCTCGACTGAGCTGTGCGGATTGAAGTCGTGAAGATCGAAAGATTTTTGCTGGCCTTACTGGCCCCTAAATGTAGAGCTGGTTTGTTGAAGAGCGAAGTGACTTGATTGTCCAGATCGGATGGAATGGCGATACTCCGACTACGAGCCATATCCGACAAGGTGCGGATGCAACTTTCTACATTGTGGCGTTGAGATGCACTGAGCCAGGCGCACTGAGAGAGCCGGAAGGCGATTTATAGTAATTGGACAAAAACGGGCTGTCGAGTCTGGACGGCCGTACTCTGATCGGAGAAGGGACTGCGGAAGAAAGTAGTGACGACGCTGACGGCACTTGTAGTCACGTAATGTTCCAGGGCCGTGTCTGCGTGTTTTCGATCGTGAGTGGCCGATGCGCAACGGGCCATGTCGACAAGGAAACTTCGTTCAAACAAGCTCCACATATGAGATGAGGCGTAAATCTCCTTGACCTCCACTTCCGTATCGATGTAGCAGTGATTCAAAAAGTTGATGTAGACTTCCTTGACCTCAGGGATGCAATCCTTGTGCGACACCAAGGCGACAATATCGTGTATGACCATGTCTTGGCACTTGCGGATGAATTGACCTTCCGCTTTGACGATCGTCTGCAAGAAATGGAGATATTCCACGTGTCTGCCGTGTGTCTCAATGCAGTGAACGAAATGCTGGACCACTTTATCGCTCAATTCGCTGCACAGCTGGGCATTGTCTTGAAAAATGGCACAAACCGTTTGAGCTTCCAGCAACTGAAATCATAACAACTTTTTAGTTGGAATTTTAGTGCAATATTCAAAAACAAAAATGATATTACCCCTGGAGTGAGGAAAAGTTTCAGGTGTTTGTGAAGTAGAGCCTGATTGGGTTGATTACCGCAGCAAAAGTTTTGAAGGAATTCGTGAGCCAACCGCATCAGCTCGTTCATTCTCACGTCTTCCTTCCGGTCGTAGGGAATTTGTAGCAAATCCAAGACCACCGTGTGAACGCCCATGTTTCTCAGGAGTCGTTGCTCGTGTTTGCGAGGTCTCAATCCGCCACCCGATCCTACTCCTGATCCACTCACGCTGCCTCCACTGCCTCCTCCGCCACTGAACGACGTCGTGGAGAGAATGGGTTGAACGCAAAGTCGATTCATCATGGCAAGAATTTGCTGGATTTGTTTGTAGTTGATGGCTTGGGATTCGTCAAGTGGAGGACCAATGTCCAGGTCGATAGCCGATCCTTGTTTGTCTGAGGAACTGAGCATCGGTCCTCTGACTGCTGGTTTCTTGTTAGGAGGCAACATTGGATGATTCTGAATGATGCTGTTTGTTGTTGTCCAGGGACAGCAGTAAAGAGTCCGGCTGGCCTTGTCCTTCTTCGTCCAAAATGTCTAGAGGTTCTTTTTTGATCGCTACAGTTTTCTCGTCTCCTCCGCCGTTGATGCCTGGACTTCCAACTTCGTCTTCGGCCGTTGCCATTTTGGCTTTGTAGACCCAAAGTTCAGATTTTTCCACCAAGAGACGCAGACCGTCGAGATCTGCTTTGATTTGCTTGTAAGATTCGACGTCGCTGTCTGAAACAAGCAACTGGACTTGTTTGAACGCTTGAAGAACTTCGTGCATCGTCAACAAAAGCAAAACACGCAGAAATGTTTTGCCACCTTGGCCGTCCAAGTCTAAATCACAAATGGCCCCATCTTCGTCATCATCTTCTCCGTTTTCCATTCCTAGAGAAATAATCAAATTAGAATAAAGTAATCAGGGATGAAAAATAGATTTAAACTCACCTCCCATAATTTTCGTGTGATGATTATCAAATATACTTTCCGCTTTTAAACTGATTGACTCTAAATGGATTCGTTTTTCTAGTAATTTGGGCGTATCGTTTCCGCTGGCACCACCGGATGGACTGGACTCGTCGAATTCTCTGCGGAAGATGGACAGCAAGCAGCTGATTCTGTAATCTAATCGCATGTTCATGATGAACATATACAATGAGAAATGGATTTCGATGATTTTCAGTTTCGTATCCATGACGAGTGGATCTTCTTTCTTCAATGCGGCCTGGGCCTGTTTCTTGCCCAGAGAAAGTGGCATGGGAGATTTGGCGAATCCGGCCGTACCCAGAGCCAAACTGGTCATGACAGCGCCCATGTCGCTCAGCGAACGCAACACACCTCCTTCGTCAGGAGTTTCTATTTCTTGGTTACTTGTCGTTTGTTGCTGCTGATTATTCCTGTGAAAATATTCAGCATCCGCCGGACTGGAAGCGCTGTCCAGGATGTTGAGTAGAGTGCGTGTAAGTCTCAGCAAGTCGCTGAAACTGTAGAATCCAAAATAGATGAGCTCCCGCGCCAATTTCACCACCTAAAATGATTTTGAAAATTAAGCGCGTTAGACGCCATCTGCCAGTCGAAAACCAAACATTTTTAAACTGACCTCGAAAGTGAGTTTGTTTTGTTCTTTACAGTGAAGACTCCAGGCTTTGTGTACCAAATTGCAGAGATAGTCTTCAACGAATATCATGGTGGAACTGAATTTCTGGTGAACGGCCTCCTTGTTTTCGTGTTCCGGCAGTTTGTTGTCGTAATCTTTGATAGAAAGTTGTTTGGGGATTTTGGACCACAGTCGGGCATATTTGACGGGCGTGACAGGTTCCTGCGGATCGCGGTCAACGTGCATGTGGAGCAACAATCTACAGAACGATGCTCGCAATTCATAAGGCAATGCTTCGTCGGCCATCGATCTATAACAAGAAAAATCGCTCCATAAATTATTTGCATCAAAAATAGAAATAAGGAAAAGGGAGAGCCAAGGGAGAAAGTGGCCGCATACTTGAGAATGAGGTCGATGCCAAGATGTTCCGATAGTCGATTGATGGCCAGATATTGGCGATCCAGGCACATGTTGCTGAATAAATCCAATTGGTGTCGATAATAGTCCAGAATGGCCTGCTCCTCCACACCACCCCCGCGAGCTCTAAGGGCCAAATCGGCTAACTTTCTCGTCGTCTGGTGACGTCCCCAAATGAGAATGACATCGTCGTCTTCGTAATTAAAACTGTCTGGATCCATCTCCATTTCCTGCGGTGTCAACAACATCCTCGTATCCAGCAAAATGTCAGCGTTTTCCGGACTGAGAACACTTTTACAAATGAGCTCTTGAGTGACGGGAATAGCCACTTTTTTAGACAGGCACAAATCAAATAGATAGTCGAGGAATCGCCTGAATAAAAGCAAACACAAAATGAATAGAGTAAAATTTCAAAAAAAGTTAAACAAAGTCTAAAATACCATTCCCATTGGCGCATATTTTTACGGACGAGTCCGACGAATGTTTCAATCTCGGCCGCGGTGATATGTTTCTCCAATAACTTGCGATTGTTGTGAAGGAGAGCCGTGATGGTATCTTCGGCTAGAATGTCGTAGCCGATTTGCTTCTGCATGAAGCCAAAGTGTTTGGCGATGTATTCCTATCGAGAAAAGGAATTAGTAAATTTGTTTAAATAATTAAAACATTAAGTAAATACCTGATTTTTACGATAATTCTGGAAACTTAGCCGGGAAATGCGGTAGCAAAGCCGGAAAATGTACTTATAAGGCGCGTTTTTTGGATCTTGAAGCTCGTCTAATCGAAGCCAAGGGCCTTCACCATCTTTGCTTGGCTCCAGGAATGGTGTCTGCAGGATCTTAAACAGTTGTTTCAAAATAGACTGTTCTCTGAGTAACTTTTGACGATCGCGATTGGTGACAGTCAGTTGCAGTTCCAGCGCATCGGATTTGTTCTGATCGGCTTCTCCATTGGCAATAAAATAGATGATGTCCTGCAGCAAACTGGTGACGGATCGTCGCTCGTTTCTCAAGACGGGCAGACACTCCGACCAACACTTTACAGGCGTCGTTGGCGAAATCCAAATCACGAACTTCAATGGCGGGGACTGGAACCAATGCAAAGGACTCTTTATCTTCCTTGATGATGGCGCTGCCCACTTTGGACATGACGGGCTTCTCTTCATCTCTATCGATAGGGATGGCTGTGCTGTTGACCCAAGTGTTGGTGCACAAATGCCTGAGACGGACAAAAGATGATTGAGGCACCAGCGAATCAGCCCGGGTTAGAGTTGTAGGATCCAGCTCGAAAATGGAAGCGATTTCGTTGGCGTGAGGTACAGGCACGAGATGATAAACTGGTCCGTTGTTGGAGTCGCGCAATTTGCTCCGCATTCCGTCCACAGCCGTGTCGTCATCCACTTCGGCCGCCAAGTACTGACCCGTGGCCAAATGTTTGAAACGGAAGAGGGAATTCCAATGACCGGCGCCACCACGACACGGATCGTGTTGCACAACTTCCACCTCCCAAAGAGCTTTGCTAGACGTTGCGGATGTCGCCGAAACTCGACCCGTAGTACGTAAGAAGACGTGCTGTTTCTTCTTGTGTTCGTCCATCGTCAAGAATTTCTCCTGCTCGGCGTGAAAGAGACGGACGACGTCACCTCCTTTTAGGACGTCGTCGAGATATTCTCGGTGTTCCATAAACAGCGAAGTCTTCCAGGGTGTTGTGGAATTCACCACGTTGACTTCCTTGCAGCCGGGATCGTCTGGTAGTTCGTGATTGGCTGCTACGTGAAGAACTTGGCTACCGCCGTTGACGGGATTAAGAATAACTTTGTCGCCCAACACGACCGTGTCGTCAGTCGAGCGTAACTTGTAGAAAGGCAAAATGTAGAACCAGGAACCCTCATTTCCTGAAGGATCCAACGATACTCTCATGGCGTTCTTCTCCAATAAGGCGGGCAGGCGTTTGTTGACGGTCAGAAATTTGTTTGATTTTAAATGCAGCAGCTGCACAACACTGCCATAGCGAACAAGACTCCCCATCACTTTCTTGTTTTGTCTCATTCTGTTTCTTTTCAATTTCAGCAGCGTGGTGGAGTCTTTTCAATAGTGAGGCATCTCCACTACCACCACCTGCTGAACTTTGTTTCGCTGCTTTCCAGAATTGTTTCTGTGATGAGTAGCGATTCATGGGACATATTTTAAACAAACAATCTGTGAAAGCCAAAAAAGTAATTTGAAATGAGAAATGATACATAAATAATTTGATTTTAAAATACCTCTGAATTTCTTTGGAGGATTGGTCAAGTCCCCTGCTTCAGGATTCACCACACAACGGTCATCCACCAAACTGGGCAAATGAAAAGGGATTTTAAAACAACGAATCAATGAAAGAATCATGTAGTTGTACCCAAGAGTGCTGAGGAAGGCAGAGACGCTGTTTTTTTCATATCTGAAAAATGAGCTTTGTTCTCTAACTTATCACATTCGAGTTACTTGACAATTGTAGTCTGACGTTATCCTTTAAGCAATGTTAGGGTATTTGGTTCACTTTCGTACAGATTCCACTCCAAATACAGTCGCACATGTGATTTGAATACACAAAATCGTCGATTAGAAACTATCATTTACTTGCTAATTAAAACACTGACGAACTTGGAGAAAGAAGTATAAGAAGGACGTTTTCTTCACAACACCAACTACACCAGCAGCAACTGACTCAAATGTTGTCATAACAAGAAGCAGACGAATTTTTTTGGTATACTGACACTGCAGGGCATGGATGATGTGAGAAGTTCGCTAGTTCTTAGTATGTCTTTTTGAATTATTCCTTCAAATGAAAAATTTGGTATTCACTGGTTATATTAAATTAATTTGTTTAATTTCTCAAGTTTCTCTTTAGATTCTACCAACGAACATAGTATAACAAATCTGTAATGTCTTCTTCAGTATTTTTCCTGGTTTAAGGATTTCTCAGCAGAACAGCAGAACACACCTTGATATCCTCATCAATACTAATGTTGTACCAAAATTATTAGATCGTTGGTTGGGTCAGCAATTAAGCCAATGGTTTTATTGCTACCTGATGCTAACAATGTTTGGATATTGCTAGACTTGATTTGTAATTTGAATCTGTTAGGGTACTCACCAGCATTGAATCGGGCACAATTGACCAGACCAGTTGGAAGTGCTGCATTACCTGCTATTCGATTTTTTTTTCTTTTTTGGGCTCGCATACTGGATGTGACTGAACAAGCGGTTTGGGTCTTTGGTAATATCGCTGTGACTTCATTCAGTAAGGAAAAAATACGACAGTTTACAGGTTAAAAATCCGTTTTTTTTAAATTATTTTTGCAAGTGTACGGGATAATTTGCAGGTTTAATAGAAATAGTTGATATCATTTTTCCCACGTATTATTAATCATTTAAGATTAAAGTCTTCTCATTTAGAACTAAAAAAGATTTGACAGATGAATTTAAGTGTTGACAAATAATTAACTTGCCGTATTTGATGCCAAATAATAAGTAAATCCTAACGTAAATTGAGATATTATTACGCGTTTCAATAAATCTCTATTCATGATAACGTTGAAAATGTCTATCTTAAAACTGTCCATGCATTTACTAGCAAAAAAAAAAACTCATAACCAAGCAGATATGTGTAGACGTCGTTCCAAATCAGAAAAAAGGCCTGTAAACTCACATGAGTTTGTGATGCTACAGTGATTGCAATTGATTGTAAACAATGTTATGGAATAACAAATTCAGTAAAATTACCTAATAGAAAGAATAATTAGCTTGCGATGGATTATGATTAGACCCCACTACGCAATAATTAATTCAATCATACTTCTTCTCATCAAACTGAACATCGCGTAACTACTGAATTAGCCTGTCTTCTAATAATTAATTCCATTTCAGCAAAATAATGTTAATTTAATTTCCTGATATTGAAGTCGCACGATTCCCTTGAACTTCGATATCCATGAATGATACTTCAATTCCTGAAACTCTAAAAGAAACATGGACAAAATGATCTTAACAGCTAAAACCAATAATTAAATTATTTTATAACTACCCTCCCACCCAACTCCCATTTTTTATTTATTGAGACGAGAATTAAACAAAATAATGCTATATCATGACATAAGAAAAGATTCATGCATAACAACGAGAAAAAGGTATCTTGTAACAGATTTAACATAGAAATTAACTGAGGCGTGAATATTCCATTTAAAAATGCTGGAAAGAATATATGGCACATATTCCTTATATTTGGATTTGTTGTCGCTTGTCGACAAATCGTTGTCAGAATATCCATGTTATTTCATCAAGATGTCTGTTTAGATTCATGGCAATCACTCGGCTACTGGAAATTAAAAAAAAAGAAGAATTTAAGACATAAATAAATCATCTTGATTGATGTTAAATAATACAGTTTACTTATAATCTCTGCTTATAATAAAGTAAAATTTACTGTCAACACTGGAAGCTAATAACAATCACGCATACCTGTAGGATATTCTTTACTAGGAAATAGTTAACATGTGAAGCGATAAGTCGATAACGACTGAATTTACCTAAAACCCCCTCCCCCCACTCCAAAGGATAATAATTAAAAAATGTAGCGATTATTCTGTGAAAGACAAATGAGTAGACCCTTCAACTCAAGAATAAATTACAATAATTAACAATTTTCACATGTCTACTGATTTCTTCCTTTGTCTTCTAATTAATTCAATCTGGCCCAACTCTATCAAAGAAAATACCAATTTGAGTTCCTTAAACTGAAGTAGCACAATTTCCTATCAACTTCTAATGCAAAGTACAAAAAAGCTAGGGATGTCAATTAACAGTAAAATAAACTGATCACAACTCTTAAGGGAAAAGAATACTTATCTCAAATTGATTTGTAAGTGGTTGAAACATACTCCACACTGGGTAAAGCACCAACTCATTGGGCTTCAGTGATTGGAATGGGGGAATAAGGGTTCCATGTCCAATACTTTAACAGTCTTTCGATTCCTGAAACTCAAAACAAACAATGACAAAATTGAGTAATGAATGTAGAGCCTTGATTAAGTTTGTTAACAAATAAAATTTAAAAAGGATATTTATAAGGGCTAATCAGACAATACTGTAAGTTAATGAACAATTTACGCTGGATGTCAGACAAATTTTAGACAATCAGTGGGAACGGGCAGAAAATGAGTTCAATTTTCATCTGTTGACATACAAACCCACAACCAAAATTGGTTGTTTTGGGAGGTTATCAACTATGGCTTAACCAGGGAATTCAATTTGACATTAAAGTGGTACCAACTTAAAGTTTCCTAGTGAAAACAAATTTCATTATTCTTTCAATACTTTTACACCATGTTCTCTTTGAAATCCTAATACAAAATAGAATTTATAGAATTTAGCCCAAATGTCAATTGTTTGCTGCTAAGATGCAAAAGTCAAACACATTAAAAATCATATTTAAAAAAATTTTATACCTTGCTCCAACCACGCGGCCATTTTTCATACCTTTAGCACACCTGTAGTCTGAAATGAACCAGACTCAAAACAGGAAAAAAACCAAATGTAAAAAGAAATGTATATAGACAAAAGTACCACTGAAAGTAGAATATCGTAAGGAATTTATTAATTAATTGAAATTTTACCTGTCTGGACCTGGTCTGCACACGTTTAGACTTGTCTTACTAAAATGCTTCCCTACAACTTCATCCTGACCAACTTAATGAACCCGGAATTTCGTGCTTTTTGTTGGCACGACACCTACCGTGTAGCAATTTTTGAACGTTGCGTAGCGTCATCTGTTGTAGATTTAACTCCCGCCATCTTACCGCAACAAACTTCATTATTGACATTTCTTCTTGCGTCATCTATTTCAAATTGATTGGACCTCCGATGATGTGAATGCATGAAATATCTTGTATCTGTTAAGCGTTTAGAAAATTAGTAGGTGTTTCACTAATCCGTGTTAGGAGTGTTACGTCCTATATTATATAGTTCCTTATATTCCTTGTAGATGTGTTGGTGGATGTCCCTTGAAAATAGATATTTAAAACAAAACTGAATGTTTGCATAATTAACTAACCAAAACGGCTACTCGATGCACACTGCACTATACTGTTATCAATTGAAAACACTCAAAACAGCACGATCACGGTCTTTGGGTTAAGGGTCAGTTACTTTGTTGCCGAAATCGTCGAGCAATTCTGTTCGGGCTAAAGGTTCTTAGATGAAGATGGACAGAATATCATGAAGAGTTGAAGGATTGTTGATTTTTTTCAGCTTGTCATCTGCTACTATTAATTGCTTAACAGAGAAAACAAAAGGTGACAATGGTAGCCCTCTTTAAAACCAAAACAATAAATATGTAACAACATGAGAAATGGATCCAAGTTGATTCCTTTGCCATCCAATTTGTTCTCAGCCATGGTGATTGAAATAAGGGAAGTAATTGCTAAGGGAAGAATTTTCAGCAACTAATCTGCTGAATACAGATAAAAGGCAGGCCAGGATGGAAACACAATTGTGAGATTGAATGATATAATGATGTGCATTGCTCACCAGAATTATGTCAAGTGACAAGGGATGAATAGTCGAACACTGAAAATTATTTGGAAAAGTCAGACTAATAAAACCAATTAAATGAACTGAAGACCCCAAATCCATATTTCAATACTTACCAAATTGGATAAGGTAAAACAGAATGATGTGTTCATTAAGTCCAGTGATTGCCCCACTAGTGTAGATAAGTGACGAGTCCTCTACTAACAATAAGGATTTAATTTTTAGTGAAACTCCTGGTTTAGAACTTTTCATCAAATCCTTACCTACTGGTTGTCACCTTCAAATTTTAACATTTTGCCTAAATACCTTAAACAATCAGTAGCTTCAGAACTATCATTTTTCTCAATCATGACCATGTTGGAGACTGGCATGCAGCCAATGAATTGAGCACATCACTTCAGCCATTTTCTTATCCATTTAGTCCCCGCTCTCCAGCCTAAAATTAATCAAACAGAAATCAATAACACAATCAAGATACAAAATTGAAAATTCGGGGGCCAATTGCAAATATTTTACGGCCCAAAATCGGACACATAGCCAGCACTGCAGTCAATTCAAAATTAAAACGAAAACTAGGCCACTGTCGCCTCGTGACAGAGGTGTAAACGAAAATGGAATCCGATTTAACCATTACGCTGTAGACACCTAAACCTTAGATTCAGCTCCGAAATTCCGCCAAATTCAACTAAACAAATCTTTCTTTTTTTAACAAATTCAGAAAAAGACTTTTGCATAACAGTAGGCAATAACTAGGAAGGGGAAAAAGTATCCAATTTGCCATTTCTGAAAGTGACTCACGAGGGATAAACCGTGCAAGTTACATTTATAAACTTCATGACTTTCATCAGCCATCTTGGACTCCCAATAATCATAGTAACGTTGCCATATCGCTAATTTCAATTATATTCCGATTTTGAAATTGGTAAACAACTAAACATTGCCAATTTGCTATTTGCCAAAAACGGAAGAAAATTCAAATTGCGTTCTTCTCTATCCCCATAAACTCGCAGAAAGTTTCCTAGAAACCAAAAGAATATAGTTAAAATGTTTCTTTTATAATTTTTTCAAATAAATTTAGGCAACCTTGAAGGACGTAAAGCAGAGTTAAAGATAAGGATTATTATCATCATTCGAGTGATGAATAATCGACATTTTAAGGGAGAGAAAAGGGGACGGAAATATTACTTTGACTGGAGGTAAGGAAAATGTATCCGTCTTGTCTTGTTTCCACGATGTGACTGACGTAATCGGCGAACGTGTGGTGATCTTTGAGACAGCACAAAAGACTTTATTTTCTCTGTTTAAAGGAATCTTCTGGCCTGCCTAACCTTAACAAACTCAAATTTTAATTTTGCTTGCTGAATGACGTGATATCTCGTAGCTCTGGCCCTTCACCAGCAATTACCGAGGGTACGAATAACTTACTCATCCATGAGTCCAAAAAGAAATGAATCCAGCCTTACTTCCACCACTCACTTAGCTGTAAAATAAAATGTGCCAGGTATAATCCTTGTGAGCGTAGAAGTAAATTCAAATTGCATGCTTACAAAAATCAAGGTAAGAATAAGATACACATTGGGGAACCAATTCACCAATTAATAATATGGCTTACAAGCTGATACAAATGAGGAACTCCCAACAGCTTTTGTACAGCATTAGCAATTATGAGGTGGTCAGTGAGTAGCAGTATTCCCTAATGAGGATATTACGGGCAGCAAGGGTTGCTATGATTCTCTCACTTGCATCACCATTCTCGATACCTGACATTTCACCAAAAAAGAAGGGGTGGTAAATAACCAATTGAATGATCCAGCAAAATACATACCATTGCCAATAACAAAAAGTCCTGTTGTATGTTTGATTCTATTGTTGAAGAGGGCTGAGAGGCTCATCGATTCAACAAAAGACACTCCTTGCAATTCCAGAGTTCCAACATTCACCTTAGTTCCTTCTCGTTTACTGTACATTGAAAGTCAAAATTAAATCATATACTAAAGATAAATACAAAAATTTATTACCTGAACATCTTCACCATTTTTCTCTAAGTGTTTCAACAGGCTGGGATACACTTCATTTTGCATTGTGAGTTTCTTTAAACTTCAATGGGTAAAAAAATAAACAAACCAATTATGATAAGTTAAAATTATTCTCTAAACTATCAAAATAAAAGAGAAACATGAGAGGAAACCAAGAGGAAAAAACTCGTTAGTACACTCTGAGACATTGTCAGGTTTTCCGATTATAATGGCAACACACGAACACAAATTAAACGTGAAAGTCGGCAACGAATAAAATATTACCTGTAGGGCATGGGAATTTTTAGGAAGAATAAAATGAATCGTGATGATCGTTAAATTGCAAAAAAAATGTAATACAAAGAGAAATTTCATGACTATTCCACAGAGACCGGAAGAAGAACTAAATGGAGGGAATTTTAGACGTCTTCACTGTTGCCAAGCTTACTTCATAAAAGATTAAGTTTCTATTTACTAGTTTTTAAGTTAACCGCTAGATGGCGCCACCAGTCAATTTTAAAAAACGCTCTATTTGTGCTCCCTGAGTATATCAAAGGCTGGGGACATCAAAAAAGTACTTAAAATGGCCAGGGAAATCGATTTAAAGTAATTTTGATAGTAGTTTCTAAGTTGACCGCTAGATGGCGCCAACAGTCAATTTTCAAAAACGCTGTTAATCATCTCCCTGAGTATATTGAAGGCTGGGGACATAAAAAAAGTACTTAAAATGGCCAGGGAAATCGATTTAAAGTAATTTTGATAGTAGTTTCTAAGTTGACCGCTAGATGGCGCCAACAGTCAATTTTCAAAAACGCTGTAAATCATCTCCTTGAGTATATTGAAAGCTGGGGACATCAAAAAAGTACTTAAAATGACCAGGGAAATCGATTTAAAGTAATTTTGATATTAGTTTCTAAGTTGACCGCTAGATGGCGCCAACAGTCAATTTTCAAAAACGCTGTTAATCATCTCCCTGAGTATATTGAAGGCTGGGGACATAAAAAAAGTACTTAAAATGGCCAGGGAAATCGATTTAAAGTAATTTTGATATTAGTTTCTAAGTTGACCGCTAGATGGCGCCAACAGTCAATTTTCAAAAACGCTGTAAATCATCTCCCTGAGTATATTGAAGGCTGGAGACATCAAAAAAGTACTTAAAATGGCCAGGGAAATCGATTTAAAGTAATTTTGATATTAGTTTCTAAGTTGACCCGTAGATGGCGCCACCAGTCAATTTTCAAAAACGCTGTAAATCATCTCCTTGAGTATATTGAAGGCTGGGGACATCAAAAAAGTACTTAAAATGGCCAGGGAAATCGATTTAAAGTAATTTTGATATTAGTTTCTAAGTTGACCGCTAGATGGCGCCAACAGTCAATTTTCAAAAACGCTGTTAATCATCTCCCTGAGTATATTGAAGGCTGGAGACATCAAAAAAGTACTTAAAATGGCCAGGGAAATCGATTTAAAGTAATTTTGATATTAGTTTCTAAGTTCACCCGTAGATGGCGCCACCAGTCAATTTTCAAAAACGCTGTAAATCATCTCCTTGAGTATATTGAAGGCTGGGGACATCAAAAAGTACTTAAAATGGCCAGGGAAATCGATTTAAAGTAATTTTGATATTAGTTTCTAAGTTGACCGCTAGATGGCGCCACCAGTCAATTTTAAAAAAGCTGTAAATCATCTCCTTGAGTATATTGAAGGCTGGGGACTTGAAAAAATTACTTAAAATGGCCAGGGAAATCGATTTTAAGTAATTTTGATATTAGTTTCTAAGTTGACCGCTAGATGGCGCCACCAGTCAATTTTCAAAAACGCTGTAAATCATCTCCTTGAGTATATTGAAGGCTGGAGACATAAAAAAAAAGTACTTAAAATGGCCAGGGAAATCGATTTAAAGTAATTCTCATATTAGTTTCTAAAATGACCCGTAGATGGCGCCACCAGTCAATTTTCAAAAATGCTGTAAATCATCTCCTTGAGTATATTGAAGGCTGGGGACTTCAAAAAAGAACTTAAAATGGCCAGGGAAATCGATTTAAAGTAATTTTGATATTAGTTTCTAAATTGACCCTTAGATGGCGCCACCAGTCAATTTTCAAAAACGCTGTTAATCATCTCCTTGAGTATATTGAAGGCTGGGGACATCAAAAAAGTACTTAAAATGGCCAGGGAAATCGATTTAAAGTAATTTTGATATTAGTTTCTAAGTTGACCCGTAGATGGCGCCACCAGTCAATTTTCAAAAACGCTGTAAATCATCTCCTTGAGTATATTGAAGGCTGGGGACATCAAAAAAGTACTTAAAATGGCCAGGGAAATCGATTTAAAGTAATTTTGATATTAGTTTCTAAGTTGACCGCTAGATGGCGCCACCAGTCAATTTTCAAAAACGCTGTAAATCATCTCCTTGAGTATATTGAAGGCTGGGGACATCAAAAAGTACTTAAAATGGCCAGGGAAATCGATTTAAAGTAATTTTGATATTAGTTTCTAAGTTGACCGCTAGATGGCGCCAACGGTCAATTTTCAAAAACGCTGTTTATCATCTCCCTGAGTAAATTGAAGGCTGGAGACATCAAAAAAGTACTTAAAATGGCCAGGAAAATCGATTTAAAGTAATTTTGATATTAGTTTCTAAGTTGACCCTAGATGGCGCCACCAGTCAATTTTCAAAAACGCTGTAAATCATCTCCTTGAGTATATTGAAGGCTGGGGACATCAAAAAGTACTTAAAATGGCCAGGGAAATCGATTTAAAGTAATTTTGATATTAGTTTCTAAGTTGACCGCTAGATGGCGCTACCAGTCAATTTCTCAAAAACGCTTTATTTGTGCAAAGTCCATGTTTCCCCATTTTTTGACAATTTTGACTGTTTTCCAAAAAGTAACCTAACCTCACCTGTTTTTTCCACTAACACTACCACCCAAGTCCATGTTTCCCCATTTTTTGACAATTTTGACTGTTTTCCAAAAAGTAACCTAACCTCACCTGTTTTTCCACTAACACTACCACCCAAGTCCATGTTTCCCCCATTTTTTGACAATTTTGACTGTTTTCCAAAAAGTAACCTAACCTCACCTGTTTTTCCACTAACACTACCACCCAAGTCCATGTTTCCCCATTTTTTTGACAATTTTGACTGTTTTCCAAAAAGTAACCTAACCTCACCTGTTTTTCCACTAACACTACCACCCAAGTCCATGTTTCCCCATTTTTTGACAATTTTGACTGTTTTCCAAAAAGTAACCTAACCTCACCTGTTTTTCCACTAACACTACCACCCAAGTCCATGTTTCCCCATTTTTTGACAATTTTGACTGTTTTCCAAAAAGTAACCTAACCTCACCTGTTTTTTCCACTAACACTACCACCCAAGTCCATGTTTCCCCATTTTTTGACAATTTTGACTGTTTTCCAAAAAGTAACCTAACCTCACCTGTTTTTCCACTAACACTACCACCCAAGTCCATGTTTCCCCATTTTTTGACAATTTTGACTGTTTTCCAAAAAGTAACCTAACCTCACCTGTTTTTCCACTAACACTACCACCCAAGTCCATGTTTCCCCATTTTTTGACAATTTTGACTGTTTTCCAAAAAGTAACCTAACCTCACCTGTTTTTCCACTAACACTACCACCCAAGTCCATGTTTCCCCATTTTTTGACAATTTTGACTGTTTTCCAAAAAGTAACCTAACCTCACCTGTTTTTCCACTAACACTACCACCCAAGTCCATGTTTCCCCATTTTTTGACAATTTTGACTGTTTTCCAAAAAGTAACCTAACCTCACCTGTTTTTCCACTAACACTACCACCCAAGTCCATGTTTCCCCATTTTTTGACAATTTTGACTGTTTTCCAAAAAGTAACCTAACCTCACCTGTTTTTCCACTAACACTACCACCCAAGTCCATGTTTCCCCATTTTTTGACAATTTTGACTGTTTTCCAAAAAGTAACCTAACCTCACCTGTTTTTCCACTAACACTACCACCCAAGTCCATGTTTCCCCATTTTTTGACAATTTTGACTGTTTTCCAAAAAGTAACCTAACCTCACCTGTTTTTCCACTAACACTACCACCCAAGTCCATGTTTCCCCATTTTTTGACAATTTTGACTGTTTTCCAAAAAGTAACCTAACCTCACCTGTTTTTCCACTAACACTACCACCCAAGTCCATGTTTCCCCATTTTTTGACAATTTTGACTGTTTTCCAAAAAGTAACCTAACCTCACCTGTTTTTCCACTAACACTACCACCCAAGTCCATGTTTCCCCATTTTTTGACAATTTTGACTGTTTTCCAAAAAGTAACCTAACCTCACCTGTTTTTCCACTAACACTACCACCCAAGTCCATGTTTCCCCATTTTTTGACAATTTTGACTGTTTTCCAAAAAGTAACCTAACCTCACCTGTTTTTCCACTAACACTACCACCCAAGTCCATGTTTCCCCATTTTTTGACAATTTTGACTGTTTTCCAAAAAGTAACCTAACCTCACCTGTTTTTCCACTAACACTACCACCCAAGTCCATGTTTCCCCATTTTTTGACAATTTTGACTGTTTTCCAAAAAGTAACCTAACCTCACCTGTTTTTCCACTAACACTACCACCCAAGTCCATGTTTCCCCATTTTTTGACAATTTTGACTGTTTTCCAAAAAGTAACCTAACCTCACCTGTTTTTCCACTAACACTACCACCCAAGTCCATGTTTCCCCATTTTTTGACAATTTTGACTGTTTTCCAAAAAGTAACCTAACCTCACCTGTTTTTCCACTAACACTACCACCCAAGTCCATGTTTCCCCATTTTTTGACAATTTTGACTGTTTTCCAAAAGTAACCTAACCTCACCTGTTTTTCCACTAACACTACCACCCAAGTCCATGTTTCCCCCATTTTTTGACAATTTGACTGTTTTCCAAAAAGTAACCTAACCTCACCTGTTTTTCCACTAACACTACCACCCAAGTCCATGTTTCCCCATTTTTTGACAATTTTGACTGTTTTCCAAAAAGTAACCTAACCTCACCTGTTTTTCCACTAACACTACCACCCAAGTCCATGTTTCCCCATTTTTTGACAATTTTGACTGTTTTCCAAAAAGTAACCTAACCTCACCTGTTTTTCCACTAACACTACCACCCAAGTCCATGTTTCCCCCATTTTTTGACAATTTTGACTGTTTTCCAAAAAGTAACCTAACCTCACCTGTTTTTCCACTAACACTACCACCCAAGTCCATGTTTCCCCATTTTTTGACAATTTTGACTGTTTTCCAAAAAGTAACCTAACCTCACCTGTTTTTCCACTAACACTACCACCCAAGTCCATGTTTCCCCATTTTTTGACAATTTTGACTGTTTTCCAAAAAAGTAACCTAACCTCACCTGTTTTTCCACTAACACTACCACCCAAGTCCATGTTTCCCCATTTTTTGACAATTTTGACTGTTTTCCAAAAAGTAACCTAACCTCACCTGTTTTTCCACTAACACTACCACCCAAGTCCATGTTTCCCCATTTTTTGACAATTTTGACTGTTTTCCAAAAAGTAACCTAACCTCACCTGTTTTTCCACTAACACTACCACCCAAGTCCATGTTTCCCCATTTTTTGACAATTTTGACTGTTTTTCCAAAAAGTAACCTAACCTCACCTGTTTTTCCACTAACACTACCACCCAAGTCCATGTTTCCCCATTTTTTGACAATTTTGACTGTTTTCCAAAAAGTAACCTAACCTCACCTGTTTTTTCCACTAACACTACCACCCAAGTCCATGTTTCCCCATTTTTTGACAATTTTGACTGTTTTCCAAAAAGTAACCTAACCTCACCTGTTTTTCCACTAACACTACCACCCAAGTCCATGTTTCCCCATTTTTTTGACAATTTTGACTGTTTTCCAAAAAGTAACCTAACCTCACCTGTTTTTCCACTAACACTACCACCCAAGTCCATGTTTCCCCATTTTTTGACAATTTTGACTGTTTTCCAAAAAGTAACCTAACCTCACCTGTTTTTCCACTAACACTACCACCCAAGTCCATGTTTCCCCATTTTTTGACAATTTTGACTGTTTTCCAAAAAGTAACCTAACCTCACCTGTTTTTCCACTAACACTACCACCCAAGTCCATGTTTCCCCATTTTTTGACAATTTTGACTGTTTTCCAAAAAGTAACCTAACCTCACCTGTTTTTCCACTAACACTACCACCCAAGTCCATGTTTCCCCATTTTTTGACAATTTTGACTGTTTTCCAAAAAGTAACCTAACCTCACCTGTTTTTCCACTAACACTACCACCCAAGTCCATGTTTCCCCATTTTTTGACAATTTTGACTGTTTTCCAAAAAGTAACCTAACCTCACCTGTTTTTCCACTAACACTACCACCCAAGTCCATGTTTCCCCATTTTTTGACAATTTTGACTGTTTTCCAAAAAGTAACCTAACCTCACCTGTTTTTCCACTAACACTACCACCCAAGTCCATGTTTCCCCATTTTTTGACAATTTTGACTGTTTTCCAAAAAGTAACCTAACCTCACCTGTTTTTCCACTAACACTACCACCCAAGTCCATGTTTCCCCATTTTTTGACAATTTTGACTGTTTTCCAAAAAGTAACCTAACCTCACCTGTTTTTTCCACTAACACTACCACCCAAGTCCATGTTTCCCCATTTTTTGACAATTTTGACTGTTTTCCAAAAAGTAACCTAACCTCACCTGTTTTTCCACTAACACTACCACCCAAGTCCATGTTTCCCCATTTTTTGACAATTTTGACTGTTTTCCAAAAAGTAACCTAACCTCACCTGTTTTTCCACTAACACTACCACCCAAGTCCATGTTTCCCCATTTTTTGACAATTTTGACTGTTTTCCAAAAAGTAACCTAACCTCACCTGTTTTTCCACTAACACTACCACCCAAGTCCATGTTTCCCCATTTTTTGACAATTTTTGACTGTTTTCCAAAAAGTAACCTAACCTCACCTGTTTTTCCACTAACACTACCACCCAAGTCCATGTTTCCCCATTTTTTGACAATTTTGACTGTTTTCCAAAAAGTAACCTAACCTCACCTGTTTTTCCACTAACACTACCACCCAAGTCCATGTTTCCCCATTTTTTGACAATTTTGACTGTTTTCCAAAAAGTAACCTAACCTCACCTGTTTTTCCACTAACACTACCACCCAAGTCCATGTTTCCCCCATTTTTTGACAATTTTGACTGTTTTCCAAAAAGTAACCTAACCTCACCTGTTTTTCCACTAACACTACCACCCAAGTCCATGTTTCCCCATTTTTTGACAATTTTGACTGTTTTCCAAAAAGTAACCTAACCTCACCTGTTTTTCCACTAACACTACCACCCAAGTCCATGTTTCCCCATTTTTTGACAATTTTGACTGTTTTCCAAAAAGTAACCTAACCTCACCTGTTTTTTCCACTAACACTACCACCCAAGTCCATGTTTCCCCATTTTTTGACAATTTTGACTGTTTTCCAAAAAGTAACCTAACCTCACCTGTTTTTTCCACTAACACTACCACCCAAGTCCATGTTTCCCCATTTTTTGACAATTTTGACTGTTTTCCAAAAAGTAACCTAACCTCACCTGTTTTCCACTAACACTACCACCCAAGTCCATGTTTCCCCATTTTTTGACAATTTTGACTGTTTTCCAAAAAGTAACCTAACCTCACCTGTTTTTCCACTAACACTACCACCCAAGTCCATGTTTCCCCATTTTTTGACAATTTTGACTGTTTTCCAAAAAGTAACCTAACCTCACCTGTTTTTCCACTAACACTACCACCCAAGTCCATGTTTCCCCATTTTTTTGACAATTTTGACTGTTTTCCAAAAAGTAACCTAACCTCACCTGTTTTTTCCACTAACACTACCACCCAAGTCCATGTTTCCCCATTTTTTGACAATTTTGACTGTTTTCCAAAAAGTAACCTAACCTCACCTGTTTTTCCACTAACACTACCACCCAAGTCCATGTTTCCCCATTTTTTGACAATTTGAACTGTTTTCCAAAAAGTAACCTAACCTCACCTGTTTTTCCACTAACACTACCACCAAGTCCATGTTTCCCCATTTTTGACAATTTTGGACTGTTTTCCAAAAAGTAACCTAACCTCACCTGTTTTTCCACTAACACTACCACCCAAGTCCATGTTTCCCCATTTTTTGACAATTTTGACTGTTTTCCAAAAAGTAACCTAACCTCACCTGTTTTTCCACTAACACTACCACCCAAGTCCATGTTTCCCCATTTTTTGACAATTTTGACTGTTTTCCAAAAAGTAACCTAACCTCACCTGTTTTTCCACTAACACTACCACCCAAGTCCATGTTTCCCCATTTTTTGACAATTTTGACTGTTTTCCAAAAAGTAACCTAACCTCACCTGTTTTTCCACTAACACTACCACCCAAGTCCATGTTTCCCCATTTTTTGACAATTTTGACTGTTTTCCAAAAAGTAACCTAACCTCACCTGTTTTTCCACTAACACTACCACCCAAGTCCATGTTTCCCCATTTTTTGACAATTTTGACTGTTTTCCAAAAAGTAACCTAACCTCACCTGTTTTTCCACTAACACTACCACCCAAGTCCATGTTTCCCCATTTTTTGACAATTTTGACTGTTTTCCAAAAAGTAACCTAACCTCACCTGTTTTTCCACTAACACTACCACCCAAGTCCATGTTTCCCCATTTTTTGACAATTTTGACTGTTTTCCAAAAAGTAACCTAACCTCACCTGTTTTTCCACTAACACTACCACCCAAGTCCATGTTTCCCCATTTTTTGACAATTTTGACTGTTTTCCAAAAAGTAACCTAACCTCACCTGTTTTTCCACTAACACTACCACCCAAGTCCATGTTTCCCCATTTTTTGACAATTTTGACTGTTTTCCAAAAAGTAACCTAACCTCACCTGTTTTTTCCACTAACACTACCACCCAAGTCCATGTTTCCCCATTTTTTGACAATTTTGACTGTTTTCCAAAAAGTAACCTAACCTCACCTGTTTTTCCACTAACACTACCACCCAAGTCCATGTTTCCCCATTTTTTGACAATTTTGACTGTTTTCCAAAAAGTAACCTAACCTCACCTGTTTTTCCACTAACACTACCACCCAAGTCCATGTTTCCCCATTTTTTGACAATTTTGACTGTTTTCCAAAAAGTAACCTAACCTCACCTGTTTTTCCACTAACACTACCACCCAAGTCCATGTTTCCCCATTTTTTGACAATTTTGACTGTTTTCCAAAAAGTAACCTAACCTCACCTGTTTTTCCACTAACACTACCACCCAAGTCCATGTTTCCCCATTTTTTGACAATTTTGACTGTTTTCCAAAAAGTAACCTAACCTCACCTGTTTTTTCCACTAACACTACCACCCAAGTCCATGTTTCCCCATTTTTTGACAATTTTGACTGTTTTCCAAAAAGTAACCTAACCTCACCTGTTTTTCCACTAACACTACCACCCAAGTCCATGTTTCCCCATTTTTTGACAATTTTGACTGTTTTCCAAAAAGTAACCTAACCTCACCTGTTTTTCCACTAACACTACCACCCAAGTCCATGTTTCCCCATTTTTTTGACAATTTTGACTGTTTTCCAAAAAGTAACCTAACCTCACCTGTTTTTCCACTAACACTACCACCCAAGTCCATGTTTCCCCATTTTTTGACAATTTTGACTGTTTTCCAAAAAGTAACCTAACCTCACCTGTTTTTCCACTAACACTACCACCCAAGTCCATGTTTCCCCATTTTTTGACAATTTTGACTGTTTTCCAAAAAGTAACCTAACCTCACCTGTTTTTCCACTAACACTACCACCCAAGTCCATGTTTCCCCATTTTTTGACAATTTTGACTGTTTTCCAAAAAGTAACCTAACCTCACCTGTTTTTCCACTAACACTACCACCCAAGTCCATGTTTCCCCATTTTTTGACAATTTTGACTGTTTTCCAAAAAGTAACCTAACCTCACCTGTTTTTCCACTAACACTACCACCCAAGTCCATGTTTCCCCATTTTTTGACAATTTTGACTGTTTTCCAAAAAGTAACCTAACCTCACCTGTTTTTCCACTAACACTACCACCCAAGTCCATGTTTCCCCATTTTTTGACAATTTTGACTGTTTTCCAAAAGTAACCTAACCTCACCTGTTTTTCCACTAACACTACCACCCAAGTCCATGTTTCCCCATTTTTTGACAATTTTGACTGTTTTCCAAAAAGTAACCTAACCTCACCTGTTTTTCCACTAACACTACCACCCAAGTCCATGTTTCCCCATTTTTTGACAATTTTGACTGTTTTCCAAAAAGTAACCTAACCTCACCTGTTTTTCCACTAACACTACCACCCAAGTCCATGTTTCCCCATTTTTTGACAATTTTGACTGTTTTCCAAAAAGTAACCTAACCTCACCTGTTTTTCCACTAACACTACCACCCAAGTCCATGTTTCCCCATTTTTTGACAATTTTGACTGTTTTCCAAAAAGTAACCTAACCTCACCTGTTTTTCCACTAACACTACCACCCAAGTCCATGTTTCCCCATTTTTTGACAATTTTGACTGTTTTCCAAAAAGTAACCTAACCTCACCTGTTTTTCCACTAACACTACCACCCAAGTCCATGTTTCCCCATTTTTTGACAATTTTGACTGTTTTCCAAAAAGTAACCTAACCTCACCTGTTTTTTCCACTAACACTACCACCCAAGTCCATGTTTCCCCATTTTTTGACAATTTTGACTGTTTTCCAAAAAGTAACCTAACCTCACCTGTTTTTCCACTAACACTACCACCCAAGTCCATGTTTCCCCATTTTTTGACAATTTTGACTGTTTTCCAAAAAGTAACCTAACCTCACCTGTTTTTCCACTAACACTACCACCCAAGTCCATGTTTCCCCATTTTTTGACAATTTTGACTGTTTTCCAAAAAGTAACCTAACCTCACCTGTTTTTCCACTAACACTACCACCCAAGTCCATGTTTCCCCATTTTTTGACAATTTTGACTGTTTTCCAAAAAGTAACCTAACCTCACCTGTTTTTCCACTAACACTACCACCCAAGTCCATGTTTCCCCATTTTTTGACAATTTTGACTGTTTTCCAAAAAGTAACCTAACCTCACCTGTTTTTCCACTAACACTACCACCCAAGTCCATGTTTCCCCATTTTTTGACAATTTTGACTGTTTTCCAAAAAGTAACCTAACCTCACCTGTTTTTCCACTAACACTACCACCCAAGTCCATGTTTCCCCATTTTTTGACAATTTTGACTGTTTTCCAAAAAGTAACCTAACCTCACCTGTTTTTCCACTAACACTACCACCCAAGTCCATGTTTCCCCATTTTTTGACAATTTTGACTGTTTTCCAAAAAGTAACCTAACCTCACCTGTTTTTCCACTAACACTACCACCCAAGTCCATGTTTCCCCATTTTTTGACAATTTTGACTGTTTTCCAAAAAGTAACCTAACCTCACCTGTTTTTCCACTAACACTACCACCCAAGTCCATGTTTCCCCATTTTTTGACAATTTTGACTGTTTTCCAAAAAGTAACCTAACCTCACCTGTTTTTCCACTAACACTACCACCCAAGTCCATGTTTCCCCATTTTTTGACAATTTTGACTGTTTTCCAAAAAGTAACCTAACCTCACCTGTTTTTCCACTAACACTACCACCCAAGTCCATGTTTCCCCATTTTTTGACAATTTTGACTGTTTTCCAAAAAGTAACCTAACCTCACCTGTTTTTCCACTAACACTACCACCCAAGTCCATGTTTCCCCCATTTTTTGACAATTTTGACTGTTTTCCAAAAAGTAACCTAACCTCACCTGTTTTTCCACTAACACTACCACCCAAGTCCATGTTTCCCCATTTTTTGACAATTTTGACTGTTTTCCAAAAAGTAACCTAACCTCACCTGTTTTTCCACTAACACTACCACCCAAGTCCATGTTTCCCCATTTTTTGACAATTTTGACTGTTTTCCAAAAAGTAACCTAACCTCACCTGTTTTTCCACTAACACTACCACCCAAGTCCATGTTTCCCCATTTTTTGACAATTTTGACTGTTTTCCAAAAAGTAACCTAACCTCACCTGTTTTTCCACTAACACTACCACCCAAGTCCATGTTTCCCCATTTTTTGACAATTTTGACTGTTTTCCAAAAAGTAACCTAACCTCACCTGTTTTTCCACAAACACTACCACCCAAGTCCATGTTTCCCCATTTTTTGACAATTTTGACTGTTTTCCAAAAAGTAACCTAACCTCACCTGTTTTTCCACTAACACTACCACCCAAGTCCATGTTTCCCCCATTTTTTGACAATTTTGACTGTTTTCCAAAAAGTAACCTAACCTCACCTGTTTTTCCACTAACACTACCACCCAAGTCCATGTTTCCCCATTTTTTGACAATTTTGACTGTTTTCCAAAAAGTAACCTAACCTCACCTGTTTTTCCACTAACACTACCACCCAAGTCCATGTTTCCCCATTTTTTGACAATTTTGACTGTTTTCCAAAAAGTAACCTAACCTCACCTGTTTTTCCACTAACACTACCACCCAAGTCCATGTTTCCCCATTTTTTGACAATTTTGACTGTTTTCCAAAAAGTAACCTAACCTCACCTGTTTTTCCACTAACACTACCACCCAAGTCCATGTTTCCCCATTTTTTGACAATTTTGACTGTTTTCCAAAAAGTAACCTAACCTCACCTGTTTTTCCACTAACACTACCACCCAAGTCCATGTTTCCCCATTTTTTGACAATTTTGACTGTTTTCCAAAAAGTAACCTAACCTCACCTGTTTTTCCACTAACACTACCACCCAAGTCCATGTTTCCCCATTTTTTGACAATTTTGACTGTTTTCCAAAAAGTAACCTAACCTCACCTGTTTTTCCACTAACACTACCACCCAAGTCCATGTTTCCCCATTTTTTGACAATTTTGACTGTTTTCCAAAAAGTAACCTAACCTCACCTGTTTTTCCACTAACACTACCACCCAAGTCCATGTTTCCCCATTTTTTGACAATTTTGACTGTATATAGGGTAAAAAACAAAAATAAAAATCTTTTGGATGGCCAGCTGAAGAAAGAGAAGAAATAAAGAGCCGTGTCATGTGTGTGTAGGGAGTTTGTGCGTTGTAGGATTCTGTATCCTAAAAATATTTAAAATATTGTTCATAGTATGATATGAATGACATATACACCTTAAGCGACGCGCAGTGCCAATACAAGATGTGTAGAGGGTTATGACGGTGAATAAGCATACTACCCACAGTATGGACGGCTCATATCGCGTTAAGGACGTACAGGGCAAATGATATCACACTGTATAGAGTTATTTTCGTGATCTTCATTAGATTTCAGTTAAAAGTGATGTTTCGAAAGTGGGAAGACCGAAAATTTTGAATTTGTTTAAATGGAAACATGAACCGTATGAACTGTTCCATAAAGATCATGAAAATCAGGTTGTTTATTACGTTAGGTCAGTAGTTACTGAGCTTCAGCCTATTTTGAGGTCGAAGAGACAGAAAATTTCTGTTTTCTCCTTTAAGTGTTGAGTTTTGATCAAAATAATTCACATTTTCGTGATCTCCATCAAATTCTGGGTAGGGGAGGTGGATTTAAAATGAAATCCATGACATGGCCAAAAATCAGAATTTCTCTGAAGTATAGCACGTCGATTTTCGACAATTTTTGAATTTTTCAAACGGAAACGTGAGCTGTATGCACTGTTTCACGAGAATTCAGAAAATCGGGTTTTTTTTACGTTAGGTCAGTAGTTATTGAGCTGCAGTCCATTTTGAGGATGATATAACAGAAAATTACTAATTTCTCCCTCAAGTGTTGAGTTTTTGATCAAAATAATTCACATTTTCGTGATCTCCATCAAATTCTGGGTAGGAGAGTTGGATTTAAAATGAAATCCATGACATGGCCAAAAATCAGAATTTCTCTGAACTATAGTACGTCGATTTTCGACAATTTTTGAATTTTTCAAACGGAAACGTGAGCTGTATGCACTGTTTCACGAGGATTCCGAAAATCGGGTTCTTTTTGACGGTAGGTCAGTGGTTACTGAGGTGCAGTCCATTTTGAGGTTGAAAAAACGGAAAATTACTGATTTCTCCCTCAAGTGTTGAGTTTTGATCAAAATAACTCACATTTTCGTGATCTCCATCAAATTCTGGGTAGGAGAGTTGGATTTAAAATGAAATCCATGACATGGACAAAAAATCAGAATTTCTCTCAACTATAGTACGTCGATTTTCGACAATTTTTGAATTTTACAAACGGAAACGTGAGCTGTATGCACTGTTTCACGAGGATTCCGAAAATCGGGTTCTTTTTGACGTTAGGTCAGTAGTTACTGAGCTACAGTCCATTTTGAGGTTGAAAAAACAGAAAATTGCTGATTTCTCCCTCAAGTGTTGAGTTTTGATTAAAATAATTCACATTTTCGTGATCTCCATCAAATTCTGGGTAGGAGAGTTGGATTTAAAATGAAATCCATGACATGGCCAAAAATCAGAATTTCTCTGAACTATAGTACGTCGATTTTCGACAATTTTTGAATTTTACAAACGGAAACGTGAGCTGTATGTACTGTTTCACGAGGATTCCGAAAATCGGGTTCCTTTTGACGTTAGGTCAGTAGTTACTGAGCTATACGTATAAAAAATCCAAAATAGTGTTGGTTTCCTTGTAAAAAAAGAACGAAACAACTAGTTGATTTAGAACATGAGGTTCATGAACAATGTAAATGACTCAGAAATAGTTGAGTGATTAGAAAGAATTCGTGTAATTACCAATGTATTTATTTATTGTATTAAAACTTAAACACATTGGTAATTACTGGAACGTCTCTTCTACGACGTAAGATATAGCTCCGACATATTATTAAATGATGTAAAATGTTGTGACTGAGTCGCGAAAAACGGAGTTTTCAGGAGGAGTCAAGTCATGAATAGAGGTGGGACCCCAAATATTGGAATAGTCCGAGTTGAGAAATGGAACTTAAAAATATCCTTAGTAAAAATCCCCAGGTCTATTTCCAGTTCATCAGTTGCGAATCCAAATTGCTCAAACCATAAGTTTGAGCGAGAGTTTCGTTCCCTTCTCGCAATACTCTTTATTTGGACGGGAACAGTGAGGAATTGTCGTGAAATCCCTCACTACTGGAGACCTTAATCCAATTTAATCTAACTTAATGTAACTGAACGCTTGTAACACAAACTGGTGAACATTTTAGAGGCGCAATGCCGAACTTGGAATGCTCACTACCCAAATTTCCGTCAAAAGAAGCAGTCAAGCTACTTCTTATCAGAAAAAATGGATACGGGTGTATCTTACTATACAAAGACCGAAGTCAATCATAGCCATACCCGGGGGGTGTTCTTTTAAATGAAGCCGACACTTCAGCAACAATTGTATGAACACGCACTACAGTCTGTATTTTAAACACGGAACAGTCACTAAACTTAAAAAGAAGTAATAATAAGAGAGGAAAAGATAACCGGAACATGGCTGTAAGGCATGGACCAACTCCGAAGATGAGCATCGACAATCGTGTAAACAGATCTATCGTCAACATGAGATCCGGTGCAACCAATTTGGGGTGGAAGGGGGGAACTAGCCCAGCCATAGTCCCGGTTTGGTTCAACAGGCTATCTCTATAAGAAATTGAGAACAATGGAGATCCGGTAGACCAATAGAGGTGGAAGGGGGGGTACTTAGTTAGCCCAGCCATAGTCTCAATGGTTGAACGGGAGTCTCATAAACAAAACATTTAAGAAAAGCCGATTTACATTTCACAAAATAATCCAAACTCCGGGATATCAGCTACAAAAATCTAGGCCAGGAGAGTGATCCAAGGAGGAAACGGTAAGTGATTCTAAGTGTAAATCTAGGCAGCAATCCGGAAAAGAAAAAATCCAGGCAGCAATCCAGGCAGGCAGGATCCAGGTTTCAGGAGAGAGGTCTTGCTAGGTCAAGTTCTGGGAAACGACTGGCAAGCCTTAGGAAAGTGCGCGCCTTTTATACCGGTTTTTTGGGTACCGCCCATATTCTAGAAGGAGGGTGGCGCCAAAAAGCGGGATGGGGGTATCGCCGATAGTCCCATAAGAAACAATGTAAATTATAAATATCGCCGATAGTCCCATAAGAAACAACAGGAATGTTCTAGAAGGGGGGCGGATACTTAAAAAAATGGCGGTTTCAAAAATCAAATGAAGGTATCGCCGATAGTCCCATAAGAAACATCAAGAATGTTCTAGAAGGGGGCGGAGATTTCCAAAAATGGCGGTTTCGGAAATCAAATGGAGGTATCGCCGGTAGTCAAGTCCCGGCGATAGTCCCATAAGAAACAGTGCTAAATATAAATATCGCCGATAGTCCCATAAGAAACAACAGGAATGTTCTAGAAGGGGGGCGGATATTTCAAAAATGGCGGTTTCAAAAATCAAATAGAGGTATCGCCGATAGTCCCATAAGAAACAGTGTAAATTTTAAATATCGCCGGTAGTCCCATAAGAAACATCAAGAATGTTCTAGAAGGGGGCGGAGATTTCCAAAAATGGCGGTTTCGGATATCAAATGGAGGTATCGCCGGTAGTCAAGTCCCGGCGATAGTCCCATAAGAAACAGTGCTAAATAAAAATATCGCCGATAGTCCCATAAGAAACAACAGGAATGTTCTAGAAGGGGGGCGGATATTTCAAAAATGGCGGTTTCAAAAATCAAATAGAGGTATCGCCGATAGTCCCATAAGAAACAGTGTAAATTTTAAATATCGCCGATAGTCCCATAAGAAACATCAAGAATGTTCTAGAAGGGGGCGGAGATTTCCAAAAATGGCGGTTTCGGATATCAAATGGAGGTATCGCCGGTAGTCAAGTCCCGGCGATAGTCCCATAAGAAACAGTGCTAAATATAAATATCGCCGATAGTCCCATAAGAAACAACAGGAATGTTCTAGAAGGGGGGCGGATATTTCAAAAATGGCGGTTTCAAAATATAGGGTAAAAAACAAAAATAAAAATCTTTTGGATGGCCAGCTGAAGAAAGAGAAGAAATAAAGAGCCGTGTCATGTGTGTGTAGGGAGTTTGTGCGTTGTAGGATTCTGTATCCTAAAAATATTTAAAATATTGTTCATAGTATGATATGAATGACATATACACCTTAAGCGACGCGCAGTGCCAATACAAGATGTGTAGAGGGTTATGACGGTGAATAAGCATACTACCCACAGTATGGACGGCTCATATCGCGTTAAGGACGTACAGGGCAAATGATATCACACTGTATAGAGTTATTTTCGTGATCTTCATTAGATTTCAGTTAAAAGTGATGTTTCGAAAGTGGGAAGACCGAAAATTTTGAATTTGTTTAAATGGAAACATGAACCGTATGAACTGTTCCATAAAGATCATGAAAATCAGGTTGTTTATTACGTTAGGTCAGTAGTTACTGAGCTTCAGCCTATTTTGAGGTCGAAGAGACAGAAAATTTCTGTTTTCTCCTTTAAGTGTTGAGTTTTGATCAAAATAATTCACATTTTCGTGATCTCCATCAAATTCTGGGTAGGGGAGGTGGATTTAAAATGAAATCCATGACATGGCCAAAAATCAGAATTTCTCTGAAGTATAGCACGTCGATTTTCGACAATTTTTGAATTTTTCAAACGGAAACGTGAGCTGTATGCACTGTTTCACGAGAATTCAGAAAATCGGGTTTTTTTTACGTTAGGTCAGTAGTTATTGAGCTGCAGTCCATTTTGAGGATGATATAACAGAAAATTACTAATTTCTCCCTCAAGTGTTGAGTTTTGATCAAAATAATTCACATTTTCGTGATCTCCATCAAATTCTGGGTAGGAGAGTTGGATTTAAAATGAAATCCATGACATGGCCAAAAATCAGAATTTCTCTGAACTATAGTACGTCGATTTTCGACAATTTTTGAATTTTTCAAACGGAAACGTGAGCTGTATGCACTGTTTCACGAGGATTCCGAAAATCGGGTTCTTTTTGACGGTAGGTCAGTGGTTACTGAGGTGCAGTCCATTTTGAGGTTGAAAAAACGGAAAATTACTGATTTCTCCCTCAAGTGTTGAGTTTTGATCAAAATAACTCACATTTTCGTGATCTCCATCAAATTCTGGGTAGGAGAGTTGGATTTAAAATGAAATCCATGACATGGACAAAAAATCAGAATTTCTCTCAACTATAGTACGTCGATTTTCGACAATTTTTGAATTTTACAAACGGAAACGTGAGCTGTATGCACTGTTTCACGAGGATTCCGAAAATCGGGTTCTTTTTGACGTTAGGTCAGTAGTTACTGAGCTACAGTCCATTTTGAGGTTGAAAAAACAGAAAATTGCTGATTTCTCCCTCAAGTGTTGAGTTTTGATTAAAATAATTCACATTTTCGTGATCTCCATCAAATTCTGGGTAGGAGAGTTGGATTTAAAATGAAATCCATGACATGGCCAAAAATCAGAATTTCTCTGAACTATAGTACGTCGATTTTCGACAATTTTTGAATTTTACAAACGGAAACGTGAGCTGTATGTACTGTTTCACGAGGATTCCGAAAAATCGGGTTCCTTTTGACGTTAGGTCAGTAGTTACTGAGCTATACGTATAAAAAATCCAAAATAGTGTTGGTTTCCTTGTAAAAAAAGAACGAAACAACTAGTTGATTTAGAACATGAGGTTCATGAACAATGTAAATGACTCAGAAATAGTTGAGTGATTAGAAAGAATTCGTGTAATTACCAATGTATTTATTTATTGTATTAAAACTTAAACACATTGGTAATTACTGGAACGTCTCTTCTACGACGTAAGATATAGCTCCGACATATTATTAAATGATGTAAAATGTTGTGACTGAGTCGCGAAAAACGGAGTTTTCAGGAGGAGTCAAGTCATGAATAGAGGTGGGACCCCAAATATTGGAATAGTCCGAGTTGAGAAATGGAACTTAAAAATATCCTTAGTAAAAATCCCCAGGTCTATTTCCAGTTCATCAGTTGCGAATCCAAATTGCTCAAACCATAAGTTTGAGCGAGAGTTTCGTTCCCTTCTCGCAATACTCTTTATTTGGACGGGAACAGTGAGGAATTGTCGTGAAATCCCTCACTACTGGAGACCTTAATCCAATTTAATCTAACTTAATGTAACTGAACGCTTGTAACACAAACTGGTGAACATTTTAGAGGCGCAATGCCGAACTTGGAATGCTCACTACCCAAATTTCCGTCAAAAGAAGCAGTCAAGCTACTTCTTATCAGAAAAAATGGATACGGGTGTATCTTACTATACAAAGACCGAAGTCAATCATAGCCATACCCGGGGGGTGTTCTTTTAAATGAAGCCGACACTTCAGCAACAATTGTATGAACACGCACTACAGTCTGTATTTTAAACACGGAACAGTCACTAAACTTAAAAAGAAGTAATAATAAGAGAGGAAAAGATAACCGGAACATGGCTGTAAGGCATGGACCAACTCCGAAGATGAGCATCGACAATCGTGTAAACAGATCTATCGTCAACATGAGATCCGGTGCAACCAATTTGGGGTGGAAGGGGGGAACTAGCCCAGCCATAGTCCCGGTTTGGTTCAACAGGCTATCTCTATAAGAAATTGAGAACAATGGAGATCCGGTAGACCAATAGAGGTGGAAGGGGGGGTACTTAGTTAGCCCAGCCATAGTCTCAATGGTTGAACGGGAGTCTCATAAACAAAACATTTAAGAAAAGCCGATTTACATTTCACAAAATAATCCAAACTCCGGGATATCAGCTACAAAAATCTAGGCCAGGAGAGTGATCCAAGGAGGAAACGGTAAGTGATTCTAAGTGTAAATCTAGGCAGCAATCCGGAAAAGAAAAAATCCAGGCAGCAATCCAGGCAGGCAGGATCCAGGTTTCAGGAGAGAGGTCTTGCTAGGTCAAGTTCTGGGAAACGACTGGCAAGCCTTAGGAAAGTGCGCGCCTTTTATACCGGTTTTTTGGGTACCGCCCATATTCTAGAAGGAGGGTGGCGCCAAAAAGCGGGATGGGGGTATCGCCGATAGTCCCATAAGAAACAATGTAAATTATAAATATCGCCGATAGTCCCATAAGAAACAACAGGAATGTTCTAGAAGGGGGGCGGATACTTAAAAAAATGGCGGTTTCAAAAATCAAATGAAGGTATCGCCGATAGTCCCATAAGAAACATCAAGAATGTTCTAGAAGGGGGCGGAGATTTCCAAAAATGGCGGTTTCGGAAATCAAATGGAGGTATCGCCGGTAGTCAAGTCCCGGCGATAGTCCCATAAGAAACAGTGCTAAATATAAATATCGCCGATAGTCCCATAAGAAACAACAGGAATGTTCTAGAAGGGGGGCGGATATTTCAAAAATGGCGGTTTCAAAAATCAAATAGAGGTATCGCCGATAGTCCCCATAAGAAACAGTGTAAATTTTAAATATCGCCGGTAGTCCCATAAGAAACATCAAGAATGTTCTAGAAGGGGGCGGAGATTTCCAAAAATGGCGGTTTCGGATATCAAATGGAGGTATCGCCGGTAGTCAAGTCCCGGCGATAGTCCCATAAGAAACAGTGCTAAATAAAAATATCGCCGATAGTCCCATAAGAAACAACAGGAATGTTCTAGAAGGGGGGCGGATATTTCAAAAATGGCGGTTTCAAAAATCAAATAGAGGTATCGCCGATAGTCCCATAAGAAACAGTGTAAATTTTAAATATCGCCGATAGTCCCATAAGAAACATCAAGAATGTTCTAGAAGGGGGCGGAGATTTCCAAAAATGGCGGTTTCGGATATCAAATGGAGGTATCGCCGGTAGTCAAGTCCCGGCGATAGTCCCATAAGAAACAGTGCTAAATATAAATATCGCCGATAGTCCCATAAGAAACAACAGGAATGTTCTAGAAGGGGGGCGGATATTTCAAAAATGGCGGTTTCAAAAATCAAATAGAGGTATCGCCGATAGTCCCATAAGAAACAGTGTAAATTTTAAATATCGCCGGTAGTCCCATAAGAAACATCAAGAATGTTCTAGAAGGGGGCGGAGATTTCCAAAAATGGCGGTTTCGGATATCAAATGGAGGTATCGCCGGTAGTCAGGTCCCGGCGATAGTTCCATAAGAGACAGTGTTAAATATAAATATCGCCGATAGTCCCATAAGAAACAACAGGAATGTTCTAGAAGGGGGGCGGATATTTCAAAAATGGCGGTTTCAAAAATCAAATAGAGGTATCGCCGATAGTCCCATAAGAAACAGTGTAAATTTTAAATATCGCCGGTAGTCCCATAAGAAACATCAAGAATGTTCTAGAAGGGGGCGGAGATTTCCAAAAATGGCGGTTTCGGATATCAAATGGAGGTATCGCCGGTAGTCAGGTCCCGGCGATAGTTCCATAAGAGACAGTGTTAAATATAAATATCGCCGATAGTCCCATAAGAAACAACAGGAATGTTCTAGAAGGGGGGCGGATATTTCAAAAATGGCGGTTTCAAAAATCAAATAGAGGTATCGCCGATAGTCCCATAAGAAACAGTGTAAATTTTAAATATCGCCGGTAGTCCCATAAGAAACATCAAGAATGTTCTAGGAGGGGGCGGAGATTTCCAAAAATGGCGGTTTCGGATATCAAATGGAGGTATCGCCGGTAGTCAGGTCCCGGCGATAGTTCCATAAGAGACAGTGTTAAATATAAATATCGCCGATAGTCCCATAAGAAACATCAAGAATGTTCTAGAAGGGGGGCTGGTACTTCAAAAAATGGCGATTTCAGAAATCAATTGGAGGTATCGCCGATAGTTCCTTTAGAAACAGTGTAAGTTATAAATCAAATGGAGGTATCGCCGGTAATCAGGTTCCGGTGATAGTCCCATAAGAATCAGTGTTAAATATAAATACCGCCGATAGTCCCATAAGAAACATTAAGAATGTTCTAGAAGGGGGGCGGATACTTCAAAAATGGCAGTTTTAGAAATCAAATGGAGGTATCGCCGATAGTCCCATAAGAAACAGTGTATATCAAAAATCAAATGGAGGTATCGCCGATAGTCCCATAAGAAACAGTGTAAATTATAAATATCGCCGACAAGGGGGGCGGATACTTAAAAATTGGCGGTTTCGGAAATCAAATGGAGGTATCGTTGGTAATCAGGTCCCAGCGATAGCCCCATGAGGAACAATGTTAAAATTCAAAAGTAAACAAAACCATAACCCACGGGAGCAGGTTAGGTTAGGTAAAACCAGGTTTGGTTATTTTATTTAAAATCGTCAACGTTTCATGTAAGTGAAAGATTGAGGTAGTTGCCAAAGATTTATGGCGTTTTCTTTAAAAGCCATGAATATCAGATTCAAGCTGCCATCTCCTCAAAACCAAGGAGTGATGAAATCGTCACCAAGCTTTAGTATCTACAGGACCCAGTTGACCATCAGAAATAGGATTGATCGATATCAAACGGATCAGCATGACCCTGGTGCTCTATTAGAAACTTGGCTCTCAGACTCGGACTCCGTCCAACGGTGGCTTCGTTAATAAATAGGTCAACGTCAATCGTGATGAATCAAAACCTCCCACGACCAATTAGTGTTCCCGGGTTACCTGCTTCATCGCCTGGTAAACTTTACTAATAACATCATCCTTAGTCCCAAAGAGATGGTGGTATCTAGGTGTATTGTTGGAATCAATTACCCACATCCTCAAAACCAAAGTGTGGTGAAATCGCCACCCAGCTTTTTTAGTATCCACGAGGCCCAGTCGACCATCAGAAACAGGATTGACCGATATCAAACGGAACAACATGACCCTAAGCCCTCAGACTCGGACTCCGTCCAACGGTGGCTCTATTAGAAACTTGGCTCTCAGACTCGGACTCCGTCCAACGGTAGCTTCGTTAATAAATAGGTCAACGCCATTCGTGATGAATCAAAACCTCCCGTGACCAATTAGCTACGGGTTACCCGCTTCATCACCTGGTAGACTTTACTAATAACACCAACCCTGGTCCCAAAGAAATGGTGGTATCTAGGTGTATTCAGATCACAAATTCCGAATTCAACAAACAAGAGAGAAGCGTCATCGCCAGTGAACTTTATTATTGTCTACAGGGTCCACTCGGCTTTGTTAATAACCCCTTAGAGGAAATCGCTTGCATGGATTGCCCGTGTCATCGTCCGCCGACTTTGTTAATGGCGCCATCCCAGGTCCATCAAAGACGGGGGGAGTAAAATGGATCATGAAGGCCTAGTAGCATGAAGATGGGACAAAAAGTCCAGCGTCTGTAATGTGTAAAGCTTTTTACATTCACCCAAGAGGTTAAACCAGAGCCCGGGAGCCCTTCCGGGGTCATGCGAAAGTGCTCAAAATATCATTGCATCATTCGCATCGGAATTCGCACCCTTAAAGTCAATATATAGGGTAAAAAACAAAAATAAAAATCTTTGGATGGCCAGCTGAAGAAAGAGAAGAAATAAAGAGCCGTGTCATGTGTGTGTAGGGAGTTTGTGCGTTGTAGGATTCTGTATCCTAAAAATATTTAAAATATTGTTCATAGTATGATATGAATGACATATACACCTTAAGCGACGCGCAGTGCCAATACAAGATGTGTAGAGGGTTATGACGGTGAATAAGCATACTACCCACAGTATGGACGGCTCATATCGCGTTAAGGACGTACAGGGCAAATGATATCACACTGTATAGAGTTATTTTCGTGATCTTCATTAGATTTCAGTTAAAAGTGATGTTTCGAAAGTGGGAAGACCGAAAATTTTGAATTTGTTTAAATGGAAACATGAACCGTATGAACTGTTCCATAAAGATCATGAAAATCAGGTTGTTTATTACGTTAGGTCAGTAGTTACTGAGCTTCAGCCTATTTTGAGGTCGAAGAGACAGAAAATTTCTGTTTTCTCCTTTAAGTGTTGAGTTTTGATCAAAATAATTCACATTTTCGTGATCTCCATCAAATTCTGGGTAGGGGAGGTGGATTTAAAATGAAATCCATGACATGGCCAAAAATCAGAATTTCTCTGAAGTATAGCACGTCGATTTTCGACAATTTTTGAATTTTTCAAACGGAAACGTGAGCTGTATGCACTGTTTCACGAGAATTCAGAAAATCGGGTTTTTTTTACGTTAGGTCAGTAGTTATTGAGCTGCAGTCCATTTTGAGGATGATATAACAGAAAATTACTAATTTCTCCCTCAAGTGTTGAGTTTTGATCAAAATAATTCACATTTTCGTGATCTCCATCAAATTCTGGGTAGGAGAGTTGGATTTAAAATGAAATCCATGACATGGCCAAAAATCAGAATTTCTCTGAACTATAGTACGTCGATTTTCGACAATTTTTGAATTTTTCAAACGGAAACGTGAGCTGTATGCACTGTTTCACGAGGATTCCGAAAATCGGGTTCTTTTTGACGGTAGGTCAGTGGTTACTGAGGTGCAGTCCATTTTGAGGTTGAAAAAAACGGAAAATTACTGATTTCTCCCTCAAGTGTTGAGTTTTGATCAAAATAACTCACATTTTCGTGATCTCCATCAAATTCTGGGTAGGAGAGTTGGATTTAAAATGAAATCCATGACATGGACAAAAAATCAGAATTTCTCTCAACTATAGTACGTCGATTTTCGACAATTTTTGAATTTTACAAACGGAAACGTGAGCTGTATGCACTGTTTCACGAGGATTCCGAAAATCGGGTTCTTTTTGACGTTAGGTCAGTAGTTACTGAGCTACAGTCCATTTTGAGGTTGAAAAAACAGAAAATTGCTGATTTCTCCCTCAAGTGTTGAGTTTTGATTAAAATAATTCACATTTTCGTGATCTCCATCAAATTCTGGGTAGGAGAGTTGGATTTAAAATGAAATCCATGACATGGCCAAAAATCAGAATTTCTCTGAACTATAGTACGTCGATTTTCGACAATTTTTGAATTTTACAAACGGAAACGTGAGCTGTATGTACTGTTTCACGAGGATTCCGAAAATCGGGTTCCTTTTGACGTTAGGTCAGTAGTTACTGAGCTATACGTATAAAAAATCCAAAATAGTGTTGGTTTCCTTGTAAAAAAAGAACGAAACAACTAGTTGATTTAGAACATGAGGTTCATGAACAATGTAAATGACTCAGAAATAGTTGAGTGATTAGAAAGAATTCGTGTAATTACCAATGTATTTATTTATTGTATTAAAACTTAAACACATTGGTAATTACTGGAACGTCTCTTCTACGACGTAAGATATAGC
The DNA here is from genome assembly GCA_030770115.1 of Daphnia galeata. Lineage (NCBI taxonomy): Eukaryota > Metazoa > Arthropoda > Branchiopoda > Diplostraca > Daphniidae > Daphnia > Daphnia galeata. Next base: position 12,495,278 of record CM061118.1, read on the forward strand.
TCCGACATATTATTAAATGATGTAAAATGTTGTGACTGAGTCGCGAAAAAACGGAGTTTTCAGGAGGAGTCAAGTCATGAATAGAGGTGGGACCCCAAATATTGGAATAGTCCGAGTTGAGAAATGGAACTTAAAAATATCCTTAGTAAAAATCCCCAGGTCTATTTCCAGTTCATCAGTTGCGAATCCAAATTGCTCAAACCATAAGTTTGAGCGAGAGTTTCGTTCCCTTCTCGCAATACTCTTTATTTGGACGGGAACAGTGAGGAATTGTCGTGAAATCCCTCACTACTGGAGACCTTAATCCAATTTAATCTAACTTAATGTAACTGAACGCTTGTAACACAAACTGGTGAACATTTTAGAGGCGCAATGCCGAACTTGGAATGCTCACTACCCAAATTTCCGTCAAAAGAAGCAGTCAAGCTACTTCTTATCAGAAAAAATGGATACGGGTGTATCTTACTATACAAAGACCGAAGTCAATCATAGCCATACCCGGGGGGTGTTCTTTTAAATGAAGCCGACACTTCAGCAACAATTGTATGAACACGCACTACAGTCTGTATTTTAAACACGGAACAGTCACTAAACTTAAAAAGAAGTAATAATAAGAGAGGAAAAGATAACCGGAACATGGCTGTAAGGCATGGACCAACTCCGAAGATGAGCATCGACAATCGTGTAAACAGATCTATCGTCAACATGAGATCCGGTGCAACCAATTTGGGGTGGAAGGGGGGAACTAGCCCAGCCATAGTCCCGGTTTGGTTCAACAGGCTATCTCTATAAGAAATTGAGAACAATGGAGATCCGGTAGACCAATAGAGGTGGAAGGGGGGGTACTTAGTTAGCCCAGCCATAGTCTCAATGGTTGAACGGGAGTCTCATAAACAAAACATTTAAGAAAAGCCGATTTACATTTCACAAAATAATCCAAACTCCGGGATATCAGCTACAAAAATCTAGGCCAGGAGAGTGATCCAAGGAGGAAACGGTAAGTGATTCTAAGTGTAAATCTAGGCAGCAATCCGGAAAAGAAAAAATCCAGGCAGCAATCCAGGCAGGCAGGATCCAGGTTTCAGGAGAGAGGTCTTGCTAGGTCAAGTTCTGGGAAACGACTGGCAAGCCTTAGGAAAGTGCGCGCCTTTTATACCGGTTTTTTGGGTACCGCCCATATTCTAGAAGGAGGGTGGCGCCAAAAAGCGGGATGGGGGTATCGCCGATAGTCCCATAAGAAACAATGTAAATTATAAATATCGCCGATAGTCCCATAAGAAACAACAGGAATGTTCTAGAAGGGGGGCGGATACTTAAAAAAATGGCGGTTTCAAAAATCAAATGAAGGTATCGCCGATAGTCCCATAAGAAACATCAAGAATGTTCTAGAAGGGGGCGGAGATTTCCAAAAATGGCGGTTTCGGAAATCAAATGGAGGTATCGCCGGTAGTCAAGTCCCGGCGATAGTCCCATAAGAAACAGTGCTAAATATAAATATCGCCGATAGTCCCATAAGAAACAACAGGAATGTTCTAGAAGGGGGGCGGATATTTCAAAAATGGCGGTTTCAAAAATCAAATAGAGGTATCGCCGATAGTCCCATAAGAAACAGTGTAAATTTTAAATATCGCCGGTAGTCCCATAAGAAACATCAAGAATGTTCTAGAAGGGGGCGGAGATTTCCAAAAATGGCGGTTTCGGATATCAAATGGAGGTATCGCCGGTAGTCAAGTCCCGGCGATAGTCCCATAAGAAACAGTGCTAAATAAAAATATCGCCGATAGTCCCATAAGAAACAACAGGAATGTTCTAGAAGGGGGGCGGATATTTCAAAAATGGCGGTTTCAAAAATCAAATAGAGGTATCGCCGATAGTCCCATAAGAAACAGTGTAAATTTTAAATATCGCCGATAGTCCCATAAGAAACATCAAGAATGTTCTAGAAGGGGGCGGAGATTTCCAAAAATGGCGGTTTCGGATATCAAATGGAGGTATCGCCGGTAGTCAAGTCCCGGCGATAGTCCCATAAGAAACAGTGCTAAATATAAATATCGCCGATAGTCCCATAAGAAACAACAGGAATGTTCTAGAAGGGGGGCGGATATTTCAAAAATGGCGGTTTCAAAAATCAAATAGAGGTATCGCCGATAGTCCCATAAGAAACAGTGTAAATTTTAAATATCGCCGGTAGTCCCATAAGAAACATCAAGAATGTTCTAGAAGGGGGCGGAGATTTCCAAAAATGGCGGTTTCGGATATCAAATGGAGGTATCGCCGGTAGTCAGGTCCCGGCGATAGTTCCATAAGAGACAGTGTTAAATATAAATATCGCCGATAGTCCCATAAGAAACAACAGGAATGTTCTAGAAGGGGGGCGGATATTTCAAAAATGGCGGTTTCAAAAATCAAATAGAGGTATCGCCGATAGTCCCATAAGAAACAGTGTAAATTTTAAATATCGCCGGTAGTCCCATAAGAAACATCAAGAATGTTCTAGAAGGGGGCGGAGATTTCCAAAAATGGCGGTTTCGGATATCAAATGGAGGTATCGCCGGTAGTCAGGTCCCGGCGATAGTTCCATAAGAGACAGTGTTAAATATAAATATCGCCGATAGTCCCATAAGAAACAACAGGAATGTTCTAGAAGGGGGGCGGATATTTCAAAAATGGCGGTTTCAAAAATCAAATAGAGGTATCGCCGATAGTCCCATAAGAAACAGTGTAAATTTTAAATATCGCCGGTAGTCCCATAAGAAACATCAAGAATGTTCTAGGAGGGGGCGGAGATTTCCAAAAATGGCGGTTTCGGATATCAAATGGAGGTATCGCCGGTAGTCAGGTCCCGGCGATAGTTCCATAAGAGACAGTGTTAAATATAAATATCGCCGATAGTCCCATAAGAAACATCAAGAATGTTCTAGAAGGGGGGCTGGTACTTCAAAAAAATGGCGATTTCAGAAATCAATTGGAGGTATCGCCGATAGTTCCTTTAGAAACAGTGTAAGTTATAAATCAAATGGAGGTATCGCCGGTAATCAGGTTCCGGTGATAGTCCCATAAGAATCAGTGTTAAATATAAATACCGCCGATAGTCCCATAAGAAACATTAAGAATGTTCTAGAAGGGGGGCGGATACTTCAAAAATGGCAGTTTTAGAAATCAAATGGAGGTATCGCCGATAGTCCCATAAGAAACAGTGTATATCAAAAATCAAATGGAGGTATCGCCGATAGTCCCATAAGAAACAGTGTAAATTATAAATATCGCCGACAAGGGGGGCGGATACTTAAAAATTGGCGGTTTCGGAAATCAAATGGAGGTATCGTTGGTAATCAGGTCCCAGCGATAGCCCCATGAGGAACAATGTTAAAATTCAAAAGTAAACAAAACCATAACCCACGGGAGCAGGTTAGGTTAGGTAAAACCAGGTTTGGTTATTTTATTTAAAATCGTCAACGTTTCATGTAAGTGAAAGATTGAGGTAGTTGCCAAAGATTTATGGCGTTTTCTTTAAAAGCCATGAATATCAGATTCAAGCTGCCATCTCCTCAAAACCAAGGAGTGATGAAATCGTCACCAAGCTTTAGTATCTACAGGACCCAGTTGACCATCAGAAATAGGATTGATCGATATCAAACGGATCAGCATGACCCTGGTGCTCTATTAGAAACTTGGCTCTCAGACTCGGACTCCGTCCAACGGTGGCTTCGTTAATAAATAGGTCAACGTCAATCGTGATGAATCAAAACCTCCCACGACCAATTAGTGTTCCCGGGTTACCTGCTTCATCGCCTGGTAAACTTTACTAATAACATCATCCTTAGTCCCAAAGAGATGGTGGTATCTAGGTGTATTGTTGGAATCAATTACCCACATCCTCAAAACCAAAGTGTGGTGAAATCGCCACCCAGCTTTTTTAGTATCCACGAGGCCCAGTCGACCATCAGAAACAGGATTGACCGATATCAAACGGAACAACATGACCCTAAGCCCTCAGACTCGGACTCCGTCCAACGGTGGCTCTATTAGAAACTTGGCTCTCAGACTCGGACTCCGTCCAACGGTAGCTTCGTTAATAAATAGGTCAACGCCATTCGTGATGAATCAAAACCTCCCGTGACCAATTAGCTACGGGTTACCCGCTTCATCACCTGGTAGACTTTACTAATAACACCAACCCTGGTCCCAAAGAAATGGTGGTATCTAGGTGTATTCAGATCACAAATTCCGAATTCAACAAACAAGAGAGAAGCGTCATCGCCAGTGAACTTTATTATTGTCTACAGGGTCCACTCGGCTTTGTTAATAACCCCTTAGAGGAAATCGCTTGCATGGATTGCCCGTGTCATCGTCCGCCGACTTTGTTAATGGCGCCATCCCAGGTCCATCAAAGACGGGGGGAGTAAAATGGATCATGAAGGCCTAGTAGCATGAAGATGGGACAAAAAGTCCAGCGTCTGTAATGTGTAAAGCTTTTTACATTCACCCAAGAGGTTAAACCAGAGCCCGGGAGCCCTTCCGGGGTCATGCGAAAGTGCTCAAAATATCATTGCATCATTCGCATCGGAATTCGCACCCTTAAAGTCAATATATAGGGTAAAAAACAAAAATAAAAATCTTTTGGATGGCCAGCTGAAGAAAGAGAAGAAATAAAGAGCCGTGTCATGTGTGTGTAGGGAGTTTGTGCGTTGTAGGATTCTGTATCCTAAAAATATTTAAAATATTGTTCATAGTATGATATGAATGACATATACACCTTAAGCGACGCGCAGTGCCAATACAAGATGTGTAGAGGGTTATGACGGTGAATAAGCATACTACCCACAGTATGGACGGCTCATATCGCGTTAAGGACGTACAGGGCAAATGATATCACACTGTATAGAGTTATTTTCGTGATCTTCATTAGATTTCAGTTAAAAGTGATGTTTCGAAAGTGGGAAGACCGAAAATTTTGAATTTGTTTAAATGGAAACATGAACCGTATGAACTGTTCCATAAAGATCATGAAAATCAGGTTGTTTATTACGTTAGGTCAGTAGTTACTGAGCTTCAGCCTATTTTGAGGTCGAAGAGACAGAAAATTTCTGTTTTCTCCTTTAAGTGTTGAGTTTTGATCAAAATAATTCACATTTTCGTGATCTCCATCAAATTCTGGGTAGGGGAGGTGGATTTAAAATGAAATCCATGACATGGCCAAAAATCAGAATTTCTCTGAAGTATAGCACGTCGATTTTCGACAATTTTTGAATTTTTCAAACGGAAACGTGAGCTGTATGCACTGTTTCACGAGAATTCAGAAAATCGGGTTTTTTTTACGTTAGGTCAGTAGTTATTGAGCTGCAGTCCATTTTGAGGATGATATAACAGAAAATTACTAATTTCTCCCTCAAGTGTTGAGTTTTGATCAAAATAATTCACATTTTCGTGATCTCCATCAAATTCTGGGTAGGAGAGTTGGATTTAAAATGAAATCCATGACATGGCCAAAATCAGAATTTCTCTGAACTATAGTACGTCGATTTTCGACAATTTTTGAATTTTTCAAACGGAAACGTGAGCTGTATGCACTGTTTCACGAGGATTCCGAAAATCGGGTTCTTTTTGACGGTAGGTCAGTGGTTACTGAGGTGCAGTCCATTTGAGGTTGAAAAAACGGAAAATTACTGATTTCTCCCTCAAGTGTTGAGTTTTGATCAAAATAACTCACATTTTCGTGATCTCCATCAAATTCTGGGTAGGAGAGTTGGATTTAAAATGAAATCCATGACATGGACAAAAAATCAGAATTTCTCTCAACTATAGTACGTCGATTTTCGACAATTTTTGAATTTTACAAACGGAAACGTGAGCTGTATGCACTGTTTCACGAGGATTCCGAAAATCGGGTTCTTTTTGACGTTAGGTCAGTAGTTACTGAGCTACAGTCCATTTTGAGGTTGAAAAAACAGAAAATTGCTGATTTCTCCCTCAAGTGTTGAGTTTTGATTAAAATAATTCACATTTTCGTGATCTCCATCAAATTCTGGGGTAGGGAGAGTTGGATTTAAAATGAAATCCATGACATGGCCAAAAATCAAGAATTTCTCTGAACTATAGTACGTCGATTTTCGACAATTTTTTGAATTTTTACAAACGGAAACGTGAGCTGTATGTACTGTTTCACGAGGATTCCGAAAATCGGGTTCCTTTTGACGTTAGGTCAGTAGTTACTGAGCTATACGTATAAAAAATCCAAAATAGTGTTGGTTTCCTTGTAAAAAAAGAACGAAACAACTAGTTGATTTAGAAACATGAGGTTCATGAACAATGTAAATGACTCAGAAATAGTTGAGTGATTAGAAAGAATTCGTGTAATTACCAATGTATTTATTTATTGTATTAAAACTTAAAACACATTGGTAAATTACTGGAACGTCTCTTCTACGACGTAAGATATAGCTCCGACATATTATTAAATGATGTAAAATGTTGTGACTGAGTCGCGAAAAACGGAGTTTTCAGGAGGAGTCAAGTCATGAATAGAGGTGGGACCCCAAATATTGGAATAGTCCGAGTTGAGAAATGGAACTTAAAAATAATCCTTAGTAAAAATCCCCAGGTCTATTTCCAGTTCATCAGTTGCGAATCCAAATTGACTCAAAACCATAAGTTTGAGCGAGAGTTTTCGTTCCCTTCTCGCAATACTCTTTATTTGGACGGGAACAGTGAGGAATTGTCCGTGAAATCCCTCACTACTGGAGACCTTAATCCAATTTAATCTAACTTAATGTAACTGAACGCTTGTAACACAAACTGGTGAAACATTTTTAGAGGCGCAATGCCGGAACTTGGAATGCTCACTACCCAAATTTCCGTCAAAAGAAGCAGTCAAGCTACTTCTTATCAGAAAAAAATGGATACGGGTGTATCTTACTATACAAAGACCGAAGTCAATCATAGCCATACCCGGGGGGTGTTCTTTTAAATGAAGCCGACACTTCAAGCAACAATTGTATGAACACGCACTACAGTCTGTATTTTAAACACGGAACAGTCACTAAACTTAAAAAGAAGTAATAATAAGAGAGAAAAGATAACCGGAACATGGCTGTAAGGCATGGACCAACTCCGAAGATGAGCATCGGACAATCGTGTAAACAGATCTATCGTCAACATGAGATCCGGTGCAAACCAATTTGGGGTGGAAGGGGGGAACTAGCCCAGCCATAGTCCCCGGTTTGGTTCAACAGGCTATCTCTATAAGAAATTGAGAAACAATGGAGATCCGGTAGACCAATAGAGGTGGAAGGGGGGGTACTTAGTTAGCCCAGCCATAGTCTCAATGGTTGAACGGGAAGTCTCATAAACAAAACATTTAAGAAAAGCCGATTTACATTTCACAAAATAATCCAAACTCCGGGATATCAGCTTACAAAAATCTAGGCCAGGAGAGTGATCCCAAGGAGGAAACGGTAAGTGATTCTAAGTGTAAATCTAGGCAGCAATCCGGAAAAGAAAAAATCCAGGCAGCAATCCAGGCAGGCAGGATCCAGGTTTCAGGAGAGAGGTCTTGCTAGGTCAAGTTCTGGGAAACGACTGGCAAGCCTTAGGAAAGTGCGCGCCTTTTATAGCCGGTTTTTTGGGTACCGCCCATATTCTAGAAGGAGGGTGGCGCCAAAAAGCGGGATGGGGGTATCGCCGATAGTCCCATAAGAAAACAATGTAAATTATAAATATCGCCGATAGTCCCATAAGAAACAACAGGAATGTTCTAGAAGGGGGGCGGATACTTAAAAAAATGGCGGGTTTCAAAAATCAAATGAAGGTATCGCCGATAGTCCCATAAGAAACATCAAGAATGTTCTAGAAGGGGGCGGAGATTTCCAAAAATGGCGGTTTCGGAAATCAAATGGAGGTATCGCCCGGTAGTCAAGTCCCGGCAGATAGTCCCATAAGAAAACAGTGCTAAATATAAATATCGCCGATAGTCCCCATAAGAAACAACAGGAATGTTCTAGAAGGGGGGCGGATATTTCAAAAATGGCGGTTTCAAAAATCAAATAGAGGTATCGGCCGATAGTCCCATAAGAAACAGTGTAATTTAAATATCGCCGGTAGTCCCATAAGAAACATCAAGAATGTTCTAGAAGGGGGCGGAGATTTCCAAAAAATGGCGGTTTCGGAATATCAAATGGAGGTATCGCCGGTAGTCAAGTCCCGGCGATAGTCCCATAAGAAACAGTGCTAAATAAAAAATATCGCCGATAGTCCCATAAGAAACAACAGGAATGTTCTAGAAGGGGGGGCGGATATTCAAAAATGGCGGTTTCAAAAATCAAATAGAGGTATCGCCGATAGTCCCATAAGAAACAGTGTAAATTTTAAATATCGCCGATAGTCCCATAAGAAACATCAAGAATGTTCTAGAAGGGGGCGGAGATTCCAAAAATGGCGGTTTCGGATTATCAAATGGAGGTATCGCCGGTAGTCAAGTCCCGGCGATAGTCCCATAAGAAACAGTGCTAAAATATAAATTATCGCCGATAGTCCCATAAGAAACAACAGGAATGTTCTAGAAGGGGGGCGGATATTTCAAAAATGGCGGTTTCAAAAATCAAATAGAGGTATCGCCGATAGTCCCATAAGAAACAGTGTAAATTTTAAATATCGCCGGTAGTCCCATAAGAAACATCAAGAATGTTCTAGAAGGGGGCGGAGATTTCCAAAAATGGCGGTTTCGGATATCAAATGGAGGTATCGCCGGTAGTCAGGTCCCGGCGATAGTTCCATAAGAGACAGTGTTAAATATAAATATCGCCGATAGTCCCATAAGAAACAACACGGAATGTTCTAGAAGGGGGGCGGATATTTCAAAAATGGCGGTTTCAAAAATCAATAGAGGTATCGCCGGATAGTCCCATAAGAAACAGTGTAAATTTTAAATATCGCCGGGTAGTCCCATAAGAAACATCAAGAATGTTCTAGAAGGGGGCGGAGATTTCCAAAAATGGCGGTTTCGGGATATCAAAATGGAGGTATCGCCGGTAGTCAGGTCCCGGCGATAGTTCCATAAGAGACAGTGTTAAATATAAATATCGCCGATAGTCCCATAAGAAACAACAGGAATGTTCTAGAAGGGGGGCGGATATTTCAAAAATGGCGGTTTCAAAAATCAAATAGAGGTATCGCCGATAGTCCCATAAGAAACAGTGTAAATTTTAAATATCGCCGGGTAGTCCCATAAGAAACATCAGAATGTTCTAGGAGGGGGCGGAGATTTCCCAAAAATGGCGGTTTCGGATATCAAATGGAGGTATCGCCGGTAGTCAGGTCCCGGCGATAGTTCCATAAGAGACAGTGTTAAATATAAATATCGCCGATAGTCCCATAAGAAACATCAAGAATGTTCTAGAAGGGGGGCTGGTACTTCAAAAAAATGGCGATTTCAGAAATCAATTGGAGGTATCGCCGATAGTTCCTTTAGAAACAGTGTAAGTTATAAATCAAATGGAGGTATCGCCGGTAATCAGGTTCCGGTGATAGTCCCATAAGAATCAGTGTTAAATATAAACTACCGCCGATAGTCCCATAAGAAACATTAAGAATGTTCTAGAAGGGGGGCGGATACTTCAAAAATGCAGTTTTAGAAATCAAATGGAGGTATCGCCGATAGTCCCATAAGAAACAGTGTATATCAAAAATCAAATGGAGGTATCGCCGATAGTCCATACAGAAACAGTGTAAATTATTAAAATATCGCCGACAAGGGGGGCGGATACTTAAAAATTGGCGGTTTCGGAAATCAAATGGAGGTATCGTTGGTAATCAGGTCCCAGCGATAGCCCCATGAGGAACAATGTTAAAATTCAAAAGTAAACAAAACCATAACCCACGGGAGCAGGTTAGGTTAGGTAAAACCAGGTTTGGTTATTTTATTTAAAATCGTCAACGTTTCAATGTAAGTGAAAGATTGAGGTAGTTGCCAAAGATTTATGGCGTTTTCTTTAAAAGCCATGAATATCAGATTCAAGCTGCCATCTCCTCAAAACCAAGGAGTGATGAAATCGTCACCAAGCTTTAGTATCTACAGGACCCAGTTGACCATCAGAAATAGGATTGATCGATATCAAACGGATCAGCATGACCCTGGTGCTCTATTAGAAACTTGGCTCTCAGACTCGGACTCCGTCCAACGGTGGCTTCGTTAATAAATAGGTCAACGTCAATCGTGATGAATCAAAACCTCCCACGACCAATTAGTGTTCCCGGGTTACCTGCTTCATCGCCTGGTAAACTTTACTAATAACATCATCCTTAGTCCCAAAGAGATGGTGGTATCTAGGTGTATATGTTGGAATCAATTACCCACATCCTCCAAACCAAAGTGTGGTGAAAATCGCCACCCAGCTTTTTTATGTATCCACGAGGCCCAGTCGGACCATCAGAAACAGGATTGACCGATATCAAACGGAACAACATGACCCTAAGCCCTCAGACTCGACTCCGTCCAACGGTGGCTCTATTAGAAACTTGGCTCTCAGGACTCGGACTCCGTCCCAAACGGTAGCTTCGTTAATAAATAGGTCAACGCCATTCGTGATGAATCAAAACCTCCCGTGACCAATTAGCTACGGGTTACCCGCTTCATCACCTGGTAGACTTTACTAATAACAACCAACCCTGGTCCCAAAGAAATGGTGGTATCTAGGTGTATTCAGATCACAAATTCCGAATTCAACAAACAAGAGGAGAAGCGTCATCGCCAGTGAACTTTATTATTGTCTACAGGGTCCACTCGGCTTTGTTTAATAACCCCTTAGAGGAAATCGCTTGCATGGAATTGCCCCGTGTCATCGTCCCGCCGACTTTGTTAATGGCGCCATCCCAGGTCCATCAAAGACGGGGGGAGTAAAATGGATCATGAAGGCCTAGTAGCATGAAGATGGGGACAAAAAGTCCAGCGTCTGTAATGTGTAAAGCTTTTTACATTCACCCAAGAGGTTAAACCAGAGCCCGGGAGCCCTTCCGGGGTCTATCGAAAGTGCTCAAAATATCATTGCATCATTCGCATCGGAATTCGCACCCTTAAAGTCAATATATAGGGTAAAAAACAAAAATAAAAAATCTTGTTGGATGGCCAGCTGAAGAAAAGAGAAGAAATAAAGAGCCGTGTCATGTGTGTGTAGGGAGTTTGTGCGTTGTAGGATTCTGTATCCTAAAAATAATTTAAAATATTGTTCATAGTATGATATGAATGACATATACACCTTAAGCGACGCGCAGTGCCAATACAAGATGTGTAGAGGGTTATGACGGTGAATAAGGCATACTACCCACAGTATGGACGGCTCATATCGCGTTAAGGGACGTACAGGGCAAATGATATCACACTGTATAGAGTTATTTTCGTGATCTTCATTAGATTTCAGTTAAAAGTGATGTTTCGAAAGTGGGAAGACCCGAAAATTTTGAATTTGTTTAAATGGAAACATGAACCGTATGAACTGTTCCATAAAGATCATGAAAATCAGGTTGTTTATTACGTTAGGTCAGTAGTTACTGAGCTTCAGCCTATTTTTGAGGTCGAAGAGACAGAAAATTTCTGTTTTCTCCTTTAAGTGTTGAGTTTTGATCAAAATAATTCACATTTTCGTGATCTCCATCAAATTCTGGGTAGGGGAGGTGGATTTAAAATGAAATCCATGACATGGCCAAAAATCAGAATTTCTCTGAAGTATAGCACGTCCGATTTTCGACAATTTTTGAATTTTTCAAACGGAAACGTGAGCTGTATGGCACTGTTTCACGAGAATTCAGAAAATCGGGTTTTTTTTACGTTAGGTCAGTAGTTATTGAGCTGCAGTCCATTTTGAGGATGATATATAACAGAAAATTACTAATTTCTCCCTCAAGTGTTGAGTTTTGATCAAAATAATTTCACATTTTCGTGATCTCCATCAAAATTCTGGGTAGGAGAGTTGGATTTAAAATGAAATCCATGACATGTGCCAAAATCAGAATTCTCTCTGAACTATAGTACGTCGATTTTCGACAATTTTTGAATTTTTCAAACGGAACGTGAGCTGTATGCACTGTTTCACGAGGATTCCGAAAATCGGGTTCTTTTTGACGGTAGGTCAGTGGTTACTGAGGTGCAGTCCATTTTGGAGGTTGAAAAACGGAAAATTACTGATTTCTCCCTCAAGTGTTGAGTTTTGATCAAAATAACTCACATTTTCGTGATCTCCATCAAATTCCTGGGTAGGGAGAGTTGGATTTAAAATGAAATCCATGACATGGACAAAAAATCAGAATTTCTCTCAACTATAGTACGTCGATTTTCGACAATTTTTGAATTTTACAAAACGGAAACGTGAGCTGTATGCACTGTTTCACGAGGATTCCTGAAAATCGGGTTCTTTTGTGACGTTAGGTCAGTAGTTACTGAGCTACAGTCCATTTTGAGGTTGAAAAAACAGAAAAATTGCTGATTTCTCCCTCAAGTGTTGAGTTTTGATTAAAAATAATTCAACATTTTCGTGATTCTCCATCAAATTCTGGGTAGGAGAGTTGGATTTAAAATGAAATCCATGACATGGCCAAAAATCAGAATTTCTCTGAACTATAGTACGTCGATTTTCGACAATTTTTGAATTTTACAAACGGAAAACGTGAGCTGTATGTACTGTTTTTCACGAGGATTCCGAAAATCGGGTTCCTTTTGACGTTAGGTCCAGTAGTTACTGAGCTATACGTATAAAAAATCCAAAATAGTGTTGGTTTCCTTGTAAAAAAAGAACGAAACAACTAAGTTGATTTAGAAACATGAGGTTCATGAACAATGTAAATGACTCAGAAATAGTTGAGTGATTAGAAAGAATTCGTGTAATTACCAATGTATTTATTTATTGTATTAAAACTTAAACACATTGGTAATTACTGGAACGTCTCTTCTACGACGTAAGATATAGCTCCGACATATTATTAAATGATGTAAAATGTTGTGACTGAGTCGCGAAAAAACGGAGGTTTTCAGGAGGAGTCAAGTCATGAATAGAGGTGGGACCCCAAATATTGGAATAGTCCGAGTTGAGAAATGGAACTTAAAAATATCCTTAGTAAAAAATCCCCAGGTCCTATTTCCAGTTCATCAGTTGCGAATCCAAAATTGCTCAAACCATAAGTTTGAGCGAGAGTTTCGTTCCCTTCCTCGCAATACTCTTTATTTGGACGGGAACAGTGAGGAATTGTCGTGAAATCCCTCACTACTGGAGACCTTAATCCAATTTTAATCTACTTAATGTAAACTGAACGCTTGTAACACAAACTGGTGAACATTTTTAGAGGCGCAATGCCGAACTTGGAATGCTCACTACCCCAATTTCCCGTCAAAAGAAGCAGTCAAGCTACTTCTTATCAATGAAAAAATGGATAACGGGTGTATCTTTACTATACAAAGACCGAAGTCAATCATAGCCATACCCGGGGGGTGTTTCTTTTAAATGAAGCCGACACTTCAGCAACAATTGTATGAACACGCACTACAGTCTGGTATTTTAAACACGGAACAGTACACTAGACTTAAAAAGAAGTAATAATAAGAGAGGAAAAGATAACCGGAACATGGCTGTAAGGCATGGACCAACTCCGAAGATGTAGCATCGACAATCGTGTAAACAGATCTATCGTCAAACAATGAGATCCGGTGCAACCAATTGGGGTGGGAAGGGGGGAACTAGCCCAGCCATAGTCCCGGTTTGGTTCAACAGGCTATCTCTATAAGAAATTGAGAACAATGGAGATCCGGTAGACCAATAGAGGTGGAAGGGGGGGTACTTAGTTAGCCCAGCCATAGTCTCAATGGTTTGAACGGGAGTCTCATAAACAAAACATTTAAGAAAAGCCGATTTACATTTCACAAAATAATCCAAACTCCGGGATATCAGCTACAAAAAATCTAGGCCAGGAGAGTGATCCAAGGAGGAAACGGTAAGTGATTCTAAGTGTAAATCTAGGCAGCAATCCGGAAAAGAAAAAAATCCAGGCAGCAATCCAGGCAGGCAGGATCCAGGTTTCAGGAGAGAGGTCTTGCTAGGTCAAGTTCTGGGAAACGACTGGCAAGCCTTAGGAAAGTGCGCGCCTTTTATATACCGGTTTTTTGGGTACCGCCCATATTCTAGAAGGAGGGTGGCGCCAAAAAGCGGATGGGGGTATCGCCGATAGTCCCATTAAGAAACAATGTAAATTATAAATATCGCCGATAGTCCCATAAGAAACAACAGGAATGTTCAGAAGGGGGGCGGATACTTAAAAAATGGCGGTTTCAAAATCAAATGAAGGTATCGCCGATAGTCCCATAAGAAACATCAAGAATGTTTCTAGAAGGGGGCGGAGATTCCAAAAATGGCGGTTTCGGAAATCAAATGGAGGTATCGCCGGTAGTCAAGTCCCGGCGATAGTCCCATAAGAAAACAGTGCTAAATAATAAATATCGCCGATAGTCCCATAAGAAACAACAGGAATGTTCTAGAAGGGGGGCGGATATTTCAAAAATGGCGGTTTTCAAAAATCAAATAGAGGTATCGCCGATAGTCCCATAAGAAACAGTGTAAATTTTAAATATCGCCGGTAGTCCCATAAGAAACATCAAGAATGTTCTAGAAGGGGGCGGAGATTTCCAAAAATGGCGGTTTCGGATATCAAATGGAGGTATCGCCGGTAGTCAAGTCCCGGCGATAGTCCCATAAGAAAACAGTGCTAAAATAAAAATATCGCCGATAGTCCCATAAGAAACAACAGGAATGTTCTAGAAGGGGGGCGGATATTTCAAAAATGGGCGGTTTCAAAAAATCAAATAGAGGTATCGCCGATAGTCCCATAAGAAACAGTGTAAATTTTAAATATCGCCGATAGTCCCATAAGAAACATCAAGAATGTTCTAGAAGGGGGCGGAGATTTCCAAAAATGGCGGTTTCGGATATCAAATGGAGGTATCGCCGGTAGTCCAAGTCCCGGCGATAGTCCCATAAGAAACAGTGCTAAAATATAAATATCGCCGATAGTCCCATAAGAAACAACAGGAATGTTCTAGAAGGGGGGCGGATATTTCAAAAATGGCGGTTTCAAAAATCAAATAGAGGTATCGCCGATAGTCCCATAAGAAACAGTGTAAATTTTAAATATCGCCGGTAGTCCCCATAAGAACATCAAGAATGTTCTAGAAGGGGGCGGAGATTTCACAAAATGGCGGTTTCGGATATCAAATGGAGGGTATCGCCGGTAGTCAGGTCCCCGGCGATAGTTCCATAAGAGACAGTGTTAAATATAAATATCGCCGATAGTCCCATAAGAAACCAACAGGAATGTTCTAGAAGGGGGGCGGATATTTCAAAATGGCGGTTTCAAAAATCAAATAGAGGTATCGCCGATAGTCCCATAAGAAACAGTGTAAATTTTAAATATCGCCGGTAGTCCCATAAGAAACATCAAGAATGTTCTAGAAGGGGGCGGAGATTTCCAAAAATGGCGGTTTCGGATATCAAATGGAGGTATCGCCGGTAGTCAGGTCCCGGCGATAGTTCCATAAGAGACAGTGTTAAATATAAATATCGCCGATAGTCCCATAAGAAACAACAGGAATGTTCTAGAAGGGGGGCGGATATTTCAAAAATGGCGGTTTCAAAAATCAAATAGAGGTATCGCCGATAGTCCCCATAAGAAACAGTGTAAATTTTAAATATCGCCGGTAGTCCCCATAAGAAACATCAAGAATGTTCTAGGAGGGGGGCGGAGATTTCCAAAAAATGGCGGTTTCGGATATCAAATGGAGGTAATCGCCGGTAGTCAGGTCCCGGCGATAGTTCCATAAGAGACAGTGTTAAATATAAATATCGCCGATAGTCCCATAAGAAACATCAAGAATGTTCTAGAAGTGGGGGCTGGTACTTTCAAAAAATGGCGGATTTCAGAAATCAATTGGAGGTATCGCCGATAGTTCCTTAGAACAGTGTAAGTTATAAATCAAATGGAGGTATCGCCGGTAATCAGGTTCCGGTGATAGTCCCATAAGAATCAGTGTTAAATATAAATACCGCCGATAGGTCCCATAAGAAACATTAAGAATGTTCTAGAAGGGGGGCGGATACTTCAAAAATGGCAGTTTTAGAAATCAAATGGAGGTATCGCCGATAGTCCCATAAGAAACAGTGTATATCAAAAATCAAATGGAGGTATCGCCGATAGTCCCATAAGAAACAGTGTAAATTATAAATATCGCCGACAAGGGGGGCGGATACTTAAAAATTGGGCGGTTTCGGAAATCAAATGGAGGTATCGTTGGTAATCAGGTCCCAGCGATAGCCCCATGAGGAACAATGGTTAAAATTCAAAAGTAAACAAAACCATAACCCACGGGAGCAGGTTAGGTTAGGTAAAACCAGGTTTGGTTATTTTATTTAAAATCGTCAACGTTTCATGTAAGTGAAAGATTGAGGTAGTTGCCAAAGATTTATGGCGTTTTCTTTAAAAGCCATGAATATCAGATTCAAGCTGCCATCTCCCTCAAAACCAAGGAGTGATGAAATCGTCACCAAGCTTTTAGTATCTACAGGACCCAGTTGACCATCAGAAATAGGATTGATCGATATCAAACGGAATCAGCATGACCCTGGTGCTCTATTAGAAACTTGGCCTCTCAGACTCGGACTCCGTCCCAACGGTGGCTTCGTTAATAAATAGGTCAACGTCAATCGTGATGAATCAAAAACCTCCCACGACCAATTAGTGTTCCCGGGTTACCTGCTTCATCGCCTGGTAACTTTACTAATAACATCATCCTTAGTCCCAAAGAGATGGTGGTATCTAGGTGTATTGTTGGAATCAATTACCCACATCCTCAAAACCAAAAGTGTGGGTGAAATCGCCACCCAGCTTTTTTTAGTATCCACGAGGCCAGTCGACCATCAGAAACAGGATTGACCGATATCAAACGGAACAACATGACCCTAAGGCCCTCAGACTCGGACTCCGTCCAACGGTGGCTCTATTAGAAACTTGGCTCTCAGACTCGGACTCCGTCCAACGGTAGCTTCGTTAATAAATAGGGTCAACGCCATTCGTGATGAATCAAAACATCCCGTGACCAATTAGCTACGGGGTACCCGCTTCATCAACCTGGTAGACTTTACTAATAACACCAACCCTGGTCCCAAAGAAATGGTGGTATCTAGGTGTATTCAGATCACAAATTCCGAATTCAACAAAACAAGAGAGAAGCGTCCATCGCCAGTGAACTTTATTATTGTCTACAGGGTCCACTCGGCTTTGTTAATAACCCCTTAGAGGAAATCGCTTGCATGGATTGCCCGTGTCATCGTCCGCCGACTTTGTTAATGGCGCCATCCCAGGTCCATCAAAGACGGGGGGAGTAAAATGGATCATGAAGGCCTAGTAGCATGAAGAGATGGGACAAAAAGTCCAGCGTCTGTAATTGTGTAAAGCTTTTACATTCACCCAAGAGGTTAAACCAGAGCCCGGGAGCCCTTCCGGGGTCATGCGAAAGTGCTCAAAATATCATTGCATCATTCGCATCGGAATTCGCACCCTTAAAGTCAATATATAGGGTAAAAAAACAAAAATAAAAATCTTTTGGATGGCCAGCTGAAGAAAGAGAAGAAATAAAGAGCCGTGTCATGTGTGTGTAGGGAGTTTGTGCGTTGTAGGATTCTGTATCCTAAAAATATTTAAAATATTGTTTCATAGTATGATATGAATGACCATATACACCTTAAGCGACGCGCAGTGCAATACAAGATGTGGTAGAGGGTTATGACGGTGAATAAGCATACTACCCACAGTATGGACGGCTCATATCGCGTTAAGGGACGTACAGGGCAAATGATATCACACTGTATAGAGTTATTTCGTGATCTTCATTAGATTTCAGTTAAAAGTGATGTTTCGAAAGTGGGAAGACCGAAAATTTTGAATTTGTTTAAATGGAAACATGAAACCGTATGAACTGTTCCATAAAGATCATGAAAATCAGGTTGTTTATTATCGTTTAGGTCAGTAGTTACTGAGCTTCAGCCTATTTTGAGGTCGAAGAGACAGAAAATTTCTGTTTTCTCCTTAAGTGTTGAGTTTTGATCAAAATAATTCACATTTCGTGATCTCCATCAAATTCTGGGTAGGGGAGGTGGATTTAAAAATGAAATCCATGACATGGCCAAAAATCAGAATTCTCTGAAGGTATAGCACGCGATTTTCGACAATTTTTGAATTTTTCAAACGGAAACGTGAGCTGTATGCACTGTTTTCACGAGAATTCAGAAAATCGGGTTTTTTTTACGTTAGGTCAGTAGTTATTGAGCTGCAGTCCATTTTGAGGATGATATAACAGAAAATTACTAATTTCTCCCTCAAGTGTTGAGTTTTGATCAAAATAATTCACATTTTCGTGGATCTCCATCAAATTCTGGGTAGGAGAGTTGGATTTAAAATGAAATCCATGACATGGCCAAAAAATCAGAATTTCTCTGAACTATAGTACGTCGATTTTCGACAATTTTTGAATTTTTCAAACGGAAACGTGAGCTGTATGCACCTGTTTCACGAGGATTCCGAAAATCGGGTTCTTTTTGACGGTAGGTCAGTGGTTACTGAGGTGCAGTCCATTTTGAGGTTGAAAAAACGGAAAATTACTGATTTCTCCCTCAAGTGTTGAGTTTTGATCAAAATAACTCACATTTTCGTGATCTCCATCAAATTCTGGGTAGGAGAGTTGGATTTAAAATGAAATCCATGACATGGACAAAAAAATCAGAATTTCTCTCAACTATAGTACGTCGATTTTCGACAATTTTTGAATTTTACAAACGGAAACGTGAGCTGTATGCACTGTTTCACGAGGATTCCGAAAATCGGGTTCTTTTTGACGTTAGGTCAGTAGTTACTGAGCTACAGTCCATTTTGAGGTGAAAAAACAGAAAATTGCTGATTTCTCCCTCAAGTGTTTGAGTTTTGATTAAAATAATTCACATTTTCGTGATCTCCATCAAAATTCTGGGTAGGGAGAGTTGGATTTAAAATGAAATCCATGACATGGCCAAAAATCAGAATTTCTCTGAACTATAGTACGTCGATTTTCAGACAATTTTTGAATTTTACAAACGGAAACGTGAGCTGTATGTTACTGTTTCACGAGGATTCCGAAAATCGGGTTCCTTTTGACGTTAGGTCAGTAGTTACTGAGCTATACGTATAAAAATCCAAAATAGTGTTGGTTTCCTTGTAAAAAAAGAACGAAACAACTAGTTGATTTAGAACATGAGGTTCATGAACAATGTAAATGACTCAGAAATAGTTGAGTGGATTAGAAAGAATTCGTGTAATTACCAATGTATTTATTTATTGTATTAAAACTTAAACACATTGGTAATTACTGGAACGTCTCTTCTACGGACGTAAGATATAGCTCCGACTATTATTATTAAATGATGTAAAATGTTGTGACTGAGTCCGCGAAAAAACGGAGTTGTTCAAGGAGGAAGTCAAGTCATGAATAGAGGTGGGACCCCAAATATTGGAATAGTCCGAGTTTGAGAAATGGAACTTAAAAATATCCTTAGTAAAAATCCCCAGGTCTATTTCCAGTTCATCAGTTGGCGAATCCAAATTGCTCAAACCATAAGTTTGAGCGAGAGTTTCGTTCCCTTCTCGCAATACTCTTTATTTGGACGGGAACAGTGAGGAATTGTCGTGAAATCCCTCACTACTTGGAGACCTTAATCCAATTTAATCTAACTTAATGTAACTGAACCGCTTGTAACACAAACTGGTGAACATTTTAGAGGCGCAATGCCGAACTTGGAATGCTCACTACCCAAATTTCCGTCAAAAGAAGCAGTCAAGCTACTTCTTATCAGAAAAAATGGATACGGGTGTATCTTACTATACAAAGACCGGAAGTCAATCATAGCCATACCCGGGGGGTGTTCTTTTAAATGAAGCCGACACTTCAGCAACAATTGTATGAACCGCACTACAGTCTGTATTTTAAACACGGAACAGTCACTAAACTTAAAAAAGAAGTAATAATAAGAGAGGAAAAGATAACCGGAAACATGGCTGTAAGGCATGGACCAACTCCGAAGATGAGCATCGACAATCGTGTAAACAGATCTATCGTCAACATGAGATCCGGTGCAACCAATTTGGGGGTGGAAGGGGGGAACTAGCCCAGCCATAGTCCCGGTTTGGTTCAACAGGCTATCTCTATAAGAAATTGAGAACAATGGAGATCCGGTAGACCAATAGAGGTGGAAGGGGGGGGTACTTAGTTAGCCCAGCCATAGTCTCAATGGTTGAACGGGAGTCTCATAAACAAAACATTTAAGAAAAGCCGATTTACATTTCACAAAATAATCCAAACTCCGGGATATCAGCTACAAAAATCTAGGCCAGGAGAGTGATCCAAGGAGGAAACGGTAAGTGATTCTAAGTGTAAATCTAGGCAGCAATCCGGAAAAGAAAAAATCCAGGCAGCAATCCAGGCAGGCAGGGATCCAGGTTTCAGGAGAGAGGTCGTGCTAGGTCAAGTTCTGGGAAACGACTGGCAAGCCCTTAGGAAAGTGCGCGCCTTTTATACCGGTTTTTTTTGGGGTACCGCCCATATTCTAGAAGGAGGGTGGCGCCAAAAAGCGGGATGGGGGTATCGCCGATAGTCCCATAAGAAACAATGTAAATTATAAATATCGCCGATAGTCCATAAGAAACAACAGGAATGTTCTAGAAGGGGGGCGGATACTTAAAAAAATGGCGGTTTCAAAAATCAAATGAAGGTATCGCCGATAGTCCCATAAAGAAACATCAAGAATGTTCTAGAAGGGGGCGGAGATTTCCAAAAATGGCGGTTTCGGAAATCAAATGGAGGTATCGCCGGTAGTCAAGTCCCCGGCGATAGTCCCATAAGAAACAGTGCTAAATATAAATATCGCCGATAGTCCCATAAGAAACAAACAGGAATGTTCTAGAAGGGGGGCGGATATTTCAAAAATGGCGGTTTTCACAAAATCAAATAGAGGTATCGCCGATAGTCCCATAAGAAAACAGTGTAAATTTTAAATATCGCCGGTAGTCCCATAAGAAACATCAAGAATGTTCTAGAAGGGGGCGGAGATTCCAAAAATGGCGGTTTCGGATATCAAATGGAGGTATCGCCGGTAGTCAAGTCCCGGCGATAGTCCCATAAGAAACAGTGCTAAATAAAATATCGCCGATAGTCCCATAAGAAACAACAGGAATGTTCTAGAAGGGGGGCGGGATATTTCAAAAATGGCGGTTTCAAAAATCAAATAGAGGTATCGCCGATAGTCCCATAAGAAACAGTGTAAATTTTAAATATCGCCGATAGTCCCATAAGAAACATCAAGAATGTTCTAGAAGGGGGCGGAGATTTCCAAAAATGGGCGGTTTCGGATATCAAATGGAGGTATCGCCGGTAGTCAAGTCCCGGCGATAGTCCCATAAGAAACAGTGCTCAATATAAATATCGCCGATAGTCCCATAAGAAACAACAGGAATGTTCTAGAAGGGGGGCGGATATTTCAAAAATGGCGGTTTCCAAAAATCAAATAGAGGTATCGCCGATAGTCCCCATAAGAAAACAGTGTAAAATTTTAAATATCGCCGGTAGTCCCATAAGAAACATCAAGAATGTTCTAGAAGGGGGCGGAGATTTCCAAAAATGGCGGTTTCGGATATCAAATGGAGGTATCGCCGGTAGTCAGGTCCGGCGATAGTTCCATAAGAGACAGTGTTAAATATAAATATCGCCGGATAGTCCCATAAGAAACAACAGGAATGTTCTAGAAGGGGGGCGGATATTTCAAAAATGGGCGGTTTCAAAAATCAAATAGAGGTATCGCCGATAGTCCCATAAGAAAACAGTGTAAAATTTTAAATATCGCCGGTTAGTCCCATAAGAAACATCAAGAATGTTCTAGAAGGGGGCGGAGATTTCCAAAAATGGCGGTTTCGGATATCAAATGGAGGTATCGCCGGTAGTCAGGTCCCGGCGATAGTTCCATAAGAGACAGTGTTAAATATAAATATCGCCGATAGTCCCATAAGAAACAACAGGAATGTTCTAGAAGGGGGGCGGATATTTCAAAAATGGCGGGTTTCAAAAATCAAAATAGAGGTATCGCCGATAGTCCCCATAAGAAACAGTGTAAATTTTAAATATCGCCGGTAGTTCCCATAAGAAACATCAAGAATGTTTCTAGGAGGGGGCGGAGATTTCCAAAAATGGCGGTTTCGGATATCAAAATGGAGGTATCGCCGGTAGTCAGGTCCCGGCGATAGTTTCCATAAGAGACAGTGTTAAATATAAATATCGCCAGATAGTCCCATAAGAAAACATCAAGAATGTTCTAGAAGGGGGGCTGGTACTTCAAAAAATGGCGATTTCAGAAATCAATTGGAGGTATCGCCGATAGTTCCTTTAGAAACAGTGTAAGTTATAAATCAAATGGAGGTATCGCCCGGTAATCAGGTTCCGGTGATAGTCCCATAAGAATCAGTGTTAAATATAAATACCGCCGATAGTCCCATAAGAAACCATTAAGAATGTTCTAGAAGGGGGGGCGGATACTTCAAAAATGGCAAGTTTTAGAAATCAAATGGAGGTATCGCCGATAGTCCCATAAGAAACAGTGTATAATCAAAATCAAATGGAGGTATCGCCGATAGTCCCATAAGAAACAGTGTAAATTATAAATATCGCCGACAAGGGGGGCGGATACTTAAAAATTGGCGTTTCGGAAATCAAATGGAGGTATCGTTGGTAATCAGGTCCCAGCGATAGCCCCCATGAGGAACAATGTTAAAATTCAAAAGTAAACAAAACCATAACCCCACGGGAGCAGGTTTAGGTTAGGTAAAAACCAGGTTTGGTTATTTTATTTAAAATCGTCAACGTTTCATGTAAGTGAAAGATTGAGGTAGTTGCCAAAGATTTATGGCGTTTTTCTTTAAAAGCATGAATATCAGATTCAAGCTGCCCATCTCCTCAAAAACCAAGGAGTGATGAAAATCGTCACCAAGCTTTAGTATCTACAGGACCCAGTTGACCATCAGAAATAGGATTGATCGATATCAAACGGATCAGCATGACCCTGGTGCTCTATTAGAAACTGGCTCTCAGACTCGGACTCCGTCCAACGGTGGCTTCGTTAATAAATAGGTCAACGTCAATCGTGATGAATCAAAACCTCCCACGACCAATTAGGTGTTCCCGGGTTACCTGCTTCATCGCCTGGTAAACTTTACTAATAACATCATCCTTAGTCCCAAAGAGATTGGTGTATCTAGGTGTATTGTTGGAAATCAATTACCCACATCCTCCAAACCAAAGTGTGGTGAAATCGCCCACCCAGCTTTTTTAGTATCCACGAGGCCCAGTCGACCATCAGAAACAGGATTGACCGATATCAAACGGAACAACATGACCCTAAGCCCTCAGACTCGGACTCCGTCCAACGGTGGCTCTATTAGAAACTTGGCTCTCAGACTCGGACTCCGTCCAACGGTTAGCTTCGTTAATAAATAGGTCAACGCCATTCGTGATGAATCAAAACCTCCCGTGACCAATTAGCTACGGGTTACCCGCTTCATCACCTGGTAGACTTTACTAATAACACCAACCCTGGTCCCAAAGAAATGGTGGTATCTAGGTGTATTCAGATCACAAATTCCGAATTCAACAAACAAGAGAGAAGCGTCATCGCCAGTGGAACTTTATTTATTGTCTACAGGGTCCACTCGGCTTTGTTAATAACCCCTTAGAGGAAATCGCTTGCATGGATTGCCCGTGTCATCGTCCGCCGACTTTGTTAATGGCGCCATCCCAGGTCCATCAAAGACGGGGGGAGTAAAATGGATCATGAAAGGCCTAGTAGCATGAAGATTGGGACAAAAAGTCCAGCGTCTGTAATGTGTAAAGCTTTTTACATTCACCCAAGAGGTTAAACCAGAGCCCCGGGAGCCCTTCCGGGGTCATGCGAAAGTGCTCAAAATATCATTGCATCATTCGCATCGGAATTCGCACCCTTAAAGTCAATATATAGGGTAAAAAAACAAAATAAAAATCTTTTGGATGGCCAGCTGAAGAAAGAGAAGAAATAAAGAGCCGTGTCATGTGTGTGTAGGGAGTTTGTGCGTTGTAGGATTCTGTATCCTAAAAAATATTTAAAATATTGTTCATGAGTATGATATGAATGACATATACACCTTAAGCGACGCGCAGTGCCGAATACAAGATGTGTAGAGGGTTATGACGGTGAATAAGCATACTACCCACAGTATGGACGGCTCATATCGCGTTTAAGGACGTACAGGGCAAATGATATCACACTGTATAGAGTTATTTTCGTGATCTTCATTAGATTTCAGTTAAAAGTGATGTTTCGAAAGTGGGAAGACCGAAAATTTTGAATTTGTTTAAATGGAAACATGAACCGTATGAACTGTTCCATAAAGATCATGAAAAATTCAGGTTGTTTATTACGTTTAGGTCAGTAGTTTACTGAGCTTCAGCCTATTTTGAGGTCGAAGAGACAGAAAATTTCTGTTTTCCTCCTTTAAGTGTTGAGTTTTGATCAAAATAATTCACATTTTTCGTGATCTCCATCAAATTCTGGGTAGGGGAGGTGGATTTAAATGAAATCCATGGACATGGCCCAAAAAATCAGAATTTCTCTGAAGTATAGCACGTCGATTTCGACAATTTTTGAATTTTTCAAACGGAAACGTGAGCTGTAATGCACTGTTTCACGAGAATTCAGAAAAATCGGGTTTTTTTTTACGTTAGGTCAGTAGTTTATTGAGCTGCAGTCCATTTTGAGGATGATATAACAGAAAATTACTAATTTCTCCCTCAAGTGTTGAGTTTTGGATCAAAATAATTCACATTTTCGTGATCTCCATCAAATTCCTGGGTAGGAGAGTTTGGATTTAAAATGAAATCCATGACATGGCCCAAAAATCAGAATTTCTCTGAACTATAGTACGTCGATTTTCGACAATTTTGTGAATTTTTCAAACGGAAACGTGAGCTGTATGCACTGTTTCACGAGGATTCCGAAAATCGGGTTCTTTTGTGGACGGTAGGTCAGTGGTTACTGAGGTGCAGTCCATTTTGAGGTTGAAAAAAAACGGAAATTACTGATTTCTCCCTCAAGTGTTGAGTTTTGAATCAAATAACTCACATTTTCGTGATCTCCATCAAATTCTGGGGTAGGAGAGGTTGGATTTAAAATGAAATCCATGACATGGACAGAAAATCAGAATTTCTCTCAAACTATAGTACGTCGATTTTCGACAATTTTTGAATTTTACAAACGAAACGTGAGCTTGTATGCACTGTTTCACGAGGATTCCGAAAATCGGGTTCTTTTTGACGTTAGGTCAGTAGTTACTGAGCTACAGTCCATTTTGAGGTTGAAAAACAGAAAATTGCTGATTTCTCCCTCAAGTGTTTGATTTTTGATTAAATAATTTCACATTTTCGTGATCTCCATCAAATTCTGGGTAGGAGAGTTGGATTAAAATGAAATCCATGACATGGCCAAAAAATCAGAATTCTCTGAACTATAGTACGTCGATTTTCGACAATTTTTGAATTTTACAAACGAAACGGGTCGTGAGCTGTATGTACTGTTTCACGAGGATTCCGAAATCGGGTTCCTTTTGACGTTAGGTCAGTAGTTACTGAGCTATACGTATAAAAAAATCACAAAATAGTGTTTGGTTTCCTTGTAAAAAAAGAACGAAACAACTAGTTGATTTAGAACATGAGGTTCATGAACAATGTAAATGACTCAGAAATAGTTTTGAGTGATTAGAAAGAATTCGTGTAATTACCAATGTATTTATTTATTGTATAAAACTTAAACACATTGGTAATTACTGGAACGTCTCTTCTACGACGTAAGATATAGCTCCGACATATTATTAAATGATGTAAAATGTTGTGACTGAGTCGCGAAAACGGAGTTTTCAGGAGGATCAGTCAATGAATAGAGGTGGGACCCAAATATTGGAATAGTCCGAGTTGAGAAATGGAAACTTAAAAAATATCCTTAGTAAAAATCCCCAGGTCTATTTCCAGTTCATCAGTTGCGAATCCATTTGCTCAAAACCATAAGTTGTGCGAGAGTTTTTCGTTCCCTTCTCGCAATACTCTTTATTTGGACGGGAACAGTGAGGAATTGTCGTGAAATCCCTCACTACTGGAGACCTTAATCCAATTTAATCTAACTTAATGTAACTGAACGCTTGTAACACAAACTGGTGAACATTTTAGAGGCGCAATGCCGAACTTGGAATGCTCACTACCCACCATTTCCGTCAAAAGAAGCAGTCAAGCTACTTCTTATCAGAAAAAAAATGGATACGGGTGTATCTTACTATACAAAGACCGAATTCAATCATAGCCATACCGGGGGGTGTTCTTTTTAAATGAAGCCGACACTTCAGCAACAATTGTATGAACACGCACTACAGTCTGTATTTTAAACACGGAACAGTCACTAAACTTAAAAAGAAGTAATAATAAGAGAGGAAAAGATAACCGGAACATGGCTGTAAGGCATGGACCAACTCCGAAGATGAGCATCGACAATCGTGTAAACAGATCTATCGTCAACATGAGATCCGGTGCAACCATTTGTGGGTGGAAGGGGGGAACTAGCCCAGCCATAGTCCCGGTTTGGTTCAACAGGCTATCTCTATAGAAATTGAGAACAATGGAGATCCGGTAACCAATAGGAGGTGGAAGGGGGGGTACTTATTTAGCCCAGCCATAGTCTCAATGGTTGAACGGGGAGTCTCATAAACAAAAAATTTAGAAAAGCGATTTACATTTCACAAAATAATCCAAACTCGGGTATTCAGCTACAAAAATCTAGGCCAGGAGAGTGATCCAAGGAGGAAACGGTAAGTGATTCTAAGTGTAATCTAGGCAGCAATCCGGAAAAGAAAAAATCCAGGCAGCAATCCAGGCAGGCAGGATCCAGGTTTCAGGAGAGAGGTCTTGCTAGGTCAAGTTCTGGGAAACGACTGGCAAGCCTTAGGAAAGTGCGCGCCTTTTATACCGGTTTTTTTGGGTACCGCCCATATTCTAGAAGGAGGGTGGGCGCCAAAAGCGGGATGGGGTATCGCCGATAGTCCCAATAAGAAACAATGTAAATTATAAATATCGCCGATAGTCCCATAAGAAACAAAAGGAATGTTCTAGAAGGGGGGCGGATACTTAAAAAAATGGCGGTTTCCAAAAATCAAATGAAGGTATCGCCGATAGTCCCCATAAGAAACATCAAGAATGTTCTAGAAGGGGGCGGAGATTTCCAAAAATGGCGGTTTCGGAAATCAAATGGAGGTATCGCCGGTAGTCAAGTCCCGGCGATAGTCCCATAAGAAACAGTGCTA